>CM069455.1:63904576-64063895 GCA_035610835.1 Ophiura sarsii | reverse complement strand
GATGGTTCATTCTATTCCATTAACCAAATGATCTAAATCATAAGGGTGTCGTAATTTTACAGTATTACGCTGGTCTAACGCTACACTGCAAAAAGTGCAGAACACATGACGCGTTCAGAACATGTTCACGGTGTGTTCTCCAGGTGTTCCAGAACATGTTCAAATGTAACAGATTTAGAAAATGTTCTGAACGTGTTCTGGATGTGTTCTTTTTGTGCTCAGAACACATCAATAACACTTAAAACGCGTTCAGAACATGTTCTATATATATACATTTGAACACGTTCTGCGGTTTTTGCAGTGTAGTCAAGTCATTTCGCGTAAACTGTCTACCATATTATCAACAATGATTAAAAGTTCATTAACTAATCGCCGTTCGGAAACTGTGCAATAGTAAGTTTAGATATGGCAACCACCCAAATCTGTTCCACTGTAACAACTATGTTATGTATATCAATTACACTGCAAAATCTGCGAAATACACTGCAAATTGAAAAGAACACCTCGGACGTGTTCATCATGTAACACCTTTTTAACACCTGAGACGTGTTCAAAAAAAATCTAAAAGGTTTATTTTGCAATATTTATCGGTCATTGCGGTTTAATAAAGAGTTGCCTCCACCCCCAAACAGCAATAAAAAGTCAAAATTGTGTAAGTTTGACTAGAAGATTTTTCCAATACAAACATTCAATTTTGAACACGTCTCAGGTGTTCAACAGTTCAAAATGTGTTACATTTGTTTAAAGTGTCCGGAGTGTTCAAAACCTCTGATTTTGAACAACTGACACGCATCCAGTGTTCAAAACCATCTGATTTGAACACCTGACGCTATATACGCCAGTGTTCTCAAAAATTTGCAGTGTACATCGGACGAAAAAAAGAACACATGCAGAACACATTTAGGTGTTCAAAATGTAACAGATAATAGAACACGTTCTTGGTATGTTCTAAGTCAATGTGTTTTGAACGTGTTCTATTGATGTTCTGACAACAATAGCTTGGCCTTGGAACACATCGAGAACACATTCTGACTCGTTGGGACGTGTCATGTGCTCTGCTTAACGTTCTGATAGTGCATGTTCTACAATAGAACACATCAGGGTTCACGCGTTCTGGATGTGTTCAGGAAGTGTTCTCAAAATAGCCATCACAGGTCATTGGTTCTGAACGTGTTCTATTGATGTTCTGCCAACAACTAACTCGGCCTTTGAACACATCGAGAACACATTCTGAACACTTTCGGACGCGTCATGTGTTTTACAGTTTTGCAGAGTAGGCCTACTGTATGCCGTGATTTTATTAAGAATGTATGACATTTGACCTATAATAATCTTAAATATTATATCTCAGTGTTTTTAATCGATTGTTACATTTTACATACTTGCTATTATTAATATTATTATAACCTACATTTGAATTAATGATAATAAAAAAAATAACCACTGTCTTCCGACATGTTTCCTCGCGATGACAAAACGGCGAAAGAGGTTAATACTTTCCACGCGGCAGGCGTCTGTAGACGACATTCCAAAATGTTTCAAAATGTCACAATTATTGAATTTCCTCAACATATTTGGAATCACCTTGAGAAATGCATTAAAATAAGTACAAACATGTCTCATGTAATCCTTGAGATAGACTTTGAAAATTGGGAAAGGTTTCTGAAAAATCTGTTTTCATATGGTAAAACGAAAGTGTTTTTAAACGGGTTTTGTCATAATCGTGGTTTCATTATTTACATGACATTATATCGTGACAGTGTTATAGTGATCCAATCAAGGCAACTCTGATCTGCGTTTATCTATATTATAGACGAGACATATATAAGGGCAAACAAATTAATTACTTTGTGTCAGCAACCTTTGGCTAAAGAGCCATGAGCTATGCTTTTTTTGTTACATAAAAGGGCTATGTCTTATGCGATTTGTTTTTATTTATTATAAAAAAAATGAAAATATAGTCAATAGTTATGCTTTTGTCTTTTTAATAAAAGTAATCAGATATGATCAATGCACATTGTAAGCATGTGTTCTCTTTATCTCTTCTTAACTTCACAAAGTTAGTTGAATGTGTGTTCTCAGTCGCAAGGTTGTCAAGTATCACCGACACTTACTAGTTTTTTTTCAAATCGAAAAAGAAATCTCATTTTAAAAGCAATGCGTGCGGGACGCTGAGACAAAGTATTAACTTATTTTAGCCGAATAGTGCAACTATAACTATTGTAAATGATCACAATTTTAATCAACTTGAAATCAGTTATATCGGATTGAAGCCGCCATCACTGCCAAAAGTATTGTCGTGAGCCAACAAGTCACGTGACCACTCTCACTACCTGTATAAATATAATGAAAAAGAAATTAATGTGTGTTAAATTAACGCTCTCCACGCGACAGGCGTCTGCAGGCGACATTCAAGAATTGCACAAAATGTTTCAAAAATGTCACAGTTATTGAATTTTATCACCATATCATCATGAGAAATGCACTAAAATAAGTACAATCATGATTAGTATTGGTTCAGTAATCCTTGAGATAGACCTTGCAAGTTGGGAAAGGTTTCTGAAAAATCTGTTTTATATGTGGTAAAACTAATCATGCTAATAGCCGCTTGGAAAGTTTTAAGATAATTAATCCGATCGCATGAGTAATTTCAACATTGTGTCTTCAGCTAAAGCATATGCCGACGACCTTACACTGCTGGTTGCCAGAAACACAGGAGGTTGTCAACGACTCATAAATACCACCAACGAATTCCTCAAATGGTCAAGAGCCATGGAAGCCCTTTTTATGGCAAAAGAATGCATCTTATATGTAGTTTTCTAACAGTATACTTCCTTTTAACATGGTCAAAGTTAACTTTTTTCTCCATAAATCATGTAGTGGTAAAAGGCAGTATATTACTTTTATTGTCTTTACAAGTTGCAACCTTTTCCTAAGTGAGGATTATTGAACCAAGTTAACACAATCCATGTTAAAAGGAAGTATTTCATTAGGAAAGTACATATAAGATACATCCTTTTGCCATAAAAAAGGGCTGCATGAAAGCCAAGCCCGTTAAATGTAATTCTCATGTCATGAAGAAAGTGGTTCCGAATGCAGACCAGAAGCGGAGAGACCATACAACACAATTTATAGCCTACGACCCACAACTAATAATTGACGGACAGAAAATCACATATATCCACAACCAACCAATGAGATTCCTTGTGAAGTTAATCTATGAAGACCTGAAGGATGATAAGATCAGACAAATGGTTACCAGCAAGTTGTCTGCTATGTTGGAGTTAACAGATGCAAGCGAATTAAATGGAAAATGTGGATCTACAATCATGTGATCATCCCAAAATTGATATTGGAATTTACCATCTAGCTACAATTACAATTTCCCAATCACCTATTTAGAGAAACTAGAGGCACAAAGTATTGTACCCTACTCCACATCCTGAACTGTTGCAGCTTTTCCTTAGAAACTGGAAGGTACAATTGGCGCCATGACTAAACATTGAGAGCAATTGTATTAGGCCTCGATGATACCATATGTCGATGAAGCAAACAACAGCAGATAATCTACATCCCAGTCTCAAAGTTTCAGTCCTGCCATAGCATTCTAAAAAGCAGATGGCACAAAATACCGTAATCCAGTCTTGCCGTACATAAAACCAAAAGAGACAGACATCCTGAGAACTGCTAGTGACTGGAAACTCCTGGTGGATGAAGAGCACTCGCAGATAGTCTTTCCTCCAGATATTATTGACATAACTATTTTCTCAATTCGGACTAAAAATGTCGCCATCATTGAATTGACAGTCCCAGCAGAGGAAAACCTTGCAAATACTTTCGCCAGGAAGAAATGTAAATACCAAGACCTTGTAGCAGCCTGCGAAAATAACGGATGGTCTGTGAACTACTTTCCCGCAGAAGTCTGAAGCAGGGGACCTAATACCACGATCAGCAAATGTCTGGTCTCGCTAGGAATTCCCAGCGGGAAAAGAAGACCAATCTTAGACACAGCAGCCAAAACAGCCCTGCGAGCAAACTACATTATCTGGCTCTGCAGAAACACCAAGGAGTGGAGTGGAGTTGATTCAGACAAGCGGAGTTGATTCCGCCTCCAACTATTATATGCCATGAGGGAAATGGGACGGTTGAGCGCTCACAAAACCGGTTTAACCCGCCAAAGTCAGGTCCGAAGCCCAAAGACCTCAGAGCATAGAAATTATCCACACAGATGAAGATGATGAAGAAAAGCTATGTTATAAGCAACATGGTGATTTTTTTCCAATAGTCAATTTGAAAGAGAACTACATCAGGAGTGCTCATCTTAAATTACGGCTCCGAAGATGACTACACTGGTAATCTACCAATGAATTATTCTTCAGATGATTAAACATGCTAAACCGAAATTAAAGTCTAGAATTAATTAATTTTCACGTATTCCAAATAAATCTTCATTAACTTCCCAAGAATTGCAAACAAATGTTCCTTAATACTACTCCTCTACCCAATAACCATACCATTAACACTTGGACACATGTATGTAGGACCATCAAGACCATCAAAACAAATGTTTCTAGAATAGGCAATTCGGAAAAGTGTACTTTATGTCCCCGATACTGGTATAATAGTATAGTTCAATATTGGAACATACATGTTTGCCAGTACTGGTACTATTTTACTATTCCAGTATCTGTCCATACTGAAACACCAAATTGTGTTCCAGTATCGGTCCATACTGAAACACCAAATTGTGTTCCAGTATCGGTCCATACTGAAACACGAAATTGTGTTCCAGTATCGGTCCATACTGAAACACCAAATTGTGTTCCAGTATCGGTCCATACTGAAACACCAAATTGTGTTCCAGTATCGGTCCATACTGAAACACCAAATTGTGTTCCAGTATCGGTCCATACTGAAACACGAAATTGTGTTCCAGTATCGGTCCATACTGAAACACCAAATTGTGTTCCAGTATCGGTCCATACTGAAACACCAAATTGTGTTCCAGTATCGGTCCATACTGAAACACCAAATTGTGTTCCAGTATCGGTCCATACTGAAACACCAAATTGTGTTCCAGTATCGGTCCATACTGAAACACGAAATTGTGTTCCAGTATCGGTCCATACTGAAACACCAAATTGTGTTCCAGTATCGGTCCATACTGAAACACCAAATTGTGTTCCAGTATCGGTCCATACTGAAACACCAAATTGTGTTCCAGTATCGGTCCATACTGAAACACCAAATTGTGTTCCAGTATCGGTCCATACTGAAACACGAAATTGTGTTCCAGTATCGGTCCATACTGAAACACCAAATTGTGTTCCAGTATCGGTCCATACTGAAACACCAAATTGTGTTCCAGTATCGGTCCATACTGAAACACCAAATTGTGTTCCAGTATCGGTCCATACTGAAACACCAAATTGTGTTCCAGTATCGGTCCATACTGAAACACGAAATTGTGTTCCAGTATCGGTCCATACTGAAACACCAAATTGTGTTCCAGTATCGGTCCATACTGAAACACCAAAGTGTGTTCCAGTATCGGTCCATACTGAAACACCAAATTGTGTTCCAGTATCGAGCAATACTGGAACGTTTCGGAAAAGTGTACATCAGGTCCCAGATTCTGGACTGTACTAGTATCTTCCGATAATGGTACAAAGTCAGTGTTCCAGTATCGGCCGATACTGTAACATATAAAATATTCCAGTATCGGGCGATACTGGAATATAATTATGTACCAGTATCGTTCAATATTGGGACAAATCTCACTGGTATCACGTGTACCAACCAGTATCGCCCGATACTGGAACATAAAAATGTTCCAGTATCGCTCGATCCTGGAACACAATTTGGTGTGCCAGTATCGACCGATACTAGTACAGTTAAATCGTACCAGTATCGACCGATACTGACACCTTTTATGTTCCAGTATTGAACGCTACTGGTATACCAGTATCTGGGACCTAAAGTACACTTTTTCCGAACGTTTTTATGTGCCAGTATCGGATGTGATACCAGTAAGATTTGTCACAGTTTGCACGATACTGGCACATAAATATGTTCCGGTATCGTCCGGATCCGATACTGACACATTATACAGGCTTATCTTACCTGCAGACATTGTAGTTGGTGGTCGTGATGGTCCTACATACATGATCGGCTTATCTTACCTGAAGACATTGTAGTTGGTGGTCGTGATGGTCCTACATACATGATCGGCTTATCTTACCTGAAGACATTGTAGTTGGTGGTCGTGATGGTCCTACATACATGATCGGCTTATCTTACCTGAAGACATTGTAGTTGGTGGTCGTGATGGTCCTACATACATGACCGGCTTATCTTACCTGCAGACGTTGTATTTGGTGGTCGTGATGGTCCTACATACATGACCGGCTTATCTTACCTGCAGACATTGTAGTTGGTGGTCGTGATGGTCCTACATACATGATCGGCTTATCTTACCTTAAGACATTGTAGTTGGTGGTCGTGATGGTCCTACATACATGATCGGCTTATCTTACCTTAAGACATTGTAGTTGGTTGTCGTGATGGTCCTACATACATGATAGGCTTATCTTACCCGCAGACGTTGTATTTGGTGGTCTTGATGGTCCTACATACATGATCGGCTTATCTTACCTGAAGACATTGTAGTTGGTGGTCGTGATGGTCCTACATACATGATCGGCTTATCTTACCTGAAGACATTGTAGTTGGTGGTCGTGATGGTCCTACATACATAATCGGCTTATCTTACCTTAAGACATTGTAGTTGGTGGTCGTGATGGTCCTACATAAATGATAGGCTTATCTTACCTGAAGACATTGTAGTTGGTGGTCGTGATGGTCCTACATACATGATCGGCTTATCTTACCTTAAGACATTGTTGTTGGTGGTCGTGATGGTCCTACATACATGATCGGCTTATCTTACCTTAAGACATTGTAGTTGGTGGTCGTGATGGTCCTACATACATGATCGGCTTATCTTACCTGCAGACGTTGTAGTTGGTGGTCGTGATGGTCCTACATACATGATCGGCTTATCTTACCTGAAGACATTGTAGTTCGTGGTCGTGATGGTCCTACATACATGATCGGCTTATCTTACCTGCAGACATTGTAGTTGGTGGTCGTGATGGTCCTACATACTTGATCGGCTTATCTTACCTGAAGACATTGTAGTTGGTGGTCGTGATGGTCCTACATACTTGATCGGCTTATCTTACCTGAAGACATTGTAGTTGGTGGTCGTGATGGTCCTACATACATGATCGGCTTATCTTACTTGCAGACGTTGTAGTTGGTGGTCGGGATGGTCCTACATACATAATCGGCTTATCTTACCTGAAGACGTTGTAGTTGGTGGTCGTGATGGTCCTACATACATGATCGGCTTATCTTACCTTAAGACATTGTAGTTGGTGGTCGTGATGGTCCTACATAAATGATCGGCTTATCTTACCTTAAGACATTGTAGTTGGTGGTCGTGATGGTCCTACATACATAATCGGCTTATCTTACCTGCAGACGTTGTAGTTGGTGGTCGTGATGGTCCTACATACATGATCGGCTTATCTTACCTGCAGACATTGTAGTTGGTGGTCGTGATGGTCCTACATACATGATCGGCTTATCTTACCTGCAGACATTGTAGTTCGTGGTCGTGATGGTCCTACATACATAATCGGCTTATCTTACCTGCAGACGTTGTAGTTGGTGGTCGTGATGGTCCTACATACATAATCGGCTTATCTTACCTGCAGACATTGTAGTTCGTGGTCGTGATGGTCCTACTTATATAATCGGCTTATCTTACCTGAAGACATTGTAGTTGGTGGTCTTGATGGTCCTACATACATAATCGGCTTATCTTACCTGCAGACGTTGTAGTTGGTGGTCGTGATGGTCCTACATACATGATCGGCTTATCTTACCTGAAGACATTGTAGTTGGTGGTCGTGATGGTCCTACATACATGATCGGCTTATCTTACCTGCAGACATTGACATTAAAGGAGCTTTCGACAAGGTATGGCATAACGGACTCTGCTCGAAACTGTTGGCTAAAGGTGTTACTGGAAGACTGCTTTCGTGGATAGACAACTATCTATCTGATAGATCCATCAACGTCGTCATGTCAGGTCAGGCATCCAACACTGCTCCAATAAATGCTTCTGTTCCACAAGGATCTATCCTTGGCCCACTACTGTTCTCTGTTTTTATTGATGACCTTGCAGATGTTTGCGACAACGAGCTATATCTATATGCCGACGACTCAACACTCTTTGCACCCATTAAGTCATCAACCGATCCCAACACAGTAGCTGCTAGGCTCAACAGAGATCTAAGCAACATGAAAGTATGGGCTGACGAATGGAAAGTGACCTTTGAGCCTACCAAATGCAAAACCATGGTAATCTCCAGGAAAAGATCCCCATCTGAACTTGACATCTACTTTGGAGAGTGCAAACTACCATCAACAAAAGAACTGGATATCCTGGGCGTCACCATTGACAGCAAGCTTACCTGGTCAAAGCACATCTCAGGCATTGCAACTAAAGCTGGTCAAAAGCTTGGCGCTTTACGCAAAGTTGCAAATAAACTGGAGGCTAAAGGTAGATCTACTGTCTACAAGTCGCAAGTCCGCAGCATTATGGAGTATGCTTCACTAAGCTGGGCGAACGCTTCACCCACCATCCTAAGCCAGCTTGACAACATCCAAAAGAAGGCACTTAGAATCATTGGAGTTAATGAAGCTACTGCTCGTTCACAGCTCAAAATTGACAGCCTGCTTCACAGGCGACAGGTAGCAGCGGCTACGGTCTTGTACAAGATGCATACTACCAACTGCCCACAAGATCTAGCAGGGTTACTTCCCGCACCATACGTCCAACGTCGTGCTACCCGTTCGAGCGTATCAATGCCAGCCCATGCTCTTTCTCTGCCGACAGCCAGAACTCGCTGCTTAGACAGAAGCTTCATTCACACTGCTGTTCCCTTATGGAATAGTCTTCCAGATGATATTGTTGGTAACATTTCAGCAGCTGGAATCCAGGCTTTCAAGTGCCGTGTGCATGGTCATCTTCTCTCAAACTCTTAACTTGTCATAGCCTTCACACTCTTTCATGACACCCTTCATTCAAGTCCTTTCAACATCCGACTGATACATATAATAGCATGGTGGTCATGGGTTAAGTGTAGGTTAATGCTTGGTTGGGGAGATGGTGGTCCTGTAAAGCATGTAGCCAGCTGGGCTGGTGATACGGTCATGCCCCAACAGGTGACAACAGGCAGCTCCTGGTAGATTTAGTTCCCATGTTTGTTGTATAGGTTCTCTTGATGCCCATCAGACCTCCAGATATTATTATTTTTCTATAATTTATATTTTGATTATGTTGTTCTCTATGTTTGGGCTTTTATCTTATTATTATGTCACTTTCATTGGCATTTTTTAACCTCTGCCCATTTGTGTGTCTTGTTTTATGCATATTTTCTGAGTTGCAGTGAACCAATTGATTGGCCTTTCAGAGCTCTCTTTCGGGAGTTACCAGTTTGATTTTTAATCACTCTGGTCATTAACCTTGTTAATGTCTGTTGGGCTATTGTTCACATTTGCGCTTTATATACAAAAAAAAAAAAAAAAGACGTTGTAGTTAGTGGTCGTGATGGTCCTACATACATAATCGGATTATCTTACCTGCAGACGTTGTAGTTGGTGGTCGTGATGGTCCTACATACATGATCGGCTTATCTTACCTGAAGACATTGTAGTTGGTGGTCTTGATGGTCCTACATACATGATCGGCTTAACTTACCTGCAGACATTGTAGTTAGTGGTCGTGATGGTCCTACATACATGATCGGCTTATCTTACCTGCAGACGTTGTAGTTGGTGGTCGTGATGGTCCTACATACATGATCGGCTTATCTTACCTGAAGACATTGTAGTTGGTGGTCGTGATGGTCCTACATACATGATCGGCTTATCTTACCTGAAGACATTGTAGTTGGTGGTCGTGATGGTCCTACATACATGATCGGCTTATCTTACCTGAAGACATTGTAGTTGGTGGTCTTGATGGTCCTACATACATAATCGGCTTATCTTACCTGCAGACGTTGTAGTTGGTGGTCGTGATGGTCCTACATACATAATCGGCTTATCTTACCTGCAGACGTTGTATTTGGTGATCGTGATGGTCCTACATACATAATCGGCTTATCTTACCTGCAGACATTGTAGTTGGTGGTCGTGATGGTCCTACATACATGATAGGCTTATCTTACCTGAATACATTGTAGTTGGTGGTCGTGATGGTCCTACATACATGATCGGCTTAATATCTTACCTGAAGACATTGTAGTTGGTGGTCTTGATGGTCCTACATACATAATCGGCTTATCTTACTTGCAGACATTGTAGTTGGTGGTCGTGATGGTCCTACATACATGATAGGCTTATCTTACCTGAAGACATTGTAGTTCGTGGTCGTGATGGTCCTACATACATGATCGGCTTATCTTACCTGCAGACATTGTAGTTCGTGGTCGTGATGGTCCTACATACATGATCGGCTTATCTTACCTGCAGACATTGTAGTTGGTGGTCGTGATGGTCCTACATACATGATCGGCTTATCTTACCTGAAGACATTGTAGTTGGTGGTCGTGATGGTCCTACATACATGATCGGCTTATCTTACCTGAAGACATTGTAGTTGGTGGTCGTGATGGTCCTACATACATGATCGGCTTATCTTACCTGCAGACATTGTAGTTCGTGGTCGTGATGGTCCTACATACATGATCGGCTTATCTTACCTGAAGACATTGTAGTTGGTGGTCGTGATGGTCCTACATACATGATCGGCTTAACTTACCTGCAGACATTGTAGTTGGTGGTCGTGATGTTCCTACATACATGATCGGCTTATCTTACCTGCAGACGTTGTAGTTGGTGGTCGTGATGGTCCTACATACATGATCGGCTTATCTTACCTGAAGACATTGTAGTTGGTGGGCTTGATGGTCCTACATACATAATCGGCTTATCTTACCTGAAGACATTGTAGTTGGTGGTCGTGATGGTCCTACATACATGATCGGCTTATCTTACCTGCAGACATTGTAGTTGGTGGTCGTGATGGTCCTACATACATGATCGGCTTATCTTACCTGAAGACATTGTAGTTGGTGGTCTTGATGGTCCTACATACATAATCGGCTTATCTTACCTGAAGACATTGTAGTTGGTGGTCGTGATGGTCCTACATACATGATCGGCTTATCTTACCTGAAGACATTGTAGTTGGTGGTCGTGATGGTCCTACATACATGATCGGCTTATCTTACCTGCAGACGTTGTAGTTGGTGGTCGTGATGGTCCTACATACATGATCGGCTTATCTTACCTGAAGACATTGTAGTTGGTGGTCTTGATGGTCCTACATACATAATCGGCTTATCTTACCTGCAGACATTGTAGTTGGTGGTCGTGATGGTCCTACATACATGATAGGCTTAGATTTTATATTCATCCAGTAGAGTGTGTTTGGGCCTTGTACAATTGTAGCTCTGAACAGAATATAGAAATAAACAATATAAACGTTGGAAATTGTCCTTGCAACGTAAATAGGCCTAAACAATCAAGATTATTTTAATTGAATTTTAGCTGACGTTTCAAAAACCAAGAATAACTTGAGCAAAACTAGCCGACATGACTGAAATATGTTAGGACTGTGTCTTCTGTATGAATTCAATTCAATTGAAGAAATGATGCACATTTTCACATTTTCCCAACACCACTTAATTAAAATTGATATAGGTCACATTTTCAATTGACAGTTGATCATTAAGCGGAAGATGTGTGCGAGATGTCCATATTTTACGTGAATCATTAAGCGGAAGATGTATGCGAGATATCCATATTGTAGGTGAATTATTAAGCGGAAGATCTGTGCGAGATGTCCATATTGTACGTGAATCAATAAGCGGAAGATGTGTGCGAGATATCCATATTGTACGTGAATCATTAAGCGGAAGATCTGTGCGATATGTCCATATTGCACGTGAATCAATAAGCGGAAGATGTGTGCGAATATTGTATGTGAATCATTAAGTGGAAGATGTGTGCGAGATGTCCATATTGCACGTGAATCAATAAGCGGAAGATGTGTGCGAATATTGTATGTGAATTATTAAGCGGAAGATGTGTGCGAGATGTGCATATTGTTCGTGAATCATTAAACGGAAGATGTGTGCGAATACTGTATGTGAATCAATAATTGGAAGATCTGTGCGAGATGTCCATATTGCATGTGTGCGAGATATCCATATTGTACGTGAATCAATAAGTGGAAGATGTGTGCGAATATTGTATGTGAATCAATAAGCGGACGATGTGTGCGAGATGTGCATATTGTAGGTGAATCAGTAAGTGGAAGATGTGTGCGAATATTGTATGTGAATCAATAAGCGGAAGATGTGTGCGAATATTGTACGTGAAACATTAAGCGGAAGATGTGTGCGAGATGTCCATATTGTAGGTGAATCAATAAGCGGAAGATGTGTGTGAGATTTCATATTGTATGTGAATCATTAAGTGGAAGATGTGTGCGAATACTGTATGTGAATCAATAATCGGAAGATATATGTGCGAGATGTCCATATTGTACGTGAAATAATAAGCGGACGATGTGTGCGAGATGTCCATATTGTAGGTGAATCAATAAGCGAAAGATGTGTGTGAGATTTCATATTGTATGTGAATCATTAAGTGGAAGATGTGTGCGAATACTGTATGTGAATCAATAATCGGAAGATATATGTGCGAGATGTCTATATTGCACGTGAATCAATCGGCCGAGTGCACCAATGACGGGTAACTTAATAGGGAGGTAAGCTACCTCCCTAGTAGTTATGCTCTAACTGTAGCATAACTTACTAACGATGTAATTCTTAGAGCATAATTGGCGAGTAACACCAGAATAGCTACTAGCGAGGTAAATATCCACATTAATCAGCATCGTCCCCTTACAAAATCAAGTGTCGCATATGCCAAGTGTTAACCTATAGTTTACTGTAAAATTCTGACGTGGATGGTCCTCCGTAATATTAAAAACGTGTCGTCACTCGCTAGGTCATAGGTGAGTGTAAATCAAGAACACGTGGAGTCGGACTGCGATCCGGAAAAAAATGATGCCATTTTATGGCCAAAAATTTCGAAGTTTGTTTATCACTTTTTCAAAAATAAGGACTATCATGACATTACAAACATATTTTGGGCGAGGGGCACATACAAACATTGCACCAAAAAGCACAATTTTAATGAAAAACACAAGCACCCGATGGAAACAATTATATACAATTATAACACATCTCTTAACACAAATACCTCCGTGGCGTGGACACCGTGTCCTACGCTTGTTAATCGCGGAACCCCGGTTCGACTCCCAGACCACGCGCGGCACGATATCCTTTTTTTTCTTATTCTACCCTTCCTCTCACAATAATGTTGAAACTTGTTTTATCAGTTTTTAATTAATAAAAACAATAATAAGTTTATGTATTTAGTCATTATTTAAGACCCTTGGACAATTAGTACACTTTGGTCAAAATATGACCCAAAGTCGGTGCGATTAGTGTTTGAATGGGTAAAAGGAATTGATCTAAATTTTGACTAAAAAAAATCACCAAATTGCATGAATGGATTTTCAAAAATATAAAAAATCTTTCAGCTTATGAGGGGTCACATTCCACTTCAAATAAACACCCCCTGGGCATGCAAGTGCAATTGGTTCTTCAGCATCAGCGAATCATCCCCTTCAATGTTCACAATAAATGTACGCTATAAACTGCTAGAATCGACTGACTTGTGGCATAAAACGTTATGCCCCAACTTACTCTTGGGTCCGGTCAGGTATAACATTTAGCGTAAATAACCCGCCAGTTACTAGCCTAGTAGCTTACCCCGCATTGGCGCTCTCAAAATTTTGGGTTACGCCTCAGTTACTAGCGAGGTAGCGCTATTCTTCAGCTACCCGTCATTGGTGCACTCGGCCGAAAATTAAGTGGAAGATGTGTGCGAGATGTCCATATTGTAGGTGAATCAATAAGCGGAAGATGATTGCGAATATTGTATGTAAATTAATAAGCGGAAGATGCGTGCGAGATTTCATATTGTATGTGAATCATTAAGCGGAAGATGTGTGCAAGATGTGTGCAATATGTCCATATTGTAGGTGAATCAGTAAGTGGAAGATGTGTGCGAATATTGTATGTGAATCAATAAGCGGAAGATGTGTGCGAATATTGTACGTGAAACATTAAGCGGAAGATGTGTGCGAGATGTCCATATTGTAGGTGAATTAATAAGCGGAAGATGTGTGCGAGATGTCCATATTGTAGGTGAATCATTAAGCGGAAGATGTGTGCAAGATGTCCATATTGTAGGTGAATCAATAAGCGGAAGAATAGTGCGAGATGTCCATATTGTAGGTGAATCAATAAGCGGAAGATATATATGCGAGATGTCTGATTCAAAACTTACACTATTCGTATTTTTCCTTCGTCCCATTCTGGAGGATTCCACATCGCTGTTGCCATGGTTTTGTGTTTGTTGTCACTGTGTCCCCAAGCAGTCTACAATCATTGGTAAGACACACACAAAATGATTGAAAAACAAATTGAATTCAACGCTAAATTATAAGTAAATAAGACGTCGCCCTCATCACACACTGTCGTATATCACGGGATACAGTGATGCATCTGTGTTATGTATGTTGATTTGTACGTGTGTGCATATTTCAAAGATTTCAAAATTGTTTATGACCGTAATTGTTTACAACATTTTTCCATATGGCATTTCTATGTGAATATATCCATATCTGCTCTCTGTTTTCGGCGAGCACTTTAGAGACACGATCGTATTAGAAATTCGCGTAATGAGATACGACAGAAATTGAAATTCAATTGTGGGTGATATTGTCTCGGTTTTGCCGATACGGCGCAGATACGACACTATGTGCAATAGCTTACGTAAGAATACGTCGATCAAACGTCGACTATATTAGATATACGACGTAAATACAACAGGTATGTGAAACGAAACATTTAAAATATCCAATATTTATCGCAATTAACGTATTTATAATATTATTAAGGACATTATTATTTCCGTCATGTAAGACTGCATGGAATTAGCCTATAGCACGAGATCTGTGTTAAAGGATTAAAGGATTAGACGGCTTTGTTCCGTAATAGAGTCGTTACACTAGTCTACGGCATTCATATCTTACACCAATATTTTACTAATTAGACCATCATTTAATTTTGAGTCTTATCTCAAGTATTACTGAACAAATACTAAGCATGTCTGTACTTATTTTAATGCATTTCTCATGGAGATTCCAAATGGTGACGGGATTCAATAATTTTGACATTTTTGAAATATTTTGTGACATTTTGGAAGTGTCGTCTGCAGACGTCTTCCGTGTGGAAAGCGTTAAGGGAAGTGTCAACCCTAATATTTTGATGATCAACTTTTGCTTCTAAGTTTGAGAATATTGAATAAAAGTACATAAAAGTATACATTTTTACAAAGGAAATTTGATAAGGAATCCGATGGTGATATCACTGTGATACCAAATAAACTAAATTTTGAGAAATGAACCAAAAAGAGATTTTTTTACCCCAAATTTTTCAGACAGCATAACTAAAAAATAAAAAATGGTAATTTGTTCTAATATACATTTTTGTAAACAGGACAATTTTGTCTAGGAGGCAATTTTTTCTTTTACCAAAATAAGGCTTGGTTTTGGCAATATTGCTAAAAACATCGGAAAAGTGTAAAAGTCGTGTTTTTTTGCATATATTTCGCAAGAAATGGATGCATATCTCGAGTTTAAAATCCATAATCGAAAAAATAAAAAATTGCCTCCTAGCGCTGAAAGTCCTCTACACAATGGTAGTAAGAGCTTACCTGATAGTTTGATATATTTTTAGTCATGTTGTCTGAAAAATCGGAAAATTCCTTCAAATTTGAACTTCTAGAAAACATCGATTTAGTAAAAATATTGACATTTTCCACCATTTAAAGCTAAATGTTCACGGAATACAGGGGCGTGTGACCTAAAAAGCGAGTATACTATTATGAACAATCATAATAAACTATCAGATTCAATTCATATTGTCACAATGTGAAGAAATTGGAAGAAAACTGAAATTTAAATGATCGTAAGATCACGAAGATTGGCCTTTGTTTACATTTTTAGACATTGTTTTGCGCTCTTTTGTTTTTCGCGTCTACGTCGCGGATATTAAGCGGCGCGTCTAGTATTACGCGCGGGAAGTTTCAGCGCGCGACGCAATGATCGAACAGCTGTCGCAGCATTTGAAAAGCGCGGAACTCCGCTTAAATTCCCGCCAAATAACCATGCTCCTTTTTCTGACTCAAACTTACCAAAACAACAATTTAAAATCACCCAAAAGAACGGGAAATAATCGCTTCCGATTAGTAACTTATGATGGTAATGATAGAATACATATAAAAGTATTAAATAATAGAGAAATATGAAATTCAATTTTTGAAACAAGTGCCGGGTTGACACTGCCCTTAAGGTCGGAAAATATGACTATCATACAATACTATTTTGGAAATTTTCACTAGTTGAGGGCGCACTATCCTGGTAAAGAAATGGATTGGAAGGGGATGAGCACATAGCCATAACTGCTCCTTAGCATGATAATAGTAATGAATTTGACTGTACTTTTGGTAATTTGCTAACCATAAACTGCTGCAATAATGGGTAATTGACCGGGAAATTGGGCGAGAATAGCGTTACTTGAAATACCCTTATAATTAGGCCAAACAAAGAAGAAGGTCTATCTCAGAAACATTGCCAAAAAGCTAGGTGCTCTGCGATTTTTCACTATTTTTTTTTGAAAAAAGGCTTTGAGGTTTGCGATTTTTTTAATCCAAGCTTTCAGAGACCTTTTTTTAAAAATATTTAAAAAAAATAAAAATAATAATAATAAAAAGTCAAAAAATGAAAAGAAAAAAAGGTTAGGCCTCAGCGCGTAGACCTACGCGCCGTAGCTCATTTTACATACCAATGCGGGGGCGCTTCGGAGACAGACAATCTTCTTTGTTTGGCCTTAGACCAATTAATTAAAGAAAGAAAATCTTCAAAACTTACATGATTACCCGGGGAGCAATGGTATCCTACAGTTCCCGAACTATAGTCAGTGAAATATCCAATAGGTGTGTTATTACCGTCCTGCCGTGCCTGTACCAACAGGCCTTTGAAGGTATGTCCTGCATTCTTACCGGTTATATTGACTGTAATCAACATACAAAACGACAACGTTGTTATTGACGGACATTTTAACAACTATTGCCAATGGGCCACGGCTGTTTGACTGTCCGCTTTATAATTAAAATTATGTGATAAAAAAAGATTATATAGGTGCCCTTTGGTTTGACCTGATTTAGGTAGTGCTAATGAAAAAGAGTATACGGTGAAAATTTCAAGAAAATTGTTCGAGCCCTTTTTAAATTATCGGCATTTTCTACTTGACACACATTTTACACGTGACTCTATGGGAAATGTGGCCGATGAGGGCGCTATTATAGTAAATAATAATATTCAAAGCTCTATTTCTCAGAACTGGCACCAACAAATGTTCTGAAATTTCTACAACAGATGGCCAGTATATTCAGGTATTTGAATCAGTTAAAAACAGAAATGGGCCAGCAAGTTACAGTGTTCTCAGAATAAAATGGACACATTATGTGGGATCAAACAGCCTTGGGGCAAAGAAGATTTTAAAGACACCACCACAATGCGTTGCGATGTTGCCAAATGCCGGCTTAATCTGGTCTCCAATTCGTCTCGGTTCCCATAGATATATGCACAAAATCATGACATAGTCGTTGGAGCTTTTTGATTCTAGAGAGCAATACCCGAGCACGTTAAAAGGTTTTAGACTCTTTCGTAAAGAGTAGGGGATCATCCCGGTCTGTATCTGTTCACACCTCCAAACGGACCCCAATGGAAATAAGCTAATATAGGCCTAAGCTTATCGGGTTATCCCGGGTCGTAGGACCCAAATAATATCAAATCAAATCATTCTAGTTTACATCAATTAATAAATTAGTTATCAGTGTTCCTTTTTCTTATTTCTAAAACTTAAGAGTTCGACAAATACATCGTGTGAAAAAAGTTTAAGTTGGCTGGCGTTTATGCAATGCATTGTGGGAAGACCTTAAAATATTATTTTTGACAACTATTGCCAATGGGAAAGCTGATATCAGCTCACGATATCAAGATGCATATCTGTGGAAATTACCTTTCGAATGTTACAACAATTGTTTTGAGACCTTTCTCTATGTTTGAGACCTTTCTCTATGTTTGAGACCTTTCGCTCTGTTTGAGACCTTTCTCTACCCTTGCAGATCTATCTCTCTATTTGAAATCTGTCTCTCTCATTGAGACCTTTCTCTCTCTTTGAGACCTTTCTCACTTTTTGAGTCTTTCTCTCTGCTTGGTAACCTTTTCACTATTTGAGTGTTTAAATTTGTTTGATACCTTTCTCCCCAAGCCTTTCTCTCTCCTTGGAGACCTTTCTCCTTATTTTAGTATTATATTTCTCTCTGTATGATATCGTTTTCACTATGTGAGTCTTTCTCTTTACTCAGTTTGAGACCGTTTCCCTTTGTTTGTTCAAGGTTAAAAATTCGTCTTATGAAGTTCATTCGTTTTCAACTCTTCATAATCAATTGTTTCATAATTCATATTTCAATCGTAATGAAATAGGAACCATGTCAGAGATTGAATAATTCTTCCTGGATCCAACTTATAATAAACCTCAATTTATGAAGAATTACCGTACTTAATATTCTTCTGAACAAGGCTTAGGAATAATTAAAATATCACTTAAGAAGTATCTAAACTTTTATTAGATAGGGCCCTGTATATCTCTATGGAAGACATCTTTGACCTAAATTGCCGTCACACACCCACCCCCACCCATCCATCCGCCGGTTTATGGTAGGGGAAAATCTGGTCACCTTGTCAAGAAATTCATATGCGTACCTGTAATTGGCTGTCCGTAGGTATACGTGTCTGTATTTAATTTAATCTCATAAGGCGCGTTACTTTTCTCCGGCGGATGATTGTGTCCTGGTTCTGGACTCATGTCTTTACACAGAGATCGTTGCGCAACATGGTCGACTGGAGGTCCAGTTGAATACGATACAACTACTGTGACGCATAGGCTAGCGACAAACGCTATGAATGGTAGCATTTTTACAAGATTTCTGAAAGAAAAAATGATCATATAAAGAAACATGATGTTATAAATTTCAATGTTGATACGCTCTAAAACCATGATTTTGAAGTAATTAGGAATCGTATCACCCTGTAACTCAGAATGTATTTATGAATTATGATCAGAAATGTAAATCTGCTATAGAAAATCTGGTTTAAAAAAACAAGGATAAAGGGCGTCCCATGGAAAAGATCGCATAATATGCCTTTAAGTTGTTGTTTTAATGCATTTTAAACAGATGAAAATATAACTGGTAAAGCAAGTGAATTGCTTTAACGTAGGCCTATAGCGCATGATCAGCTTATTAAATTTAAAGTCATAACATTAGCATGCACTTCTTAAAGGAAAGCGGTCATGGTGAGGAAAAGAACCGCTGACGGCGATTGTTGGTCCAGCTAAACTTTTATAGCTGATAACTATTACATCACTTAGGCCTATATCACACGATAGAAAATGCGTTCAATCAAATGAAGGATGGTTGATTGAGCGCGCCGTTCACATTGGGTTAAGAGATTGTTGTAGAGTCGCACATAATACCGCTTGCATGTAAACATACGTAGAACAATTACAGACTGCGCCAATGTCCAACTTGTTTAGATTCAAATAGTCGCCGCGCGCTGTTAAATTTTCGTTAGAATCCTCACCATGACCGCTTCCCTTTAAATGGGTCAAGAATACAAACGAGGTTTTTCTTGTCATCATGATTTCTGATTTTCTAGAAAATCGGATTATTTTGCATGACACTTTGTTTTAAAGCATTTCAAACAGATGAAAATATAACTGGTAAATAAACTGCATTGCTTTAACGTAGCGCAGGGATAATCATCTGATTAAAATAAAAGTCATAACATAGCATGCACTCCTTCTTAATACAATCTCAAGATTCGACGCCTTCTTTTAGAATCGTATATCCCGTTGTCATGGTTACAATGCAATTGAAATCGCGAAGATATCACAATTTGTAGTAGTATCTGTCAATTATCTGATCGGCTGCTAGTTTCCTAGACTTGAGCAAGTCTTTCTTGGATTCCACTCTATTTTCTTTAATTTAGTTCCATTTTTGTAATCCTTTTATTTATTCGTGGCTTTCTTTTATATTTTCATTTAATTTCTTTATTATTTGCAAATACTTCACCACTTGGAATATCCCGGAATTCGAATTTGTCGATTATGAATTATGAAGGGCTGGGCAATTAAAAGTGTAATTGAATTAAGATTTACAGTTTACACTGAACTTTCAAATAGAACATAAGCTTGACGTATTTGTACTTGTAGTGACTTTTTGAGGCTTGGAATCAAGGCTACTAGTTTCCCTGCATTGGTGAGCTTGGCATATCGTTTGCATTGATAAAACGTGAGATTGCCAAATTCGCAACATAAAAAGACACAAACAAAACCCTTAAAGCAAATCTGATTTATAGTAAAATATTCAGGTGATCTGAAGTGTGTTATTTTTAACATTTATTTCTTTATTTCCGTAACACTTTCCACGCGGCAAACGACATTCCAAAAGTTTACGAAATGTTTCAAAAAATTAATGTCAAAAGTATTAAATTTAATTACCATATTTGGAGTTACAATGAGAAATGCATTGAAATAAGTACAAACATGCGTAGAATTGGTTCAGGAATCCCTGAGATAGACCTTGAAAGTTGGCAAAGGTTTCTAACAAATCTATTTTGTATATATGGTAAAACATAGCCGCATGGAAAGTGTCAAGTCCGATTATATTAAAGGGACACAATGTCATGTTGAATTTTTTCAATTTTAATTAATTTACTTCAGAATTCAAGATGAACATTAAAAATTGCCATTATTGTTGTTTCTACTAAATAAGACCCCAGCAAAACTTGATTAAAACAATGTTTTAAATATGTTGGAATACCACCCTTAACCATGTAAAATGCTGGTTGCGACTCTACCAGCATTTTTGAATCGACGTTTTGTTGTACAAAGAGAGCTGGGTTTTTTAAATCCTTATAGGTGTAAGTTCATACATGTTATACAATTGTAAAAATATACAAATCCCAGTTTTTAACATATATTTTTGTAATTGAGGGCGCTGCCTCCACCACATATCTTAATGCCCCTTTAATAAAGCTAGCTTTTCTGTTTGATTGTAACTTTTATCACGATATTGTATAAAATCATTCTTACTAATCAATTCATAGCGACATATCAAAATTAAAATCTAAATTAATACAAGAATATTAAAGAACTTTGAGCAGGAATCAAACGGATGCTTGAGAAATCAAATACGGAGTCATATTGTTATTTTTTATTTATTATTAAAAAACAGCGGATAATACAACGTGTTATGTTTAAACACACGGCTTTCCACACGGTTATTAGTTTGACCATATACAATGTATACCATATAACAGATTTTTCAGAAACATTTCCCATCTTTCAAAGTCTATCTCAAGGATTACTGACCTAATACTAGACATGTTTGTACTTATTTCTTAAATGCAATAAATTATGGTAATGAAATTCAATAGTTTTGAAAATGTATGACATTTTGGAACTGTCGTTTGCAGACGACTGCCGAGTGGGAAGTGTTACATAAAAGAACCGCGCAATGTAACAGTTAACAGTTTAACACAATACAATGCGTTGAATCGCAGCAACGTAATAACACCGGACAATTTTAAGGCAAAATGTAACAAAAATAAAACATGCAAAGTCGCGGTATGGTCATCCTTCCTTCCCCATCCATACCAAGATTAGCATGATACCGAATTAAACCCTTAAAGGGACACCACAATGCCATGTTGAATTTTTTTGATTTTAATTAATTTACTTCAGAATTCAAGATGAACATTAGCCATTATTGTTGTTTCTATTCAAAAAAACCTCAGCAAAATTGATATGGACGATTCGACATTGGCAGAGTTAATGTATTATCCAGTTGAGGGATTGTTATAAAAGTATTTAGTGCAGTGCATCATAGTCAAATTGTCAAGAGGACAGAAGCAACGGTCCGCATTTTAATTTTTTTAAATGTAACCGACTCATTATAAATATGAGTAAAAAGTGTGTTCTTAAAACTTATTGATGTAGGCCTATACAATTAATATAAATGGTAATTTGGATGCCATATAATTATTTTTTCTTGTTCTCTACTTTTCTCTGACGATTTGTTTTTGAAGACCTTTATTTTGTATGCTTTTATTTTTGGTTGTATGTCTAAATTGATATAGCCATGATATAATAAAGCAAACTCATGCTTTACTATTATTGCGCTACGTTGTCCTTAATTTCTCAAGTCTGGTTGACAGTTATTTTCCACGCGGCTATTAGTTTCACATAATATACAAAAGAGATTTTTCAGAAACCTTTTCCAATTTTTAAAGTCTATCTTAAAGGGGCGTGTACATCTCAAGTGTTTGTCCTGGACAAAAATCACATGACTCGCTTCGCTCCCAAGTCCTCGCGTGCCCGGCAAAAAGCCCATGATGCAATACTAAGTCGTAAAAGATGTGCACATAAATCGACAAAATGCTGTACGAACGAAATATAATATATCTAGAATTGTTTCAAAAAGTAGTGTTATTCGTTACATTTAAATCAGAATTACATTCTTTAACAGTAAATAAACAGCTTTTGAGCGAGAAACTATCTTAAAACTGCAAAGATTAAGAAATATAAAGCATTTTAAACATCTAATTTAGAGAAGAGTGGTATGTTGAACCATATTACTTTTGTTTGTTATTGCGTTCACATAGCGCATAGTTGGCTCAGCGGTAGAGCATTGGACTAGTAAACCGGATGTCGTGGGTTCGAATCCTATCACGGCTTGACATTTTATTTTAATCGTTTATATACATTTTTTAAAATTACTTTTCGATATTGTTCATCATTTCGTATAATTATTCATTATTGTTCCATTATAGTTTATTTTGGAATGTGGAATTATTTACGATTTCATTTTAATTTTCCACTGACTGTTTAGTGTGCATGGCATCATGAAAGGTGACATGTACCGCGGTATACCACCGCACTGTCCTACTCCTATGCAACAGGCCAATACAATAGAAACTCGTTGTGTGTTATTATCGATTGAGCTAAACTTGTAAAGTAAATGCCAGCCGTTATGTAATACAAATCAATGTGCCTGTATTATTATTATTATTGAAATAATGTTTATACACCACCATTTGTAGTTTCTGAGTAATATATTTAAAACTAGCTAGGACGGTTCACGGATTTCGCGGCTCGAAAAGGATGTTTGAATTTGATCTCAATATAATATAATCCAAGCTGCTATAGGCAAAAGCTATATACAGATGACCGTGCAGCTATTTCGTGAAAAGCTATACAGCCGATGGATCCGGCAGCAACCCTTACCCTAATCCTAACCCCAACCCTAACTCTAACTCTTACCCTAACCCTAAGGCCAACAAAAGGTAGGGTCGGTAGGTCGGATTTGTTAAAAGATCTTGGGTTTTTTTATACGGATATTGTATTTGGGAATTTAAATTCGGCATGGATACTGTGAATTAAAGTCCAAACACAAAACACATCGCTTTGACAGTATAGAACTCTTGTTCATGAGTTTGCGACATTGCTGCTTTACTCTCGGCCACCTTCACACTGCTGATTTCGATCTCCAATATTGTCGAATTGGTTGCAACACTGCAAACTCGGTCAAATATAATTTTTGTACCAAATTTTGAAACGCGCAGATACCGTGTAGGTCGCCGCCATTGTTACAGAAAGCGAAAGAACGTTGTGTTGAAGTTTTGTTAGAAATATATACGTGAGAGTATTACTAAACCTATTTTTCCTGTACTAACTACCCCCAACTTTTTATACTATGTTGAAATTAATATTCATGCCGTTGAGCAACATTTTGGGAACAAATATTAACCGTAACTAGATTTCTTCATATTTTCTTACAGTATTAAAAATGACATCACTTGCACTTGCGAACAATTTTCGAGATTGCGCATTGGGGGATGGTGTTATAAAGACCATATTGAATATGTCATACGAAATCAGGAATAAAACGGTCCGTTTGGCCGTTCAAATTGGAAAAATGTTGTTTTAAAAAAATAATCGAAAATAAAAAAGAATACGGTCGGCACCATGGTACACGGTCGGTCGGACGTGGACAAACAAACAATTTATTTTTCTTGGCCTAACCCTACCTTACCCTAACTAACCATAAGGCTAACCCTAACCCTTATCCTTACCCTTACCCTTACCCTTACCCTTACCCTTACCCTTACCCTTACCCTTACCCTTACCCTAACCCTACCTTACCATTACCCTTACCCTAACCATAGGTTGTACAGACTGTAACAAAAAAGTTATACAGTCGCAATTTTATTTTTAATTCAATGTTAAAATCATGCAATGTCAAAATCTCTTACACTCTGTGTTAAGTTCCGTTTTTGCTACCAGAATCATTTTATTTGGTCTTTTTAACTACTTGCGTTTAAAATTTATGACCAATCTACTAAGTCGTCTAGAAATCGGGTTGGGCCACTTTCACAATAATATCATACAATATTGCTTGTATAAATTAAATGGATAGGTATCATGCAAGGAGAACATTAACGAGAACAATATAATTATTTTTCAAAAACTTTTATTTCATTTAAATAAATAAATTCATAAAATGAATAAATTATATTTGTAAAGACCTAACCTTCTTTGTCATACGTTTAACCACTTGAAACGAATCATTGTTGTCTAACAAGAGCGCTCTACTGCTATGTTCCTGGTTCGATTCCATTCATATTCATCCCAATGGTTTTACCATTGATTTAACCAAAGTGGCCCGGGTGATTTCATGACTACTTTAGACAATTGATCATATCTCTGCTTACCGACCATCGATTGTCATGAAACAAAGCTTATTCGAAAGCTAAGAAAATTCCCCTCGCATGCCATTAAAACCCGAAACAGAAATTTTACGGGAGATATTTTTAATATTTTTTTCAAAACTGTATAACTTTTTTGGTTACAGCCTGTACAGTCTGGTACCATAGGTTGTATAGTCTGGTGAAGCAATTGGCTACCCGATGATAGGTCGTATAGTCACGTCCATATAATAAACAGTGGTAGATTTGTCAAGCAATTGAAGCAACGGTGTGTAGTTAGTCTACTGTTAAGTTGCGATTTTGTCTCAAACAGAATGAACATATAAAATGGCGATACATTCTTAGTTTTACTCAAACCCTGGTATTTGAAATTTGGGCATCGATGGGTATATATCATTTTGTGACAGCCTGTGTATGAATAAATGCACCAAATTGGAAACAGACAATTTTGCGCATTTTACTTAAATGTTCTCTGAACACTTTGGAATACGTTTCATTTATGTAATGTTAGCATAACACTGAAGTGTTGACAATTTCTTTTGCAAAAACCCACATGAATGGAATCTGAAGAATGAGCACGTGTTTACCATGTTTGAAAGTTGATCAATGTGTATTGTTTTGAGTTATACAATCAAACATTTTATAGCTCATGGGGCCTCAGAAATTGTTAATGTTAAAAACTTATTTTACAACTTATTGAGCCACTTTTTGGCGCACCCGCTACGACGGTCGCATCTATCATGTCTATAATGTTGAGTTTAGACATAAAACTAGTCGGCATACCTACCTGTGATCTTTTGATTGGAAGCAGATTTTCTTGCAGATTTACTTTTCTGATCATAAATCATAAATATATTCCAAGGTACAGAATGATACGATTCCTAATAACCTCAAAATCATAGTTTTAGAGTGAATTTAGAGTAAAATTTAAAATAAAATAAAAGATTGTACCGCTCGATACAATCTATTTTCAAACCATGATTTTGAAGTAATTAGAAATCGTATCGATCTGTAACTTAGAAGATCTTTATGATTTATGATCAAAAATGAAAATCTGCAAGAAAATCTGCTTTCATAGTAAAATCAATGATAGAGGGCGCTACTTGGAAAAGATCACATAATATGCCTTTAAGTCTCAGAGTGTTTCACAGTACAAATAAAATATCTGTTTCACCTGTGGTATGATGTGGTCAAGACGAGAGAGAGATTTTGGACAGCGAAAACGGAAAATTACCCTCAAAATGTATACAGTCATGTTTTTGCTGTTTTTCTCCGTATTGTATCGATAGATGTAAGACTAAGAGCACGATTTCAACACAGAAAATGGAATTATTGTTGGATTATATCTAAATATAATATGGAACGATCATATTGCAAGAGTTAAAGGTTTTGTACTTGCAGATAGCATAATATGAACTCCAATGTATTACTATGCTTTTAGCATACTAGAATATTTGACTAATCGGTCACATTCATTGTAAAATGTATGCCACAGTGATGCCTCTTATGTTAAATCTTTAGAATGATTGTCACTTTATGAGTTTCTTTGTGTGCAACCTTCAGAATAGCCAATCAGATAGTCAACCGTACAGAAAATCAATTCGTGAAGAGACTTGAATCCCCTTCAGTTAGTCCTGTAATTGATATATCTCAGTTCAAAAACAAACTACTTTTGCAGTATTTCTTATAGGGGAGGGTAAAGCTTAATGGTTGTCTTGACCTGGATCTGGATAATCAAAATGCAATTTAATATCAAATTAGCCATTTCTATTGTTTGCAGTCTGTGAAAGAGATATCTGAACTTTAGACCGGTTATATTTGACCTTATTTCACAGAAATTCACACTAAATGGAAATTTGGTTTTCTCTGAACACCCAGTACTGATATCAATGTACAATGCACTTGTAGATGAGATTCAAAGCTACAATTATGGAATATTGCGTAACACTTTCCACGCGGCTATTGGTTTTACCATATAAAAACAGATGTTCAGAAATCTTTCCCAATCTATCTCAAGGATTACTGAACTAATACGAGGCATGTTTGTACTTTATATTTCAATGCATTTCACATGCTGATTCCAAGTATGGTTATGAAATTTAACAATTTTGACAATAGTTTGAGACATTTTAGAATGTCGTCTGCAGACGCCTGCCACGTGGAAAGTGTTAAAACTGGCTTATATAATAGAAAAGGTAGTTGGCAAATAAGGAACAATAGCGTAACCTACAATCTTTCCTGATCTTTGTATCATTGAAATTGACAAAAGAGAACTGTAGTCAATCTCGGGGAAAAAATTACCTTTACTTTTGACATGTTTGACATTGCTGAAAACTGACGTCATGAAAATAATGTTCACTATTGCAAACTATATGCAGCGGGATATACATGTACATTGTATCAAACACCATTGTAAATTATCAGGTGATGTATGTATTAGACCAATAATATGGAAAACATCTAATTAATTTGTTCTTGTCGAAAATTAACACAAACGAATAGGCCTATCCTCGCATATAATTTTATTTGTTCAAAATGTGTATATGTTTTCTCATTTAAGAAACCATCAAATTGTGAATAAAAGGTTCAAAAAGGTCATCGACCCAGGCAGTGACTTGTATCTGTTTTATTTACAGTCAAGGTTTAAATAAAATAAATTCCGAATAACTCGTATCATTTTATTTTAGTTATATCGAAATAACCATAATGAGCACTATATCTGTATAGTTGCCTTCAATTATAGTCGATTTGACACTCAAGTCAAGTCTAACATTTTTTATTTATTTTATGCTCACGTGATCCTAAAAGAAATTAAGCTTGGTTGCAAAAATTGTCAATTTAGGCAAATCTGATAATGTTCACGAATTCAAAATAGTTCCATTAAAACGTTACGCCAGCATTTTATAATTACGCTCTCGCAGCAATGAGCATGATGAGTTCAGCACAGTATCAAATCCACGCCAAACTACTGTCGCCCATATCAGGCCGTGAAAGCCGTGAACCGCGTAATGTACTTTTGAAGATACAACTCTCTTTTCTGAATTTTGAAGCAAATTACAAATATCGGTGGTGTAGGAAATAGGAAAATCGATTCAAGGACATAAGCCGACTGGCTTCTTATTTACATAACAATTGGCCTTTGCAGATCATGTTCATAGACTAGCAATACATAAACGGTTTGAAGAAAAACATTACATAGAGTTCAAAATACAAATCTCTTAAATCGGAGGCTAAAATGCTTTATATTTCGATTGGTGTGCATTTTTAACATGGGTTATCGCCCAAAAGTTGATATGCTGAAGGAGATTGTAATTCTGATTTCATTATAATGCATAACACTATTTTTTGAAACGATTTTAGACACCTATTTCGTTCGTAAATAAATTTCACCATTACGTTTGATCGATTAAAATTCGCGGCAAATCTATTGCACCATGGGTATCATTACTTGGAGACTCAGATACATAGGGAGTCATGTGACTTTTGTCCAGGACAAACACTTGAGATGTACACGTCCCTTTAAGGATTACTCAGGGTTGTACAAAGTGCGGGAGCAGGGAGCACCGCTCCCGGGAAATAATGAGCAGAATTGGGGAAATAATGCCAAGTGGAAAAAGAAAAAGTATTGGGGAAAGGGTGAAAAATGATGAAGAGAAAAAAATCTAAACTTTGGGTTATGAGATGTGGTTGCAGGTATACTAACGTGTTTATTGTTTTATTGCTTTTCCCCAGTGGCGACGCTACAGGGGGCAAGGGGAGGGCATTTCCCCAAAAGATATTTTTGTGCCCCCACCCTCTCAAAAAGATTCTATTTAGTTAAAATTAGCGCACATCTTCCTACTAAATTAGACAAAATGTCACCATTTTAGCGTAAAATACACACAAAAAATGTGCGCGCTTCACGCAATTTTTTTTATTTTTCATGCTTCCCTAACAAATATTATAATCCAATATTGTAATCTGATTTTTATGAAACGTGTAAGTATAATTGGGGAAATGTTAAGCTCAAAACCTTGCTCCAGGGGAAGAAACAACTTTGTGCAACCCTGGGATTACTGAACCAATACTAGGCATGTTTGTACTTATTTCAATGCATTTCTCATGGTAATTCCAAATATGGTTATGATATTCAATAATTTTGACATTTTTGAAACATTTTGTGACATTTTGGAATGTCGTCTGCAGACGCCTGCCGCGTGAAAAGTGTTAAGCAGAACACTAATACTTTGAATTTATGAAATAGTTGATATGGTATAGGAATAGTTAACTTACCTTTGAGAAAATATTCACTCCAGAAAATAAACACGACTTGGATCTTTCACGATTATGATTCTCCTCCACCGCTCTACCGATCAAACAGTAATAACAATATCCATGGTATCAATGGTGGAAACAGTTATATCATTATAATATTCGGCCAGAGAGGCTAAAAAGAGTTTGGTTTCAGCCTTTTGCAGATTTCATGAATTTATTTGCTACTATTTATTTTATAATCATGGTTTGATACTAGTTTTCTTTTCCCGAAAAAGTTTAGATAAACAAATAACAGAGTCATGTATCACAAAAAAAGAACATTTATTTTAACACTTTCCACGCGGCTATTAGTTTTACCATATACAAAACAGATTTTTTAGAAATCTTGTCCACAAATTTCAAAGTGTTATCTTAAGAATTACCGAACCAATACTAGACATGTTTGTACTTATTTTAATGCATTTCTAATGGTGATACCATATTTGCTGATGAAATTCAATACTTTTGACATTTTTGAAACATTTTGTGAAATGTTAGAACCGTCGTCTGCAGACGATTGCCGCGTGGAAAGTGATAAATAACTCCCAGGGATCTATTGTTTTTAGCAAGTAAATGTGATACAAATGAATTTTATTTCATTGTGGCCTTATTTGTTTTATTGGGAGTGGCATCATGACGGCTTAGTGACAATCAGTGAAGTGGTTAGCGTAAAAACTAATAAAGCATAACAAAAACAGAAGTGCTTATTAGCTCTTATATTCTGACAAAGGATTGATATTGTATTTTCTTAGTACTAGTACCTTATCTTTTAATTTCATTATCATTTCTTTGTGCACTGATGTGTCCGTTGTACAGGTTTTACTCAACAACTGTGTGAATCCAGAGATAGTATATTAAATATACTTTCCACGCGGCTATATTAGTTTTACCATTATAAAATATATACAAAATAGATTTTTCAGAAACCTTTCCCAAGTTTACCTCAAGAATTACCGAGCCAATATGAGGCATGTTTGTACTTATTTTAATGCACGTCTAATGGTGATTCCAAATATGGTAATATAATTTTGACATTTTTGAAAGCTTTTGTCAAATTTTGGCATGTCGTCGGCAGACACGTATGCCGCGTGGAAAGCGTTAATCATGTAAATGCATGTATATTGATGTATACATGTCAAACGGACATACAGGGTGAGTAAAAAGAGTGTACTAAAAGTAAAATAATTATTGAAAATATTTGTTATCAGAATATGAAGGCAACCAATGTACATATATCCGGCAATAGATGCATAGTCACTATCATCAGCAAAAGAATCATGACATTTCATGGTACTATACTATTGAAATTTCTTTGTGTACAAATCCAAAAGAAGTGAAGGATGTTACTCACTGTTTAATGACGTTTCACTACCACGCTGGTAGCTTCATCAGACTGGCAACTCTGACTTCTGCTCACTGGGTTTTTATAGTGATTGATACCCGTCGTAGAGGGCGTGGGCAGAAGGAGTTGATCGTAGATGTTATGCAGCTTGTAGGCCCCCTCGTCCTTGTTTAGTGTTTTCTTTTCTCTCCTCCTGATCCAGATAGCTTCCTTAAGCCATCTGGTGGTCTTATGCGATTCGCGGTCGATTATGTGTCCCTCCTCCCAGTCTATGTTGTGGTTTGTAGCCGCTACGTGTTCAGTGATGGCTGATTTGAATTGTTCGCTGTTCGTTGACATTTTTCGTGAGGCTCTGGTGTAAGGTTTGACTTCAAATTTCTTGACCTCTTTCTGATGCTCTTGAAGCCTGACGCCAAAAGCGCGTCCAGTCTCACCGATGTAGGTTTTGGAACAGTCCGAACAGGGTATTTCATAAATCACTTCTGCTTTCTTGTGCATATCTATTTTGTCCTTCGGGTGCACAAGCATGTTCCGTAGGGTTTGGTGGGGTCTCATGGCTGTTGAGAAACCATGTTTCTTAAAAACCCGGGCTACTTTTTCAGAAACACCCTCGACGTAGGGGACTACCACTAGACCTTTAGTCTTGTCCGTGTCGCTTCTGGCTTTCTTATCTTTGGTAGTTATTGTCTTTTTGAGTTGTCTCGCTTTTTTCACTTTGTCTACCGTCCAATCTGGGTAGCCACACTTGTTGAGCGCTTTACGAATATGTTCTTCTTCTCGTATTTTGTCTGCATCCTCAGTAACAATAGAGTCATTTCTGTCCAGCAGGGTGCGGATGACTCCCAGTTTTTGGTGAAGAGGGTGGTGAGAAGAAAACTGTAGGTATTGGTCAGTGTGCGTCTTTTTGCGGTAAATACAAAGCTTGACTGACCCGTCTGGTTTTCTTATGATCAGAGTGTCAAGAAATGGTATCTGGCCCTCCTGTTCCTGTTCGTATGTGAACTTTATGCTGTTGGACGGGTCCGTTTTGTTGAGGTGATCAGTGAGGTTGTCGACTTCTCCTTTATGAATGATCTCTAATACATCATCGACGTATCTACGCCACAAACGGGGGCGGCATGTGATGGGAGCTGTAGAAATAGCTTTCTGTTCAAGCCACTCCATAAAAATATTGCAGCATAGGGGGCTGAGCGGACTACCCATGGCCATACCAAACCGTTGACTGTATATTTCATTGTTGTAGCTGAAATATGCGACTTTGGAGAGACTGAAGTCTGTGAGTTTGATGATGTCATCAATCGATAGGTTTGTTCTATTACCGAAATCTTTATCCTGTTCAAGACGGTCTCTTATTATGCGTAGCGTCATGTCAATAGGAGTGTTGGTAAACAAAGCGATCACATCGTGGGAATTTAGAATCTCATCTTCCTCAATAGTAATATCAGATAAGCCCTCAGCTAATTCCTTTGAATTTAGCACATGATGTTCAGTGTTGCCAAACAGCGGAGAGAGAATCTCAACCAGAGATTTAGCGATTTCATAACCGATTGAACCCGTAAAGTCCACGATAGGGCGTAGTGGGGTGCCATCTTTATGGATTTTTGGGCTGCCGTACATACGAGGAACATTTTCGGTGGTGGGATACAAGAAATTTTTGTCTTCCTTTCTGATTTTTCCTTCCTTTTCAAGAGATTTGAGGATGGAGACAAGTTCTTTCTTGTGTTTAGCTGTCGGGTCCTTGTCCAACTTGATGTAGGTTTTGGTGTCGCTCAGCAAAGCAGTCATTTTTTCATGATATTCAGATTTATCCATGACAACTGTGGCTCTTCCTTTATCGGCGCCCAAGATGATGATCGATTTTTCTTTTTGGAGCGATTTAATGGCCTGACGTTCATTTTTGCTGATGTTGGATGTAGGAGTTTTGGCTGATTTTAGAGAGCCGACTATTTCCGCACGTAGTTGTTCTGCTTCGCTTTTGGGTAATTTCCAGCAAGCTTTCTCACACGCTACAACGTAATCATCAACTACCGAGGCATGATTTACCTTTTCAGGGCTAACGGCGAAACCCAGGCCACGGGCAAGTACAGAGTTCTGGGCTTTATTCAGTTTATACTTTGAAAGGTTTCTTACCCATAACTTAAGTTGTGCGCCGCTCAGGTCCGGTTCCAGCGATTTGTTATTCCTGTTTGTCGGCGATTTTTTCTGTTTTTCTGACAGGCGTTGTAGCTTCCGACAGGCGTTGTAGCGCCCTCTACGACGGGTATCAATCACTATAAAAACCCAGTGAGCAGAAGTCAGAGTTGCCAGTCTGATGAAGCTACCAGCGTGGTAGTGAAACGTCATTAAACAGTGAGTAACATCCTTCACTTCTTTTGGATTTGTACACAAAGAAATTTCAATAGTATGCCTACAAACAATCCAGATGAACTTATTCAAAGATTTCATGGTACTGTTTACCAGCTATGACTATTTTGGTAAAGTTGCTGTATTTTGAAACCGAACACAATATTGAATATTTTACTCAATAATGCTTAATATTAATGTACAAGTGGACAAAACAATGTCATTATTACACGAATTTAGCAAAAATAACAACAATTTTGGCTTTTGTGCGGAGTCAGCTCGGACTAGAGTGTGGACCGTTTTCAATAGTGGAATTCAATAGATCTTGTAAGAGAAAATAGAGCAAATCTTGTTCGGTTTATAAAATGTTCACTTTTACGCAAATGAACACAAAATATGTTTACCACAACCAATTCCAACCAACTAAAATTCTTTAGAAAGCTAATGAGATAACCCGCCTGCCTCACTAAAAATATTGTGAAATCTTTGCACACATTTTATAATATAAAATTCAAAAGTTGAGTACACTTTTTTTAAACTCATAACCGTTAAAGAATTAAAAAAAGAAATCTTCCATTCTTCCTTGCAAAACCTTGCAAAACAGTACCCTCTTAGTAATCCATTTGCCTGTTTCCTGTTTTCTGCCGTGCTAAACAATCAAAATGACTGAGGATAATCAAAGAAGATTTTAAAGACACCACCACAATGCATTGCGTTTTTGCAAAATGCCCTAATTCTGGTCTCCAATTTGTCTCGGTTCCCATAGACATATGCACACAATCATGGCTTCATAGCGCGTTCATAGTTGGAGCTCTTAGGTTCTAGTTTACATCAATGAATAAATTAGTTATCAGTGTTCCTTTTTCTTATTTCTAAACTTAAGAGCTCGACAAATGCATCGTGTGAAAAAAGCTTTAGTTGGCTGGCGTTCGCGCAATGCATTGTGGGAAGACCTTAAAAATCTTCTTTGGAGGATAATTGTACTACCACCAATAGCCCTAATTTTAGCCAAACGATAGGGTGTGGCAGCAGTTGATGCAAGGCTCGAACGTTTAATTTTCTCACTATGAGTACTATTAACTTGATACTCATGTTGTTAATTTTATTTGGATTAATATTGACCAAAACAAACTTGGTTAAAATCGGGGGTCGTTGGATGGATTTTAGCCAAAAAAATATTTGTTGTAATTCTTTTTAAAATGAGGACGGTATTTTGGCTCTGGGTGATTATGACATCATTGTGACGTCATAAAGGGAATAATGGTATTTTTTGGGTGTTTGTACGTATAGTCATACTGAAATAATGTTAATTTGGCGCGAATCGTATAAGTATTGCGCACACGTAATTTACACGTACGTATGAGCCATGCGTTCTGGATTTGCAGTGCAACTTAATGTTGATGCAGAGAGACGAATCTTGCCACGTTTACAACATTTGATACATTTGCGTAGATTCACGCGCTTTACTCCGTGAACTACTTCCGGTTGTAAAAATCGCCAAGATTCGTCTTCCTGCAACGTTGATGCTTTAAGTGAACTGCTTAAAATATCTTTCTTCACAGCTTTAGTTGGTCAACATATTAGGCCAACGCCGTCTCATTCGGGATGCGACATACAACTTTTATTTAAGATCCGTGATCTGAGTTGTGGGGGAAAAAACAGGAACATCGTCGGTATATAAGGCTATGGTTATTCATAATGAATGTATTTATTGTATAGCATAGCATGGTCACTCTCAAATGACCAATAACTAAACAACTTAGCATATTTATATTGTTCTATATACAGTCATCAAAAAAAGTAACTATACAGGTAATAAATGTACTTTTAACTCTAAAAATATATATCCTAACTAAAAATATTAAATCATAAAGTTGTTGAGAAATTAATCTTCTTTAATATGAGATATTGCACGCTAGGATCGGTTGAATATTGAAGAAGCGAGAATCCAAAATGTACGGTAAAGTCACAATTTCAAATTCACATTTTACATTTCAACACGGGGAGAGAATGACAGGTAGCGTGTGCAGCTGGTGTGTGTCGTATTGATCCATCGGAACAATACGGCCGACAGTCTAACCTGCGCATGCATCCCCCAATTGCACCACCGGTAATCGATAAGGTATACCCGTAGATTGGTCCGCGTATAGAAAATAAAAATGTGAAAATGAAAATCGGACTTCTCCTTACATTTTTGAGTGCCACTTCCTTAATAATCACCCGATCCTAGTGTGCAATATCTCATATTAAAGAAGACAAATTTTTCATCAACTTTATAATTTAATATTTTAGGTAGGATATATATTTTAAGAGTTAGAAGCCCATTTATTACCTGTATAGTTACTTTTTTTGATGACTGTATAGATGATGTATTGCGGAAGGCATTTCGAAGTACTTTAGTAATATTAATAAAAATCACGTAACCCGTGTCTGCCCAACTACCAGGGAAGGGGAGGGTAGGGTAGGGGGGTCATGTAACTAACGATTTTCATTAATTGGTGCTATAATCATGGCTAATCTTAGTTATTTTGTAGCACATTTGGTACCAAATTTTGCCAAAAAGATTCATCCAAATGTCTAGTCAGCCTGTGTGGTCTAACAATATTATATGGAATTCCCTCTATAGGATAGACACAAAGTGTACGACTTTCTTTTGTTGAGCACTTTAGTAGCTTTTAGTTGTAGCTATGAAAGCCATACAGTTTATCAAATAAACGGCACTAAAACATGGATTTCATTTGGGCTATTATTAGGCTATATAATACATAATATTATTGCTGTCATTTGGTTGGTGGATACTACATCACGTGACATAACATATTCGGACGTCAGCCCTTTTATGGCAAAAGAATGTATCTTATATGTAGTTTTCTAACAGTATACTTCCTTTTAGGCCAAACAAAATAAAAGGTTCGTCTCAAAGCTTGCGCGCGCATTGGTTTTAAAATGCCGAAATAGCGCGTCTGAAATGCAGGATATTGTAAAACTAAATTCTTTTTTTCCTACAAATTTTTTAAACACTTTTTGTATAAAAATAAAAAGATTTTTCTTTTTCTCAAACCTTTTTGACTCAGTTCTTCGAAAAAAACACTGCACAAGTGTTCATTGGCTTCATTGCTATTCGTAGCCAGATTACACAGTCTCTAAACAATGATTGCATTTACACTTTGGGCGCTGTGGAGATAAAAAGCGTGTCAGAGACAATGCGTGTCAGAGACTATTTAATATAGTCTTCTTCACATTCCGATAGTACTGCAATATGTATTCGCAAGGTCCCTCAGCATGCAAAAAGACAAGTAAATTCGCAATTGCGCAGATGATTTTTGTACTACGGGCTGTTTATAATTTTGACAACACCAAAAAGTCCCTCCGCATAAAAATATAGTTCGTACTAAACAACATTCCTCACTCCCTGGTGGGTACTATATATATAAAATAAAAATGTCTTGTTTGAAATTAAATAATACGGAACTCATCTATGTTCAGAATACCGTAAATGTAAATGGTTTTTATTTGATCTGTACAATTAATCAAGGCCCCGAGGGTAGTCCGCGACCAGAAATGGCAAAGAGGCATAAACATGCGATTTAAACATGGCGGCGTCCACTTCCACGATTTTGCGTGTTCAATTCATATTTAATTTTGACGATAAATCAGATATACTAAATTGGTTTTACCACGAGGCTACGGAACATAAAACTTTCCAGGATGTCTATGATGACATTGTCCTTCCATTCCATAACTACATCATAATATTCATTTCAGATAGAAAAAAACAATATCAGAAAGTGTCAACGGTTGCAAATAGTAAGAGTAAACATTGACACGTAAATAAAAAATGTAAAAAATAGAAAAAAATTGGAAGATAAAAAACCGCTCGCGCCGCCCGATTTTGAAGCCTTCGCAAGCTTTGAGACGAACTTTTTTTTTGGTTTGGCCTTAACATGATCAAAGTTGGCTTTTTTCTCCATAAATCAAGTAGTGGTAAAAGGCAGTATATTACTTTTATTGTCTTTACAAGTTGCAACCTTTTCCTAAGTGAGGATTATTGAACCAAGTCAACACAATCCATGTTAAAAGGAAGTATATCATTAGGAAAGTACATATAAGATACATCCTTTTGCCATAAAAGGGCTGTAGTTCCCTAATATTTCACAGGAGGGCATTTTCCCACGAGGGCGATGGTATCTTTTTATGGGAATTTCCCTTACTCTCGGTAATTTTCATAAGGGTTTATGTGAGTATTATTTTTGTTTATCAAATAATTCAAATGAAAGGAATATTATAATATATTTTGCACCATTTTCCGAATAATGTATGGAGCAGTAAATAATTGTATACCGGTTTTGTTCTACTGATTAAAAATCCGATGGATGCCAGTTGCGAAACCTTTTTATTAAAATGCACAAATCCAAGATGGCTGCAAAAACACATTTTTGTTATAGTTTTGCTCGTTACGTGACTTTGTTTCGCTACATATACATTTGAAACAGCTTCTAAACACAACACCAAAAGTAAGTCCCCTCTCAAAATGTCGTCATAACATCGTAAGGTAAAACATTTTACCAATAAAACTTATTTAGAAATAATCCTATGACTGTTTCCTAAGTGGTGTTTGAAAATGAAAGATGTCCATGACTTCATGGCTAAATGAGCTCAAATGAAAGACAAAAACTGCCCTTCTCAAAAGTCACAAAAGTTTATGAATTGCTTCTTACTAATGGAAAAACACCCGTGGTTGAGCGAATTACTGTAATGTGTAATCAATTCATGATCATTCAGCCATGTAAACCCACTTCTTGGCTCAGATATTAGTACAGTGAGTTGGGACTTTGTTCTATCCATTTTGGAGCTTCTATTATCAAATTATGGCAAATCTACTCGGACATGTTCATATTCAGCTTTGGCCACTTTTCATTGTGAAGAGAGCTCTTTTATCAGAATTATCATTCAGTGTGTAATTTAACATAATCAATAATAATCTACCTACTAAATATTGATAGTTGAATTTGAACAAAAACATATTTTCATCCATATCATCCATGACATACCATTAAATATTTGAATTTTAGACGGTATTTTAAACAATACGTTGACATATCCTAAAATTATCATCGGAATCAGGAAGGCCGATTTATCAGTTGAAACTCATTTTCTTGTTCAAAAGTGGCCAAAGTGGGATTCGCAAATGTATGGGAATCAGATTGTGATTGAAGTGTGATCGTACGTCCCTACGAGGAGAAATGGTTCCCACAAACATGACAAAGATAATGTTTTCTCTGCCCTGGAACAGTGGTGTTTATTCTCATCACTGTATAGTCACCTACCATTATCATAATTGAGATCTGCTATTGCAATATCTTGAGAAAACATGCTCATGCAGAACCTTGTGATATCAAACGAAGAAACCAATCTCGCAAAAGATACTATTAGTCCGGTTGGTTGGTTTTTCTACCAATTGTCTTCATATGTGTGTTTTAATAAGATTACTGAATAAATATGAAATGAAATTTAAATAAAACCCCACCCAATTTGTATTCATATGATACTAAACTGATGCGCGTGTAAGTCCAGTTTACCTCTCTTCTCCTCATCAATCACACATACACGCTGATGTAAACTTTGGCCCATTAGGATAGGATCCGCTCGCTGGACACCATGGATTGGATCGGCATGCTGCTTATATGCTTCTGGTACATGTCGATGCTCATTTCACGTGCTGGATGTCAAGGTAAGAAAATTTAACAACAATTTGTTGAGTTAAAATATATCCGTAGAATTGTTGTAGCAATCAAAGAATTTATGAAAATTGCATTGAACGATATTAAAATGATCTCTACATTTACTAAATATAATAGAAACGGGAAAACCTCAATGAAATACTATTTATTGGTCACTATATTTAAGTAAACTTCTAAAGACGTCCTATATCGCCGCGCTTGATGATGTACAGCTTCTCCGTGAGGCAAAGGTTGCACTGCTTGGATCCGATGACATATGCACGCGCTCTGGTGATGATAGACCCTTTGATGGGGAATGGTTGGTTCTTCTTCTTTAGCTGCCACGCGTGTCTTGAGAGTTTAGTGATGTGTTGGTGTTTTTCCTTTCTTATGGATTGCATGTGGTTGTAGTATCTCAGCTTGAAGGGAAGTTCCGTGAGTCCGATGTATTCCTTGGTGACATTGTTGTTGGTGGATGTGATCTCGGCGCTGTAGATGATGCTGGAAGCTAAGCAATTACCTTCGAGTGGACAGTCTTCCTTCTTGCTTTTGGGGCAGTTGCATGTTTTCGGCGTTGCTTCGTGCACGGTTTCGTTGGTGTTCGGTGATACTTTCTTGTTGTGCGACTTGATGATACTGGCTATGTTGGGCATGCAAGAGTAGCTAACTTTGACGGTGTTCCTGTTGAATATCTTGTGGAGCTTGGAATCCTTTGGGAAATGCTTGTCGATGAGTTTCCAGAAGGATCTGCCGATGTTGATAGATACACTTTTGCTACCTCGCCCGGAAGCAGAAGAGGAAAACAACACTACTAAGATCAGAACTCCAAGAAGTGCAGCTATATTCTTTGCAGAGAAAATATGTCCCGCGGACATGAGAAAGTCACAAAGGGCAGACCCAAGACTTCTTCCTTTAATAAAAACACTTGAACTACAGAGTAGACCACCTTGGAAGGCAATGGCTCATTGCGGTGTCACGACCAAGTCGCTATGGATGCAGTGGTCACAATTGGAACTGTGCGAGGGAATTTTGTATCGACGATTTAAACGAATCGGGTTCGGTGAATTGTTGCAATTGGTAGTGCCTTTCAAGTTGAAGAAAACTGTACTGCAGTTGGCTCATGATCATCGTACGGCAGGAAATATAGGACAAGAAAGGACTTTGGAAAAGAGCTTCCAACCACCGTGCCATCTGTCCTCCAGCATCCTTGAATTTCATTAACCAACGAACCAACTTATTAAATACCGTAGCAATCACTGTCAAATCATATTCACATGATAATCACGTACTTGACTGATATCTCTCCTTCATTTATTTATTATACAAAATAATCATTCAGTCAACAAAATAGTCACAGTTTTTAGATGTCATAATCATACTTGACAGACTCCTTGTTGATTCACCGGCCGAAGAAGAAGTGATTTGAAATCGCGCACCCAGATCCAAATGCAAACATTGCCCGGCATGGCGCGCTCTGATTGGCCAATAGTTCACATGTGACGTGTCAACAAGACACGAACATTGCCTTATTTGGTCTCAATAATTGATCATGAATATTTATACTGAAAGTAATTTGCATACAATCAACTTTTTATCCTTTAAGATAATAAACGTTCACTGTTCATTATCACAAATGTTAACTGAAATTCAAAACATCATGAATATACGCGTACGTGCGACCCAATCAAATGCCGTCCTTGACTTACGCACAAATACACGGAGGTCACTAACGGAGAACCAAGTACCTTCGCGTAAACATTAGTAACCTCGCGTATATTGCGCATCAAGTTCGATCACCAAAACAATTCGCGTAATGCCACGAACGCATAGCGTATTTGCACAACGGAGTAGTTACGCTACGTGTGAGTGGTTTGCTAGCACGATTTCCGATTAGCATGATTAGATTGATCGATTTGCAGCGTTCGAAATAGCGGCCATCCGGTCATCCGAAATGACCAAATCTACCGGCGGATGACCAGTTTTTCTTGGCCGATCATCCGGCGGATGACCAAAATGATGGGAGATGAAAGTGAAGAAGAGGATTACCAGGATGCATTAGAGGCTATAGACCTGACCGTCCTATTGAGAGACGTACTGAAAGAACAAGTCATGGTCGCGAATGAACCAACCCTAGAAGCTGCAAATGAGGATGACACTGGCACAGCTGACGACACCGACCCTGCAGCTGCAGTTGTGGAACTTGAGGTTGAGTCAGATGAGGATGACCTGGATACAGATCCAATGGAGTCAGGATATAAGAGTGAAGAAGAGTATCATCCGGATCAGGATGCATTAGAAGCTGTAAATGAGGATGACACTGACACAACGGACGACACCGACCCTGCAGTTGTGAAACTTGATGCTGAGTCAGATGAGGATGACCTGGATACAGATCCAATGGAGTCGGGAGATACGAGTGAGGGAGAGGACCATTAGAATGCATTTCAGGGCTTACAGGTGGTCGTCCTATTGATAGAACGTACTGAAAGAACGTGACTGAAGAAAAATAGCAGTTAAAAGAGAGGAGATTGTAAAATAAAGAGAAAGTTGCTGTGGAGCATAGAGGTTAATGTGGAGTTAATGTCGTCATGTGTATAATATATATAAAACAAAATATAATTTATATATGTATGTGTATATATGAAGACTCGCTTAACATGTGATTTTGGAGCTTGTCTCTGAAAAAAAAAATGCGGATAACAAAAAATATTGACGGATGACCAAAATCCCAACCTAGGTTATCCGGTGGATGACCAATTTATTTTTCTTATTTCGAACGCTGTCGATTTGTAATGGGTGAAGCATGGTTAAATTACCGTAAACTGTAACTTTTTAAATAAATAAGTAACGTCCGTATCATCATCATCATCATCCTTCGGCTGCGGAGCAGGCGACCACAAGTTTTCTCCAAGCACGGCGATCTGTAGCAAGAGTGACTATCTGACGTTCTTGAAACATGCCTTCATTGTTACCAGTTAGCGCTGTAGGCCTATGTACTTCAAGTATGATGTGCTTGAACGACCAGGTCTCGTTCGGCCATGTGTTGGTATGTAAGTGGCATACATTCTAGCAGGCTCTTCATCAGGGAGACGGAGAATATGTTCAAGGAATCTCAGCTGGCGACTTTTAACACGGTTGATAAGAGGCTCTGTCTTGGTCATGGCATAAATGGTATTGTTCGGGACATGATCCATGCGTTTGATGTTAAGCATTATCCTGTAGCAAGAGGTAGCATAGGCATTTATTTTGCACTCCATATCTTGAGATATCACCCAGGATTCACAGCCATACAGCAACATCGTCACACAGGTGGTGCTAAATAATTTCACTTTTGTTGCGATAGCTACTTGAGGACTCCTCCAGAGGTGTTCCAACTTCCAGAATGCTCACCATGCCAATGCCCTGCGTCTTTTAAGGTCACTTGCACCCGATGCCATCATAGAGCCCAGATATCTGAAATCCGTCACATGGCTGATGGTTTCCCCGTATACCTGTAGTGTTGGGTGAGGATTGCAGTTGGCCGTCATATAGTCTGTTTTGGGATAGCTAATGTTGAGGCCAAGGTCATTTGCTGCTGCAGCAGTTTTTGTCAGCTGGGTCTGAGCTCGTGGAATTGTGGTCTCAAGTAAGGCAATATCATCAGCAAAATCAAGGTAATTTAGAACAACGGCGGGATGACGTCTAGAGCGACGCTGATGTGTCACAACTCCTGAGTCAATGTCAGATGTGGCTTTCTTCAATAGGTAGTCTACCAGTATCACAAATAGGAATGGAGCTAGGACATCACCTTGTAGCACTCCAGTGGAGACAGCAAAAGGATCTGAGATGCTGCCATCTATCATCACAGCACTTTTCGAGTTGTTGTACATCACACCTATGGCATCGACAAGAGGTTTTGGTATTCCGTAATGTCGCAGCACTGCAAACATGACTTTCCTGTTTATTGAGTCGAAAGCTTTCTTGAAGTCTATGAATGTGACTGTGAGAGGTAACTGATGGTCCTTGAACCCTTCCATAATCCTCCTGAGGATATGGATTTGCTGTGTACAGCTTCTTCCAGGCCGGAAGCCAGCCTGGTTGTTTCTCAAGATGGGGTCGACATGATCTCTAATTCTGTTTAGCAGGATCTTGTTATACACCTTGGCTGCAATTGACAGTAGAGATATTCCTCTATAATTTATCATTTGAGATAGGTTTCCTTTCTTTAGTAGAGGTACAATAACGCTGGTGGTCCATTGGTTGGGTGGTTAAAGGGTAGTGTAGACTTGTAGACAACATTGACCAAAGCTTCACCGCCATCTTCACCGCCATCATTAAATGACTATTTTATTTGACTGTTTTGAATCAGGATAATTACATTGATCAGTTGTTTTGTCGGTAAACTGTGAAGAATCAAATATTTTTATTTTGGTTCCAAAGTGAACATGTTTTGATTCTTCACATTTATCCTTTAATTAACAAATGTCCATCATTTTTCAAACGGGTATATTTCAGGAAGTTACATGTTCAGTTTCACATTTTACCCAAATTAACAACATAAGATAAATTCGCAGCCGGGAACTAACCCGTCCCGTTATGAATTTGTTTTTCTGTTTGTCAAAATGATATTTTGGATATTTTTAGTTGGCAATGATATTTATATTAATTTATTAAATTCAATTGTATTCTTATCCAAATGATCAAATACTTCATGCAGGCTTCCTTGCATACACCGTCAGATTGAGTGATCATTGTCAATTTCTCAGTGTAACAGAACATTTGAAAATAAACAACTTGTTTTTGAAATTTAATATGAACTGATCTTAACTTGTTTGAGTTTTGTCTATGATAAAGCCTACTCAAATTTTCTCAAAATGCATCACTCCTATCTTAGGACTACTCTATCTAAGCCTAGAAAAACTGCTCCCAATCCGAGAACCGCTAACTGCCCCCTCAGCTAGGATGGCTGACTCAGTGTTTCTATATTCTATCGTAGTATAGTATTTCACTGGATAGGCTGGTTCTAGTGGCCCCACGAGGAAGGCTACACAGAACTGTGTATTGAATATTGTACCCCAAAAGAACCCGGATGCGAACAATATTCAAACATTATTGGGCGGCGCAGAAGATGTGCTCGTGAGTATATGTGATGCGATCTGTGAAAACCCGTCGGATGTCGCCAGATGTGAACTAGGGATTATGGGTAAAAAAAATGTGTCATCATCTTTCATGAGATTTCACCTTCAAAAACTTACTTAAATCACTTTTCTAATAAACTTTACAATGTTATTCTATTGAACTATATATCTTTTTTTACCTGTTTTTATGATTTCTTGTTTTGTAGCTTTTATAACATTACAATCATCATTCACTCATAACTTTTTTTGTAGTGATCGTAGAAAAATCATATCGAAACAGTTCTGTAATCAGCGTAGTTTCAGCTTTCTTATGATATAAATATCTCCAATTTGAAAAATCCCACGATGTGGCGGGTTTTCACAGATCGCATCACATACATGCGCAAAGGGTACATTTTTTAGATAGGCGTTTCAATTTCGCTGAGATTCGGTGTAATTGTCTTATTTTCGTGTGATACAAGAATATGTCGCACCTGTATGAGCATAATCTGGTATCACATTATAGTGGGGTTTGTAAAGGATTTAATCGTTACAAACTTCACAAAACGACCATCTTTGGTACACATATTGGTAGGGATATAAGATACAAGAATTTCTCAAGACGCACCCATATTTGGCATAAAATTCGGCTTTTTGGGGGAAATGTTTTTTTAATATTATTTGTATATGATCTATAGACCCATTCTCTTGGTAATAGAACTACTGTTAAATGTGTAGAAGGTTTCATTAATACAATATATACATTTATAAGTGTCAAAAGCAATGAAATAACATTTGATCTGGAATTTAAAACACGCCTTATCTCGAAAATGAATTTTTGCTTACAATTTCTCTGTTTTCATATCAAAACAATAAATAATAATTCATCTGTACTTTCTTTTGACATCTGTGTGATGTTTTATGTCCACATAAGTTATGATTAATGAACGCGCACGCATGACTTAGTACTTGTAGATGGTAATTGAAGTCATACTATATTGGCTAGCTTTCGATTAATATGATCGTACATGTAGATGATACTAATTATACGTCATGAAAAAGGAGAGCGCATTTTCTTTTTTATTTGTTTTAATATTTCATTGGCAGTAATACCAAATTAACTTTTCAATGGTCGTTAGACGGAGAGCCCACAAATTTCGTAGTTATTAGCTGCAGCAGCTGCATAGTGATAATTTCCGTAGAATGTTAATTTAAAGGGACACTAAGAGATGTGTTGGAGGCAGCGCCCTCAATTATGATAAAAACTGAGATTAGTTTATTTTTATAATTGTATTACATGTATGAACTTACACCTATAAGGATTAAGAAAAATCAGCTCTCTTTGTACAAGAAAACGTCGATTCAAAAAATGCTGGTCCCGCGGGACCAGCATTTTACGTCCGACAGTATCCCCGTGCAGTACGCGTGATACATAACGCGAACCATATTTGCATAGAGGGCGTTTTTCAATAAATAGCGATGATATTGTTTTAATCTAGTTTTGCTGTGTTTTTTGTTAGTAGAAACAACAATAATGGCGATTTTTAATGTTCATCTTGAATTCTGAAGTAAATTTTTAAACATTTAAACTTTTCAACACCACTTAATGTCCCTTTAATGGGAAAACGGATCCGTGATTTGATATTATCTGATGGAGTGCTCTCATGTTTTCAGGATAACGGGAAAAAGCTCAGACGTATTTCTATAATATGACATCCTTTTTTTCACATGGATATACTTCAGCCGGTTTCAAGATAGAAAATAACCATTTTATTCCTATTACCAAATATTACCAAAATATGCATTTCTGTCGATGAAAAAATCCGTATCATTAAATGACTATTTTAATTGACGGTTTAGAATCAGGATAATGACATTGATCAGTTGTTTTGTCGGGAACACTGTGAAGAATCAAATATTTTACTTTGGTTCCAAAGTGAACATGTTTTGATTCTTCACATTTATCCTTTAATTAACAAATGTCCATCATTTTTCGAACGGGTACATTTCATGGAGTTGCATGTTCAGTTTCAAAATTTTACCCAAATTAACAACATAAGATTAATTCGCAGCCGGGAACTAACCCGTCCCGTTATGAATTTGTTTTTTTTTGTTTGTCAAAATGATATTTTGGATATTTTTAGTTGGCAATGATATTTATATTAATTTGTCTAATTCAATTGTATTCTTATCCAAATGATCAAACACTTCATGCAGGCTTCCTTGAAGACACCGTCATATTGAGTGATTGTCAATTTCTCAGTGTAACCAGAACATTTGAAAATAAACAACTTGTTTGGAAATTTAATATGAACTGATCTTAACTTGTTTGAGTTTTGACTATGATAAAGCCTACTCAAATGTTCTCAAAATGCATCACTCCTACCTTAGGACTACTCTATCTAAGCCTAGAAAAACTGCTCCCAATCCGAGAACCGCTATCAACCCGAGAACTGCCCCTCAGGTAGGATGGCTGACTCAGTGTTTCTATATTCTATCGTAGTATAGTATTTCCCTGGATAGGCTGGTTCTAGTGGCCCCACGAGGAGGGCTACACAGAACTGTGTATTGAATAGTGTACCCCAAAAGAACCCGGATGCGAACAATATTCAAACATTATTGGGCGGCGCAGAATATGCGCGCGTGAGTATATGTGATGCGATCTTTGAAAACCCGTCGGATGTCGCCAGATATGAACTAGGGATTATGGGTAAAATTTAAAAGAAAATGCGTCATCATCTTTCATGAGATTACACCTTCAAAACATACTTAAATTACTTTTCTAATTAACTTAACAATGTTATTCTATTGAAATATATCTCTTTTTTTTACCTGTTTTCATGATTTCTTGTTTTGTAGCTTTTTATAACATTACAAACATCATTCACTCATAACTTTGTTTGTAGTGATCATAGAAAAATAATCAGCGCATTTTCAGCTTTCTTATGATACAAATATCTTCAATTTGAAAAATCCCACCATGTGGCGGGTTTTCACAGATCGCATCACCATGATCACATACATGCGCAAAGGGTACATTTTTTAGATTGGCGTTTCAATTTTGCTGAGATTCGGTGTAATTGATTTATTTTCTTCAAAACAGTTAGTTATAAATAATAATATTAAGAATATGTTGCACTCGTATGAGAATAATCTGGTATCACATTATAGTGGGGTTTGTAAAGGATTTGATCTTTACAAACTTCACAAAACGACCATATTTGGGACACATATTGGTAGTGATATAAGATACAAGAACTTCTTAAAGGGAAGCGGTCATGGTGAGGATTCTATATAACGAAAATGGAACAGCGCGCGGCGACTATTTAAATCTAAACATTGGCGCAGTCTGTAATTGTTCTACGTATGTTTACATGCAAGCGGTATTGTGTGCGACTCTACAACAATCTCTTAACCCAATGTGAACGGCGCGCTCAATCAACCATCCTTCATTTGATTGAACGCATTTTTTATCGTGTGATATAAGTGATGTATTAGTAATTAGCTAAGGTTTAGCTGGACCCACACTCGCCGTCAGTGGTTCTTTTCCTCACCATGACCGCTTTCCTTTAAGACGCATAATTTTAGACCCATATTTGGGGTAAAATTCGGATTTCTTTTTGGGGGAAATGTCTTTTTTATATTATTTGTATATGATCTATAGACCCATTCTCTGGGTAATAGAACTACTGTTAAATGTGTAGAAGGTTTCATTAATACAATATACACAATTATAAGTGTCAAAAGCAATGAAATAACATTTGATCTGGAATTTAAAACACGCCTTATCTCGAAAATGAATTTTTGCTTACAATTTCTCTGTTTTCATATCAAAATAATAAATAATAATAATTCATCTGTACTTTCTTTTGACATCTGCGTAATGTTTTATGTCCATATTACAATTAACGAACGCGCACGCATGACTTAGTACTTGTAGACGGTAATTGAAGTCATTCTATATTGGCTAGCTTTCGATTAATATGATCGTACATGTAGATTATACTAATTATACGTCATGAAAAATGAGAGCGCATTTTCTTTTTTATTTGTTTTAATATTTCATTGGCAGTAATACCAAATTAACTTTTCAATGGTCATTATACGGAGAGCCCACAAATTTCGTAGTTATTAGTTGCATAGTGATAATTTCCGTAGAATGTTAATTTAATGGGAAAACGGATCCGTGATTTGATATTATCATGTTTTCAGGATAACGGGAAAAAGCTCAGACGTATTTCCATAATATGACATCCTATTTTCACATGGATAGACTTCAGCCGGTTTCAAGATAGAAAATAACCATTTTATTCCTATTACCAAATATTACCAAAATATGCATTTCTGTCGATGAAAAATTATCGTTTACCTCGCGATTACCAATCTATTAATTTTATGGTTCTTTGTTTTCTTAAATCTTTATTGCAGTACCATGAGAATTAACATTGTTACCATGTTTGTGATAACAAGTTTCGTGAAATTAAGCAAACAAATACATTATTTGATCAGTTTGCCCCGAAGATTTGCATAATTGCTTTGAACCTTAATAATGATGACAGTAGGCTACAAGTAAAATGAATCTACACCTAGGTCCCGGACCAGGTGCTTTGAGGTTGGCTAATTCAAAATAGATAATCGGTACCAGAAATCTGAGATATACATTAAATGAGTAAATTTCTTAAAACAAAATCGAATGGATACTTTTAAAGTTATCATAACTCTGCGCAATCAGAACGAGCCACCTACGTATCTGGATGAATGGGTCTGGAGTCATAACCGCAATTCGCGGGATAAAGGGTGTGACTAGCTGTGAAGCATGAAAGTCTTTGCTATCTTTACACACACATTTTCAGTGCGTAATCACACACAAATCAATGATTTCCTATACCTAGTGCAACTTTGCTGTTGTTATGCGCGGTCATTGAAACCGTCATAACTTAAAATGTATCCATTCGATTTTGTTGAATGAGGTATCAAACTGCGGAGGAGAAATTTGCTCATTTAATGTATATCTCAGATTTTTGGTACCAATTATCTATTTTGAATTAGCCAACCTCAAGGCACTTGGTCCGGAACTTTTGTTGCTAGGTGTATATACCAATAATCACCATTTTATATAACAAATTATGACAAAATACTCTGACCTTAATCCATTAGAATTGCAATATTTGTTATCAGAAATCTGGTATATTTTTCATTTCAGAGACCCTTATTTTGCCTAAATTGTAGTTATTTGACATTTGCCTTACGAACAATGGCATTATAAATTATAGATTGTTTGTCGTTTAAGCTTTAAACGGATAAAAATGTAAAAAATACCATTTTGGGGTAAAAACATGTGTTTTTTTGGCAAAACCTACTCAACCATGTAACTAATTTCAGTGTCTTGACATTATGGTTCCGTTCCCTGTATAAAATCCAACTTTCTTGACCGCGTCTTTGATGACATATCCAGGGTAATAAATCATCCTCTCCCCTACACCATTTATCTGATTTTTTTTACAACAACTGCGTATTGCCAGCATGCGTGCTACCATTTCACCGCTATCCTAAGCATAGCACAAGGTTCTATAGTCTGGGTGTAACTAGAAGCCCTATATACTACTTTTGAAATTGTTCTTGTGTTAAGAATGTCATAAAAACTAGTGCTATCATATTTTATAAAAATAAAAGTTCAAATTTCGAGAAAAAAAAATCACATTATATTTTCCAAAGAGCATATTTTAATTTTAAAACTAGCCCAAATCTGGCGGAAAGTCACCAAGTGTGGAAAGTCATGTGGCAAAACTGCAACGCATCAGGCTTGTTTCTAGTTATACAGCTGCCACACTCAAAATGACATCAATCACAAACTCATTTCAGGCAACTTGGTAACTGACCTATCCGATCATTTCCCAAACTTCATCTCCGTAAAAGGCTCGCGCTATAGAAATCACAATAAACCATCTTATAAAAACGTTAGACAACTAAATGATAATAATATTAAAGGATTTAAAAATTCTATCTCACTTGTTGACTGGGATTTCATCCCTCACGACAACGACCCTGATCTTTCATACATTCATTTTATCAAGAAAATCACTGATGTACTTGATTTTCACTGCCCTATAAAAACAACTAAAATTGCAAACCGTAAAACACCACGTAAACCCTGGGTCACATTAGGTATCCTTAAATCAATTAAAAATAAAGATAAACTATACAAGAAATACATCACTAAACCTACTATTGACAATAAGATTAAATATACTAAATTTAGAAACAAATTAAATAACCTACTACGTGCATCTAAAAAGTCCCACATTACTTCTGAAATTGAATCTAATAAATGTAATATGAAAGACACATGGAGAACACTAAATAATCTTCTGGGTAGAAATAAACGTACAAAATTACCAGACTTTTTTAAAGATAAAGACGGTAAATAAAATAACGGACTCAACTGATATTGCGAATAATTTCAACCAATTCTTTACTAATATAGGCCCTAATATAGCGAGTAAAATATCTAATCCTGATGATGACTATACGCGTCTCCTCTAAATTCGGTTAACCAAAAAAATAGTATGTTCCTAAAACCAACTACTTCTGAAGAAATTCTAGATATTACGAATAAACTCAAACAAAGTAATAGTTGTGGTTTTGATAATATCAGTAGCAGATTATTAAAAGCCGTTATCGATGATATCGCACCTATCCTTTCACACATCTTTAATAGGTCACTGGCCACAGGAGTAGTACCATCACAACTTAAAATAGCCAAAGTTACTCCAATCAGGAGACAATAAATCGTTCAGCAATTATAGGCCGATATCTATTCTTCCTTCCATCTCAAAAATACTGGAAAAATTGTCTATGTACGCCTTTATGACTTCATTATTGTCAATAATATCCTTAGCCCACATCAATACGGCTTCAGGGCTAAAAGATCAACATATGGCTATAAACGATCTTTATTGCAGCATCACAAACGATCTAGACAACAAATTGCACTGCCTTGGTATTTTTCTTGACCTCAGCAAGGCATTTGATACCCTAAATCATGATATTCTTCTCCACAAACTAAATACTTACGGTATCAGAGGTCATGCAAATACTTGGATTGAAAGTTATCTTTCTGATAGGAAACAGCACGTTGTCTACAACCAAAGAACCTCTTGTGAAGGTAATATTGTGTGCGGAGTGCCACAGGGCTCTATACTTGGGCCGCTTTGTTTTTGATTTACATAAATGATCTCCCCCTCTCCTCACACACTTCCCTTTTTATAATATTTGCTGATGACACAAACATTCTCTTTTCTCACAGTGATCCTGATCAACTTGAAAATATAATCAACAATGAACTTAATAACATCTCAAATTGGTTTAAACTTAATAAACTATCCCTTAATATCGATAAAACTAACTTCATGATATTTAAAAATAAGCATAGTAATAAACCTGATCTAAACTTTAAAATTGTAATCGATAATAATAATATTAATAAAGTTGATATAACTAAATTTCTTGGCATTCTAATTGACAATAATCTATCCTGGAAAGCTCACACATCCCACATAACGAAAATAGTTTCAAAATATAATGGTATCTTCCGCAAAATAAGAGCCTATCTAACCAACGATTCGCTGCATACACTGTATAACACCCTTGTTGTACCATATTTATCTTACTGTACCATTATATGGGGAGATAGAAATAATGCAAACTTAGAATCCTTATTCATTCTCCAGAAGAAAATCATTAGAACTTGCACCAATTCCCTATGGCTTGAGCACACCACACCTCTCTTTATATCCCTGAACAAGCTTAAAATCCGTGATATCTATACTTATCAACTTGCTATACATATGTACAGATACCACCACAAATTATTACCCCTTGACCTCCCTGCCACCCTATTTATCAATCACTCTGATATCCATAATCACAATACGCGTCATGCCACTGATATTCTCATTGCTCCTACTCATACCAATCTGGCTGAGAATACTTTCAGATCCCAAGGTCCACTTATTTGGAATAACATGAGCAACACTCTCAAAATCTGCAAGTCACTTGCTATATTTAAAATTCACCTAAAAAAATACATCCTACTCCAATATCGCTCTGAAATGTTTAACAACGAGTACGCTTCAATTAAATAATTTATCAATATAATGTAAATGTCTGTCTAATGTTTTTGTCCCGCACCCTCATTTTTATTGTATGTATTCACACATTCAGTGTATAGCTTATAAGTATAGTAATCTCATTGTATAAACACCCTATACACTGTATCTACGATCCGTATAAATTAATCTGTTAATGTAACCTACATCTTTGTATTACTCCCTTTTATTGATATTATGTATTATACTATTATTTATTCATTTGTAATTATTATATCATTGGGTGCCATCTTCCTCACGCTCTGCGTTTTAGACTGGCATCCACATCTCCTGTATATTTGTATTGATAAATAACTGTTACTGTATATGTTTACCGAGATGAAAACAAATAAAACTGAAACTGAAACTGAAACTGAAGATCCCCCAGCATGCGGTCAATGGTGTAGGATAGATGTAATTCTTGGATGGAACTTATTAATACTGGCATCATGGCCAATTCAACCTGTCAAACTTTGGCTCAGACCTTACAGGCAACTGGAATGTAATGTGAGAATTTATTAAACAAAATGACTATACAAAGAAATGTATTGAACAGGATTAATTAAAACCTGTCAATTAACACATGTTTAGGAATAATACCAGTGGCCTGACTCTTAATATTTTCTTTTATACATTTTCATTAAAATGAAGACATTTACATCTTTTACCTATAGAAACACACTTTTGTGGCTAAAACAATGTCTGAGTATAAATCAATTTCGTATTTTTTGGTTTCTACTTGAATCTACAAGATGTTACAATAATCTCACCATTTTGAGAAGCCGTCGAAAAGTCGCATCATATTCAAATAACGAACACCGTGATTTTTTAAATTTAGACCAAAAATACGTTTTTTTTGGCAAAAACCGGACCAAGATGAACAAAACAAATTTGCGTCTTCTCTTGAGAAAATCATATTCCTATATCCATGTTGACCTATGAAGCGAAAATAAACATTTTGTGAAATCTGTAATGATAATGCCATTACAGGTCCTCTACAAACCCTACTATTAAAGCCATTCAATATAATATAAATATCTCTGTCTGAAAAATAACACTGGTTGGTTGGTTGGTTGTACACCACGCCAATCTTACTTAATGGATTCCAAATGAGTGGATATTCACCAACAAAAAGGCTTAGAAATAATAAGGTGGCAAGTATAATTTACTTCTTTTTTCACGCAGTAGTGTTGAAGATTTAAAAAATAAAAAAACCCTTCAGAATTCAAGATGGACATTAATATCGCTTTCCACGCGGCTATTATTTTTACCATACACAAAACAGATTTTTCAGAAACCTTTCACAATTTTCAAAGTCTATCTCAAGGATTACTGAACCAATACTAGGCATGCTTGTACTTATTTTCAATGCATTTCACATGGTGATTCCAAATTTGATAATGAAATTCAATAATGTTGACATTTTTGAAACATTTTGTAAAATGTTGGAATGTCGTCTGCAGACGCCTGCCGCGTGCAAAGTGTTAATAATGGTCATTTTTGCAGTTGCCACTCATGAAATCAAGAAAGCAGCCTTTGATGCCCAGCATATTTATATGGTGACTGTTTATAGAGCTGTATATCTGGGGAGCATTATATGATCTTGAAACACATTGAAACACATGTGACCTTCAACCCTAAATCAAGGTCAAGGTCAATCAACCACCTAACTTGGCAAGGATGTCCACTTAGGTTTTAACTTTACAAACTTTAAATAACATTTTGGTATATAACTTCCTGTGTCAGCTTCGGACCGGGACCGGAAACCCCCTATGCTCCCCAACTACTAGTGTTGTCTAAGCGGTAGATCAGACTATTTGAATTGATGTTTCGTTGTTCAAAGAGTGCTGATTTTTCTTAATCCGAATACAAGTGTAAGTTCATACATATAAAACAACTGTAACAATCCTGCATTTTGATGGTGTAACCCATTCGTTGATTTGGGATGAAATCCGGGGTTGAAATATTTTGGCTAAAACTCTTCATATCACATCTTTTACAAGGTATTCCAATTTCAAGAATTCGTAAATAATGAATATTCTCATGATGACATTGAAGGAATTTGTGTACTTGAATACATAATATGGCAGTTATCAAACATAATATTAAGGCCAACTATAAGCGTGGTAAGAAAGGTGGCGTGTTTCTTAAACTTTCAAAATATGATAGATTTTGTTAAAACATTTGTTGAATAGTTTATAATACTGTTGACGTTTTTATAAATTGTCGATGAAATTATAAGATTATTAATAAATGTTGTTGTACTGTTATAACGAATGACCTTTACCAGTAATTTTGAATGACTTTTTTCTTTTCGTCATAAAACAGCTAACATCAACATAATCCATGAACAAAGATTTTCTATTACAGGGATTATGATCTCTATTGAAATGTCAAAAGAGATCATAATCCGAATATCGAATAATGTCGAATAAAGAACTGGTGTTTCATAGCACCAGAGTGTATGACATGGCATGTTTGAATCGAGCGGTGATTAATGTTAGGCATTGGTAAAAGGCTCTTGGGACAACAGCATGGCCCTTGTAGGGGTTTGGGTAATTGGCGAGTTACCGGATGGGTGAGTTACGAAGAGTTATTGACAAGGGTGAAAGGCGAGTTAGCGAATGGGCGAGTTACGGCGAGTTATTGACAAGGGCGAAAGGCGAGTTAGCGGATGGGTGAAATACGGCGAGTTATTGACAAGGGCGAAAGGCGAGTTGTTGACAAGGGTAAAAGGCGAGTTGTTGACAGGGGCAAAAGGCGAGTTGTTGACAGGGGCAAAAGGCGAGTTGTTGACAGGGGCGAAAGGCGAGTTGTTGACAAGGGTAAAAGGCGAGTTGTTGGCAAGTTGTTAAGTAAGAGAATTTCCAAATTTTGAGGTGGTTGAGCATGGGCAAGTTTGAAAATTATGGCTAACTTCAAAACTAATGAGAGAAATTCGCATTTTAATGTTTGTTGTCGTCCATCATTTGATACTGACATTACTTATTTAATCTGATTAATTTGAACAGGTATAATGCATTATACACAGCACACGCAGCAGCATGGACTTGTTTACACAAAATGCTATTCCATACTTTGTGCATTCATTTAATTGGATTATACTCAAAATATAGACCCGTCCATCCATTATTCCGGCAACAAAAATACTCTTTCCATCTTTTATTCACTAAATATTCTTAAAAGTCACACAGTCACAAAACCCCAAGTGTTATCAATTTGGTAAAAAAAGATTAATCTTTAGATACCGGTATTGTTTATTTGCATATTTAAAATTAATAAAAATAAAACAAATATGTGAAGTAATCTACTAAATCTACTTCTAACAATGTTTCAACCACAAAATGCACAATAACAACCAAGAAGACCCATGGGTCACAATTTATACACCCATACTTTCCAAGATTGAATTGAATTTGTTAACCAAATAATCGCCGCGAAACCCCTGGGGTTCGACCCCCGGACCCTCCGATCACCGCGTCCCTAATCACTCGGCTATCCTGCCAACGCTCACCCAGACAGCGATTTCGTACACACATATCGGCTTGGTTGATGACGTCATCGAATCGAATGCTGTAGCATGCGCGTGGACATTGTTTTTTGCCGTAGTGAATCGTAGTGAATCGTAGTGTAGGAAGGTTAGGGTTTTAAAGAACATTAAAGTGTATTAAAATCGTAGTATTTTTCTTCACTAACTGTGTCTAAAGCCAAAAAAAGAAGAAACAAAAGAAAAGGTAATCGACCTACCGACCCACTTTTTTCAACTCTTGTTTGGGCAAACAAACTTCTTTTTTTTAGGCCTTATGCAACTCAAACTTTGGAATATGACTATTTTAAGAATGACCCTTCATGTATAATAGATCAAATCATGTTGAATTTTTGATTCCCCAGTATGGCGGCCATATTGGAATTGGCCAATATGGCCGTCCCAGAAGGCTCCAATTTTGGCATCCATCAAAAATCACAAGAGTATGGTATGGGCCAAATTTGGTGCTTTTTAGACGAATGTGAACTGAACCTCCCCTGTGATGCCCTAACAGCCCCAACTATGATTGCTTAATCGCTTGTCGCAACTGTTATAGAGTGCGCTATGTTATGGGCCAAATCTAAACAATGCACAGATTGTGAGATTCAATCGCCTGGTTAGGTCTTTACCAATGTAATTTATTTATTTTATGAATTTATTTATTCAAATTAAATAAAACTATTTGAAAAAGAATTATATTGTTCTCTTTAATGTTCCTTGCATGATACCCTTACCATTTAATTTATACAAGATATAAGATTGTATGATATCGTGAAAGTGGTCCAATCCGATTTCTAGACGACTTAGTAGATTAGTCATAAATTTTAAACGCAAGTAGTTAAAAAGACCAAATAAAATGATTCTGGTAGCCAGAACGGCACTTAACACAGAGTGTAAAAGATTTTGACATTGCATGATTTTAACATTAAATTCAAAATAAAATGGCGATTGTATAACTCTTTTTGTTACAGTCTGTATGATATATATCAATCAATTAATATCCGAACGCGAGCTAGCTTTGCATGCATGCTTTGTGACTGTCTTCAAGACTGAGCAGGGATTCAATGGGAGAAGTATCTCGATACCGTCAATACGCATAAATTACCTCAATTGACATGTGAAGGCTCGTTAGGGGGCGCTCCATGCGTTGCTACAATGCCCAGAGGATGTTCGACAGGTTTTGCCTCCCGGCTTTGCCTGCAGCAGGAAGGTCTTGGGGGAGGGGGCCGGTGGCGGTAGAAGAGGACATTGACATGTGATATGTGGGTAACAAGTGTTGCGGCAAATTATTAATTGAAATTTACTAAACAGCTAAAATAGAAATTAAAATCAATCAAGCAATAAATAAATAAATCAGTCAGGATAAAAAACTAGATAATACTAAGCGCACAAAATAAACACCTACAGTTACATTGTGGAAGTACGTCCACAATCAGGGGCGTCGCATTCCGTCTTTAAATGGATGTGCGCATGTGGGGGATGGTGAATTCGGCGTGGTGGTGTGGGGGGGGGGGGGGGGGAATACATCTTGTACTTTTATTGAAAAAAATGAAAAGCCACCTCTTCGTTTTCAATCAATTTTTTTTTATCAATGCAAGAAAGAAGTTGAGCTTAATACTGAAATATTTTTGATTTATGTCTAGATGGTTACAAATCGGAGTGCCCCCCCCCCCTCAGAATTAGTTGGGGATTGATTGATTGATTGATTGATTGATTGATTGATTGATTGATTGATTGATTGATTGATTGATTGATTGATTGATTGATTGATTGATTGATTGATTGATTGATTGATTGATTGATTGATTGATTGATTGATTGGTTGGTTGATTGATTGATTGATTGATTGATTGATGATTGATTTATTGATTGATTGATTCAACAAGGTAAAGGCTGGCTCTTATAGTAGCGGTAGATAACCAATGGAGGGCGACGGACGTGAAAATCACAAAATGTTGGCGGCAAAACGACGGCAAAAGGGGAAAAGCTAGATTCGCTGACGGGTGAGAACAACCTTCAGCGATAACATGACGGCAAGGGACGAATGGCTGCGGCAGGGAACGGAGTCTAGCGACCAAAATCGGACGTTGTCTGAGCGGCGAGTGACGATGTCTCGACGGAGCCCGGCAACAAGGAACGAGGTCAGACGGCTGGCAGCGGATTGGCTGGCGGCAAGGAACGGCTGCTGACGGTGGGTTGCGGCGACGATGACGATGTGTGTGGGCGGGTCGTATAAATAGTCGAGTTTGTCGTTCCCACTCTTCACAACGTTCTGGTCATCCACTCAAACATACGCTGTGCTGGAGAAGAATCTACTAACTAAAGTTTAAAATCGTGGACCATCGGTACAAAATCGTAACCCATCGCAGCTCACCGTTGCAATGCCACAGGTACTCGCAAACGACCCGCCATCAACCGTCACCCTCCGGCTAAAATTCGCAATCCATCGTCGCACCAAGGTCGTTACATTTTCGTTACTTGCCGCAATTTGTCGTCAGGGTTCGAGATGTGACGTCACTTGCCGTTGTTTAGCCGTCAATGGTCGTTGACAACGACTACCAACGAAATTGTGACGACCTCAAAACGACTAGATACGGCCTCGCACGGCATGGAGACGTAAAAAAATGATGGTTGCAGTCTCCAACTATGTCTGAACGTAATCACAACAATTTCTTTTGCCGCCACAACATTTTCAACATGATGAAAATTTGCCGACGGACGCGACTGATAATTTCGGCCGTCTGCGGTGGCTAGCGGATTCGTCAGCGACAACTGACGGCAACACACGATGATTGGCGGGAAATTCAAATTGCAATCCGCAGCTTACCGTAGCTTGCCGTTGACCCCTCTCCGCCATAGTGTGAGCCAGCCTTAAAGGCATTAAAGACTCGTATAGAGTGCGCTATACTGTGAACCAAATCTCAACAATGGGCAGATTATAGTTTCTAACGCCTAGACTGAGTGAGTGTTTCATGTTGAGCTTAAGCTTAACTGTGTTACAGGCCTATGTGGAAGTATTCTATACTGCGTTTTACCGTTCAACAATTGTTCGATGCAAATAAAGCGTCCGAGGACAAGAAAACCCGATTTATCGTCGAAAGCTGCACAGTTATAACTCATAGCTAGGGATCATCATACATAATACAAAGATGATTTTGCTATGATAAAGCTACTTGTGAGGAGGACAAACAAACTGAAAAAAGGTGAAGGATTAATATCAATTACTGAAAACAAATCATGCGAAAAAACAACAACTTACAAACATAATTAACACTTTTTACGTGGCTATTAATTTTACCATTATGCAAACAGATTTGTCCAAATGTTCAAAGTCTATCTCAAGGATTACTGAACCACTACTAGGCATGTTTGTACTTATTTCAATGTAGCCTATTTCTCATGGTGATTCCAAATATGGTAATGAAATTCAATAATTTTGACATTTTTGAAACATTTTGTGAAATATTGGCATGTCGTCTGCAGACGCCTGCCGCATGGAAAGTGTTAGGAAACTAGCGGAAACCCGCCCTTAGCACGGCTCCTGTTAGTTTGTCCCGCTTAGGCGCTGAAAAAAAAAACCCACTCTGTTCTACGGGCAAATGAACCTCTCAGGTAGGGTCGGTTGGTCGCCGTTTTCCCCTTTTTTTTTCTCGGGAAACAGTGGCGTAGCTAGACTTTATCATGTCTCGTACTTCTGGAAACACTTGTCCCCGCGGTTCCGGTAGTGGATCACAACTCTGATGAAATCTGACTGATCAAGTCATGATGAATACAACATTATTCCTTATTTGTTAGTTAGACATACCGATATATCCTGTACGCCTCTGAAATGGCATGGCAGTCCAGAAGACCACTATGTAATAATATAACAGATGCAACATACTCAGTCGGTCTCTTAGATTTGACAACTTTAATCACATAACAAAAGTTATTGATGTAATCAAATCTCCATGTTGGATTGATTGGCCTGGGCGATATCTGATTTCCGTACCGTGAATAGCATCGCTATCGTCTCTTTGTTTTGTGCGTTAAAACGTCATAAGAAATCCAATGATATGGTACTTTTTAAAGTACACTAAACAGGCCTTTTAAATTAATATCTGATGAATTATGAATTTGCCATAAACCCCCACAACACCTAGCACTAGAATCGTGCCTTCTCAATAGCCCAAAACTGTATCCCTTTGGTAGCGAAGACCTGGTTCTAGTGTTGGGATGCGTTTGGTCGCATCTCGCCACGCTCGCAACTAGGCACCAGAGCTACACAACACCACGTGACAACTTGAATGTTAATCATAAGCATTTTGTATCAATATTGGGTTCAACCCTTTGATATGTTGCGCCTTACTTATTACGTTTATATAAACTTTAATATCACTTGGCCTCGATTTGGACTCGATTCAAAGTGCTGTATATCAGCAAGTACCGGTGGCCGACTGGTTAAGCGCCTGTTCTAGTATATAGGAGATCGTGGGTTCGAGTCCCATGCCGGTGAATGTCCTTGCTTTTTCGAGTGGGGACATTCAACGGCGTGGTTTGTTATGTGTTTATTTCGCCCTTTCAGTTGGGATGAGCTTCTCTATTATACTTTATTTACATTTCTGCTCGTCCTTCTGTACACCTTCGGGTATCCTGATTGTAGTTCCCATTCTGTTTCAGTTGGGACTGGTTTCGTATATTGTTTTTAATATTAGGTTGGGTAGCATTTGTGTATACTTGTGAATCAAATAGCACAAGAGTGGAGGTTTTATGAAACAGCCCCACAAAACATCTTGATATATTATAAGAATGAACAATTAATATCAGTGGCAGACATGTCAAGTCGAAACGAAGAGTAATCAGTCGACTACGATGAAAACAATACTCATAAGAGCGTAGCAAATAATCATACAAGCGTGTATTTCAAGCAAATACTAATACAAAGTAGGACTCGGTTCATGATTCTATTCAAAAGATAGAAATTGTTGTCTCGAGTTGCCATGCCAATTATCGATAAACACCAGTACCTGGTAAAAAAGTGCATTATGCACAAGTATGTTGTACGCGATAGATTGTAGATAATATAAGTAATTTTGGTAATTAATTGGAATCGCCAAGAACATGACCTTGGTCTAAGCATGGCCAAGGTGCCACACCAATATCGGTAGAGCGACACCTATTGACGTGTTTACACATCGATGACGGGCATAATTATATAATTCCCTACACACCAATATCGGTAGAGCGACACCTATTGATGTGTTTACCCATTGATGACGGGCATAATTCTATAATTCCCTACATACCAATATCGGTAGAGCGACATCTATTGACGTGTTTACCCATTGATGACAGGCATAATTATATAATTCCCTACACGCCAATATCAGTAGAGCGATGATGCTAACTTACTTATCCGAAAGATTCATCAATGTCGTCATGTCAGGTCAGGCATCCAACAATGCTCCCATCAAATAATTCTTGTCCCCACTACTGTTCTCTGTCTTCGACGGCGGACAGCGTCTTATTGAAGCATCCTTCTACAAAAACCATCAAAACTGCCACCTATGGTGATCGATCATTTTCAGCAGCAGCACCCAAGTTGTGGAACTCTCTGCCCTCAGACATTCGAGCTGCTTAATCTGTTCAAAGCTTTATAAAGAGAATGCTGAAGACACACCTTTTTAACCTGCCTTACATTGCCTGATATTCTGATGACATCTTTTCTGAAAAACTGTAATTTGCTTGCGCTGTATTATATTCTGCAGGCTTTATCATGTTTTTCACTTGTTTTCATTTTAATATCTATTGATTTCATATTGGTATTTTAACTGTTTTTATGATTATCATAGGTTTTCTGTAAGTACCGTAAGTTTTATCATATTATTCCATGTACAGCGTCTTGAGGTAGTTTACGTAAGGCGCTATAAAATATGGTTTTATTATTATTATTATTATTATTATTGTTTTCAATCCTTGTAGATGTTTTTTTGTTTGGCCAAAATAATAAAATAATAGAATAATAAAATATAGACATTGTTAGTGTTTGGGGTCTGAAAATCTGATTCTGAGGACAAGTTCATACTTTAAATTCACTCTAAAGGGAGCAAATGGTATTTTACATGGTGAACACCAGTTCGACTCTATAAGGTTACGAATAAAATTGCGCGACTGGGCTCTCTATTCCAACGAATGACGTCGCATCCTAAACTTGCTGCACGCGTAGCGCATCAAGTTTAAATGTTTGACATTTTAAAATACATTTACACGAATCTGACCATCATTGAGGTACACTTTTGTTTTAAACTGGCCTCTGTAATGATATTCCTGGACAAATGCGCGTGTATAGCGTGCGAAAATATGCCATTTTTATACTAAATTGCCCGTCAAGTCGGGCAAATGGTCAATTAGATCCATGGAGTTAAGTCAATGATTAGATTCCCCAAATAGACGAAATTTCCCAAAAGTCAAAGTAGGTGGGGTGGGGGCGGGTCACTTGCCCGGTCCTATAATAACCTTGATGAACGTCACTGAAGTCACGTAATGCACGCTCATACATAAATCATCATCAAGTGTTTACATCATGGTAAATCTCTTCTCTTCTTCAAGTTTCTTTTAATTTTTCACTTCTTGTTCTCCTTCCATATCAACTATCTACAATAATTATTTTCCTTCCTCTCTTTCCTTTCTACCCTTCGTTTTTTTCCTTTCTTTCCCTCACCTTTCCTTTTTTCTCTTCATATTCGTCCTTTCTTTTCCTTCCTTCCCCTTTTCCCTCTCCATCCCCTGTTTCTTTTCCTCTCTCCCCTTTCTTCCCCTTTCTTCTTCCCTTCACCTCGCTGCACTCTTATCTTGCGAGTTACGAAATCCTTAAGCAACCTTAAACATCTTTAACTAGGCATTGATTACATGGCGCGCACTGAACAATTAATAGTGCTTAAAAACACCCGCCGCTGTGTTTAAAAGGTAAAACCAATGCTTGTTTAAACATTTAACTCGGTGCCTATTAAGACGCTATTTTTGCCGTTAACCATCCACAAGTTATAAGCTTATACAACTAGGTTTTTATGGTGATTAAACCGTTATTGTTTAAAAAACGTCCTATTCTAAACAGAGGTTGCTGCAGTTCTTCACATTAGTAAGGGGCTTATTACTGGGATTTCTTTCTTTCTTTCTTTTTAGATTTTTAGGTTTGAAGTATAAGCTCAGCTCAAAAATCAGGCTTCTCAAGATATTAGTCACAAGACGTTTTTATTTACAACGACAGTCATCAGTCAGCTGTAGAACGGGGCTCCGTTTCAACTGAGGGCGCTCTATTTAGTGACGCACTGCCGTCATTTTTTTACACGGTGATTCATCAAGTGACGGAAGTCCGTCGCCCGACGGAATACGAACAAAAACACTTTTCAATAGAGGGCGGGCTTGGGAACGGGACGGCGTTTCCAAGAGAACGGCCTCACGTCACAGCAATTTTCAGAATTCATAAAAAGCCGATTTTGCCGATTTTGAACAACGAAATAACTCTCTTATCACAGAGATAACCGTTACAAAGGCATCACTTCTGTATACTATAGGGCTTATATTTAATGTAAAAATTATCACACTTAGTCTAAAAATTCTAGAAAATGGTGTAATCTCGTCTAGAAAATGGTGGTCTCATCGCAGCAAACCGGTCAAAAAAGACATAATTTTAGCTTGTGTCGTGTGATGTTCGGGTCAAAGGTTAAAACTGGATGTCGCAAGGAGTTCTGGTACCTATATGCTGCCCTCAACTCGACGGGTAGTTACTTTTTATGCATATAATTGGGGGTAAAAGGCGAAAATTCAATCATTGCGCAAATTGAAGGCTGTGCGTTACCTCGGTTACGTACACCCGTCATTTTAGAGCGCCCTCAATTGAAACGGGACCCCGTTCTACAGCTGACTGGTCATAGGCTTATAGCAAGCATGCAACAGTATAGTACGATCGACACACCGTGCATACGTCGGTCGCTGCAGTGCAGTATAGCTTGCATGCACTACAAAGGAATCCATATCACACAATAAACGTATCGCGTTGTTTTTACTATCAATTATCGTTGAAAAAACACCAATTAATTGTTTGTAGATAAACAAAAGCCATTCCAGAAAGGACCATACTGAACAACAAAACCTTTTTAAGAATCTGATTATAAGCTGGGCATACCTTAAACCTACCTATAATTGGTGAAGAGCAGGCGCGTAGCCAGCATTGTCATTCCGGGGGGGGGGGGGGGGGGGGCAAACATCAATATCGTCCCTATTTTTAAGCATTTTCGTAAAAGGTTGCCCCAATTCTTTTTCTAGTCACTTACCTCGTGAATTTCACGTAAGTGGTGGGGGGGGGGGGGGGGGGGAGGTCAAAATTTGTTTTCGCACAGTCCACAAAAAATCGCACAGTCAAAAAAAATCGCACAGTAAATGTACTACATGAACAATTTCTCGTCCCCATTTCTCTTCTCTTTCCCCTCTCCTTCCCCTCTCCCTTCTCTTTCTCCCTCTCCTTCCCCTTTCCCTTCTCTTTCTCCCTCTCCTCCCCCTTTCTCTTCTCTTTCTCCCTCTTCTTCCCCCTTCTTTCTCTCTTTTCTCCCCTTCTTCTCGTCCCCATGTTTCCGCTTCGCCGTCCCCATTTTAGGTGTCCGGGGGGCAGTCTGACCCCCCTGCCCCCCACTGGCTACGCTACTGGTGAAGAGTATTTTCCTACGATGCCAAGCCGGTTCGCGAGAGAAATCCGGCCGCCATTATTGACGACAGCATGACAATTAGTTAAACCATTCATGGTTAAACAGATATTGTTTATAGTATATCGATTCACCCACGAATGATTAGAAGAGTTAAAAACCGGTTGAATAACCCAATAAATATGTGTGTAAACTCTACTGTTTAAAAGCACTAAATCTTAATTTGGGCGGTTATTTTAAACAATTTTATACAATATTTCTCTATACAGTATGTTCGTAACTCGCAAGATAAGAGTGTGGCCTTCCAGGTCAAAGTCGTCAAGGGCACTCTGACTCCCCGGGTGATACGTTACTGATCGTATACTCAGGAGGCACTCATTTTTTGTTTGCCTCGTATATAGGAAGCCACTGTTTCATACATGATACATATCATTCTATTTTCATAGTGGTCCCCTTATACATAGACAATATTAAAATAACCTTTTTTTTAAACTTTCAGCCGATATTCGTCTTCTTGGAGGATTAAATAGATTTGAAGGGATAGTGGAAATTTATCATGACGGTGTTTGGGGGACTGTATCCGGTAACACCGGTGCCGGTGTCGAGTGGGGCGCTTTGGATGCGAAAGTAGTTTGTCGTCAACTATTAGGCTACCAATCTGGTATCTATAACCCATTCTACTCTCCTATCTACGCCGGTGAAGAGACTGCTATATGGCTGTCAAATCTAAGATGCAGTGGTGCTGAGAGTAGTCTCGCAGACTGTCCTCATGATGGTTGGGGGATCTACGATATACCAACCTATTCCGTCGCAGGAGTCCAATGTGACAGTGAGTATTATAAAAACAGGCCTACTGCATCAATGAAATATGGAATTAATATAATTATGATCGAATTCAAAAAAGTCATTTTTTTTTCAAATTTATTTTTATTCATTATTTCACACCTTTTGCATAGCATGATCACAATACATATTCACAAATTCAGAAATTAATCCATGTTTTCATCACTTGACCAAATCATACAGTATAACAAATAGATTTTTTTTAAAAGATTGGTACATTTAAAACATCTATAATTGTAATAATCGAAACAGGCATATCTATAAATAAATGTGTAAAACATTGTGTAAAGTCATTTTGAAGTATTCCTTTCATATACAATTGACATCATTCAGCCATGGACCTTTCATCCATTTTATGCTAAAATAGTCAAATCTTTTCGTTATAGATAAGTAAAAACCAATGTTTAGAATGATTATTATAATGACCAACGGATTTCACTCGATCGATCAGCAAACAATGTGAACATTGACACATTATTTACATTATTGCCACTTTTGCCAAGAAAAACAAAATAAAAAAGTCCCATAGACAAGACTTGAAGTACACAGGCCGAAACAGGACCTCTCCCCAAGAGCATTAGACCATGCTTGGGAGAGCGGTAGAAGCAATAGCGAGTGTGCCGAAAATAAACAGGTGGTGTGAAATAAATCAGAGAAATGGTGTAGGAGGGGGAGATTTATTACCCTGGAAAAACTTGAAAAGCGTGGTTAGGATAGTCTTAAGCTTTTAAGGGGATGGAATCGTAATGTAATGAGTAATGCCAATATTTTTAGCAATCGTTCAAGGTGTCCCAACATTGGTTGATGGGGTGTGGGGAAGGTAAACATTGTTGGTCAAGATGTCCTTTTCAGCTCTCAACACAATAAACGTCATTTAAAGATCGGGAAAACAATTGTGTACATAAATGTCCAAAACGAGTAACGCGTATAAGAAGATATATTGTAAGTAACATTTTTGCCTAAAATAAGTGCAGTCGATGGTACCGCAATACTCTGGCGATTTATTCGGTCGTTTATCGTGTCAGCTGGTTTTGACTAGGGTTAATTAACCATTATTATGTGGATATTATAGAGAATAGGGCCTGCTACATCAGTATTTCCGAAAGAATAATTACTGATCCGGATAGCGTCCACGCCCATTTTGGTCAAAGATGTGATGTAAATGTTCAGATGACGTCACGGATTCATACATTTTGTTATGGGGTATACATCTTGTTGTTATTCATAGTTCCTTTACTTACATAATTTATATCGTTGCTGTAGTGTCCCATGGAAGAAAACTTGTGCACCTAAACTGTCGTCAGTTCGTGTGTTGGAGATCACATTTCTCATACACATGAATGAACAAAATACGCCCCGATATGACGGATAACGGCGACTACACATCGTCCAAGGTTGAACATAGTTCTAATTAAGCCACATTCTTGTTTGGAGGGATTTCACGTAGGGTTGTGTATGTGGAGGTGTTAGAACTGACCTGCTTCAGTAGGGTATATTAATAGGTATATTAACTATTTGATAACAATTTGTTTAATGAATTCCAGATATTGACGAATGTGTGACAGGCACTGAAGACTGCCACGCCGATGCTACATGTACCAATACTGATGGGGCATTCACGTGTACTTGCAACCCAGGATATGATGGAGATGGCCGTCATAATTGCATAGGCATGATAGGTGCGATAGTTTATATGAATGTAAACTTACTTTTTTAACCTTAACCCCATAAATGCTAAACAATACTATACTTATAAGCCCCAAGCGCATGTGCGGACGGTTTTCGATGACGCAATCAACCGAGGCTATTATAGTGAGCGCGGTATACTGCGCGAACAAGTAGCTGAGGATCCTAAATTAGTGGGTGGGGCGACGAGCCGACATTTTTTTTGGTATTGGTATTACGTAGAATTGTCATTTACAGTACAAAACAATTGTTTTAGGTCATTTAACATCAACTTAACCATTCTGGAAGCCATTATTGTCACAGAGGTGGGCCTTATCATGCATGTCATGATAAGACCCACCTCTGTGACAATTTTGATTCTGTATCACTTTCCATAATGGCTTTCAGAATGTGCTTATATCTAGAAGCTTAGCAGTTTATAACATACTATTTGGTGAATGTGATATAATATACACTCTACCAATATTCATTTTTGATTATCATACACTCATGTAGACTATTTGTACATTTACAGCGGCAATTTTGGTGGCCATCTTGGATTTAAAGTATGCTATTACAATGCAAATATACTAAATATGAGTTACTAGTGGTCTATACATCTCAATGTAAAACTATACTTTCACCATACATTTTGGTTGATATTATCCCATTTTATGGAATTCCGACAATTTTGTTCAGTCATTTTGGGACCCATTTTGGGGGCCATTTTGGATTTTTAAGTATGTTAACAAAGCAAAAATACTAGATATGAGTTACTAGTGGTCTAAAACATACATCATCATATATTTAGGTTATTATCCCATTTATGGAATTTGACCATTTTTGTAGCCACTTTGGGACCCACTTCGGGGGCCATTTTGTCAGCCATTTTGGATTTTTAACTATGTTAACAGAGCAAAATTACTGGCTATAAGTTACTAGTGGTCTAACACATACATCCCATCGTTAAAATTATATTTTCATTATATTTTATGGAATTATGACAATTTTTTGTCCATTTATTTGGCGGCCATTTTGATTTTAAAGTATGTCATAAAGCAATAATACTAGATATAAGTTTCTAGTGGTCTAACACATACATCCATTTTGGCGGCCATCTTGGATTAAGGTGGGTTAACAAAGCAAACATTCTGAATATGAGTGTCTAGTGGTCTAATACATACATCCCACTATTTAAACTATACTTTCACCATACAATTCGTCGCTGTTCTGACATAACGGCACATCACAACAGAATTAAGTAAAGTGATGTGCCGGTATGTCAGAACAGCGACGAATTGATTGCTACATGTATGTCATGTTATAAGTTTTGACCAGTTTGGGCGGCCATTTTGGACGCCATCTTGAATAACCATAAGCATACCAAATTTATTTTTGGTAACATCCTGAATATGTTTAAGGACCATGAAAGTAGGTCAACAAAGTTGGTTTGAGTCATGGGGTTGGTGGTGGGGGGGGGGGGGGGGGGGGGGGGGGAGGGGTGCACGGTAACCCTATGTCTAAGACAGAGCGATTGCGAACGACTCTCACGGAGTGGGTGAGGTTGGTGGTTGTAGGTGTGGGAAGACCTTTGTGTTATAACTAGTAATAATAAATAACATTTTAAAAGCTTTTTCGCGACGACGAAGTTCATTTACACCTACACCTACCTTCTTAATATCAAAAAATGCCCACCTTTTTATTGAGTTTATTATTATCAAATGTTCCAGTATCGGGCGATACTAGAACACATGCTCTACCGGTACCAGTATCGTTCAATACTGGGTTAAATCAAATGGTAGCATGTGTACCAGTATCACCCGGTACTAGCATGTGTACCAGTATCACCCGATACTGGAACATAGTAGTTTATGTTCCAGTATCGCTCGATACTGGAACACAATTTTGTTTTGCAGTATCGGACGATATACTGGAACAATAAAGTTGTAAAATAGTTTCACGTAGTCCTTGGTTGCTACTATGTAACAATAATAATTATAATAATTTTATTTTATACGTACTTTATATTCTAGATATTGACGAATGTGCTTCAGATACTAATGACTGTCACCCCGATGCTACATGTAACAATACCATCGGGTCATTCACGTGTACTTGCAACGGGGGATATGATGGGAATGGTCGAAGTAACTGCTCAGGTGGGTTGATTATGTACAATTAGAGGTTAAATACTGCGGATTATGTACAATTAGAGGTTTTAACCGCTTAATTTCTTGGGTCTGAAACCATTGTTTTGATTTTCCACAATTATCTCAACACAGCCAGTACAAAGTATTCAACCTCATTCATTATCAAATATTTCTATATAATTAGACAATTCTTCTTTAAGAACTCATTTTTATGGAGATTCTGAGAGGAATACGGTATATTTCAAATTTAGAAAACAATTGATGTTCTTCCCTGTTATATTAATGAATCAATCCAGCCTTTCGATTCTCGGGGGATCCCCCAACCCCCAAATAAGGTCATATAAATATCAATTAGATGTGTTACTTACAAATTAGCCAATCAAATTATAATCGTCTGACTGTTGTTAGGGGTGCCCTGTACATCCTGAGTGCTCTGGCAAGTAGTTTTTACGCGATGCAAAGATGGGCTAAAATATCAATTTTCTAAATATGTCAAAACTAGTAGTGTTGCCAGGTCAGAAAATACATCAAAACATTTTTTTAAAATTTTTTTTTTGTGTCTAAAGTATAAAGATGTGTCTTTATCATGTAATAGCTAATTTTGAAGGGGAAAAAATGGTATATTGCTGCAATGAGATAACGAATGTACGGTAAATGTCGACTATTTTAACTGATATTGAACAAAAAATGGCTAAAATCTAGATTGGGCTGTTGCCATGGCAACGAGTAAAAGATTAACAAACTAATCTCGTTTTTCTAATATGCTACCAAAGTACTTCAACCTGGCCAGGAAAAAGAAGAAGAAAAAAAAAATCGGCGAGCTTTGCCACCCATACTCAATATTTACCTGAAATGACTCTTAAATCGTACACATCACTGTCAGTTCTCTCTGTGGCTCAATTGGTTAACGTGTCGTACTAGTAAAACGAAGATTGACGGTTCGAATCTCGCTAGAAGCACTTAGTTTTGGGGTTGTTGTTTTGGGTGTGTGTTCTTTTTCCACCGTTCATGTGGACAGTCTACTCGATCCACAGCAGTCTTGATGATTTTGATGATTTGAGCTCAGTTTTACAAAGATTTTCCATACCGTCAAGCAATGCATATTCGTCGGATATCGTGATGTTATTGTATGCCGCTGTCAAATTTACCGACGAGGTCGCAAAGCTCTTTGATTTTAGGCTGGTAACAAAATCACATAGTGCATTTCGTTAAAACAGTGTAAATATTTTTTTCAACGATACGTATCACGTGATTACCACGATCGTTTTCGCCAAATATCGCAAAATGACGCGGTGCCCCCGCCCCCCATCATTTAAGCAATATAATCATCAACTGTTAATGCACCATCTACGGCCATGATAAGAGCATCATTTACAGTATTTTTAGAAAGTGAAAGTTGTTAATTTTTATTCATTACGTTTCAAAACTATTGGGCATTACACTGAATGGTTGTTTGTACAGACAATGTCACGTATTTCACCTGTGACATAAGCAAAATATATGAGTGTAACGAGAGGTCGCGCAAAAAATAAAGTGTGTCAATTAGGTAGCAAACCACGTAACGCCAAATGTAGCAACAAATAAAAGGCACTAAAATTTGAAAGGCAATGAAGAGCAGTTGCAGTTATGGGCATCATCCTTCCTGTCCCAGTATCTAGAATACCCCATCAACAAGCCTTGACAGCCTTGAGATCACTCTTACACCGAAATGCTATTTAATTTTGCGTTTTCCCTGAAATAGTTTGTGTTAAATACAAAGAATAGAGTATATGACCGTTATCACCATTAATCATATATTTGTAAGAAAACAACTGTTAGCAATCACGATTGCCATTGATTAATAAAGGTGGTATGCAGGGATGTTTTGGGCGGTGGAAAAGGTTTTAAATTTGCGTCAAAACTAAAGATAATAGACGTACATAAATAGTAATTTATGCATTTTTTAACACGCAACTTCATTGGTGCGATGTTTGTAATGGAAATGTAAATATATCTTTTCTCTTGTATTGTTACTTTTTCTATTTTTCTCTAATTGTTGTAATGTATAAATAATGTAATGACATTTCATATGATGCAAATTTGTAAATTTCATTTAATCTGATATCTTGCTGCGTTTGTTTAATAGACATCAACGAATGTATATATGTTAGGCTTCTATAACTGCCATTTCAAAGCATCGTGTATTAATACTATTGGTTACTACACATGTGACTGTGGCTAACACAGAATCACATATAAATGCATAACAACATTTTCCTATTGCATACATATCAACAGAACCTCGTCTAGACTGTATCCAGAATGATTCTGTGGAAGGAGCAGAAAGCGATTTTCTAAAAGAGACCCTTCGCATCCTCGAATGCCTACTCGATCGCGCCGGACAAGGCGAAGTACGAGAACAAGATATAGAGGTAAGAACCATCGAAATAAAGTTAGATAATAATAATGAGATTTATAAAGCGCCTTTTACAAAGTAGACAAGGCGCTGAAGAAAGGGAATGGAGAAGGACTAGGAGCAAGGAAAAAGATGAGACTTGAGGTGACCCTTGAACACACTCAAACTACCAACACCACGAATATTGATCGGAAGCTCGTTCCAAAGACGAGGCCCTGCCACAGAGAAGGCACGGTCACCAGCATGTTTTTGGACCGAGGGACTTCAAAGGTAATAGCCAAGTCAGAGCGTAACGTGTAATTGGTCTTTAGAGTACGAGGTTGAAAATATTCAGTGGCGTAACCAAAATGGGCGGTCTGTCGGCAAATCACGGCATGTTGACAAACAAATAAGCGTGCATCCTTGCTTCTCCCCTGATCTATGGAATTATGACGGTCAAATTCTACAAAGTACAACAATAGCAATTCTCCGCGTGCTACGCGCGCATTTGCACGGTAAAATAATTTGAAGCTCGTTCCAATCTAAACTGCCCCTCAATTATGGCAACATTATTGTAAATAGCAAGTTTTTGCGTGCTACGCGCGCATTTGTTCAGTCGGTAAAGTTATGGAGCTTTTGCAGGCAAATTTGCAATTTCCGGACCCTGGGTATGCCATTTAGGTAAATGGCTAATTATGACTGGGAAGCCTTGTCGACAGTAAGACTTGGATGAATGGATATTTCCCAGGTGTTAAATATGATTTCTTTTGCCAGTATTCTACAGTGTTGTATGTGTTGAATTGTTAAAAAATGGACAATTAGGCCACAATAAAAACAACATTTAACATTGACAAATTACACTATATTGGTTTTGGCACACATTTTCTAATTTATGACATTTTCGTATAGTTGAAGATTGAACATTGCATAGAACAGTAGTAAAGTGCTCAACAAAAGAAAGTCATACAATTTAGAGTAACTTCCGATTGTTTTTTTACCAAACAGACTAGATAGACATTTGAATGAATCTTTCCGGCACAATTTGATACCAAAGTTGCCACCTAACAACAAAAATAAACCATGATTAGCACCATTTAAAGAAAATAAGTCACTTTTCAAAAGTCACATTTTCAACGCACGCAAACCGCGAGAAAATGCTGTGCGTGGCATTTGAATGGCCGGGAATAAAATGGATATTGATCACACAGTGCAACTGCGTTGGGTCGTGCCTGAGCGAGCGGGCTATTTGATTATGAACAGGTAACATGTGTTTTATTCTTCCCGCGTAGTGTATTGAAAATGTGACTTTTGAAAAGTGACTAATTTTCTTTAAATGGTACTAATCATGGTTTATCGTTGTTGTTATGTGACAACTTTGGTACCAAATTGTGCCGGAAAGATTCATTCATATGTCTATCTAGTCTGTTTGGTCAAAAAATAATCAGAAGTTACTCTAAAGGACCTAAACAAAGTGTATGACTTTCTTTTGTTGAGCACTTTACATCCCAAACTGTTGCATTCTGTTGACATAATATAACGGTTCTTTCACATTACAATTGATGAACTAACTTTTAGGAATACATTTTGTTACTATATTCCTAATTCTTCATTCACTTTAATCGGCGATATTCCGACGGAAAACAACCGAGCGAACATGCGTCAGCCTGCTATATTATCATGGTAGAGCCTATAATTTTCAACCTATGTTTGTCGATTCTTATGAATATAAGGCACACTGTCATAACTATATTTTTCATCCACATACACCTTCAAATCGTTACTTCGAGGGCTCATAAACAAAGGGCCTCATCTCCATTTTTTCAAAAATGAGATTTTGGTATCAAAATGTTCAGAAAGAAATTCTCTTTCCCGTAACACACAGCCATAACACAATCCATTTCAAAGTTATAACCAGTATCACAAGGCCTCATCTCTATCTCCCCGATGTGTTTAAAAATCTTCAATAGTCTTTTTCTCAAAATAGTCAAAATGGAGATAAGGCCTTTCGTTTCTGAGCCCTCGACTTCTCAATGAAGTGTGGTGTACGATCGAAATATTTTGGATCCACAAGCGTAATTCCCATGCGCCATGCAAACGGATCAATGATCGATGTAGGTCATGCGTGGGTAAACGCGTGATTAGAACGTGAGATGGTACAATTAATACTCTACTCTAATTGGCTAGGCTGAATCGATATGCAATAGCATGGCTACGTCATATCTCATTAATTAGCATGTTAAGAAATGACCCAAACGCTGTAAAGACTATTTGTAACAAACAGCCATTCTGGAAGACGTTTTCCGCGCAGATAGCGTCACGAAGGGGCTTATGTTATGACGTGACATACTTGGCTTAAAGGTAGGTGTTCCGATTGTTGGCCCCTTTTCAACTGCATGCTTTCTATTCTAGATGAAAGCCGTCCTTAAAATAGTCATATTCCAAAATTTGAGTTGCATAACTCCAATGGTTCTTATTTCAGAAGCACAAGTGACGTGAAATTTGCCCATTGAGTAGTACATAAACTGGCTGAGTGGTTAACCACCTTTGGCAGTAATTAACCACCCAGCCAGTTTGGGACTATAACGTCTAATGGAACATATCTCGCGCCAAACGTTTACAAAAATAATGAGACAAATATGAGGTTTCTTCTGATATCAAAATATGTTGATGTTCAAAATATAGCTAATGGGATCGGAACATACACCTTTAATCTTTGATTTTGATTCTGTCTCAAGCATCCACACTAACCCTATCCGCCCTCCTGCGCGTGGAAATCATCAATTCTTATACAAGAATGTACAACAGATTTATGTTTTTGAACGTGCTTGATATTTACTGATACCCTTCGTCATTTTTTCCAGGTTGTTGTGGCAACAGTCAGTGAAGCAATATCGTCAGTTATCGATTTCTCCTCATCAGATGTACGTATGCACTATTAAACTGAACACTTTCAAAGTTGAAATGCTTTGAAAATTTGATTTATTCAATGAAGATTAAATAAAGCTGTAATTGCAGTACCCATGGCCTTGATGTAAAAGCCTTGTTGTAAGACTATCATCTGAAACCGTCATTATGTCATTACTACACACGGTGATATGGATTGATGAGATTTTTTGCTTTAATCAAATCTAGCCGATACAGGATCCTGTCAAAAGCGAACAAAATGGCAAACCGGCAGCAGTCGAAGATCTTCTACAGAAAACAGCTAATACATTGACGGCCATATCTGCAGATTTACCATTAACTCAACCTCTCATAATTACTACACCAGCAATGGGTGAGTTCATAATGTCTTTAAAACTAAAATGTCATTATACACCTATCAGTTGTAAGACGCACTATACGACCCCCGGGAGAGGTGCGTCGTGGGTGCGTCGTTTACCAATAATTCTTGACGGAGGGTACGTCAGTGGCAGCCTTTGGTCCGTCAAAAAAATGACGGAGGGTGCGTAAAGGTCCGTCACTTTACATGGGTGCGAATGGGCTGATAGTTGACTGAGGGTGCGTATTTGGATGGCAATGGTCCGTCGTTTTTTTGACACAGGCTGCGTCATGGTACATGAGAAGTTGACGCACCTCGGTAAAACTCCCGGGGGTCGTATAGTGCGTCTTACAACTGATAGGTGTATTAGGCGCACACAGAGCACTAATTTGTTCACATTAGAGAACCATTATATATGGTCCTCCGAGCATACAGCTATTCAGACCGGTTGCTTCGAGCTTTGCTTGAGTGCACACCAATGTATGGAGACTCCACCTTATCATTTGCATCATAGTGCACGTTTACACAAGTCCCTGCATCAATACAATACCAAGGTTTTTGGCCCTAGCTACAGAGTACAATAGGCGCTTCAAGGCTGTTTAGTGCAAATTGGTACTGTACAATTTTGTCATGTAACAAAATCTGCTACACTAATTGTTTGGTGGTTTTCAAACCAACTGCAGCTACTAATCATCTAATCATACAATATTTGTTTGAACTTTTAAAAAACAGATGCAAAGATAGAGCGAAAATCAAACGATGATTTGCAGACCCGGGGGTGGAAGTATAATGATCATATTGAAATACATCCTGGAAGTTTTGACAAAATTACTTCAGCAGGTATAGTAACTATTTCATAATATATTTAGTCAATTGACATTGGTCTCCATTCGGATTACATGTAGAATGGTTAACAAAGTCAACACCATTCTAAGGCTGAAACTTACTAACTTAATTAGTGATACGTTGTAATTTTCAGGCAAAGTGATATGTCGTGCTGGACACGAACTAGGCGTCTGGGAACCCCTCGAACTGCCCATTCCCACGCTCGTGACCGTTGAATCTGGAGTTAGTTTTTCATATGTCACCTTTGTACAGCTTCTGCTCAATACCGAGTATACCTTCTTCGTCTTTTTTTGACAATGACCAGAATCCTGTGTGAAAAAAGCCGAGTTATTGGTTTTATTGGTGTTAGGCCTGCGACATTTGTAGGGATCCCGAGCAGTCATTGTCTCCGCATGTCGCCACTTAGTACTAGCAGATGGTATGTGCGCATCCATGACTGTGTTACTGCTTAGTGAAAGAAGATCGTATGTGCTCATCTATGACAGTGTTTGTGCAAGAAGATCATATGTGCGCATCCATGAAGGTGTTAGTGCATGATGATCATATGTGCGCATCCATGAAGGTGTTAGTGCAAGAAGATCATATGTGCGCATCCATGAAGGTCTTAGTGCAAGAAGATCATGTGCGCATCCATGAAGGTGATAGTGAAAGAAGATCATAATTATGTGCAAATCCATGAAGGTGTTAGTGCAAGAAGATCATATGTGCGCATCCATGAAGGTGTTAGTGTAAGAAGATCGTATGTGGGCATTCATGAAGATGTTAGTGCAAGAAGATCATATATGCGCATCCATGAAGGTGTTAGTGCAAGAATATCGTATGCGGGCATCCATGAACGAGTTAGTGCAAGAAAACCTTGTGTGTGCATCCATAAAAGTGTTACTGCTTGAGGATCATATGTGCGTTTCCATGAAGCTGATGAATTTATGAACTTCATAAAGGTGTATATGATAACATTGAAGATGATAAAGATTTCATAACAGTGCAAGAAGAAGATAACTTCTAACGTTGTCACGTGGCTGTTTGTCTTTTACGCGTACACATTTTCTATGAAGATTGTTTTACAAATGGGGAAAATAAAAATGCCAATGAATTTGGAAGCGTTGTTTACCTGTTCGTATAATACGGTGGCATATAGGGTGCTAAGTAGGCTGACACAAGACTATCCTGGATTTTATACTCAGAATGGTCGTGTTGGGAAAGTGGTGGTAATTTAGTATTGTAGTTGTAAATCATTTAGCTTCTGCATACTCTTCCTGTACATCTGATATGTAAATATGAACCCATATGTGTATGTCTCGTGTTTCCAATGCAGATGGCAAAAACGTATCCTGTACAATTCTGGGGATATCTTACAAAGGTATAGCTGCTTCCATGTCAAATAAGACAAGTGACTTCTCGGGGTTACCTAGTTATGTTGCTGCGGATGTAGTGTCTGCAACAGTAATTTGCAATGGTGAAGAGATTAGTGTGCCGTCGGTGTATAAAAGACCGTTAATAAAGGTGAGATGTGTTTGTGGTTACCCAATTCGTATCAGTATCTTAACCTCTTGCTTAAGATTAATGAACTGATCTCGTCACATTGATTCAACTTCTTTCCACATGGCAAATCGAATTCAACAAATGCTCGACTAGAGTCGTCCTGTATGCCCTTTTGCTTGGAAGTAACTGATGCTGGCCAGGTGTAAATAAGTGTGCTAAAAATCATGTATGGAACGTTTATTATGCTGAGCCAGCTTAAAGTACTTACGTTCCGGACACAACAATATCCTTTGCTAACAATTTTGGTAGTGATTGTTAGTGCTAGCCCCATAGGACTACTATCTTAGCCCAACAATCCAAGAACAGCTCCAAATCCGAGAACCGCTATCAACTCGATATCCGCCCGTTCAACAACTAGGATGGCATAAATTAATTTTGTCTATATTCATTCTAAGTATTTCCCAGGAAAGACTGATTTATGAAATAAAGCGAGAAGGGCTACGATCTTGTTGACTCACGATCTTACATGTTCCATTCAATGATCCTTATTTTGTAACTATTAGTATTACTACTTGTATCCTGTATTATTCTACACATCAACAGCGCACCATTGTCTTAGAAAGTGGAAGTAGTTTGACTCCTCGATGTGTATTCTGGAACGAATCCGATAGGTGAGTGTAACGCTCAAACAGGGTGAGTCAAAATATCTGCTACAGTGGAAAGAAACCATCTGTTTTTAAAACAAAGTCAAAGTTTGACATATTAAAACGTTGCAAAAATGACATATTTGGCATTTTCCGTTTTCTGGAAAATAGGATATCCATGAAAGACATTACCATCTTCCACACAGGGAGTGTAGATTTCAAATGAGGTTACCTACATGGGTGACTCCATTTGAAATTTGCAAAGCTGAGTAGTAAGATATTCACGCCTGTGTTAACTGGCTGAACAAAACCCCACAAAAGCAGATCATGACGTCGATGATGATATTCCTGATGATGTGTTCCGGAGCATACATTCTGCTTTACGATTTGTTGACCATTCCTCTGGGCATCTTTTAGCAATTTTGCAAGACATTCGTCGTTTTCCATGCAACCCATGAAACGGTTTGTATAACTGTAAACATATAGCAGATAAATAACGTTAACCTTCATGCAAACAAATTAAAAACAAACAAACAAACAAACAAATAATACTTCAGAGAGTTTATGGTCCAACATTAACAAAACGATACCGATGGTCCTAATACGAGAGAAAACAATATATCATTTTGTAGTAGTACCTAAAACTTTGACTGCTAAGAAAAAATGTACTAGTATTTGATATGTATTATGTATTTTCTTGTTGTAATGAATATTCCCGTTGATTAATCACTTATCTATTTAAGTAATGGGGTGTGGTCTGATTATGGGTGTGACGTAATAAACGTTGAAGGTGAATCGTCTATAGCCTGTAGCTGCAACCATACAACAAATTACGCAGTGTTGATGCAGATTACGCCACCACCGGTAAGTTACTAATATACATCTACTTTTCAGTAGTGCGCCATCTTTGAGTGTATAAGCAGTTTATATCTATTTATACAGACTGTAAGAAAAAAAGTTATACAGTCGCAATTTTATTTTTAATCCAATGTTAAAATCATGCAATGTCAAAATCTTTTACACTCTGTGTTCAGTTCTGTTTTGGCTACCAGAACCATTTTATTTGGTCTTTTTAACTACTTGCGTTTAAAATTTATGACTAATCTACTAAGTCGTCTAGAAATCGAGTTGGGCTACTTTCGCAATATCATACAATCTGGCTTGTATAAATTAAATGGTTAGGGTATCATGCAAAAAGAAACATTAAAGAGAACAATATAATTCTTTTTCAAATAGTTTTATTTCATTTGAATAAATAAATTCACAAAATAAATAAATAATATTTGTAAAGACCTAACCTTCTTTGTAATACTTGTAACCACTTGAAATGAACCATTGTTGTCTAACAAGAGCGCTCTACTGCTATGTTCCTGGTTCGATTCCATTCATACTCATCCCAGTGGTTTTACCATTGATTAAACCAAAGTGGCCCAGTGATTTCATGACTACTTTAGACAATTGATCATATCTCTGCTTACCGACCATCGATTGTCATGAAACAAATCTTATTCGAAAGCTAAGAAAATTCCCCTTGCACACTTTTGTAACTCGAAACAGAAATTATACGCGAGATATTTTTAATATCTTTTTTTTCAAAACTGTGTAACTTTTTTGTTGTTACAGCCTGTAGATCCTCTGACCGAAACAATTCAGCATCCGGCGAGTGCCGCTTGATGGATCCCCTGTTGACCACCCCAATCCAGTGTACAGCGAGTGCCGCTTAATATATCCCTTGCCGACCATCCCAATCCAGTGTACAGCGAGGGACGCTTTGTAGATCCCCTGATGACCACCCCAATCAAGTGTACAGCGAGGGACGCTTGATAGATCCCCTGATGACCACCCCAATCCAGTGTACATCGAGGGACGCTTGATAGATCCCCTGATGACCACCCCAATCCAATGTACATCGAGGGACGCTTGATAGATCCTCTGAACACAAGTATTTTTCCACCTTGCAAGAGAGCTGTTTGTTTACCAATTGTCGAAAGAAATCCCGTGTGTAAAATAACATAAACAATTTGATTTCTGAATAAACATTCTAATTTGTATGCACCATTTTGAGGACGAGCTAAATCTTACAGGAAACAGAAATGACCAAATTGTTCTCAGAAATAATTAGAGAAATTATCACTGACCCTGGCTTTCGTATACTGCCCGTGACATCAGATCCAACCATAATGAGGCTAGATTTATCTCTAGCATAATAAAGCTGATTAATCTAATGATGAAACACGTGACATCAGTTCCAACCCCACAGTGTGTATTATATTGTAATTCACAGGATTCTGCAAGCCACGAGAAGATACTATCATCAATAACATTCGCAGGATGTATCATGTCAATATTGTGTCTAGGTTTTGCGTTGTTAGTGACGGCTTTATTCCGGTAAGTAGTTGACAAACAATATCAAATAACGATATGATGTACTGCTTATCGTCCCGTTCCGCCCATCGTCCCTGTTCATGGCGATATAATTTTTAGATGCTGCATTGTTAGTGAGGGCTTTATTCCGGTTAGTAGTCTACCAAAATATCAATTATATGAATTATTGCTATCGGGAAATATGCTTTACTGCCCATCGTCTCTCTTGATGGTCTCATGTCCATATAATGTCTAGGTACTACATTGTTAGTGAGGGCTTCATTCCGTCGAATCATTACTAACGGCTTTACTGCACAGCGTCCCTTTTCACGGTCCCTTGTCAATAGCTGTTGTAGTGATGGCTTTACTCCGGAAAAAAGTATAGCAACACTATGAAACATTAAAATGGTTGTTGTCGGGAATACAAATCGTCGCTGTTCTGACATACCGGCACATCACTTTACTTATTCTGTTGTGATGTGCCGGTATGTCAGAACAGCGACGAAATGATTACACCTCATATATAAGGGTATCCTCGTTTTTACACTAATACCGAACGTGCGGGAGTTTCGACTACTTCGCTCAAATTATCTCAGTCCCCCGAAAAACTCTATGAATAGTGCGTAAATATTGAATGACGACGCCAAGTACGAGGTTGAAAATCTGCCCAGCAAACTTGACAAACACTAATGGCGTTAAACGTCTGCTAAACATCTGCCGGCGAAATTCGCGAACTAACAGACGCAGATTTGGGGCTTCTTTTGATTTATTAAGATGTTGCATCGACAAAGCATGTAATAACAATACAAAAATCCCAGGTCTTCCGCAACCGCAAAGAACAAGAAACGGTTTTCGATAATATTGTTATTCTGCCAGAGGAATCGAGTCCACCTTGCTCGCTACGTGTACTGTAATAGTGTATAGTGTATAGGCAGGGGTGTGCCAGTGAGCTTGCCGATCGGGTCCACTTTTAAATTAAAATTTGGTCAGCATAGAACTGGTGGCGCTATACTGATCAGGCGTGATTGTAGCAGACGACACGACGCTGGCCACGCGTCTCTCAGACGACCCAATTATGTCAACGGGAGTGCAGTATTTTGAAATATTTTTAACAGTCATCGCCCGGTTAACGATGACAATTCTTCTAATTATGATGAATTTGTCAAAATGATAAGATTAACATTCGCGATTACGTGTTATTCACCTTATTCATTACGTATTCAACATTTAGGTTTCGCGTGGCCACCGTCGTCTGTGTAAATCCACAACGCCCTCAAACCTATGCTGACCAAATATTACGTTAAACCTGGTTAAACACTGTTAAACGCGTTCAACGCCGGTCACCGACACATTCCGATGATTACAATAATTTATGTAATTTATGCAAACGGCACCGTTTTCGCTACGTGTGTTAGTATAGGACTTTCCTATCCCAAAATTAATAGTATCCCTGGTAAAGGCCTACTACGCGGAGCACCGTGAAAAGTAAGCTTTTCAATTTTTAATTTAGTTTTTGACAATGAAATATGTATGAGGTGTAATAAAACAAATACCACATGGTCCATTTCGGGAAAGTAGTGCAAACTACTGGTCCCTTGGTGTTGGATGACTGGTGACTACGCGTTTGCACTACTTTCCTGTCAAACCATGTTGTTGTTTATGTTAACTATAATACTTCCCATGGTCTTTGTCTTCGGTCTCATTGATTTATCCATGTCTTATTGTGTTTCAGTCACGAATCGACAAGTACAGGTCGTGTCCTGATCAATCGTAACTTAATGGGATCATTAATTGTGGCAATGTCACTCTTTATGTTAAGCGATACAATTGCAGCAATCAGGGTAAGCAAATCAAATTAATAGACTAGTGTATATGTTTAATTACATTTAATAGCTTCAGACATCCTTTTAAATATTATTAGAGCGTTATGCTGTCCCCAACATATTTAGTACCAATCGATGCTCAATTTGTTTTTTCTTCATGAAAATCAATGTTATTAGGCTTGACTTTATGTAGGTTAATCAACGTTGACATACTGTAACTTTTTTTTATTAGAATCGGACTTATCTAAAGATACACTCCTACGTGATATGCTCGTTCATACTCCCGTCATTGGAAGTTGACACAAGTATTTATTATAAAACCCCGTTTCTTATAACATGAAAACTAGCTTTCATGGTCTGATATGGGCGTTGTATGCTGATAATATATTTAAGGTCGCTTTGCGATCCGGACAGCTCCCGATGACGTGATTTACGTCATTTGTTGTCCAATAGAGTTCAATGAGTTAGTTATTTAGTTATTTAGTTATTTAGTTATTTAGTTATGTAGTTATGTAGTTATGTAGTTATGTAGTTATGTAGTTATCTAGTTATCTAGTTATCTAGTTATCTAGTTACTTAGTTATCTAGTGTTATCTAGTTATCTAGTTATCTAGTTATCTAGTTATCTAGTTATCTAGTTATTCAGTTATTTAGTTATTTAGTTATTTAGTTATTTAGTTATTTAGTTTGCCTGAAGATCGCGGTAGCGAGAAACCCAAGGTAGCAAACTGCTAAATAAAAGTGTTTTATTTTGATAGTTATTTAGTTATGTAGTTATGTAGTTATGTAGTTATGTAGCTATCTAGTTATCTAGTTATCTAGTTATCTAGTTATCTAGTTATCTAGTTATCAAGTTATCTAGTTATCTAGTTATCTAGTTATCTAGTTATCTAGTTATCTAGTTATCTAGTTATCTAGTTATCTAGTTATCTAGTTATCTAGTTATCTAGTTATCTAGTTATCTAGTTATCTAGTTATTTTTTTATCTAGTTATCTAGTTATTTTTTTAATTGTGTGTATATGTGAGCGACAAAGGCGGGGATAACCCCTGCCCCTTCTGGTTACCGCTATACCATAGTCCGGCAACCAAACTACAATTTTCGTATTTTATGCTCTTGTATGACTATGATATTTCTACTCTGAATACACCATTACAGCCAACATTCCAACAGCCAATGTAACGGCAATCATGCTCGTTCAAAAATGTGTCGTAACAATTCTTATCAAGACGCAGTGCGTTACACGTTTTTGAACTGTGGCATTGTATGGATGACAAGGGGTGCAAAAGAAAAGTTGCAGTAAGGCGAGGGAAAAAAAACACCCTGTTTACGGGCCCGATCGACCAACTTTTTGCGTTTTTAAAGATTTTTTTAGATTTTTTTCTCAAATCATGTAAAATCAGCCGTGTTTTGGCCGAAAATCTTTCGAAAAATGTTAATACAAATTCCTGATTTTTGCAGTTTTTTGTGACATTTTTTAGGTTAAAAAACTCTAAACAAAACCGACCGACCGACCCTACTTGACAGGTCCGTCCGCCTGTAAAACAGGGTTTTTGTTCGTCGCCGAATACCTTTCTATTTTCCCCCAAGTCTGTGTTATTACGCGAACGCAAGCAAATGGTCGATAAATACAAGTTTCTCAGCTTGTGAGAAACCAATAAAATTCAATAATTAGCTAGAATCTTTTGATGTCATATTTATATTTACAACGCATCTTCCACCGCTTCCAATCTCCTATGTATTCCAGGAATTGTGCAAAGCATTTGCCATTATTCTTCATTTCGCCTTTACATCTGTATTCTGCTGGATGTTGGTGGAGGCTGTGCATCTTTACAGGCTAATCATTCTCGTTTATGGAAGCGAACGTGACCTGAAGATTATGTACTATGCTATCGGATATGGTTCGTTTCTTTGTTTCTTTGTTTGTATATAGATAATACCAATATAAATTTAGTAAAGAAAACCTCTCCCAAGATGATCACAATTTAAAATAATAATAATAATTATACAAATCAAGAAGTTATTTAATATTAGTTACAAGATAATCATTTTAAAATCTGGTTTTTAAGATCTTATTAAGTTCAATATTTTACATTCAAACATTTATTGGACAGATACACTTTAAACGTAAATTCACTTTTTGTCTTTTCAAGGTTTACCTGGTGTTATCGTGAGTATATCTGTCGGTGTCAGGCACAGGTATTACGGAATTGACAACATGTAAGTACCCTACACGCCTGAAGTATATCGATACAACCACATCAACATGTTTTAATACAAATATTGCCCACCTTATCTCGGACGGTAACTATATTTTATAAGTGCGTGTTCACAATCACCATACAAGCTACCATATATGGGAACAAGCTACCATATAATTATGGGAACAAGCTACCATGTAATATGGGAACAAGCTATTATATGGGAACAATTCCATTTATACGCGATACATTTATCGAGACTGTATCGGGGCTCGATACGTTTTAAGCTCGATAATGTTTAAGTTGATGCTCGATAAAATAGACATTGGGGCTCGATACCGAGCTCGATACCAGTAGTCAATCATACCCCGGGGTATGTTAAGCAAAAACACAACAGGATAATAAAGTTTATTTACATATCCCATCACTTGTTCGTTGTTATATTTAGACAAGTGGTATTATGCTGCTCGATAAATAATAACTTGGTGCTCGATACGGGGCTCGATAATTTTTCAAATCAGGCTCGATACAAATTCATCGGGGTCCGATACAGTAAAGATAATGTTATCGAGTGTAAATGGAACTGTTCCCTGTTTATCATGGACAATAACTCACTATGTGATCATCTGCCCCGGTAGACCTTGTTGGTTCACATTATATTTGATACGAAGGCTGATTACGTTGAGTCGTTGATCACATTTTACGCTACTTTTTTGATAACAATGGATGATAGATTTTTGTGACGATGAAACCGTTCAAAACAACCCGAACTCAATGGTCGCAAAACTGTATGAAAGATATGACGATTTCAGGGTTGAATTCGCGAAATATCAACCCGGGTCGAAATTGTATAAACTAACATAAACTAAAAAACAACTCGGGACACAGGTAAAACCAAATTTGACTCTGGTCCAGGATATAATGATCTTGATGTGAACACACCTTAAGGAGCAGTGAGAGATACGTACGGCAGTTCGCCCTCAATTTTTCTGGAAATCAATATTTTTGCACCAACTTAATACTTAGGCATATACTAAGTACCATCTGGAACCGTTTACCTTAATTAGAAATCAATATTTTTGCACCAACTTAATACTGAGGCATATACTTAGTACCATCTGGAACCGTTTACCTTAATTCGCCGTCAATCATATACAATTTCACGGTTTGGTAATTTCAATGTAGATGACATTGAAATTATCAGCATCACTCACCAAATAACTTGCGTCAACCAAAAATCAATCTAGCGCCATTTTTCAACCGTTTCCCCATAAATCATTACACTTGGGGTTCCTACGTACCTTATCTATTGAAACAATTCCTTTTTTTCAAATTTCATTTTTCTCGGCAATCTCTCAACGCCCCTTTAACTTACCCTTCTGCTATAGTTTTGTCAGTTCCATCATGGAATGTATTGTATTTCCATGGTTCCATATAAGCGAGAAATATGTAGTTTAACTCCCCACTCAACTTGGTACACGCAAGAATTTGCTTTATGGCATATAGTTTGCCCGTTGCGTCTATGCGTATGTATTCATACGCTGTGGTGTAGGAGGCTTGCTAGTTTGGAGCTGATACAACCATAGATAATCGACACAGGGATGGATAAGTGGGTGTTTTGTTTGAAGCTATGTGTGTTTCGGACCAAGGTCGCTCAACACAAAAGCCGATGTAGCCTTTCGCCCTGTCTTCAATTGAACCATAAATAATACGCCACTCTCGTTCCCAGATACATGGAATCGCTAGGAATCGATTTTAAAAGAAGTGCTATTGTCTATCGCGCTCATCATGGGTTCGAGTTTACGTGTAATAGAAAACTGGGTGAAATAAGTGTCTATAAACTTCACAAATAGCGTAACATCTATCGCATCGGTGAATGCGTGTATTAAATTGTTATGTTTCAAATATTAGAAGTATCTTAACTTTCACCGTTGCTTTTTTTATCAAACTAATTTTATGTATCCCGTTAGCTAGCATTAGATACTGTAGTTGCCGCAATAGACTATCAATACCCGTTCTGTTTACCGGGCTTTTCAAAAATGCTAGTCATACAGGTGTTTGCGAAACAGACATAGATAAGCTCCGCACAACATTTTAAAAGAGATAATCCGGGACTTAACCATCCCTGTGTCGATTATCTATGATACAACATACAAAATCATACGACCAACATCATCTGTTTGCGCGCGCACACGACGTATATCCTAGGCCGCAATAACCTTGTGTTGTGGTGGTTGAGTCACTCGCCTGCCAGTTCGACGACCCGGGTTCATTCCTGGGGGGGGGGGGGGGGGGGGGGGCACATTTTAGTTCTCCATGTTAACCCCCTCCCCCATTTCCTAGATCGTAGGAGATAGGGTTATAGTAAAGGTGATTTGTTTTTTTACCAGGCGCTGCGGAACGTTTGCGTTGGATTTGCATGTTTTCTTTTTGCCCAGATTTTTTTTTATTTCCGGATGTTTGAAATAATATTATAGATTGCGTTAGTAAATATTATGAAGAGTGTACTGGAGAAAGTAACACTGTTTCATTTTTTCCTTAGATGCTGGCTCTCGGTGAAACATGGTCTGATATGGGCGTTCAATGGTCCGGTTCTGGGAATCATTTTGGTAAGTTTAAGTAATTTACCACTACCGTAGTGGGCAGATTATGGAGGATTTCCAATAATTAGCAAATGTAGTTGTAAAGCCATAGGAACTAGGAAACCCACGCTACGGCAAGTCATCGGGATTTCCCCGTTTGCAAATCATTACTTCGGCTACTTGTCACGATTGACTTTATTAAGTAGATTACAACATTCTGATACGAACACGTCTGGTTGCCTTCAATTTTATTTTCATATTTCCCAGCCGTTGGGCCTGTTTTCAATACAAATCTTATATTCTGTACCTTTGGGGCACGATGCTAAAATAATATATTATGTTACTGTGTTTATGATCGAATTTGGGGAGCCAGAATCTACGACCATTTATATGTTACCAACTTACCATGTAAAATGGGTTTATGGTCGAATTTTGGGAGCCCGAGTCAAAGAGCAATATGTTACCATGTACAATTTGTTCATGATCGAATTTGCTATCGATTATAGGACGAGCAATAAATACATTGTTTCTATATATGAGCTTATCATGCTATGTGTTGTTGTTGAAATTGTTATTGTGATATTAATACAGAAGTATAACATACACACTTGAATATATTGGGGATATAGGCCTACAGATGACAGAAAAAGTACAACGAGTTGATAAAAGCTCCAAGTTATGCTGTCCAAATGGAGCACCTAATTATCGTTAGCTTCATTTTTGAAATAATTATAGATTTATGTTAAATAATCCATGTCTTTTCATGAAGATGACTTAAAATCGTTATATTTGTATGGTTTGTACACAGTTGAATACTATTGTGCTATGCATAGTTATGAAGACCACAATCAAAGCCGCTAACGATAGGGATAAAACCTCCATCGATAACATCAAGTGAGTTCAACCATTTCAATAAAAAGGCAGTAGATTCTCGTAGTGTATACATATACGAATTTGCAATAGTATGGACACTTTACATTTCGACGATGAACAACTGCAAAGTCACAGGATCGATAGAGCTAACGGATCGAACTTTCTATGAGCGTTTTCCTACATCAATAACGTAAAAATGTATATGACAATGGAAATATGTATGCTGATATGATTGTATTCACGTTTAGTCGGTTTCGTCATATCAGTCAGAAGACTTTCTATGGACAAAGTGTACAGTACAGCTCGCAATAGAATGGACAACGCAACTACGATGATCTCGCAATGATATTACAATGTCATTGAGATGTCATCGCGATGACACTGCGATGACATCGCGATGACATCTCAATGACATCGCGCTGAGACACGTTGATAGTTCATTGACATTATTTCCGACTTTGAGACCCAGATTCTGACTACAAAGTCAGTGTTTCAGTATCGGAAAATACTGGCATATATAAAATGTTCCAGTATCACTGGCACATATAAAATGTCCCAGTATCGGACGAAACTGGAACATAATTATGTCCCAGTATCGGACTGTACCAGTATTGCCCGATACTGGGACAAGTCACTACTGGTACATGTGTACCAGTCACTACGTACTGGTACATGTGTACCAGTCACTACTGGTTCATGTGTACCAGTCACTACTGGTTCATGTGTACCAGTCACTACTGGTACATGTGTACCAGTCACTATTGGTACATGTGTACCAGTCACTACTGGTTCATGTGTACCAGTCACTACTGGTTCATGTGTACCAGTCACTACTGGTACAAGTGTACCAGTCACTACTGGTACATGTGTACCAGTCACTTCTGGTTCATGTGTACCAGTCACTACTGGTTCATGTGTACCAGTCACTACTGGTACATGTGTACCAGTCACTATTGGTACATGTGTACCAGTCACTACTGGTTCATGTGTACCAGTCACTACTGGTTCATGTGTACCAGTCACTACTGGTACAAGTGTACCAGTCACTACTGGTACATGTGTACCAGTCACTACTGGTTCATGTGTACCAGTCACTACTGGTTCATGTGTACCAGTCACTACTGGTTCATGTGTACCAGTCACTACTGGTACATGTGTACCAGTCACTACTGGTACATGTGTACCAGTCACTACTGGTACATGTGTACCAGTCACTACTGGTACATGTGTACCAGTCACTACTGGTTCATGTGTACCAGTCACTACTGGTACAAGTGTACCAGTCACTACTGGTACATGTGTACCAGTCACTTCTGGTTCATGTGTTACTGGTACATGTGTACCAGTCACTACTGGTTCATGTGTACCAGTCACTACTGGTACATGTGTACCAGTATCGCCCGATACATCGCTCGATACTGGTACACAATTTGGTGTTCCAATATCGACCGATACTCTGGAACAATAACATTATACCAGTATCGAGCGATACTGGCAATTTTCATGTACCAGTATCTTGCGACACTATTAAAGTATTCTTTTCCCTTTTCTATAGTAATAGTTGTATAAAGCAATTTCTCAATTAATAAATTAATCGATCAATGCCTGCCTAAAGATGCTTTGATCTCTAAATTTAAATGAAAAACATGTTTTCCAGTTAAAATGACATCTCCCAGAGTACTGTCTTGTATAAACGACTAATGGGAGAGAGCTATCAAATGAAAACATTTTTACGTTATTATATTTGTACACTGTATAAATAGTTGTTGGACATTTCTATCCAACAGTGTTGTAACCAAGTCGCTAACCCTTGAGTCATAAATCACGTGGCAATACCTAACTTCGAGTCACGAATCACGTTAAGTCAAGTCAATGTTATTTTCATTGGAGCCAAGTTAGTAACTTTAGGGCAAGTGATTTGGTAAAATGGCAATCTCAAGTCATAAATATCACAACCCTGCTCAAAACGAAAACAAAAGAATAATTCACCATTATGAGGTCACAATGTCAATAATGACAAGACTACTAGAGGCATCATAACTAGGAAAAATTCGAAAATTAAACTGATATCACATTTCATACTTTTAATATTTCAGAACTGGCGTTCGCAGTGCTTTCTTGCTATTCCCCGTGTTAGGAATCACGTGGGTATTTGGACTTTTTTCTAGTTACCATGTGGCTTTCAGCTACTTGTTCACTATCCTCAATAGCTTACAGGTAGGTCATTGCAACCATTGAAAATCTCTGAACCGTGACACGAGTCAGTAAATTAAACTTATGATACTAAAACTAAGTCTTACTCTTTTCTCACAGAAAATTTCTAGCACGTAGTCATTTTTATCATTACATTTCAGCACTGTGAATACCGTGATCTCAGGGCACTGGTTAGGGAATTTAAATGTTACAATGGCGGGAAATTTGAAAGACAAGTTTATGGCATACATTAAGATACATGCGTTTTACAGTGTTAATATTGGCGCTTAGTTTATAATGCTGATTCTTGTCAATTTTCAGTGCCCAGAGACCATGATGTTTATAGTACTGAAATTACATGATAAAAATGACCCACATGTTTGAAATTTTCCGTGAGAAAGGGGTAAGACTTACAGTTTAAGTATCATAAGTTTATTTTAGTGACACATGTCACGGTTCAGAGATTTTCAATGGTTGCAGGTATTTATTGAATGCCCCTCGTACTATTAAGTGTGGTAACATATTTATCATTTAGTGTTTGTGTTACACACATGGTGAGTCAGAAAGAAAGGGGAATTTGTTCTTGAAAGCGCCACAAAATTTCTCGGGCTGAATAGTCAAAACCCATGATAGAGTTCAAAATACCACATTTGGCATTTGTTCCAAAAATACTTTTTGTATTCGACCATTGCATCATAATTATTGTTACATCAAATTAAGTACAGATCGCTATTTTAAAGCCAACCCACGTGTAGTTATGACAATAGCACATACGTATGGTTGGCTGAAAAAACCCTGAAAAGGCACATGGATTTGGATGCAAAATCTTAAAATGACTGTTAATATTTTAGAACTGTGGAATTAGGGTAAGAAAAAATGTTTCCTCCGTATGGAACATCTAAGCGTTCTCCATGGAACCAAGACGACCCAAAAAGGGTTCTAACCATATTTGGGTCATAAAGAACCTATTGGGTTCCTTAATTTTAATTTGTAAGAACTGTTTTTGCAGGTTCAATTCTTAATAAGGGTTCTAAATAAAGGACAAAAAGGGGGTAAAGTTGAACCATTTTTTTCTGAGATTTTTTCAGAAAGCATGCTTCATAACTCACCCCGTATGATATTACCTGATCAGGACACGCTTGGTTTGGTCCGGGGGGGGGGGGGGTTCTCACATTGATAGAGTATATGTGCCTGCCTTTTGGGTGCTTTTTTGCCAAAATTGGTATAGCGATGGGGTGGTTTTCATCACAGACCAAAGCGCCCAATTGGCATAAATTGGGTGTATTTTGAGGATTTTAAAATAAAAAACGCACAATTTGTGCAAAATTGGGTGCTTTTCTAACAAAATTGGTATATTGATGGGTGGGGAATTGGCCAAAAAATAGGTATAATGAAAGTCACATTTTCGTAGTCCGGCAGGCACATCCACGTACGATTTTGGCGAAAGTAACCCCCCCCCCCCCCCACCCCCACCGGGGTTTTTTGGTACCGTGATAGCCATTGGCCAACCATTATTTTAAACTATATATGTAATGCAAGTTTTCATATGATGAGTCTAGTTGCCTGTCATTGAAAGCATTATTAAAGTTCTCATTCATCAATTAATTCTTGATGATAATATTGCAGCATATTTGGTTTTATTTCACTCCATTGTGTTTCAGGGTGTGTGGCTAGCATGTGTGTGCTGTTTATTCAACTCAGAGGTATGTATTCAACTGTATTCAACTAGCTTTGTATGAATCACCTTGACCTGAAATACGTTGCCCCCATTGCTCGAGATCAATACCGATATTAATTTAAAGCACTATTCGATGGTCCATTTATGTCCCTCGAGACAGTGACTTCATTGTGCAATCGACTGTTCGAAAGCTTCAGTGCGAGTATAGTGAAATGCATTTAGGCATTGACTTGAAGAAAGAACAGCATAGATGTCTTTAAAATCCTAAAATTGTATGCGTAATACTTTCCATGCGACAGTTGTCTGCAGACGACAGTTCCAAAATTCAATTGTGTATGAATCACCTTTGACCTGAAATACGTTGCCCCATTGCACCTGGCTCGAAATCAACACTAATAATCTAAAGCACTATTCGATATGGTCCATTTTCGTCCCTCGAGACAGTGACTTCATTGTGCCATCGACTTTTCGATAGCTTTAGTGATAATAAAGTGAAATATATCTAGGCATTGACTTGATGAAAGAACAGCATAGATGTCTTTAAAAATCTTAAAATTGTATGCGTAATACTTTCCATACGCCTTTCGAACACCAATCGAACGCTCTAACCACTGAGTTAACCGGCCGTCTCCAATAAACAGAGTACAAACCAGATAGTAGTGATATACATGTAGAGCAGTCAAGGATTCTAATTGACAAATAATACAGCAACACACGGTATATGAGATCATTAAGGATTGGCGTTCGAAAGGTCACGGGTTCGAGTCCCGTATCGGCCCATATCCTTGCTTTTTAGGTTAGGATATGAGTCGAGGCTTGTTATATTTGTTTGAGTTGTGGAACTTGCGGTAATTATCTGCCTCGCTGTTATTTATTATTCAATTGTCATACTATTACTGTCTGTTACTCAATCTCTTTTCAGGTACGTCGTTCTATGCGCTCAGAGTGGTTAAAAAGGACGAGCAACTCCGTGCAACCATTGAGCCTACCAGTGCTACAATGAACATAGAGGTACGCATGCGCAGATTTTCTTTCATTTTTAAACTACAAAACCCTTATAAATATCTACCGCTAAAATCATATCGAAATAATAAGTCATACTATTTACTTTTAAGTGCCACGTTAGTCTGTTTACATCTTTCTAATGGACATTGTAAATGGTCAAAAAGTCACACACTAATATCATACTGACTCGTTTACATAATTCTATAAGTTTAGAATTACAGCTCCCTGCAAAATAAAAGATGTACATAGTGCTTAAGATACTTTAAAATTGTTATATACAATCTATAAAATGTGAATGTATCAGTGTTAAAACTCTTGATTGGAGTCGACATCATTGTCATCTAATGTATACTCGTATATTGCAGTGTTGTATTTGATGATAGACTAATATAGAAATGAAAATATGTATTTGTTCTTGTGTACCCAGAAATCATCGAAAGTGTCATTGAATGCTGAAGAATTGGAGATGGAATCGACATAAGGATGATTCATCAGTGAGTAAACTTGCCTTTGATTGAACAAAAATCGAATGATACGCTGATGTCAGTGTTTCTCTTGTTCTAATGATACCTGAAATACGTGGGCTCAACCATAGATATTGGAACACGTGGATTGGAAACCCAGTGTAAGGCAATGTGACAGTCTTCCATTTGTGAGCGTCCTAGCATCCATACACTCATAATGTGAATCAACCCCAGTTAACAATCAGACTACTGAAGCGTGCAGTATAAAACACGTACAGTTAAGATAGGGCTAGGACTCTCAAGTAATAGGACTCACTGAATTAGTGACACGACTGGTGCATTTTTGAAAGTTATGTGTATCTCAGTTATAATAGGAACCATTATAAAACCTACATTATAGTGTTTTAAAATTGCGCTGTCATGATATAACTTCTAAAAAGCCATCCATAAAACGTCACCTCATTCCCAGAGACTTACGTTTCATCTTTCGATCTAAAAATTATGTGCTGAATCAAAAATTGAAGGGGTTGATGCAATAAAGCGCTAACCCACATAAAACACATGTTATTGTTTGTTTTTTACCAAATAGATGACAAATTTGATTAGTATAAGCATATACAGTCCTCAAAATAAGTAACTGACCAGGTAATAAATATACTTTTAACTCCAAAACTATAGCTCCTACATAAAAATATTAAACAATAAAGTTGTAAAGAAATTTCTCCTCTTTAACTTGATACATTATTCATTAAGATCAGTTAAGAACGCGACATTGAAAAGGATAGAACAAAGTGCAGTTTACATTTTAACACTTGGGATTTGAACACGCGGGACAGTGTGACAGGTATGTGTGTGGGTTGCATTGAACAATTGATGCATCCCCAATCCCCGTCTTACTATCGAGCAGTGAGTTGTCGCTACCAGTTAATCAATAATCTGCCTTTTGCTAGTCCGAGGCTGCGTGTAGACGAACGAAATGTTAAAATGAAAAACTGACTTTGTTTTGGTTTAGGGCACATAACTGAATAAATATTCATTCAATCTTCACGTGTAATATCTCAAATTAAAAACAAGAAATTTCCTTACAACTTTATTGTCTAATATTTTTACGTAGGAGTTATAGTTTTGGAGTTGAGAGCATATTCAGTACCTGGTCAGTTACTTATTTTGAGAACTGTATACGGTATAAACATAGCGTATGGGCTCTTTAGCAAATTATATGTTATGTTGGAGTCACTTACAATTTGAGAGTTAGCACTTCATTGCTCCATGGATTGCATACTGCTATTTTGCTGTCTAGAAACACTGAATGAAGTGGATATTTCTTTTCTATTCTTTTTTAGGGATTCCAGATTTAGATTCAATGTTTCTATGTGAGACACTGGGTGCAAGTTCGGAAGCATGAACCGCCCATGCGTTGGATCTGTGCGTTGTGCGCAAGTTTTCCTTGCATGGAGTTTATTCTCCAAAATAACTTGTGTTTGTCAAACTAAGTTCATTTAATGTCCATCTGTTTACATTCCGGTTTCTGTTTCATATTTGAATATTTAACAACAAATTACTAAATAGCAAAGACACTTTTAGTAAATGATAAACTCGTTTTTTGATTCTGCTTGTAATCGAAGACATTGTCACAGCTTCTAAAATATATATTATACTTTTCTCTCTCCAAATAGAAATTTGACAATGTGATACAAATATTTACAAATCTCGAGCGTAAACAATAAATTAAAAATACTTTCTTCTGAAGTCGTAATCGAAATTAGTACCTTTTTTTGCACACAATGTATTGTAATCAAATATTAAAATGCTAATATATAGCTTTCTTTCCGTTAACGTAGCACCAAATGCATAAAGCATAGTAAATAAGCAGTTACAAACAGAAGGGTTTTTTAGGGCAGGAAAATGAGAGTTTGAGCGGTGGGGAAGAAATTAAGGAAAAGGTGTACTTTTGTTCCCAGATACTGGTATCGTTCAATACTGGAACATAAAAGTTGCCAGTTTCGGTCGATACTGGTACGATTTTACTGTTCCAGTATCGGTCCATACTGGAACACCAAATTGTGTACCAGTATCGAGCAATACTGGAACATTTTTATGTTCCAATATCGGGCGATACTGGTACACGTGATATCAGTGAGATTTGTCCCAGTATTGAACGATACTGGATAATTATGTTCCAGTATCACCCGATACTGGAACATTTTATGTGTACCAGTATCGGCCGATACTGGGTGTTCCAGTATTGGTCGAAGATACTAGTACAGTTCAGAATCTGAGACATGAAGTACACTCTTTTCGAGGTGGGACTCAATGTCAGTATGGGACGTAAGGGAAGATATCCTGACGGGGAACATTCCCACCTTCCACACCATGCCTCCTCCCGTGCCGCCGTCACTGAACCTTTTTTATTTTGTATTGTAAATACTATAGTAGGATGTTTGTCATTATACTATTTTGTATATGCGGCAAAAAGTTGACTTGCCCTTTAAGTGCCAACATCTAGGTATGTAGGTCAATCGCATTTGGGGGTGGGGGGGGGGGGGGGGGGGGGAACAGATACAACACAAGAATATAGGTTTGAAAGAATGCTGAACATGCATATTTCTTCTTTCCTAGAACTCTAACCTTTAATAATTAATAACTAAGTGAGTAATTGACGATTTTGTGCATTTATGTCGCAGTTAAATATTAACATAACGCAATTTGCTATTCATGAACCAACATATGTTGTTAAAAAGCAACCATAGATTTTCGTTCGCAAAGGGTAAGTCAACTTATTTTTTCAGCCTAATTATTAATTAGTAGTTTCACACTGAAAACCATAATGATATGAGTTTTTTGGTTCAGATCAATCTTGTGTTTTAATGAAAGTAATGATTTTTTTGATAAGTCGTTTCAGAGTAACATAATCATGTTTCAGTATATGAAAAGAATAAAATGTCAGTACTCAAAGATTTCAATATTTTTGTTTGGCATTTTGAGTACTGCTACGGCCGAGAGTGCACAAATGGCGAGTAACTGAGGAATAGCGCTACCTCGCTAAGCGAGGGATAAGTCACAATTTTGCTATAATCTGCATGGTAGCGCGCTATCGCCCGGTCTAACTCGTGCCACGCTCCGCCGGGATATTAATTTGAAGCTGACCCGTATAACTCAGTAAATACTGGGCATATCCGTACTTATTTCAATGCATTTATCATGGTGTTTCCAAATATGGTAATAACATTCAATAATGTTGACTTTTTTGTAACATTTTGTGAACTTTTGTGTGGAAAGTGTTAATGTGATTCTCTTGGAGGATTTAAGAAAAACAGGCCTGGTGCCTGAATCTAATAGGCCTACGGTATTTCATGGCAACAAAAAAAGAAGTTTTAAAATCATATTGATGTTTCGATCTGATTTGCATAAGAAGTCGATGTTCTCGCAATCCCCAAAAATATCGTTTGAGAATTTTATACTTGAGAGACCCACTAAGTCTATCAAACTCATTTATTCACTAGGTTGATGAAAACAAAAGAACACCATGGGATCCCAGCACCGAATTATTATTGTCATAATGTTCCACACTTTTACAGCTTTTTACACTGAAGGGGGGGGGGGACATCAGTGTGTAGAATAATCATTAACTTATCATGATTATTTACTTTATTGATGAGCTCTTTGGTATATTGTACGCCATTATTAGAGCATAAAAACTTATTTATACTTTGTGTCTTTAATAGGGGAGAGCGGGGAATGTTCGCCCCATTTTCATTTGAAATGGCATAGGCATGGGCCTTACTGAAAAGGAATGAGTAAAGGATAAAGATAGGTGTCAAAAATGGCGAACTTGCCCCGACCCCGGGGCAGACTCGTCCATAGGCCGGGGCAAGTTCGCCATTGGCTCATAATTAGGCTTCATAAAGTATGTATCAAATAGATGTACACATTTGTTATGCAATTCCAGATAGCTATTTTTATAATTACAAATAGGCTACAGGAGGTGAATTACAATTTTGAAATTATACATAATCTTAATCATGTAAATCCCCATTGGCGAACATGCCCCATCATGAAAGGGCGAACCTGCCCCTAGGGTGTACACTCCCCGCTCTCTCCTACACATTGGCTTGTTTCCCCACGTTACAGGGCAAGTGAAAAATGTTCATAATTATATTGTAGACAGATATTTGTGATATATTGTCATTCATCGTCCATAAAGTCTTTGAATAATATATATACTAATAGGCCCAGGCATATCTCAAACGAATCTAAAAGTTTAATATAATTTTGAAAACAATGACATGTATTGTCTAGAATGACCCCACCATGGCCACGGCTGGCCACGAATCCCCAAACAACGCTGTTGCTATTATCACAACATTTCGCCCTGTATGCTGATGATAATAATCCCTTCCAAGACATCAATTAATTCAAAGGTCAAAGTCATCCAATTTTCATCGTAATAATGGAAGCAATCTTATAATTGGAATGTTATCGGTTACGGCCGTCAATTTCTTGGCAATTATGGCCTTTGAAACATCCAAGATGTCTATTAAACTGAGCAGAATTTGAGGCCGAAGGGATCTTAACACGCATTTTGAGAGGGGGGGGGGGGAGTGAGGAAAAGCGCTTTGACCGTCTACAGACACCTAATAATATATTATTATTCGAATACTTAGTTCTCAGTTCGCCATTGCACTTTTGAATGTGGGTTCATCATGTACATGCAATTTAGAACATGGTTGAAAAACAATAAAAGAAGGACTTACCTCCACATTCCATTGTTTTTTATTAACCTGCGAAGCTACTTGTTAGAACATTCTTTTTAAAATTTAAGATCACGTTAACTATCCAAGAAAAACATCTTCATGTTTTTTCCCTGTGATACTTAAAGGTAGGTGTTCCGATTTCTAGCGCGATTTTCAACTTGATGTTTTATATTCTATATGAAGGGTCATCCTTAAAAAGTCATATTCAAAAAGTGTGAGTTGCATAACTCCAATGGTTCTTATTTTAGAAGTACAAGGTGATATGAAATTTGCCCATTTAGTAGTACACAGTCGGGTGGTTAACCACCTTTGACGGTAATTCACTGCATTTTAGCCTATAACGTCTCAATGGAACATATCTTGCCCCTAAGATTTTACAGAAATAATGAGAACAATATGGGCTTTGTGAAAATAAAATCTTAAAGGTAGATGACCCGATCACATTTTCGTAACACAGAATTATTTCAAACATACGGAGATTTTCATATCATATGAAAGCTCGTATTTTTCTCATTATCATACTGAAATTTGACGGCCTAAATCGGTATAATTACGGAGAAATCGATGAAATAACGCCGAATTACCGCGAATGGTGGTAACCACCGATATCGTTTGTGTACTACTCAATGGGTACAGTTCACAGCATCTTGTACGTCTAAAATAAAAACCATTAGAGCTATGCAACTCAAACTTTGGAACACGACATTTTTTAAGGATGACTTTCATGTAGAATAGAAAACTTCAAGTTGAAAATCGGAACATCTACCTTTAAGTGATCGGAACATACACCTATTGTTTTAGAGTATGCACATATTTATATATAAAGACATATGGATGGAGAAGTTATTAGGCATCGATGATGCAATAGTGTAAACGTAAGATTAAGATTGGTACTGATTGTATCGGTAAAATATTATACAGTTGCTAATTGATATTTTCATTTTTCAAAACCAGAAATTTACTCACGATTGACTGTTTCGTGTGTTGTGGTCTACACACTTCCTCAGAATAACCTCTTCTGATCCGTACTGCTTCCGGTGGAGGGCGCTGTTACGGTGATCAGTGGGTCGTAGACATGACTTAGAAAATGGGCCCCGTCGTCTCTGTTCATAGTGTCGGGTGCCTTCCGTCGAATCCAAATGGCTTCGCGGACGCGTCGCGTTTGTGGTTTGTCCTCCTTACAAAGAATTTTGGCATTGGGCCAGTCAATGACATGGTACTTTTGTACTGCGTGGTCAGCGATAGCTGACTTGCTGTATTCTGTCTCTGACTGCTTCCTATTCTGACGTGTGAAGTTCTTCTTCTCGGAGGTAATTGTCTCCGTCTCTTTCTGGTGCTCTTTCATACGGGTGCTAAAACGGCGTCCGGTTTCTCTGATGTAAGATTGTTTGCAATTGATGCACGGTATTTCATAGACGCAGTCCGTGGAAACACCGGGGTCCCGTTTGTCCTTGGGATGCACCAACATCTTCCGGAGAGTGGTGTTAGGTCGCATCGCTGTAGCTATGCCGTGTTTGCGGAAGATCCTAGTTGACCGTTCAGATAGGCCCTGTACGTAGGGGATGACGACCATACCTCTGGACTTTAGGTCAGGGTCTTTCTTTTTGGCAGTCTTTTTGGCCAGTTTGTTGGCTGCTTGGTCCTTGACCTTCTTGAAAGACCATTCGGGATATCCGCAAAGGGTCAGAGCACTCTTGATCTTGTCTTCTTCTGCCTTGATGTCTTCCTCCTCTGTAATGATAGTATTCATTCGGTCGAATAGTGTCCGTATAACTCCTAATTTGTGGTGAATGGGATGGTGCGATTTGAAATTGAGATACTGATCTGTGTGTGTAGCCTTCCTGTAGATGAGTAGTTTGACACTCCCGTCCGGCTTTCTGACGGCTCTCAACCGGAAGCAGTACGGATCAGAAGAGGTTATTCTGAGGAAGTGTGTAGACCACAACACACGAAACTGTCAATCGTGAGTAAATTTCTGGTTTTGAAAAATGAAAATATCAATTATCAATTCTTGCAAACCTGATGAATTTATTCAGAATTATACAGTTGCATCACTAAAGCGATTTAGAAAGTTTTCACCGCGTAAATTAATGGACCTCAAACAAATTTGTTGGTCCGTTTTGGCTTTTGGTTGGCAGATATTTTGACTGGAGGAATATTCTCCACAACTAAAAATACAATTTTTAGCCACAACATTGGCTAGTGGTGGGATTATTGAAAAAAATCTTATTTCACTCCCAATTTCGAATTTCAACTTAAGTTAATACAATGAAGCATGCAACAAGACAAGTATCTATGAACTGGATGAATTCTATGATACAACCTGTACCTTATTTAAGGCCAATGTACATTAATTATAAGTTTCCGGTCAAGGATTTTCCCTTTTAATTATTCAAGATTTCCAATATATTCTTATTTAGATAAAGTTAGTGGCGAGATCTGTCCAAAGACTGTATGAATCACGCTAAGAATCTGTCTATAAACATTGTTGTGACCGTTTACTTACACAATTGATCATTGTATTCAACAGTATGAAACACATTCTATAATAGCAACACCCTGAATCGTGTAAAGGAATTGAGGGATGCAAAAAAAAATCATTATAAATCATAGTATATAATCCGTATTGGTCTAAAACTGTGTCAACATCATCAGACGAATGTGATTATATGACCCCATAAAATTCATCATAGGTTAGAAGAAGATTTTTCCAATCCAAAACCGGTCGGGATGGCTAATCATCCCAATTGTAAATGCTATTTTTTGAATTTAAACCGTTGTTAAGCGGTCGTCCCATTCACTTGATCAGGTAACCTCGTTCGCATATTTTAACCTGAATACTCGTGAATACGCCTATGTCCAGCGTCGTCTGTATTCATTTCCATTAGCCTTAAGAATATTTATAACAGAGAATATGTACAATCAAAGACTAAACTGGGAAGTGTCATGCTGTTGTGACGTCCAACTGGAGTAGATGTATATAATCAGTCATCAACCAATACGAGCGTGGAAGATTGATTGATTGATTGATTGATTGATTGATTGATTGATTGATTGATTGATTGATTGATTGATTGATTGATTGATTGATTGATTGATTGATTGATTGATTGATTGATTGATTGATTGATTGATTGATTGGTTGATTGATTGATTGATTGATTGATTGATTGATTGATTGATTGATTGATTGATTGATTGACTCCTCTACACGAAGAACTAACACACAGTTTGTATAAATATGACCTGTCTTTCTTAATAAAGTATTATTTCTCTAAGATAAAGTGTAAAGTGCCTTTTTAATAAGTCATTGCATACTTATTATGCCTATAGAAAGCATCGCGGATAACAAATTAATGCAATGACATCCAATGATATCTTGTTATCATCTGGTGTTCCACTATGAGTCTTGGGAAACTGGAAAGGAAACAAATAAACCAAACAAAGTATACCTATACTGTGGTACCCAGCACCCTGGCAAGGGCGAAACTAGAGGGTGCATCCCCTCCTACCAGAAGGCTCCCCGTTCATACATGTCATGCCCACAAACTTCGCCTGTTTGCCTCAACGGTAGAGTCGGTATTGTTATATGGATGCGAAGCTTGGACCACTACTCACAAGTTACAGAAGGAGCGGCTTGATGGCTGCTACACAAGAATGCTGAGAGCAGTACTCAATGTCAACTAGAAACAACATGTACCAAATACCCAATTATATGGTGACCTCCCCAAAATAAGCCAGACGATTCAAAAGAGAAGAACAAGGTTTGCTGGCCACTGTTTCAGAAGTGAAGAGCCAGTATCAAATTGGTGCACTGGATCCCCAAGCATGGCAAAAGAAAACTGATATAGTCTATATATACAGTAAGTGACTGACCAGGTAATAAATGTGCTGATAACTCTAAAAGTATGACTCTTACATAAACATATTTAATTATAAACATGTTGAGAAATTTTTCTTTTTAAATTTGAGATATTACACGCTAATGGGGGAATCACATGTATCCGTGTGAGCTGGGCGGCCCCTTACCGTGTGAAAAATGGGTGCGGACGGCGGCACACACGGTGGGCCGTTTCCCGTCCGTTGAACACGTTCAGGGGACTTTGCCGGCCACCGGAGTTTTGAACATGCTCAAAACTCCTAACGGGTAAGTAAAAGCGGTGGCGAACGATGAGTGCCCGGTATGAAGACGGTATAAGGACGGCGCACCCGTTCGCACCCGTTTCGCGCCCGTTTCGCGCCCATTCGCAGGGCGGTGATGGACGGTGGTGAACGTCGACCATCTTAGCGACGGGCTGCGAATGGCCGAATGCAGCCTGGTAACCGTTCGCGAAACGGACTCTCAGCAGGAATGTTGCAACTCTCTAAATCTCTTTCGAGAGCTCTAGGCGGGACAGCTCTTCTTTTTCTTTTTTTGGAGTGAAGTTCACTCCTAAAAGAGCGATTTTCACTCTAAAAGAGTTAAAATCAGAGTGGAAATCACTCTTAAAAAGAGTGAAAAATCACTCTTAAAAAGAGTGAAAAATCACTCTGAAAAGAGTGAACTTCACTTCTTAGAAGAGCCGTCCTTCCTAGAGCTCTCACAATAGTGAGGTTTAGCTCTTTTACATTTAGAGAATATTATAGATGTTGGTCGTACGAATTCCGGAATGCAAATGAAGCGGCGAGCTTGAGCGCTCAGCTTAAAAAGGGCGGTTTGATGATGTAATCAAGACGTTTCGGCCGGTACCCAGGCGTTCCGACCAGTTAGGAGCCGGTATGGAGGTGGTATGCACACGGTGAGGACACGGTGAGAAAGGCAAGCTAGACCTGTTTGAGGCCTATGAGTCCGGTACCAGGCCGGTCAGAACCCGGTACAGACCTGGTGTAGAGCGGTATGGACCGAGGACCGGTTAGGAGGTGTTATGCCCCCGGTGAGAACGGTAAGCTAGCTACGTATGAGGACAGTGAGCCCGGTACCAGGCCAGTGAGGACCCCGCATAGACCCGGTATATAACGGTATGGACCCGGTGACCACCAACAAAACTCAATGACATGTTTTACTGATTGTTTGGACTCTTTGATTTTCTATTAGAGGTTATTAGGTGGCCGCCTACCATTACCGCCCTGCGAACGGGCGCGAATCGGGTGTGCCGTCTTTATACCGTCCTCGGCAACGTGTTCAACGGACGGGAAACGGCCCACCGTGTGACATCACCGTGTGCCGCCGTCTGCACCAATTTGTCACACGGTAATGGGCCGGCCAGCTCACACGGATACATGTGAGTACAAATGTATTTTACAGAGATTCCCGGAATGTGAGCGAAGCGGCGAGCTTGAGCGCTCAGCTTATACAGGGCAGTTTGATGACGTTATCAAGGCGGTTCGGTCGGTGAGGAGGTGGTATGAGCTCGGTTCCAGGTCGATAAGGACCCGGTATAGAACAGTATGAACCCGGTGACAAAACAAAAATCAATGCGGCCGTTGACATTTGTTGCTGATTGTTCACCGTGTTGGACTCTGTTGTTTTTCTATAAGACGGTAAGGGGCCGCCCAGCTCACACGGATACATGTGATTCCCCCATAAGAATGGCTGATTATTAAGGAAGTTACAATCCTAAATGTACTGTCAAGTCTGATTTTCAATTTCACATTTTCATTTTCAACACGGGGACTCAAACCGGTAAATTATTGATTACTGGTAGTGGTAGTGCCATTTCACCCGTCGATGGCCTGGTTGTTGGATAGTCGGCCGGTGGCATTATTACAGTTAATCAATACGGCACACACGCTTTACCTGTCGTACTAAAATGAAAATCAGACTTGCCCTAACGTTTGGGATCGTAACTTCCTCATTAATCAACCATTCTAAGTGTGTTATATCTCAAATTCAAGAAGAGAATTTTCTCAACAACTTTATTATTAACTATGTTTATGTAGGAGTTATACTTTTAGAGTTATCAGCATGTTTATTAACTGGTCAGTTACTTATTGTGATGACTGTATAATCAGACTTTGCACTCCATGATGAAAATTCAGATTAAAGGGCTAATACGTAAGTAGCACTGCTAACTCAGGTAAAAATCATATCAGCAGAACAAATTAAATGACCCGCATCCTTATGCTGGTTCCCTGCATCAATGGGCTCCACACAACTTATCCATAGATGCAGGTACGCGCCAATTTCCACTCAAAGCTGATTTGCTGGCATAAAAGTCATGATTGACAAAAAATGGATCCACAAATAAATTCGATCAAGCCAGCGTCACGCTTGGAATGATAACAAATTTGCTGATTGGCACAAACTACACGTGTATCTGCGTTAACCGCTGCGCCGGACTTCACACGCACATGCACGCATGTCATAGCGCGTTCCCCTCCGCGCCGTAGCTATGGCATCGCGACAATGCATTCCGCGTTCGATGGGATGTCTCAGCTACAGTGCGTTGATCGTTATTTACCTAATGCCATAACAGAGCGACAATGCAATGTTTTGAGCTTACGGTTACGGACGGCAATTGATTGGCCCGTACCTGCACCTATGGATTAAGTTGGGCCGGGGATCCAGGGTGCAGGGAACCAGCATACCGCATCCTCTGATGGTAGGAAGTAGAATGAGGTGTACTTGCAAAGTATTCCTCATAACCAATAGCAGGCCCCTGCTACTGAGATTCTCGGCGGCTGTCACTCCGATACAACGTGCAAATCTGAAGGAAACGATTGTTAAGACAGACGGGACCGGCTAAATGCCGGGAACAGGATGGAGAAACGGCCAATGAAAAATTAACATCGTAGCTAAAGTCATCGTACATACCTTATTTTTCTCACGAACAAAAACTGAGCGTCGCACACTTGTGATACCGCCCTCGCAAGAATGTTGGGACAATCCAGTTAAGGTTTGAATTTTGAAGTGTTGTTTTGTCCGACCAAAATACGGACAATCCAACTGGGGCTACAGGACTTCGGAATTTATCACCGTTTCGTCCGGGCGGGGTTAGCCTTTGAACAAGCTCTTGCATTGTAGTGTCAATTTCTAAACGCGTGCGCCGATACTTATCATTTCTGGTGTGTCCATAGCTAGCTATGCAATAGCGCCAACGAAATATTCGTCCCGGATATTCGTACAAGAAAATTAAATAAAAACCCACACACACTTTACACTAATAAAATACATATATACACGTTTACGTTTCAATTCAACTTTCGTACAACCCTATCCCCGTTTAGCGTAAATAAAGACTTGGATAAGGCCAAACAAAGAAGGTCTGTCTCAGAAACATTGTGCAAAAAAGCTAAGTGCTGTGCTTTTTTATTTTATTTTATTTTTTTAGAAAATAGGCTATGAGGTATGCGGGTTTTTTTGTTTGTTTTTTTGTTGCTTATCCAAGCTTACGGAGAACTTTTTTAAACTTTTTTTTTAAAAATCAAAAAAAAGAAGAAGTTTTTTAGCATAGACCTACGCGCCGTAGCTCATTTCACATACCAATGCGGGCGGGCTTCTGAGACAGACCTTCTTTGTTTGGCCTAAGTCTAAAAATATTGACGCGGACAGGGTAAATTTAATTTAAGTATGACTTATAGCTATAAGGAATTAATAGCACCCATCGACAGTACTACAGTGCAACAGAGCATAAAGTTCCAAATATTGAATTATAAATATAGTGCCTCCTGATTGTTGTACAACAATGAACATTTCAATCCTAAGTATGTGTATCATATATAATTAAAACAGCTTTGTTTTAAAGTACTATTTCGTGTCCTTGTATGATTATCAGCATTGTTACATTTTTTATTAAACCTGATTTCGGATTGGCCAATACTTGATTATCCATACACGCTAATCCAACCAGCTACTGCCTATTTTCTTTCATGGCCTTGACTATTTAAACATTTCTTTTTTTAATTTAGACTTAGTGCAGGCCTTTAACACGATACCTGTTTGTACACCCATGCATGTCAGCACACGGTCACCTAAAAGTAACATACTTCATTATGACTGCCCACTGGCGAATTGCATTTCAAATTTCCTGTAGCGCGAATTTCAAACCACTGGTCCTTTAGCATGAGCATGTCCTTGAATATTCCCTCCATTGTTTGCGTGCATGGCTGCACAAGTATTAATAGACTTTTGCCAAGTCTGTGTACAGTTGTATAAAATAGTGGTTACATGTGTTTTTTTCTCTTTTAAAATATACTAAATGTTTGGAGGACGATATTTTAAATACTAAATGGATATTGAATTATCTGCTCAGACCATTCTGTTAAGCGCATCTTTACCTTTAATTTGATACCATGCAAGTCTGGTTTGGATACACAGTATTACTTAATAATCTCAACGAGTTTGGCCATTAATTAAGCTTAATTAAGACAGATTTTGGGTTTTTGTTAAAAGTAAAGATAAATGTGAACTTTTTCTCAGACAGTATCGTTGGCAATGATGGGAACTTCATTTCCTGTAACTTTGGTGTTAATAGCATTTATGGTTTTTGCTGGAAATTCCAAAAAGCAAAATGTCAATGTATTTCTTTATAATATGCTAATCATATGCAAATAAGGGCAAACCATTTTTTTTCTCTGTGACATTAAATCACCAAGCGGTATTCTACAATATGATATTGTCTCCTTGTCTTATGTTACTTTTTGAATTAGAGCGTAATTTCAATAACATGCACTTTTGGAAATTTATGCTCTGTTGCACTGTAGTATTAGTGATGATTTATGTGGCAGAACTCTGCTGTAAAAACCCTTGCACAGTAGGACACTGACAGAACTTGTAAGTTTTGATTCAAGCAACACTGATCAAGATAAACAATCATCTACTAAACGCACACACACCAAGTTGGGATATAATTATTCAGGTTATTTACGATGTCAAATTTATAGCACTCTCAGAAGCTGTACTATAAGTGCAATTTGTGGAACTCTGGATTGGCTGTGTATGTGCTATTATAAAGGTTATACCATGTATACCGGCAGCATGTGCAGCGGGTGACTTGCCATTAGGTCTAAAACCATTTTGTCTAATACTCATTTAGTCTAATACCAATTGGTCTAAGACAAGTTGGGCTAAATGGCAGTTGGTCTAACATCCAAAACAAAATTGGTCTAATAACCATTTAATCTAATTACCATTTTGTAAAAACCCAGGTGGTCTAATGCCAATTGGTCTAATAATAAATGGTATAATTTCCATTTGGTCGTCTACGTTGAGCGGAGAGGCTATGGCCAAAAAGAAACGGAGACTTGACAGGAATAAATGCACTCATTTCGCCTGTAATGCAAACAACAATTTATATCATGGTCTCGGTTTCATCCGATTCCCCAAAGAGTATAATAATGTAGGACTGACAATTTAGCTGTTGAGAGATTGGTGGCTTTTAAAAATCTCGTTTTTACTATTTAGCCGCCACCTCAGCGCTTAAAATTTAATTGCTTCGATATTATCTTTAAGAGTGTAAACGGATTCAATGGTGCCATATTTCTATATCTGAAGAAACTATTTGTAAATCCTTTAATTAAAAGGCACGAACACTAAGGTCTTTTTAGAAATGAAGGTAGGGGGCCGCTGCCATTACCGGCATTTGCCACTCAGAAGCTGACGACCCCTGGCCCCTTTTATTATAAAGTCACAAATTGTGACAATTTGCATTCGAAATCTAGTTTTCGTCAAAAACACTCCAAAGCCCCCATTTTAGAGACCCTGAAATTTCAGAAGAAGTATGCCAATTAAAACCTAATGGGGGCATTCTTGAACATACAAACCATGTATTATGATAAAAAAAAAAGTTCATGGTATTGTGTTTAGATTTAACATGAATTGAAAAACTAATGTTATACTTTAATTCATGAACAAGTTCTTCAAAACATTACATTTTGTATTTCAATTCATATGAATCTGAACACAAATTATGACATTTGGTTATCACAATACATTGTTTATAATTATGTTCAAGAATGCACCGATTAGGTTTTAATTGTCGTATTTCTTCTGAATGCCATAATTTTAGCGATATAAATGAACAATTATTTTAGAAATATATCAAGGTCTGCGAGTTGGTCACCATCCCATATGTGCGTTCAGGCTATTTAGAAAAGTTTAATACACGTGTGGATAACACTGTTCAAAATAGCGCGCTACTACTCAAAGGATAAGGTCGTGATACTGATTAGACTGAATGATGATAATCGATTGGCCATCAACTATAACAATGGATCGCTGCACATGGCAGATATGATATGAATGAGTGCTTCTTATCTCTTTATTAGTCTCAGCGTAGACTATTGCAAAGTCTATTGTAACGAACCATTCTTCAAATCAGAAGAGTAAGACTTATTACGCTCTTGCGGGCTCGCGCCGAAACAGTCATACAAATGATACACGTGATGTTAAAACACCACGGCAATGCAGGCTAACTTTAGGCGGAACTGCCGCAGTCTTATAGAGTTCAAACCTGAACTGGATTGTCCCAACATTCTTGCGAGGGCGGTATCACTGTTCTCGATTTCTAAAAGAGTGAGATCTCCTTAGTATTCCTCCATGCCAATAGGGATCAAGATGACTCTTTCTTGCATAATAAGGTTGAATATGAAAAGAGATTACCTATCAACACATAACACCACCACCATACCCTATTCAATAAGTCTGAATAATCTAGCCCCATTATATACCTTCTATTGTGTGATAATACCAAAGAGATTTACAGGTGCATCTAGACTCTGTAGATAGTTTTAAAAAAGCTGGTGTTTCTAGATGGTCATGTGTTTTAAGCTCGCCTCCTTTCGCGTTACACACGGATTTTGGCGTTCGCGACATGAATTTAACTTTACACATTTATATTTGCTTGTATACCCCCCTGAGGTAGTAAAAGTATACATTTTCTGAAGGGAAATTGCATGAGGAAACCAAATATGTCATTAAAATTATAGTACGACCAAGAACTAAAATGGTATGATCGGAAATGTTCGGAAAATATCAGAGTTTTTTAATTTTTAATTTGAGATCCATATATTTTGTATACCTATCCCTATCATTATTTTGTTTACATATTTGAATTCCTCATGAAATTACCCATTAGATGATATATATTTGTCAAAGTTACTACGTCGGTATGGTAATTATACCGGCTAGTGAATATCTCAAATTTTTATTTTATATATTTTTAGAATTTTCAGAAATATTTGTTTAAGGATGAACCCTTCCCTGATATAAACTGCATTTCTGAATTCCTCTAGTTACAAGCTTTCCAAAAATGTATACTTTTGCTATCATAGGTTGAAAACTTTTTCTGTTATAGTCATTTTTATAAATCCGGTAAATTGAGGCTGATTATTCATGTTGACTGTGTAGCGAATAGGAAGAAAGCTGATGATCATTGTCTTATCCATAATTAATTAGTTGTTAATAATAGTTGACAAGTCTGTTGAACCACATACTTAATGACTACTAAGTATCCTTTGAAATGGGACCAAAATTGTGTTTTTAACATTAGGGGATGACTAGTTATTGTAAAAAGAACAAAGCATGGGATTATCCCCATTGAGTTTGTACAGGCGGCACCCCTTCCAGAAACACCCCTTCCAGCACCACCCCTGGTCCCCAAACATCAAACAGCTGTATCTCCCTTTCTGTATTAGCTATACCAATGCCATTTTGCAGGCAGATAGCTTGTTATTAGGGCTTTAAAATGATACCAAATTTGTTGAGATAGCTTTTGTGGTTTTAAAAATATTTGAGGAAAATGACAGCATGAAGCTAAAAAATGTAACGGCACCACCCTATTGGGAGGCGAGTTCATAACGCGTGACCAGATAGATTATATGTTTACTATGAACATATAGGGTGTCACAATAGAGGGCAAACTTAAATTATCATACAAAGTAAATTATAATGTGACAATGGTTTCAGCTTCAGCCGACCCTGCAATTTATTATTTACGCCGGAACTACTTTCTGTCATCAATCTCCATACTTGAAAGTTATTACATTGATCTAGTGTTTACAAATCTTTGTCCTGAGTAGGATGGGCCGTCATTTGCATACAAGGATAACATGTTTAATTTCTAATGTCCACAAAACGCCGAGCGCTGAAACGTCATTACATAATACACAAAATCATTTTACGCGTTCATGTTTACAAATCTGGTGATGTTGACCCATTGGTTAACCGTGTTCACAATTCTTGGTTCTGGGGGATGGAATGGGGACGTCATTTGCATACAATGATGCAAAGTTTCATTTGAAATGTCCACAAATAAACGTCGCGCTAGGACGTACTTTATATAATAAGACTTAAGACACTCAATTGACCGTGTTTACAGATCTTGATACTTGGATAGGGGCAGGGGCTATCAACTCTTTTAATAAATATGGGCGTAAGTGTTAGTAGTGCATCATGCATTGTGCGCAGCTAACATTGAAAGATACACACCACAGTTAGAATTATTTTAAAGTCTTGTCTATTATATACTGAACAAAGTGAACATAATATACTTAACTCAAGCAAATAGCACAGAGACAGGCACTTATATTGAATAACTTCAAAAGAAACCATTAAATCACAAGTATTAATTCAATTTTTTATTGTTTGCACTCTGTTACAAATAATAAATTAACAATTAATATTATGTAAATCATTATAAAAAAGGTCAAAAATCGTCCATTGTCTGTTTGAATTCTATCTATCATTAGGCTCGTTCACACTGGTCCAACACCTTCAGTTTTTATTGGTGTGTTGGTCATAAGGGGACGAAAAAACAACCTGTCCTATGGGCAAACTGATCTCTCAGGTAGGGTTGATCGGTCTTGGGTTTTTTCTTCACAATTCCGGGAAATGTGGTAACTGGTAACTCTCCAAATAAAAACATAGGAGACCCATAATTAATCAACAAAATGAAAACAGTCTTTCACAAACATCAGTCCTGCGACTGTTTTGAGACAAAGAGTCTCCAATACACACATTCTATTCATAGCATTATTTTTGTCTTGCAAGTAATGTTTATAATGTGTTTATTCCAACCTTACCTCATATACATCGCTTCATTTGTATATACCTATTTAAAACATCCTTATAAAGCTATATAGCAACCAAACAGTATTCTCACTTCTTACTTCTGTGTTGTATGGTACTGTTTCTTTACTAGGTACACAATGCCTAAACCGCGTCGTCTTTTTAAAGACAGTTCTTGTTAAAACCGTAAATTATCAGCTGTTCTGATCTCTGAGGTATTATTATTATATTTACCTGATGTGTAAAAACTTTGAACAAGGTTATAATTGTCTAATAAAGGCCAAGCATCTGGCACAAGACAGAACAGCTTGGCGAAAGATGATCCGGAGATGTGAACGTATGGTAGCTAATCGTCACAACTGACGGAGGTCCAAGGCAAGGCAAGGCAAGGCATACCAATTGTAGTATTCAAATGGAATGCCATCTTCGACAGTCAAATTTACTTGGTATTTTGTGCCGGGAGCAATTTATCTTCTAGTCTCTAAGAAAAAAGCCATTGACTTGTGATGTCTTTTAGCAGGCAAAGGAAACAATAGAGAGTCAGTACAAATGAAGGAGGAGGCCAGAATAAGGCCAGAACCAAACACAATTAGTCGGCTGTATGGTACAGCAATCAAGAAATACTTTACGCTTGGTACTAAACAGTACCTGGACATAATTTTGTTGATCAAGGAGTCACATGAGTTAATAGTATTTACAATGTAGCCATCTACTAACAGTTCTATATTATTCAATAACGCCAGCTAGAGCTATGGTGGATTAAGGCAAATTTCCTTTGTTTACATTTTCGCCTTAACATCACTTTTCTTCGCCTTAACGTCATTTAAACAAAGGGCGGAAGCGCTATTGTTCTCCTTCTCCTTAAGGATAGTTTTAACCGTATGCAATATACAATAACGCTATCTAATAATATAATTTACAATGTCGCCATCTACAGTTCCATAATATATGTTGCAATGACACTATTCTGAAGTTCTATAATATAATATACAATAACGCCATCTAGAGTTCTATAATATAATATACAATGCCGCCATCTACAGTTTCATAATATATGTTACAATGACACCATCTACAGATCTATAATATACAATAACGCCATCTAGAGTTCTATAATATAATTTACAATGCCGCCATCTACAGTTCTATATTATATGTTACAATGACGCCATCTACAGTTCTATAATATACAATAACGCCATCTAGAGTTATATAATATAATTTACAATGACGCCATCTACAGTTCCATAATATATGTTACAATGACGCCATCTACAGTTCTATAATATACAATAACGCCATCTAGAGTTATATAATATAATTTACAATGACACCATCTACAGTTCATCTAAATGTCTATACAGCACCTAAGACAAAAAGTTCCAGACCAGGTGCTTTAACGTTAGCTAATTTAAAACCAGTCATCAGTATCAAAGAACTATTAAGCGAGCACATTTCCTCTCCACAACATGACACCTCATTCATAAAAATCATCATTTGGACTGCCCCTTGCCCGATATAGATGGCTCTGAAAAGAGCTTTTACAAATTAGGTTGATTTGATCAAGATTGGTGGCTCTGAAAAGAGCTCTTACAGTACGTTGCAGCTAGCCTACTATTAAGTTGGCTTTAATAGAACCTATTCCAAAGGACTGCCCTTTTTGTATATAAAGAGTTAATGTGAACATAGCCCAAAAAACATGAACTCAGTGGTTAGGAATCAAACTGGTAACGCATTACACAGATCTCTACTGGGCCAATCAATTGGTTCACTGCAACTCAGAAAACATGCACTATAGAAGAAACGCAAATGACCAGGGGTTAAAAATTCCAATGAAAGTGTTATAAGAAGAATATAAAAGCCCAAACATATAGAGATCAACATCAAAATATAAATATAAGAAAACATAAATATCTGGAGGTCATGGAAATGACGAGAACCAAAACAACAAACTCGAGAACTAATTCTACCAGGAGCTGCCTATCGTCATCTGCCGGGCGTGGCCGTATCACCAGCCCAGCTGGCTACATGCTTTATAGGAACATCTACCATCTCCCCCACCAAGCATGAACCTGCACTGGAACTATGACCACTATGCTAATGGAAAGTAAATGTTGAAAGGATTTGAAGGGTGTCACGAAAGAGTATGAGTGCTAAGTTAAAAGTTGTAGGGATGATGTATGTATACGCGACACTTGAAAGCTCAGATCATCTTGCTGTTTCTTTACTGTAATAAAACTATATGAAACTTTAAACCTTTTCGTTATTTATACATATATGTGTACCTTAAGTTAACTTTATAAATATTTTATTTTATACAATACGTTTACGTACAATCACTTTATTACTATCGCTGTGAGGTTTGGATAACCGTGACAATAAACATGGAAATACAATCGTGGCTGCTTTCATTTTTCTCTGAAAGGCACCACAGTACGAATGGAATAGTTTGGTTTGATCGTAGTGGCTTAGGTGACGATAAATTGTTTAATTTTTTAATTTTTTAAATTTTTTTAATATTTGTTTTACAATTCTGTGAACCTTTTTTTATATGTTTTGAAAATTTGAAAATGTTGACGAAAAAATAATAATAATAAAAATATTTAAAAAAAATAAAAAAAATAACGACTGACCGACCTTATCTGAGATGTCCGTAGAACGGTTCCTTTTCGTCGCATTATGGATAAATGCAGATTTTGCAAACATGGGATCAAAAATCATTTATATGTTAAGGTAACTGTATATAGAATAGCGTTCGTTGATGATACATTGTTTTACTCTGTTTTCCATGATATTATATTACTACATTAGGTAAAGCATTACCCTCGTGCTGTTGCACAAGGCTTACAGTACGTGATTGTAATATCTGCTCTGCCATTGCTCCAGCACGTGACGCGGCTTCCCGGTGAGGTTGCTGGTTCGTGTCCTGTTGTAGTGAAGTAATGTCGTGTGTTTTTTGCTTCCGTCGACTACTGATGACATCTGCCATTGTATATAGGTATGGATTGATAGCCGAATTGATAGGTAAAACGAATGTCACTGACCATGCGAATATCGACGGGGGCAGGGTCAGTACTTGACATTGCACTAAGATTCCAAGCACAATTATCGGCGACCAACATAGAAAATCGGTCGCCACGATAGCGGTTATTTTAGCAGTTAGTCTAAGTTGCTTTTTCATTTCATGAGTAAGTGCGGCTCGCTTTGATGACTTACGCACTGTTTGGATGATCATAACGTAACAACAAGCGATTAGAAAATAACAAAAACAGTTAATACCGAGAAAGACGGCCGTTGAAAAATACATTCCTGGCTTTTGGCCTTGAGACACGGCTTTGGAGATATCAATAGTATGAGAACTGAATTTTATCGAAGCAACCTCTTTTTGCGTGATATTAATTGAAAACGTCTCTGTTAGTGCAAGAGGAAGACCAACACACACATGTGAGTTATCGTAAAAGTTTGAATATTTTCCCGCTAAGATAGATGGAACAACACCGAGCGCCGATGAAAATATCCAAACCCCTGCAACGATTACAATGGTGGACTTGGTTCCAAACTTGTATGCGGAGTGATAATACTTAATACTTATCAATCTGTCCAAACTTATTATTGTTATAAAGAACACGGATGCTTCACTTGACACTATTGATAGTGCTCCAGCAAATTTACACATCGGGCTTGTTCTCCAAATTTCAGCGGCCATAGGGAATCCTTCTCCAAAGTGAATATCAGCTATTGCGATCATTATCATGTACACACCCATCAGTAAATCAGACATTGCCAAATGGCTCAGGAGATACGACTGCACCTTATTTTTGCTTGATTGTTTATTTCTCCAGCATAGTACAAATGCATTTCCAAATACAGCATTTAAACCAATAACCCACATCATAATCATCAAAACATTATCTGATAATAACCGGTCACACGTAATATACGGTGATCGATCCAACGAAGCGCTGCAAGTTGCATTTTCAGGGACATAACATTCGCAAATTTCATGTTGACTAACTATCAAATGAACTCCTTTTACCAGACCAAGAAGGGGATGCCTATCCATCTGTAGCAATTCATTATTGCTTATAATCACGAGGTTAAGATGCAGTAAATGTGCCGTATCTGGTATTGCTTGTAGCATGTTTTCAGACAAATCCAGGATAGAAAGTTTGAGTGTATTTCGTAATAAATCAAAATCAACGAATGTCAGTTTATTACTTTGCAATGTTAGTGTGTCTAAATTAACTAAATCTTTAAACACGCCCTCTTCTAGATACCCGAGGTTATTGTTGTCCAAGTAAAGCGCCTCCAAGTTTGTCAAACCCAGAAATACCCCAGAAGGCAATGCACCAAGCCGATTTTCATTTAAATGCAAAGCGACAAGATTGTACAACCCTTTCAATAGATCAGCGCTAATTGTAACCAACTGGTTACCACTGAGTGCTAACTGAGCAAGATTAGTTACTCCATGAAATAACCCAGCTTCCAAACTCATCAGATTATTGTTATGAAGGAATACATCAGTCAAGTTATCTAAACCCGTGAACAAGTTTACATCGAGGGTGACCAATTGGTTTTGAGCCAACCACAGCATAGCCATACTCCTCAAATCCTTAAACAGCCCGAACTCTAACACAGTCAGTTGATTATTATCAAGATCAAGGAATATCAAGTTGTTCAAACCATGAAACAATCCAACATCCAGTTTTGCCAGTTGATTGTAATCCAGATCGAGTTCTTCCAAGCTTCCCAGACCATGAAACAGTCCAATTTCTACAGCGCTCAGCCTATTAAAGTCAAGATCGAGTTCTATCAAACTTTTCAAACCTTCAAATAACCCTAAATCTAAAATTGTAAACGAGTTTCTATCAAGATCAAGTGTCTTCAATCTATTCAAACCATGAAATAATCCCACATTCAAAGTTGTAAACCTGTTATTCTCCAGGTCGAGTTCTACCAGATTATTCAAACCATGAAATAACTCAACATCCAAAGTCACCAGATGATTGATATGAAGGTCAAGCTTTGTCAAATTTATCAAACCACCAAACAACCCAACATCTAGACCATTCAATCGATTGTCCTCGATGTCCAGTTCTTGCAAGCTGATTAAGCCTTGAAATAATCCAGCATCTAAAGTTGTTAATAAGTTGCTCTGCAGCTTCAGTATCTTTAGACTTTCTAAGCCATGAAATGATGCAGCCTTTAGGAAACCAATGTAGTTATCCTGGAGATTCAATTCTTCAAGATTGGTTAAATTGTGAAATAATCCTTCTGGTAAAACATCTATCATGTTATAACTCAGATCTAATATGGCAAGCATGTCTAAGCCTTGAAAGGAGCCAGAATGGATAGTCACTAATGCATTACCTTGAAGGTAGAGTGATACCAGATGGTTTAAATCCTTAAACATTCCGTGGTTCAATGTGAGTAAGTAATTATATTGAAGCAGAAGTTCCTGCAGATCATTCATAGACTGAAAGGCATTGGTATCAATTGCCACGATGTTATTTGCAGCAGCATCTAACGCATACATGGGACTAGGATAGATAATTAAGACTTTTCGATGAGCATATTGAGCGGAACAACTTAAGTTAACCTCTCGATAACCAAGTGTGGAATTGCAATGTTGGGGAAAATCAAAGGTGCAATTAGCACTACCTAGGGTGTCACAAACAACGGCATCGTGGTACTTCGACACATGGCAATTTGGCAATGTCTGATTTTCCTTAGACGGATACAGTACATCTGTCTCGAAACATTGGTCTACCACAGGATGTTGAAGGAATACTTCCCTTAGTAAAATACTGACATTTCCTTTTACATTGAACTGCAGATGTTCTTGGAATAACACGAGGCCGCAAGGTTTCCCGCGTCCGTCAATCACCGCGAAGTCATACTGACAGTTCGTAGAAATGGACGCGGGAAGATTTTTGACAAAAAGTAAATAGTTTTGAGACGCAACGTCCGTGATTTGAATTTCAGTGGCAGAAACGTTACTTGTTAAAACTTCAAATCGGCACATGATTGAAGACCTACCATGAAGAGTAGCGGTTTTATTTTCAGTGTCCTCACGAAATACACAGAGTTTAGATGTACCTGATGCATCATAGATCTCCCTTTGGATTGAGACTGCAACTGCATTTGTCTGTGGTTGTTGTATAATAATACGGTTGAATAAGATGACAGCACAGAGCCATGGAAGAAATGTGCTTGTTGAACAACGCGCCATGATTATTTCCAATGTAATATAACTCACTTAAAACCTTGAGTCAAGTGTCAACTCAGTGAATTTCTTGTGCAGGGATACTCATGTGCGTCAAGTTGTTTGAAGCTATGCATGTTTCGGACCAAGATAAAGACCGTGTAGTATTTAGCCCTGTCATGAAATAACTCAACACCAAGTCATCAATAAATATTCACTCTCGTTCCCTGAACAATTGCATCTATTAGTATCGATTTGAACATTATGCACACATTATCCATGTGCGCGTGGGTTAATTCTATAAAAACACTGGGTGGAGAAGTTATGTTCAATTATCACCAATGTAGTTACGTCAATCGGACATGGTGAATGTATGTGATAATGTAATATGTTGAAATTGTTAGAAGTATTTACACATTCACCGTGTCATCTCTCCCCTAACGTTAGTTTTGTGTCACAACACCAACTACAAGGGCCATGCTGTTGTCGCCAGAGTCTACCAATGCCCATACTAATCACCGCGTTTTTCAAACATACAGGTGCTATGAAACACACACAGTATCAGTTCTTAACGACATCTCAGTAGATAACATCCCTACACCAGAAAATATTAGGTCAAATGTGTACATACGAAATTGCCATTGAAACACCGTTGAATCTGCTGTTATTGGTCCTATCCGCGTCATATGGATATGAATTCATCCCGTAAATTTATCCTAAACACTTTGCTGATCGATTGATGTTATTGTAATCCTTCTTATTGAGGTTTCGCAGTTAATGACCAACGCAAGTGCCGCCTTAGTAAAACTGGCACCGATAATAAAGTAGCCTTTGCATCGTTCTTGTGAATACAGACTGCATTATACAGTGTTAAGTGCTCTTAATACGATGTTGGTTTTGATGTCAGAGAGCCTGGGTAGCAGTCCATACCATGAAAGTCAATTAAATATTGGTGTTTTCCAACAACAACATTATGTTTTTTCAGCAGATTTGAAATGATACTTTCGGCCGCCGAAAGAAAATGGTGTTCTGAGTCAAGTAATCTTACTTAATTCTGTGTGGTGTTGATGATAGGTGGATAGCAGTATATTCCATGAACGTCACCTTTATAATAATGTTTTTTAGCCAAAAACATCAGCCAAAAACAAAGTGCGATTTTCAGCCAAATAACAAACGCAAAAATGGTCGCTTACTATGGATGATTTAATCACATAAGTTGAGATGTCGTGCAACCACACCATATTATAGCAACCTCAATGTAGCATGCGTGCAGAATTTCAAGCTTCCAGGTAGAACATATGAAATTCACTCATAAATATAAATTGATCGTGAACTCAAGCTGAAGTGCTTAAATATAATTTAATAATAACCCGATGTAGAGATGTAGAGCGCGCGTTCGTCAAGCTTAAAGTTGCAACTAAATGTAATAACGTTTAATAAAAACGCTGCTGGGCAGCACGTTTATAAGTACTATAAATAGTTCTTATACACGTGCTGCGAAGCGTGTATACATTGTATAATAAACTCGTCAAAAAATCAAATAACCCATATCATAATTGTAAAGGGAAATTATGTGATATACGTGTCCACACAAAAACTGGGTCCAAAAAGCGGAGAGTTTATAACTTAGAAAGTAGAAACATACCTGCTTCATATTAACGGATATAGTAAATATAAAATATTTTAATAAAAGAAAGATAATTATTTCTAGCTTAAATAATTGTCTATCCACATTTTATAGACTCTAAAAAAAAGAGTTTGAATATTTAATGAGCTAATTAGCCCAACTTCTTAATAACAATAAAATATGAAAATCCCCCAAATAAAAGCTATTAATTATGACTAAACAGTTTATTATTTACTATCTTGACTCATTTACTGATCGTTTACTGGTATTTTTGGTCGAAATACAGCAAAACGATAGAAGTATTTACTCTTTCATAAAAATTTACATTTAATCTGGCAGAGATTAACGTTACTACCCGTATTTTACTCTTGAATGACTAAATGATTGGTCGGGTTTTTTCAATCAGGCACGATTAACGCGTCTCACGGTTTTTTAGCTGTGTGGTAATGAAATTCAATAATTTTGAAATGTTTGAAACATTTTTTAAAAATTTTGGAATGTCGTCTGCAGACGCCTTCCGCGTGGAAAGTGTTAATGAATATGAACTCAGGTAAAATAGAGATTTCAATTAACCCATAATATAGTCGCAACGTGGTAATTTTTAATGAATTTTGGGATACAATACAGAGCGTATCAAATTGCGCCAAAACTACAACTCTTCATTGTTCGATATTTATGAAAAGCGAGAGAACACGGAAATTTGACACTTTATATTACAATCCAGGGGAGGGGGGGGGGGGGGGGGGGGGGGGTGGGGGGGGGGGGGGGGCATTTCTATTTGTTGGAGTACGTATGATATGTCACGATCACTTCCACTCAGCCACGCTCTCACTCAATGACCCTCTATTTTTTCTTATTTTTTCCCTGTTTTTCTGTCTTTCTTTCTGTCTTTCTGTCATTCTTTCTGCCTTTCTGCCTTTCTGTCTTTCTGTCTTTCTGTCTTCTGTCTTTCTGTCTTTCTGTCTTTCTGTCTTTCTGTCTTCTGTCTTCTGTCTTTCTGTCTTTCTATCTTCTGTCTTTCTGTCTTCTGTCTTTCTGTCTTTCTGTCTTTCTGTCTTTCTGTCTTTCGTTCTTTCTGTCTTGTCTTTCTGTCTTTCTGTCTTCTGTCTTTCTGTATTTCTGTCTTTTGTATTTCTGTCTTCTGTCTTCTGTCTTTCTGTCTTTCTGTCTTCTCACTTTCTGTCTTTCTCTCTTTCTGTCTTCTGTCTTTCTGTCTTTCTGTCTTTCTGTCTTCTGTCTTTCTGTCTTTCTGTCTTTCTGTCTTTCTGTCTTTCTGTCTTTCTGTTTTCTGTCTTTCTGTCTTCTGTCTTTCTGCCTTTCTGTCTTCTGTCTTTCTGTCTTTCTGTCTTTCTGTCTTTCTGTCTTTCTGTCTTTCTGTCTTTCTGTCTTTCTGTCTTTTTGTCTTCTGTCTTTCTGTCTTCTGTCTTTCTGTCATTCTGTCTTTCTGTCTTCTGTCTTTCTGTCTTTCTGTCTTTCTGTCTTCTGTCTTTCTGTCTTTCTGTCTTTCTGTCTTTCTGTCTTCTGTCTTTCTGTCTTTCTGTCTTTCTGTTTTTCTGTTTCTGTCTTTCTGTCTTTCTGTCTTTCTGCCTTTCTGTTTCTGTCTTTCTGTTTTTCTGTTTTCTGTCTTTCTGTCTTTCTGTCTTTCTGCCTTTCTGTTTCTGTCTTTCTGTCTTCTGTCTTTCTGTCTTTCTGTCTTTCTGTCTTCTGTCTTTCTGTCTTTCTGTCTTCTGTCTTTCTGTCTTTCTGTCTTTCTGTCTTTCTGTCTGTCTTTCTGTCTTTCTGTCTTTCTGTCTTTCTGTCTTTCTGTCTTTCTGTCTTTCTGTCGGTCTTTCTGTCTTTCTGTCTTTCTGTCTTTCTGTCTTTCTGTCTTTCTGTCTTTCTATCTTTCTGTCTTTCTGTCTTCTGTCTTTCTGGCTTTCTGTCTTTCTGTCTTCTGTCTTTCTGTCTTTCTGTCTTTCTGTCTTCTGTCTTTCTGTCTTTCTGTTTTTCTGTTTTTCTGTTTTCTGTCTTTCTGTCTTCTGTCTTTCTGCCTTTCTGTCTTCTGTCTTTCTGTCTTCTGTCTTTCTGTCTTTCTGTCTTCTGTCTTTCTGTCTTTCTGTCTTTCTGTCTTTCTGTCTTTCTGTCTTTCTGTCTTTCTGTCTTTCTGTCTTTCTGTCTTTCTGTCTGTCTTTCTGTCTTTCTGTCTTTCTGTCTTTCTGTCTGTCTTTCTGTCTTTCTGTCTTTCTGTCTTTCTGTCTTCTGTCTTTCTGTCTTCTGTCTTCTGTCTTTCTGTCTTTCTGTCTTTCTGTCTGTTCTTCTGTCTTTCTGTCTTTCTGTCTTTCTGTCTTTCTGTCTTTCTGTCTTTCTTCCGAGAATCCATCCACTAGCTCAGTGGTTCCCAACCTATGGGGCGCGACCCCAGTTGGGTCGCGACGCACTTTTTGTGGGGTCGCGGACTAGCCTAATTTAACAAATAAAATGTTATGTTTTTGTACTGTACTTTAGTGTACTGTACTGTATAGTTATATAGCAAATATCATGGTAGCACATTTCAAAAGGTTAAAATTTGACCATTTTAGCATAAAATATCAAATTTTGGTGCGCTGCACGCACATTTTATCACCATAATAGGTATAAAAAGACCAAATGTTGCAATTTGCTTACCAAATTAGTTAAAATTAGACCAAATTTGACAGTTTTAGCGTAAAATGGCAAAACAAATAGCACGCATTTTCCAATTCTTCCCCCCCTAAATGGTTTCTTGCGCTCCCCGCTCCCCACCCCACCCAGTTCATTATGCTGGTACCGCCACTGGTGACTTTGTCCTGTGAGGGGTCGTGCTCTGATGCTGGTTTCTGAAATGGGGTCACCACCAGAAAAAGGTTGGGAACCACTGCACTAGCTCCTAGGGACGAAGTTGTAGACAATATTGATACACCGGTAACCGTTTCGTTGATATTCGGCATTATATTATGATAAAAAGAGTTATTTAATTTAAATCAAACCCGCTGGGTAACGTGGAATTTACAATAAATCTTGGATATAAATATTTCATAATTCAATGTTACCATGGTAACCAGATACAGCGTAGTATTCACATTTAATTTCTCAGCTCAAACTTCATCGAATTAAGGGATTGTTGTTTATACAAAGAATATATTATTGAAGGTTCTATTATGTTATCGAACAGATGTTATCGCACAAATGTCATCGCACAAATGTCATTGGTCTTATGACGGAGCACTACACCAAATCAATGCGCAATTCGTGTAATCCTGTAATAGTTCCGGAAAAGCGCGAAGACTAGGCTTGTAAATGTGAGGTTTTCGGGCAATTTGTTTCTCCGGGGATGGTATGTTTGTATTTAAATGAACTAATGGGACCTACCCGTTGCACCTACAATGATAAAATACGATATTTTCAATTTATCGACCTAAATAGTGCCCAGGGCGTAAGCACCTGCCTAAATGGTGAGCAGGCATGCCAGAAAACGTGAAAAAGTGAGGGCGCTGTGTGCAGGTCCGTAGCGGAACAGTTAGGTTAATAACCCCCCATGAAACAAGGCTTAAATTAAAGTTGAGATGTTGATGAAAATGGTCATAGGTGACAAGTATGCAATAAATGTAACTGGAGGGTAGAAAAGGTGTCTTGAAATATAGCACTTTTACACGTATTTCAATGAGAAAGATATTTGGTGTGGTGCTCCCATATGGCTGTACATGTAGCTCAGGCCCGTAACTAGGGGTGGGCGGACGACCCCCCCCCCCCCCCCCCCCACACCAAAATCTGAAAAAAATCTTTTTTTGTACCAATGTACCTTTTTTTGTTACTAATGTACCTTTTTTGTGAAAATGCCCCCCCCCCCCCCCCACCCACCCCAATTTCCCAATTTTCCGAAAAACGGCCCATTTCCCATTTCGGGCCGTTTTGGACTAAAACATGTCCTAACCACCACCCCCCCCCCCCCCCCCTCTCAAAATTGTCTGAGATTACTAAAAAAAAATTGGGGGCAACCTTTTACTATTTTTGTTGGTACAAATGTACCTTTTCCGGAAAATACGCCCCCCCCCCCCCCTAAAAAAATCCTGCTTACGGGCATGATGTAACTGGTCGAGGTGGTAGAGCAGTAGAGCTCGTTGCGAGCTATTTTTGTGACATGGGATTCACTCGGCGAGAGCTCAGCGCTTTATTTAACGTATCAGAATCTACCATTGGAAATAGGTTGAGGCAGTTTGGTTTAAGAACCATCGACAGATGGCATAATTTGACCCCATTTGACCATTCCTTGCAGGTGGCCAAATTGTCCAGCCCTGGCAAATTTGCAAGTGCACTGGCAAATATGCCCGCTAAGTGGGCATATTTGCCAGTATTTACAGTTAATCCAAAAGTAGCGCTTCCACACAAAAAATGGCATATTTTACCCTTCATATATCAATTGTTTAACTCAATACCTAAATATTTCGTGTCGCTTCAAAAAAATTATTGGTTGCGTTTTGCCAGAAAAATGAAGAAATTTCAGTCATTTTGTGGCAAGTGGACATTTTGCCAGTATTTACAGTTAATCCAAAAGTACATGTAGCGCTTCCACACACAAAATGGCATCTTCTATCCTTCATATATCGATAGCTGAACTTGATACCAAAATATTTTGCGTCGCTTCAAAACAATTCAACTATTTTTGAAATTTCATTTTCAAGCTTAAACAGCTAAGAAAGTTTAAGCAATCTCATTGGTTCTCAGAGAAATTGGCGACATCTAGATGAGACAACTTAACACGGGGAGGTAGGGCCTAGGTTTTAACAGTGCGCTCGACCTTCACAATGCGTGGTTTGCTCCATAACGCGCACTTCTGCAGTGCGTCTTTAGCGCTTTTCCTGCGTTTATGCCGGCGCCGCGACGCTTACGCATGGTTTACTCATCGCATGTGATTGGATGGAATGTTTGTGGGTTATTCGATCCTAGCAGGGGTAAAAGTTGTCAAATGTGGACAATAAAATGTACTTATTTCTTTGATAAATGTCTAAAGTATGATTGTTTAAGATTGAGAATAAAGGTATTGTTTTTAGACCGTACCCGTGTTATATTGTCTGACATAAATGCGTTCGATAGTATTATTTTTTGCGTAGAACAACTCCGCCTGCGGCGTCGTTGTTCTACTTAAAATAGTACTATCGTCCGCATTTATGTCAGACAATATAACACGGGTACGGTCTAAAACCAATACCTTTATTCTCTAATTAATACTGATAGCTTTATTAATACCTAAATATTTTGTGAAACTTCTAAAAATAATCTGTTTTACTGGAATGGAAAATAAATTAAATTTCAGTCATTTTGCCACCACAAATCAATCATTTTTGATTAGTTTGATTTGTTTCAAGATTTGATTGAAATGATAATTGATGGATATTGACATAGCAAAACTACTGATAGCTTTACTAATACCTAAATATTTTGTGAAACTTCTAAAAATAATTTGTTTTACTGGAATGGAAAATAAATTACATTTCAGTCATTTTGCCACCACAAATCAATCATTTTTGATTGAAATGATAATTGTTGGATATTGACATAGCAAAACTCAAGCAAAACTTGTTTAATGAGGATACCAAATACAATCTCATTCATCACATGTCATGTAGTCACAGTTTTGACTTTTTGTAATATTAAAAATGGATAAGATGAAGAATTTGATTTGGTATTCAAAAATGTAATTTTATATAAATAATTATTAATATTTAAATATTATTCAAGGTGTTTAATCATATTAGCACAAAGAAATAGAATAAATCTGGGAATTACAATTGTATTTTCTTTCGTGTTCTTAAACAAGTTAACTAAAATCTTTGATTAAACTTGTTATCTTCTTCAACATCCCGCCATACCATGCATACGAAAAAATGTTAAAGATATCTTTGTATGCCCAATCATGACGTGTTTACGCGACGGGGTCATTGACGCATGACTGCTGATCGACGACAAAAGACCGATGAAATATTTTCGATGACATTAATTCGGGAAATTTCTTCGATGGAATTTTCTCGATAGAATGTATTTGATGAAATATTTTCGATGACATATTCGGTGAAATTTCTTGGATACAATGACATTGATTCGGTAAAATGTCTTCGATAAAATTTCTTCGATGAGATTCAATCGGTAAAATGTATTTGAGAAAATGTATTCGATGGAAAATATACGATAAGATTTCTTCGATAACATTACATCAGTACTTATCGATGAAATCTAAAAAATCGGGTGAAAAAACGGTCGATGAAAGCTGTTCGAGCATAAATACGCGATGAAAAGATCAAATATTTTAATCACTCATTTTAATAGAAATGCGTTCCATATAAGTTGTCATTCGTTCGTGACATATTTGGTATACGTTGTATTCGCTGATCGTTCGCTAGGGGTTCGCAGTGGTGCGCAGGGGTCTAGGAATTTTGTTGAGCATGTTCAAAATTTTGAGAGGGGGACAACGTAGTGATGAATACTGTATGTATAAGTTGAGCATTCGCTGTGTGAACGTTGAGGACGTTGGGTGTAGGTTTCTTCTTAAAGGGGCACTAAGAGATGTGTTGGAGGCTGCGCCCTCAATTATGATAAAAACTGGGATTAGTATATTTTTATAATTGTATTACATGTATGAACTTACACCTATAAGGATTAAGAAAAATCAGCCCTCTTTGTACAAGAAAACGTCGATTCAAAAATGCTCGTACAGCCGCGACGAGCATTTACGTCCGGCAATATCCCCCTGCAGTACGCGTGATACATGACGCGAATCATATTTGCATAGAGGGAGTTTTTCAATAAATAGCGATGATATTGTTTTAATCAAGTTTTGCTGTGTTTTTGTTAGTAGAAACAACAATAATGGAAATAATGTTCATCTTGAATTCTGAAGTAAATTTTTAAACATTTAACATTTTCAACACCACTTAATGTCCCTTTAAAGAAGCACACCATTGAGCATTATTTGTTAGAAAAAAATATATCGAGCCGAAATTATGTAATTATATAAACAAAACACCATACTAGTCACAAAAATTAAATAAAAACTGCCATCACTCAACATGCAATTTTTAAAATTCGCGGCGGTCGAAAGTCCCGGTGTCGATGATGTCATGGGTATCGGTGCTAAAATTTGCGCATGCGCATTGTATAACTATGACATCATCGACACTGGGACTTTCGATCGCCGCGAATTTAAAAAAGTGCATGTTGAGAGATTGCGGTTTTTATTTGTTTTAATCATAAGTATGGTGTTTTGTTCTATATAATTACAAAAGTTGTGCTCGATAGTTATTTTTCTAACATACACTCGGCAAAAGAAGTTCTTGGACACTTCAATTAAATTAATATTTATTAGAATATATATAATTATATATATGATTATATATATATAATTGTATATCAAAATAAGCAGAAAGTAATCCTCTAACCGCTTAACATGGAATTTAGACATGGTCACTCATGAATGGCAGATCCCATTCACTTGACAATGGCAAGAAGATTGCAAAAAATTGGATAATCCCTCCATTCAAATGACTGTAAATGCTCATTTCTTGCAATTTCCTTTTACGCACCTTACCATTGCTTAATGAATGTGCTCAGCCATGCATGAATGCGTACATCTTAATTTCATACAGACATTATAGAGAATTATTGTCTGCTTATTTTGACATGCAATTGTTTAATTTATATTAAATATTTATGTGAAATATTTGAACTTCAATGAGTGTCCAAGAACTTCTTTTGCCGAGTGTATAATGCACACTTTAATGCTTGCGGAACACATCCTTTAAAAGCACCGTATAATATGGCCGAACCGCTGACGAATAAGTGTCGTACACCCAACATGCGAAACGTTCACGCAGCGAATGCTTAACGTATACATAGTGTATTGATCAATACCTTGTCACCCGCTCAAAAGAACATGCTCACAAAAATATCCTAAACACCAGCGCAACTCTGCGAATACAACATATGCCAAATATGCCACTAACAAATGAAAACTTACAAGATACACGTCGGCCACACACTACATCTTCTTCTTGCTACAGTGTGACAGGGTTTTAATCCAGTGATCACTATGATCACTGAAATCAGTGTTTTGGTTTACGACTCATAACTCTGTTAATATTCAGTCAATCTTCACGAGTAATATCTCATAGTAAAGACGGGAATTGTATCGACAAATGTCTAATATAATATTTTCATGCTGGAGCTATAGTTTTTGGAGTTAAGAACGTATTTATTACGTTAAACGGGTTGTGACACTTTTTAGGAAAAAAAGATGCGTGTGGGAAGAGTCATTTTGCTCATTTAATAATCAGTATGTCTACTTGACGTTGATATGAGCTTCGAGATGACCTAATTACCATTAAAATACAGTTTGTTGATTGATTTCTTTCAAATAAATGACACAATTTTGATTTTGATTGCTCATGGTGAAACAATCATATCTTTAGGTAGACTCAAACAAGTTCGACAAACCAAACTGCATACCAAAGGTCATTTAGTTATCTTAAACACCAATCCAAATACGAAATGTTTAAAGATGAAAATGACACATTCCTTAAAACCATTCTTTTATTAAGGTGGCACATGCTTGAATCTGAGTGCTCGTTGTAGATCAAACATATTTTTAAGGCCCTGTCACACCATAGCGTATGGCCTGAACGTATGCCGACGTATTCAAAAAAAAGATCGAAAATTGTCAGAGTTCAAGAACGTCCAAGAACGTCGAACTTCCCAACGAATTGCGTAGGAAAAGTCGACATCGTTGATGGATGGAATGGACGTATCCATAGCGTATTGAACGTATACATAGCGTATGACTAACGTATTGATAGCGTATCACTAACTTATAACAAACTTATGACACCGTATCACAGCGTATGCGAGCGTATGACCAATGTATGCTTAACGTATTCGTAGCGTATGTCTGTCGTGTTCGACGTATCCTCAGCGTATCCTCGGCGTACAACGAACACTTGACTTATGCCGCTGCCGAAATTGAGTTTCGTTCACGGCGGGACAAGTGTTGCCAGTTGAAGTAAACGCAGCCTAGATGATAACTATTATAATATCTAGAAGGATAAATCTATAGGTCCAACCTATAACTTACGAGTAACGTACCTTTAACGCATGTCAGCGTATGTCTAACGTATGTCAGCGTATGTAAACGTATGTACCACGAACTTATCAGGAACTTATGCAGAACGTATTAAACGTCGAAATTTTTTGAACATGCTCAATAATTTTTCTCGGGCTCGACGGTTTCCAAATATTTACAGCGTATCACAGCGTGCTCTTAATGTAAAAGACGTATCCCCAACTTACCCCTAACTTATATCAGCGTACACCAACGTACACCAACGTATTTTTTCGATATTTCGAATACGTTGGCATACGTTCAGGTGATACGCCATGGTGTGACAGGGCCTTTAGATTGAGAAAAGTAAACACAAATTCAAATCAACGGCATTCAAAAGCCAACTAAATTATCCAACCTGTATCATACTCGGTCATAGGTTAAAGCTATACAAATCACTTGCTTAGTTCGGGTATCAACTTATTTTTGACTACGTGTTTAGGGTATCAAAATAGTTTGAATACTTTGTTAGGGTATCGGAAATACTGATATGAACTGTTTAGGCAGGGTATGTAAAATACTTGTTTACGGGTGCTTTTTCACATGTATGCAATAAGTTCGTCTCTGTTCTGACATACCGGCACATCACAGCAGAAATAAGTAAAGAGATGTGTCGGTATGTCAGAACAGCGACGAGTTATTTGGGGTACTTTTTGAAAGTCCTGACACCCCCTCCCCCTTGTAATGACCACTGAGCACCCCGTGCAAAACACTGAGATCGAATCTAAATGGAATGCGATCGAACATGAATGAAAATGTGTTAATATTTTTGTGTTAACAATTTATTTGCAATAACTTTGTATAAAAAGGTCTGTCTCTCATAAGATAAGTTTCTGTTGCACAAATTATATTGCTAGGTTTTACCCAACCTAGTGTATTACATGCGTGTACAACTAATAACGATTTGGTAGACGGATGTATTTGTTATATTTATTGCACCGCATTATGTATGTTGGTGACTAGACTGATAGCAATTATTGTTTAGAATAGAATTTGTGTAATATTATTAGATTTGGCAAACCTGTATTCTAGTATAGCATCAAACAATACGCACATTGTCACAAATTACTTTTCAATAATAATCATAATAATAATAATAATCAGTATAGTTATGGGGAAAAAACCTATCTTGAGTTCAAGGCTGTATTTTTTTCTATCTAGCGGATAAATTTCCCTATTACGCGCGAGGTGGTCATTCAATAATTATGTTCTACACAACCATCCTCTCAACTTGTCTAACATATCACTTTCCACGCGGCAGGCGTCTGCAGACGACACTCCAAAATTTCACAAAATGTTTCAAAAATGTCAAAATTATTAAATTTCGTTACCATATTTGGAATCACTATGAGATATGCATTGATATAAGTACAAATATGCCTAGTATTGGTTTTGTAATCCTTGAAATATACTTTGAAAATTGGGAAAGGTTTCTAAACAAATCTGTTTTGTATAATGGTAAAACTAATAGCCGCGTGGAAAGTGTTAAGTCAGCCCCGTTCGTTCGTTCGTTCGTTCGTTCGTTCGTTCGGTGGTTCGTTCGTTCGTTCGTTCGTTCGTTCGTTCGTTCGTTCGTTCGTTCGTTCGTTCGTTCGTTCGTTCGTTCGTTCGTTCGTTCGTTCGTTCGTTCGTTCGTTCGTTCGTTCGTTCGTTCGTTCGTTCGTTCGTTCGTTCGTTCGTTCGTTCGTTCGTTCGTTCGTTCGTTCGTTCGTTCGTTCGTTCGTTCGTTCGTTCGTTCGTTTGGTGTCTGGTTGCTTGTTGTTGTTTGGTTACTTTGTTGGTTGGTTACTCTGATGGTTGGTTACTTTGTTGGCTGGTTGCTTGGTTACTTTGTTGGTTGGTTGCCTTGTTGGTTGGTCATGAGTTAGAATGTAGAACTTATTGAATGACCCTCGTTCATCCTTCGCTGTGTAATAATTATTGCATTAATAACGCTCAAGAGCTATTGTGTGCAGGAGGGTTCCCGCCTTTATCTAATGGAATTAATCAAATGTTTTTAACATTTAGTTATTGTGCTTGTTTAAAAATAAATCAAAAATCAAAAAAATAAATCAAACAAATAAATTATTTAAACGTGTTTTTGTGTAGTATCTCCATGTTTAAATTAAATTAAATTAAAAAAATGAAAACAATAATCCGACCGTCCGACCCAGACTCTGGCCCTGAAAGGGCAAGTCAACTTTTTTGTTGTTTTTGGCCTTATCTAATGGACTCTTAACATTGACATTTTATTTTTAATATTTCGCGTTATACAGTAGGGAGTTAATCAAATGTTTTTAACATTTAGTTATTGTGTATAAACCAAACTCAAATAAGTTATTATGCTCTTCGTTTCTTTTGACTACATATTTTCTAATAACACTTGTCCTTGAAACATCAATGATTGAAAGTTGTTTTCCTGTTTCTGTTTGTCAAGTTTAATTTCAACGTCAAAATATTAATTTTCCATCACCCCCCCCCCCCCCCTAAAAAAAAATAGAAACCAAAACGTTTTGTAAATAGGCTATAACATGTATTGGAAACACGCGTGGCATACATGAAACTGTGGAATCTCTTAATTGGACCAAGTCCAATTTAGGTTCGAAAGTGGACAAATTGTAATTGTTACTAAATCAATCATAGGTTAAATATAACTGCAGCAGCATATGGTGGCTGTACTGCAAGGTTAAAATTATCAGTAAAAATCATGCCCTCACCTGTTACCGTAACCCCCCCCCCCCCCCCCTCCCCCACCACCCAACCCCGGATATGGACAGCCTCGCCTACAATGTAGAGCTTGTCTCAGCTCTACATAATAATAATAATAAAAGATTGTTCTTATAAGGCGCAAATAAATCTTCCAGAGAACTCAGAGCGCGCAAAAACATAAAAAACAAGAAAACAACAGATAATTAATTCTGTGAATCAGGAAATGCCTGGCGGAAGAAATGAGTTTTTAGCTGACTTTTGAACTGAGGGAGTTTTGGGATGTTGCGAAGACTGTCTGGAAGCCAATTCCAGACAGCCGACGCAGCAAAACGAAATGAGCGTTCACCGGCTGACTTGAGATTGACGCGCGGAGTTATGAGCAGTTTCTCCGTAGAAGATCGTAGCGAACGCGAAGGTTTGTAGGTGCAAAGCACAGACGAAAGATATGGTGGTAGAGTACAATCAAAGTGACGGTAAGCCAAAATAGCCAGCTTAAATTGGATGCGAAATTGAACAGGCAGCCAGTGAAGCTCGATGAGAATGGGTGTTATGTGGTCATACTTTCTCTTCTTAACGATTAGACGAGCAGCGCAGTTTTTAATTTTTTGAAGACGGTTAAGTTGATCAGTGGTAACACAAGTCAGTATTGAGTTGCAGAAGTCAAGCCGCGAAGTAATGATTGAATTGACAAGACACAAGGTAGCTTTTTTAGACAAATAAGGGCGTATACAGCCAATACGTCTCAAAGATAGAAATGAGGAGCGGCAGACATTACTGATATGATCGGACATTGATAGAGTCTGATCCAGTTTCACACCGACTTAATCGCCTTTTGAAATACGATATCGGAATCCAAAATATCGATAGTATTATCATTAACCTTGTTAACGCGAAAGGTCATACCAACAATCATGATCTCTGTTTTGTCGGTGTTGAGCATGAGCTTATTGCTATCCATCCAGCACAAGATGGCATTAATACAATTTTGAATGGATAACTTAATTGACTCAAAATCTGCGGGCATACCACATCGAGATATTTCGGTATCATCAGCGTACTTGTGAAAAGAACAATTATGCTGACTAATGACATCAGAAAGAGGTTGAGAATATAAACTGAACAAAACTGGCCCAAGAACGGAGCCTTGAGGAACGCCATACAAAAGAGGGCGTGGATTGGAAATAGAACCATTAACAATGACGGATTGGACGCGTTGAGAAACATATGATGCAAACCAGTTAAGTACATTGCCGCTGATACCGAAAGTGATTTCAAGGCGTCTGAGAAGAATGGAGTGGTCCAGTGTATCGAACGCAGCACTGAGGTCAAGGAGCGCAGTAAGTGAGATTAATTTTTCATCAGGTTTTGTAAGCAAAAACATCTTTTATATTCTTTATTTTGAACCACGTGGTTGCAACCAATTTCCACCCATTATAGGCTATATCAAGGACTCGGCATTTAATTATTTTCCAATGATGATTAGTGATACCCAAGTAATAATGTAATCATCTTCCCTCATCATAGCTAGACAGCGCAAATAATATCCATCAAGGGATCAACACTAAATTCCCCAGTATATATTTAATTCATCGATGTACACAAAAAAAAGGATGCACGAGTTCCACGTTTATTGCCCTAATCAATCAGTATGTGGCTATAATTTTTTATATAATGGGAAATATGATTTATTCGTAATTGCTCTTCCCAATTTTCGAAATTTTTGGGACACAAGCGGTACATATCATAATCTTGTATACTTTCAATTACGACCAACGAATGAATGCGTACATCAAAAACTACCCTTGAATCAAATTTTAAACGTAGAACTTTCTTCGAATCCATCCACTAGCTCATAGGGACGAAGTTGTAGACAATATTGATAATAATAAGTTGTTTACTATTTTTATAACGTGGAATTTACAATAAACCTTGGATATAAATATTTAATAAATCAATGTTACCATGGTAGCCAGACACAGCGTAGTTTTCACATTTATTTTCCCAGCTTCAACTTCATCGAATTAAAAGTGATTGTTGTTTATCCAAAGAATATTTTATTGAAGATTCTATTAGTGTCTCTTCATTGTTATCATAATTGTATACTTCATCCCCCGATAATACTAATATTCATGTTCAATATCTATCTCCTAGCTCCAATAAATAACGTTTTCAAGAATAATGTATTGGTCTGCTTGTAGAACTATACAGTTTCTTTATTTTCCCATTTCTATCATTACTATCAGTAGGGGCCCCTTACCGTCTTATAGAAAAACAACAGAGTGCAACACGGTGAACAATCAGCAAAAAATGTCAACGGCCGCATTGATTTTGTTTGGTCACCGGGTTCATACCGTTCTATACCGGGTCCTCATCGGCCTGGAACCGGGCTCATACCACCTCCTCACCAGGTCCTCACCGGCCGGAACGTCGGGGTACCGGCCGAACCGCCTTGATAACGTCATCAAACCGCCCTTTATAAGCTGAGTGCTCAAGCTCGCTGCTTCACTCAGATTCCGGGAATCTCTGTATTAGTGGCCGGCACCTTACCGTGTTACAAATTGGTGCAGACGGCGGCACACGGTGAGGACACACGGTGGGAAGCATTACGCTACAATGCCCGCTTAGCAGCGCTATAAATTGTTGCCCTAAAAACCGGCACCAAATTTAAATATTTGCCTTCCATCAAAGCTGGTTGCTATATGACATAATTCTCGTGTGCAACCAACCGGCTGTATTGCAACGCCCATTGAGTAGTTTAAACGCATGAGCGTGGATGTCATTTGCAACATAATGGAAACTCACCCATGCAGTTAGCAAGAAGTACCGCTCGAATTTAAACATACAACCAGGCAATCCTCTCGTGGTAATTTATAACAATAGGTTTACCAGACCGAATTAATAGCGCTCCTAAGCGGGCAATTTATGTCATGGTTTCCCATCCGTTGAACACGTTGCCGGGAACATTGTCGGCCATCCGCGCCCGGCCGCTGAGGAATGTTGACCATGTTCAAAACTCCTGCCGGGTGAGTAAAAGCGGCGGCGAACGGTGAGAGCCAAGTTTGAGGAAGGTAAAAAGACGGCGGACCCGTTTCGCGCTTGTTATCGCAGGGCGGTGGTGGTAGGCGGCCACCTTACCGTCTAAAAGAAAAACAACAGAGTCCAAACAATCGGTAAAAAAAATCTACGGGCGCATTGATTTTTTTTTGTTGATCATCACCGGGTCAATACCGTTATATACCGGGTCTATGCGGGGTCCTCACCGGCCTGGTACCGGGCTCACCGTCCTCATATGTTGCTAGCTTACCGTTCTCACCGGGTGCATAACACCTTCTCACCGGGTCCTCGGTCCATACCGGATCCTCGGGTCTGTACCGGGTTCTCACCGGCCTGGTACCGGGCTCACCGGCCTCATACAGGTCTAGCTTACCGTTCTCACGTATCCTCACCGTGTGCATTCCACCTCCATACCGGTTCCTAACCGGTTGGAACGCCTGGTTACCGGCCGAAACGTCTTGATTACATCATCAAACCGCCCTTTTTAAGCTGAGCGCTCAAGCTCGCCGCTTCATTTGCATTCCGGAATTCGTACGACCAACATCTATAATACAACATGCCTGCTGAGAGTCCGTTCCGCGAACGGTTACCAGGCTGCATGCGGCCGTTCACAGCCCGTCACCAAGATGGTCGACGTCCACCACCGTCCATCACCGCCCTGCGAACGGGCACAAAACGTGATACGCCGTGGTACGCCGTGATACGCCGTGGTGTGACAGGCCCTTAAGGCCCTGTCACACCATGGCGTATGGCCTAAACGTATGCCGACGTATACACAAAGTAGCTCGAAAATTGGCAGAATCCACGAACGTCCAACTCCCCCAATGAATTGCATGGTGCGACAGCGCCTATAAGACAAACTTTAAGGCCCTGTCACACCATGGCGTATCGCCTAAACGTATGCCAACGTATGCGACAATATCGAAAATACGTTGGTGTACGTTGGTGTACGCTGATATAAGTTAGGGGTAAGTTGGGGATACGTCGTTTACGGTAAGAGCACGCTGTGATACGCTGTAACAATTTGGAATACGTCGAGCCCACGAACAATTATTGAGCATGTTCAAAATATATCGGCGTACTCAACGTGTGCTTAATACGTTCTGCATAAGTTTCCGGCACGTTCGTGGTACGTTATACAAACGTTGACATACGCTGACATACGTTAGAGGTACCGTCGTTACTCGTAAGTTGATATACGTTAATGTACGTCGGCTGAAAATAGCTATCTAGCATCGATAAAATCAAAATATTGCAATTCGTTGGGAAGTTGGACGGTCTTGGACTCTGAAAATTTTCGAGCTATTTTGTGTATACGTCGGCATACATTCAGGCGATACGCCAACGTGTGACAGGTCCATATGCAATTCGTTGGGAAGTTTGACGTTCTTGGACTCTAACAATTTTCGAGCTATTTTGTGTATACGTCGGCATACATTCAGGTGATACGCCATGGTGTGACAGGCCCATATGCAATTCGTTGGGAAGTTGGACGTTCTTTGACGCTGACAATTTTCGAGTTAATTTTTGTATACGTCGGCATACTTTTAGGCCATACGCCGTGGTGTGACAGGACCTTTAAATACCTGATATTTAGGTGTACGTTCGTGTAAATTGTCATTCGTTCGTGACATATTTGATATACAGGGTGAGTCAAAAAAAGTTTACCCTAATTGAAAAAATAAAAATAAATATTTCTGACCACAAAATCAAGGCAAAAGAATCTTTAAATGATTGCGCCATTTCTTTGCTATCATCTGAGAAAAAAATCACGTTATTTGATGATACCGTTAAGTAAATATGACTATTTCTGTACAGGAGCTGTTTTTTCACCAAAAACACGGTTTTTAATTTCAAGCTTAACGAGATTAATAATGTTTACTAGGAGTATGATGTAAAGCATTACACATCTTGTTTATTAAAAGAATTAAGTAGACAATAGACTTGTTCAAAATTGTCTCCTAATAGATTAAAACATGAAATATGGATTAAATCGTATCACCACTGTCAGTTAATACATAATAATTGCAAGGATTAAATAGTCCGCAAGGGATATTCATAAATATGATAAAACTAGATGAGGATATTGAATAAAAATTGTCACTAGTGACTATCTGATAATGTGAATAATATACGATATAGTATTTTGATCAAATCAATAAACACAATATTGCACTTATTTTTCGTAAATATGTCCGATTAAGTAAACATTATCCTTGAACCAATCAAAAATTGTCAATGTCCACAGTAAGACTAGTAAGTAATAGTCTATCCCTCTCTTTCTCTCTCTACATGTAAAATTTATTCCTGTTAATGAATAGAGACCCACTTGATAATCCAGCATCTTGTTTGGTCTTTCTCCTGATCTTTGAGAGTGTGCTTAGGATGGTTGCACTGAGGGACAATATACAGCTTTAAGGCCTATTTATGACACAATTACCACACTTTAATCATTTCATAACAAAGGAATGGATCCTTTCGCTGTCGGTATTGTAATTTTGTATTGGTCGTATCTTATGAAATATAATGGTTAAGATCTGGAAGCGTGTTCTGACGTTAAATTGGTCACTTTCATTCAAAACAGCGTAAAATAAGTTCCCCTCAACCAATCTAAACCAGATAAAATTCATATTAAAGCTAATTAATTTGTCTTTATACCGTAGTAAATTGTTTTCAAAACAAACGAATACTTTTAAATCGCTGAAGTTGAGTAAACTTTTTTTTTGACTCACCCTGTTCGTTGTATTCACTGGTGGTTCACTAGGGGTTCGCAGGGGAATTTTGTTGAGCATGTTCAAAATGTTGAGAGAGTGACAACGTAGTGATCTATATAAGTTAAGCATTCGCTGTGTGAACATTGAGGACGTTGGGTGTAGGTTTCTTCTTAAGCACCGTATATGGCCTAACCGCTGACGAATAAGTATCGTACACCTAACATGCGAAATTTTACGCAGCGATTGCTTAACGTACACATAGTGTATTGATCAATACCTTGTCACCCGCTCAACGTTTTGAACATGCTAAAAAAATATCCTAAACACCAGCGCACCTCTGCGAACCCCTAACGAATACAACATATGCCAAATATGTCACGAACAAATGAAAACTTACAGGAAAGTACACCCAAATTTCCAAATACGTCGGCCATACTATGATCACTGAAGTCAGTGTTTTGGTTTACGACTCATAACTTTGTTAATATTCAGTCAATCTTCACGTGTAATATATCATAGTAAAGACGGGAATTGTATCGACAAACCTATCATTCAATATTTTCATGCTGGAGCTATAGTTTTTGTGACACTTTTTAGGAAAAAAATTGATGCTTGTGGAAAGAGTCATTTTGCTCATTTAATAATCAGTATGTCTAATTGACGTTGATATGAGCTTCGAGATGACCTAAGTACCATTAAAATACAGTTTGTTGATTGATTTCTTTCAAATAAATGACACAATGTTGATTTTGATTGCTCATGGTCAAACAATCATATCTTTGGGTAGACTCAAAAAACAAACTGCATACGAAAGGTCATTTAGTTATCTTAAACGCCAAATCCAAATACGAAATGTTTAAAGATGAACATGACACATTCCTTAAAACCATTCTTTTATAAAGGTGGCACATGCTTGAATCTGAGTGCTCGTTGTAGATCAAACATATTTTTAGATTGAGAAAAGTAAACACAAATTCAAATCAACGGCATTCGAAAGCCAACTAAATTATCCAACCTGTATCATACTCGGTAAGAGGTTCAAGCTTTACAAATTACTTGCTTAGTTCGGGTATCAACATATTTTTGACTACGTGTTTAGGGTATCAAAATAGTTTGAATACTTTGTTAGGGTATCGGAAATACTGATATGAACTGTTTAGGCAGGGTATGTAAAATACTTGTTTAGGGGTGCTTTTTCACATGTATGCAATAAGTTCGTCGCTGTTCTGACATACCGGCACATCACAGCAGAAATAAGTAAAGAGATGTGTCGGTATGTCAGAACAGCGACGAGTTATTTGGGGTACTTTTTGAAAGTCCTGACACCCCCTCCCCTTGTAATGACCACTGAGCACCCCGTGCAAAACACTGAGATCGAATCTAAATGGAATGCGATCGCACATGAATGAAAATGTGTTAATATTTTTATGTTAACAATTTATTTGCACTAACTTTGTATAAAAAGGTCTGTCTCTCATAAGATATTTGCAAGTTTCTGTCGCACAAATTATATTGCTAGGTTTTACCCAACCTAGTGTATTACATGCGTGTACAACTAATAACGATTTGGTAGACGGATGTATTTGTTATATTTATTGCACCGCATTATGTATGTTGGTGACTAGACTGATAGCAATTATTGTTTAGAATAGAATTTGTGTAATATTATTAGATTTGGCAAACCTGTATTCTAGTATAGCATCAAACAATACGCACATTGTCACAAATTACCTTTCAATAATAATCATAATAATAATAATAATCAGTATAGTTATGGGGAAAAACCTATCTTCAGTTCAAGGCTGTATTTTTTTCTATCTAGCGGATAAATTTCCCTATTACGCGCGAGGTGGTCATTCAATAATTATGTTCTACACAACCATCCTCTCAACTTGTCTAACATATCACTTTCCACGCGGCAGGCGTCTGCAGACGACACTCCAAAATTTCACAAAATGTTTCAAAAATGTCAAAATTGTGATGCGATCTGAGAAAACCCGTCGGATGTCGCAAAATGTGAACTAGGGATTATGGGTAAAATAGAAAAAACACAAAAAACACAACAAAAAAAACACTTTTTTTCTTTTTTTTAAGATTTTTTTAAAGAAAATTAGTTTCAAGTACTTTGTGTCTACAATGTAGAGCTTGTCTCAGCTCTATACATCTTTTTTTCTTCTTTATTTTGAACCACGTGGTCGCAACCAATTTCCACCCAGGCTATATCGAGGACTCTTTGTGCCACTTTTGAGGGAAAAAGATGCTTGTAGAAAGAGTAATTTTACTCATTTAATAATCAATATTTACTACTTCTACTAATAATGGAGACTTATAAAGATCCGTCAAAAACGCCGCTCACTGTGCTACAGACATCAGAAAAAACAAAGAACATGATAAAAAGCAATACAAATGCAGAAACATAATATATAATACACTACTATATACCAACATCGTATATATACAATATTACAAGTCATTGGCAAAAGCAATTTTGAACAAGTGAGTTTTAGTGCAGCTGCAGAAAATGATGATAAAGCTAATTGACCTTGATATCCGTTTGTTTGATCTCAATTGCTTTATATGCTTGATTAATGTTGATCACTGTAAATCAAACCTGTGCATTTGTTATGAAGAAATGCTTCAAAGCGTTAAACATGATTACTTTCGAAAAACTGGGTTTATCCTTGGTGTCATTCAGAGTTAGACTGATGTTAACACTTTCCACACGGCAGGCGGCTGCAGACGACATTCCAAAATTGCACAAAATGTTTCAAAAATGTCAAAATTGTTAAATGTCATTACCATATTTGGAATCACCATAAGAAACGCATTGAAATGAGTACAAGCATGCCTAGTATTGGTCCAGTAATCCTTGAGGTAGACCCTAAGAGTTGGGAAAGGTTTCTGAAAATTCTGTTTTGTATTTGGTAAAACTAACTGCCGCGTGGAAAGTGTTAAGACTCTATTACTGAATAAAGTTGTCTAATCCTTTAATCCTTTAACACAGTTTAATACAGATTTCGTGATAGGCTAGCTAATTCCGTGCAGAATTACATGAAGGATAAAATGGCACAAATTTGCTTTTGTTTCCTCATGGTCAAACAAGCATATCTCTGGCCAGGAGGGTGGGGGCACTCAACCTTTTTTTTGGGTAGGGGTGTGCCGCACAGGGTCTCAAAAAGGGGGGGGGGGGGGGGCTACAGAACTGAACTGAGTCGATTTTATGACGAAAAATAGGGTCTTAGGAACTGATTTTTTCAAAAAAAGTATGGTCTTGAGAACTGGCCTAAATTTCAATTTTGATTAACTAGAACGCAAATTTTGGTGTTAGAACGCAACATTTTCAAATTGGGGCTTTGGAACACAAAATTTCGCGATTTTTGAATTTTCAATAAAATTGGGGGTCTTAAGAACTGATGCAGGCTCAAAAAAAAGGGGGTCATAAGAGCTAGCAGCAGAGGGTGAAAAAGGGGGTCTTCAGCGCGGCACATACCTATACCCTTTTCCAATGTCAGTGCCCCCCCCCCCCTGGGATCTTTGGGTAGACTCAAGGAAATCCAATAAAACAAACTGCATACGAAAAGTGATTTAGTTCTCCTGAAGCTCGTGTAAATGCCAAATCCAAATACGAAATGGTAAAAGATGAAAATGTCACATTCTCCCCAAAACTTTTGTTTTTCTTTCTGAAAATGGCACAAACCCAAATAAACGGCATTTGAAAGTCAACTGAATTATCTTTCAGATTATTCAAAGATTCCAGCCAAATATTAAGTGATTAATGAGGGCAATCACTTGGAACACTTGCACCTTTTTTAGGGACACCCTGTACATATATGTACGAAAGATTTTCAGTTTCCATTTGGGATTGCTATATAAACCGGCATATTGTTGTTATCGTTATCATACTAACTATCCAACAAAGGCCAAGGTCTAATAATATAGCTATAAAAGGAAAAACACAATTAATCCAAGGTTTTGTGTATGCATGTTTCATTAAACCATTGTCACTTAATTCAGCCAATCAGTCAATCTGCAAATCTCGCCAAGGTTTTGATTAATTGGATGCATTAAGAATTGATTATCAGGCCTTGTATTAAAGTCATTTCTTTAAAGTCGTTTCTCCTTTGAGTCAATTTTCATCAAAATGCCTATACAGCTTTTAACACTTTCCATGCGGCAGGCAGCTGCAGACGACATTCCAATATTTCACAAAATGTTTAAAAAATTTCAACATTATGGAATTTCAGTACCATATTTGGAATCATCGTGAGAAATACATTGACATAAGTATAAACATGCCTAGTATTGGGTCAGTAATCCTTGAGATAGACTTTGAAAATTGTTAAAGGTTTCTCAAAAATCTGTTTTGTGTATGGTAGAAATAATAGCCGCGTGGAAAGTGTTAAGAAAAAAATCAACTTGATATTGGATAATGAATCAGCAATGTCATAACATCGCATAACATTGTTTGATTTGTACGTATACATTTATATGCAATAATGGAAATACCCACATGACTGTCTTGTATTAAAGTAGTTTCTCTATGGAGTCAATTTTCATCAAAATGCCTACAGCTTTTAAGAAAAAATTAACTTGATATTTAAAATGAATCAGCAATGTCATAACATCACATTTTTTTGATTTGTACATATACATTTATAAATTCATAAATTTATAAATTTATATATATATTTATACATTTATTATAAATTTATAAATTTCGAAATAAGTGCCTTGAAAAAAATTCGTCACTTTTGTATTAAAATGTAATTGCTACTAAACCCAGGATTGCCTGTTAGGGTGTTGGGCTGAGTGTCCGTCGGTGTAAATAAATAAATATGAAAGTCACATACCAGGTTTATTGATATTGGTATTTGGTCCATAAAAGCACCAAATTTTGCACAAATTGGGTGCTTTTTACCAAAAATGCCTCAAAATACTCCCAATTTATGCCAATTGGGCGCTTTGGTTTGTGATGAAAACACCCCATCGCTATACCAATTTTTGCGAAAAAGGCAGGCACATATACGTATCTCTATAACAGCAATTTCTTGTCTGGAACGCTGCATCGCTGATGTCAAAGGATGGATGACTGCAAATAAGTTAAAGCTGAACGACAGTAAGACTGATGTTATATATAATTATTACCTCTCGTTTCACGCCAACTGTGCCCATCAACCCTGTAACTATCGGTAATAGTCCCATTCCGTCAAATGCTGCACGAAACCTTGGAGTAATCTTTGACCAACATCTGTCAATGACCAGATGACTGCACATGTGAATAATCTGTGTCAATCAGCCTCGTTTGCTTTACGCGCCATTGGACAGATCAGAAAATACCTTGATCGAGCGTCAACGGAGAAACTTGTGCACACGTTTGTCTCATCCAGATTAGATTACTGTAAATGCCTTTTTGTACGGACGAAATTACGGACTTCCTGACATTACCAGTCAGCTGTAGAACGCGGCCCCGTTTCAATTGAGGGCGCTCTATTTAGTGACGCACTGCCGTCATTTTTTACACGGCGATTCATTAAGTGACGGAAGTGCGTCGCCCGCCGGATTGCGAACAAAAAACACTTTTCAATAGAGGGCGGGCTTGAGAACGGGACTGCGTTAGCAAGGGAACGGCCTCACGTCACAGTAATTTTAAAAATTCATAAATAACCGATTCTGCCGATTTTAAACAACGAAATAACTCTTTTATCAAAGAGATAACCATTACAAAGGCATCACTTCTAAATACTACGGGGCTTATATTTAATGTAAAAATTATCACTCTTACACTAAAAATTCTTTAAAATGGTGTAATCTCGTCTAGAAAATGGTAGTCTCATCGCAGCAAACCGGTCAAAAAAGACATAATTAAAGCTTGTGTCGTGTGATGTTGCGGTTAAAGGTTAAATTAAATCATCTAACTGGATGTCGCAAAGAGTTCTGATACCTTATGCTGCCCTCAACTCGATGGATAGTTACTTTTTATGCAGATATTTGGGTGTAAAAGGAGAAAATTCAATCATTGCGCAAATTGACGGGTGTGCGTTACCTTGGTTACGTACACCCGTCGTTTTAGAGCGCCCTCAATTGAAACGGGCTCCCGTTCTACAGCTGACTGATTACAACGTGTTCAAAACTCGGCGGCAAGATTAGTTACAGGCACAAAGAAACGTGACCATATAAGTCACGTCATCAGAAATCTCCACTGGCTTCCTATTAAGAAAAGAATCGTGTTCAAGCTCCTTCTCATTGTGTATAAATCACTTAACAATGCTGGTCCAAGTTATGTGTCTGAATTGCTGAAACCTTATATTCCCACGGCTAACCTTCGCTCTGGCTCCCGTGAGTTTCTTGTTGTTCCAAAAAGCAAAATGAAGTCTTTCGGTGATAAAGCTTTCTCCATCGCGGGCCCTAAATTATGGAACACTCTCCCAATGGACATACGCCAGGCAGGTTCAGTTCAGGAGTTCAAGTCACGACTTAAGACCTACTTATTTAACTTGGAAATCTAATTGATGTGTATTTGTTTTATGATCTTTCATTTTATAATGCATTTTTAATGCCATACACATTCATATCTCTTGTTTAAATATGCATTTGACTCTGTGTATGTTTATCTCTGTAGTTTTATGATCATTGTTGTATTTTTTGCTTTAATCTTTTATTTATATGTTGTACAGCGCTTTGAGTTTAGATCTCACTAAAGTAAAGCGCTCTATAAACAGTCAGCTGTAGAACGGGGCCCCGTTTCAATTGAGGGCGCTCTATTTAGTGACGCACTACCGTCATTTTTTACACGGCGATTCATTAAGTGACGGAAGTCCGTCGCCCGCCGGAATGCGAACAAAAAACACTTTTCAATAGAGGGAGGGCTTGAGAATGGGACTGCGTTAGCAAGGGAACGGCCTCACGTCACAGTAATTTTAAAAATTCATAAATAGCCGATTCTGCCGATTTTAAACAACGAAATAATACTCTTATCAAAGAGATAACCGTTACAAAGGCATCACTTCTAAATACTACGGGGCTTATATTTAATGTAAAAATTATCACTCTTACACTAAAAATGCTATAAAATGGTGTAATCTCGTCTAGAAAATGGTGGTCTCATCGCAGCAAACCGGTCAAAAAAGACATAATTAAAGCTTGTGTCGTGTGATGTTGCGGTTAAAGGTTAAATTAAATCATTTAACTGGATGTCACAAGGAGTTCTGATACCTTATGCTGCCCACAACTCGATAGATAGTTACTTTTTATGCAGATAATTGGGTGTAAAAGGGGAACATTCAATTATTGCGCAAATTGACGGGTGTGCGTTACCTTGGTTACGTACACCCGTCGTTTTGGAGCGCCCTCAATACAGCTGACTGATAAATGTGTGTTATTATTATTATTATTATTATTATCTCAATGTGATACCTATGGATGAGTTTGGGATCCTGGGCGCTGTGGGCGTAACTAGGGTCGACTCGAAGTGCAACACCAGATGATAACAATATATTTTCTATCTGCGATGCTTTCTATAGGCACAATAAGTATGCAATGAATTCTTAAAAAAGACTCTTTAAACTTGAAATTAGAGAAATGATAATTTATCAAGAATGACAACGTGTCATATTTATACAAACTGTGTGTTAATTCTCCGTTTAGAGGAATCAATCAATCAATCAATCAATCAATCAATCAATCAATCAATCAATCAATCAATCAATCAATCAATCAATCAATCAATCAATCAATCAATCAATCAATCAATCAATCAATCAATCAATCAATCAATCAACCAATCAATCAATCAATCAATCAATCAATCAATCAATCAATCAATCAATCAATCAATCAATCAATCTTCCACGCTCGTATTGGTTGATGACTGATTGTACATCTACTACAGTTGGATGTCACTACGGCATGACACTTCCCGGTTTAGTCTTTATTGTATATATTCTCTTTTATAAATATTATTATTGGGCTACTGGATATGAATATTAAGTTAACCGTCAGCCGCCATCATCATTTTGATTTTGGCCAAAACTGTCAGTATTTTTTTCTCTCAAACATTCTCCAAAAGCTTTTACAAAGCTTTGACGTTGACAACAACAAAATTATCAGATGACATTCTTCTGATGTTGTTGACGCAGTAGTTTCAGACCAATGCGGATTAGATATATGATTTATAATGGGTTTTTTTTGCATCCCTCAATTCCTTAACACGTTTCAGAGTTTTGCTACATTTATAGAATGTGTATTTGTTTCATATTGTGTTTAATACAAATACAATGATCAATCTTGCAATTAAACGGTCACACAAATGTTTATAAACAATTTTTATTTATTTTGTATTAACATTTTTGGTTTGCAACATATTACATCAAAATACATTATTAAGCTATAAAAGATACCTATAATGATATATTACAAATTTATATTAACACTAAAGACGATGTATATTTAACCATTGAAAAAATAGCAAGACAATACATGACATGACCCGACACGACACAACACGACACGGCATGGCACGGCATGGCACGGCATGGCACGGCATGGCACGGCATGGCACGGCATGGCACGGCACTACATGACATGACATGACATGACATGACATGACATGACACGACACGACATGCAACATCATGACCTGACATGACATGACACGACACGTAACAACACGACACGACATGCCACGACATGACCCGCCACAACATGACCTACAACGACAAGACAAGACAAGACAAGACAAGACAAGACAAGACAAGACAAGACAAGACAAGACAAGACAAGACAAGACAAGACAAGACAAGACAAGACAAGACAAGATACGACACGACACGACACGACACGACAAGACAAGATGGGACAGAGATAGTTTCTTACATCACTTGTTTAGAATGATACATACACTTTAACATGAGTACTTTCAATGTACAATCATATTATCTTATATATTAATATTAAGAAGTACAATTTCATCATTAAATAAATCCTTTCCATTTGTTTTCAAAATTGCTCACTTGATTTGTTTTGTAGAAATAGCTTTTTTCATCTTTGATCTTTGAGTCAATGATACTTTTTAATATCTCAATATCAGGTTTACTTTGATAGACCTATTTTGAAACAAATAATACTTAGTACAGTATAACACATAATTAATCACTACAAATTTTGAGTGGTTCGAAAAACCTAAAAAGACATCCTTATAATCAACTTGTATGTTGATTTTCAGTGTATCATTTATCCATAATGCAACATTTTTCCAGAAACTATTTATTAGTTAAATAGTTAAATACTTCAAAAAGCCAAGATCTACTCGTCTTATATACATTCAATGTGTACAGAGAGGCTTGACTTAGCGTAGGAACTTAAAACAACATTTGTATGCAAATGTATGTAAACCAGTGTATAAAGTATAACATGATTGAGCTATAATAGTTTAGTATCAGTCATGCCTGAAATTTATGAAAAAAGGTATTCAAGTTTAAGAAGGGGCTCGATTATAATTATAAACAACTATTCTTTTGATTCACTTGGCATTTAACATGTTTAACTTTTGCTTGCAGAGAGGCATCGTTTGGAACTGACAAACCAATACTGTTATTATTAGAATGACACATATTCTGTAACACTTACAGATGTATTCTTAATAATATGCATCAAGCTATATATTTTTAACCAAATGACGTCAATAGCCCGCCAAATCTATTTTAGACCCCTGCTTACAACGCCGCCAGGGTCAACGGCGACATAAGAGATCTTAAGAGGATCCCCATAGCTACGCTACTTGAGTTCAAAATCATGCTATACGGGTGAGGGGTTTCATCAATCTTGTATTTCAACAAAACAACATCGACATTTTTAAAATACAATAAAACATCGAGTAGATTGGCCTTGCAATTGTTTGTGTTTGTGTACGAAACAAGAAGTACCAAGTTAGTGATTGGATTATCGTAAATTAAATTAATTAATTGTTTGTCTCAAAGCTCCTCTCCAGTTGTAAAACTAATGCGGAATGCTGTTTTTTGTTCAATTTTTTTTTTTTTTTAAATATAAAATATTGAAATCCTTGTATAAGTGAACTTTTGTATTTAAGATGATGTGCTCAATGAAAATCTGAAAAATAGGTGAAATTTTGGAGATTTTTTTTTTTTTTTGAAAAACAAAAAAAATGAAGAAAAAAAAAAATCAAAAAAATCTAATGCGCACTAATAAACTAACGCGCGCGGGAGCTTTGAGACAAACAATTAATTTAATTTGGCCTAAGGGGAAAAAACAACCGGTAAACTTGATTGAGTCGATGCACGATTTTATTAAGAAAGCGCTTTTACGGTCGTATGTTATTGGATGCGCAGCATTGTTGTTTGACCGTTTCTAACGATAGTGCTTTAAATATTTAGTCCCATCCCTGGGAAAATGATAGGCCTACAATAAAATGACACCCCATGTGTAGTTTTAAATCCTGATAAATCGAATTTTGTTTCATTAAGGTGTCATATCAAATGTACCAGTCTCGAGCGATACTGGAACAAAATTATGTACCAGTATCATTCAATACTGGGATAAATTACACTGGTAGCATGTGTACTATGTTGTTTACTAGTAAACAAATTCTTAGCGTGATTCATACAGTCTTTGGACAGATCTCGCCACTAACTTTATCTAATTAAGAATATATTGGACAACATTTCTCGTGTAAAGTCAATGTTTAAATTCACTAAAGCAAGCTTCAACAAAAAAGCTATCAGAGACATTTCAAAGTTGGCTCTTTTAGGTTCATATGGCATATGGAACAGCAGACAAGATCCAAATTGGGACAATATTGATCACCTGAATATTGCCCACTCTTAACATGCTTAATCATGCTTTGCTTTCTGCTGCTCCTCAAGTCACCTGTTTGTTTTATTCCCTGTAATTTTTTGTTGTATTTTAATGTAGTTTTAATGTATTTTGTCTACCCTGCTTTGGCCCATGTTGATGGTCTCCATTGTCATGCTGGTCATGTCCTGGGTTTTATGTATGCTTTTTAACCATGTTTGTTAATCAAGTAATTGAATAAAATAAATCTAGAATAATGAAAAGGGAAAATCCTTGACCGGAAACTTATAATAAATGTCCATTGGCCTTAAATAAAGTACAGATTATATCATAAAAATCATCTAGTTCATGTATATTTGTCTTGTTGCGTGCTTGTTATTAACTTAAGTGAAGTGAAAAAAGATTTGTTCAAATAAAATTAAAACTAACATGGAGAATTATTGTTATAGTGAATTCATCGAAGAGCGATCTTTGGTGCGTGGATGGGCAGCAGGGGTGGTGAGCAAAAATAAGATGTACGGTCTTCTGGCGTATATTTGCTAGTTGTCGAAGGATCCCATTTTATTCCAACCGGTCGAACCTCATCTACATTATATTGTGAATTAAAACAATTAAGCTGCCTTATGCATTATACACAACACGTGCATATTATTGTCATCACACACATGCACGCCCCCCTGTCTAGTGTAGTGTACCATTCAAAGAGAGACAACTATCGAACAATTTGCGCATTATTTGAAATCAAAAGGCTTTGAAATCGTCACCTGGGATTTCGGCATGAATAGAACCACAAAGCTGAAAACGATCGGTGAAGTGGTGAACTTCGAAGATTTACCACAACGCAGGACCACAATTTTGTTTTATTTGCTATGTTGTAATTTTAGTAACGGTACAAAGTAAATACCTTTCAAATTCCGCGATCATGGACATACAGTGTAGTGTTGAAAGCGAAATACCAACATCAAGAAGTTTAATTAAAGGCTGAAATGCAGGATTACTCAAATTCACTGAAGAAACCTTAACTTTATGATTATCATTAAGAAGTACAAAAACCACAGAACTTCAGAACTGACGACTTGCAAAAGATAATGGACATGAAATGATCAGACTACCACAATATCACTGCGATTAATATCCGGATGAAATCATTTGGGCTATAGTGAATTCATCGAAGAGCGGTATTTGGTGCTTGGATGGGCAGGGGTGATGAGCAAAAATAAGATGTACTGTCTTCTGGCGTATATTTGCTAGTTGTCATAGGATCCCTTTTTATTCCAACCTCCGGTCGAACCTCATCTATAATGTGAATTTAAACAATTAAGCTGCATTATGCAATATACACAACACATCTCATCACATACACCCGTAGCAGCTATGTCTCGTGTACCATTCAGAGAGAGACAACTATCGAACAATTTGCGCATTATTTGAAATCAAAAGGCTTTGAAATCGTCACCTGTGATTTCGGCATGAATAGAACCACAAAGCTGAAAACGATCGAAAGTGGTGAACTTAGAAGATTTACCACAACGCAGGACCACAATTATTTTTTATTTGCTATGTTGTAATTTTAGTAACGGTACAAAGTAAATACCTTTCAAATTCCGCGATCATGGACATACAGTGTAGTGTTGAAAGCGAAATACGAACATCAAGAAGTTTAATTAAAGGCTGAAATGCAGGAATGGTTGACAAAACATAACATTTATTACTCAAATTCACTGAAGAAACCTTAACTTTATGATTATCATTAAGAAGTACAAACCACAGAACTTCAGAACTGACGATTTGCAAAAGAGAATGGACATGAAATAATCAGACTACCACATCACTGCGATTAATATCTGGATGAAATCATTTGGGCTAACATCAAGGGATGCGTCGCCAGAAATAGCCAACAGACTGGCAAAATGGTATTTCCGAATTTGGAGAACTTGTATTGTAAGATGATAAGTCAATTAAACATAATATTATGGTACAACCTGGATTTTTATGACAAGTGTAATGATTTTCTATTATGGCTATTTTTCATTCAAACTGATTCCATAGATTCCATCGATATTTTCGTCAGAAAAAAGCCTCCTCTCCCAGTCAATGGAACGTCTGGGTGACGTCATTGGAAGATCGGTCTCAGATGGATCGACTATAACATCAAGGGATTCGTCGCCAGAAATAACAAAAACATTATATTTGATAAACAGACTGGCTAAATGGTATTTCCAAATATGGAGAAGTTTATAAATTATCACACATCAATATCATACAGGGTGAGTCAAAAAGACTGCAATGGTGGAAAGAAGCCATTTTGTTTTCAAACCAAAATGAATTTTAAAACTTTTTAAACGTTGCAAGAATGATGTATTTAATCCTAACTTTGTGTGAAAAAATGAAGTCGATCGCATTTTTCGTTTATCTTTGGTGACCCTCTTTGCTGCACAACAAAATTTACCTGTTTGTCCACGAGCACAGTGATTTTCATTTGAAATGGCACACATTGCATTTTCATATTTGAATATCCCGCCAACAAAAAAAATGGAAAAGGTCAGTTTTTTATTAAATTTTAGAACATTATACGCTTTCACAGCATGGGTATGATAATAATTGATTATGCTAACTCACGTGTAAACAAGAAAGGATGCATCAAATTCCAATAACATCACAAATGAACTGAAGTTTCCAAATTTGAATGGGAGACACGTTTTGCGATCTGATGCATATTTTGGGTATCTCGTGGACAAACGTGTGAAATGGGTGCACTGGTCATAAGGTTCACCAAAGGCAAACGGAAAATGATATTGACTTGACAAAATTAGGATTAAATACATCATTCTTGCAACGTTTAAAAAGTTTTAAAATTCATTTTGGTTTTGAAAACAAAATGGCTTCTTTCCACTATTGCAGTCTTTTTGACTCACCCAACATGTTGTTATATATGGTTATCATCAATTTTCACTTACAAATACTTAGTTGTCTTAGACATCACTTGAGTCAGATGAATCTGCGTCGTGGTCTGAATCCTCAGATAATTTGATTTTTATGATAATTTGGGGAATGTCAATATCACAGATGTAATCTTTTTCCCAGTACTAATTTTAAATTTCCCGGACGTGACGACATGCATTTTACCAGTCTGATGGGGACACTTTTTCCAATGCCTTATCGAATATTTTTTGAATGTCATTGATGTTGAAAGTTTTGTTGTGCTTTGCAACATGATATTTAATTTGAGCCCATATTAGTTCTTCTGGATTTAAATCACAATGATGGCAGACGCAAAATGTCTTGACCACACTTTTTGACCTTTTCGGCCCTTTGGAAACGTGGTTTATATATCGTTTAATGTTGTCGTAAAGTTCTGGTTCCTGTTCTGGTTTGAAAAGGAAATGTTATTTCTTTACAGCCAATCCTGCATATCAGACTTCCGTAAGTAACACACCAAAATATATAGTTGGCCTAATACTCACCTGTTAACATGGTTAAAGTAACATTCTATAAGAGTCCTTCCGTGTATCGCATTAGCGGCCATCTTGGAGGAAACCCTAAACTCTATTCAAGTAACTTTTGGCTAGAATGCACACCGACGTTGACATTTGAATTCAGATTCAGGAGTCTATGAATTACTTTCATGTATTTTCAATCGATATTTGTACCCAGATGTCTTTACGATGATGTATATGAGATCTCGATACCAGTGGCGTATCTGGGATTTTTTCCAGGGGGGGGGGGGGGCAAAGGATATTAAGTTAAAAAATTGCGCAGCTGGGTTGTTTATTCCATTGAATGACGTTGCATCCTAAAGTTGATGCGCGCATAGCGCGCGAAATTTTAAAAACATAACTACGCGAATCTGGCCATTATTCAAGTACATTTGTCTTTTAAACGGGCTTCTATAGCGATATTCCTGGACAAATGCGCGCGTAGTGATATTCCTGGACATAGCGCGAGAAAATATGCCATTTTTATACTAAATTGCCCATCATCATACCGGGCAAGGGGCAAAGTTGTCATTTTGATGGGAATTAAGTAAATCCCTTAGATTTTCTCTTTCCTTTTCCCTTTAATCTTCCTCTTCTCCTTTTCCTTTCTTTTCCTTTCCCTTTTCCTTCTCTCTATCTCCCCCTCTCTTTCTTTTCTTTCCCTTTCCTTCCCCCTTTTCCTTTCCTTTCCCCTTTTCCCTTCCTCTCTTCCCTCTCTTCTTCCCTTCTCTTCGATTTTTTTTAGCCCGGTAGTTTGGGCTGGCCTTCCCGGTCAAAGCCGTCTGGGTGGGGGAGATACGCTACTGCTCGATACGAAAATATGAACATATCATGTTGTTATTGTGGAGAAATAATTAAAATAATATTAAAACATTGCACATTGTTACTACGAAATGACAAGATTTGGCCAACTCTTCTAATACTATGCAGAAGGGACCACATGGACCACCCAAGCTTACCCAGTTCAATCAGCCTTACATTGCCAAAGGCATGTACAGGGTGGTTCAATAAAACGCTGACTTTGTTCAAATAGCTGTTATTGCAACCATAAGGTTATTTGTAACGATACTTTCAGCATAGATGGTCAAGATCATATAGTTGATGAATATTGAAAAAGATCTTTTTGAATTTATAGAATTTATTAAAAAAATGGCTAAATCTGTCTTAATTTCATTAACCGACGTTGACCATTTTTTGTTAAATATCTTGTTTTTCCAGTAAGCTAATCTTGACATATCAATTGTCAAAGGTTTACTAATATCGAGGCCATTCACCAGGTTTTATTGACTTTTATTTCCAGTAATCTAATCTTGACATGTCAATTGTCAAAGGTTTACTAATTTCGAGGCCATTCACCAGGTTTTATTGACTGAGGAGGACTGCGTGTCCGACCCGTGTTGTAAACACTTTGTGTTGGCTGCTGATCCCAAACACGGAATTGGGTGTCTATTCATCATTGATCATTGGTTACTCTAGGGCCATGTATCTTGAACTGACCACCCAAAAAGGGTGGCGGCGTTGCATTTTTGGTGACTAATCATCCATCCCTCTCTATTAACTCAACAACTAAATATGGTAGAGCTATGGTTTAGGTGTCATTTGAAAGCCTATGTATCTAGCTACATTGTGTGAATAAATCAGGTACTTCTATAACTGTTTGGCTGAGATATGATTGATTATATTTCGAAAGTCAAGGTGGCGGCGGTGGGTGGCGGCGGTGGGTGGCGGCGGTGGCGGCGGTGGCACAACATGTTACTTTTATGTCCTATGCAAATTCCAATAGCATATTTGGATTCCTTTTGAGATTACCGTTCAGAAAATATATACTTTTTATGGGGTAGACCAAGTAGTAATCTACAACCCGTACATCCCCATCAAGTCAACCTTACACCTCCGCCAATATGCAAGAAGTGACACATTTGCTGAAACCGATTATAATAACTTACGATATTTTAAACTTATTGTTTTCACCATCCAATGGATGTCCTACATGTGCTACATATACAGGGTGTATCAAAAAAATCGCAACACTTTTTGCCGAGAGCTGTACGATTACAGCAAATCACATATCGCCCTCAACTTAAATATTCTGTTAGGACTACTTCTTGGCTATCACATAGTCAAATTACAGCGATAACGATTACGAATTTGCTGATATATTAAAGGTATAAGTAGACAAGTGCAAAACACGATTTACATCGTTCGTCCTATAAACAGAGTTGGTCTTGGACATGCTACGGAGTGGCCTGCTCGATCTCTAGACCTTATACCATTAGCCCGAGGGTCGAGCTGCACCATAATGTCACCATCACAAACTATCAATGACTGATTCATACAAAACAATTCCTACCTTTACTGGACTACTTCATTTGTTCATCTTTTGAATATTGTACCATACTTATATTTTATTACTTACATTTAAGAGATAAAGAGGGGAGCTAGGGATTTGCCTCAACAAACTTTTTTATTTGGATTTTCAAACTGTGTCATTAACTATCAACTAATTTATTGCAAATGTGCTCAATTTTTATATGTTATGATACTGAAATAGCAGTTGTAGCCAGATTTTATCTTTAACATGACATATTCTTCTCAGAATGATGAGTTTGTTTCCCATTATTTAAGTACAGTGGGTAATTAAAGTGTCTTGCTAATATTGACATGACAGGAAAATCAGGAATACAGGATAAACGATGTAAAACGTGTTTTGCACTTACCTACTTATACCCTGAGTATCTTAGCCAATTCGTAATCGATATTGCTGTTATTTGACTATTTGATAGCCAAGTAGTAGTCCTAACAGAATATCCAAGTTTCAGGGCGATAAGTGATTTGCCGTAATCGCACTGCTCTTGGCAAAAAGTGTTGCGGTTTTTTTATACACCCTGTATGGGGTGTGCATACTATAAATCAATTTTTTGAATTATCAGAGGGAAAAGTCATATGCAGTGGCGGATACAGGGGAGCGGAGAGGGCGGGCGCCCCCACGTAAAATTTGCAAGGAGAGAGAGAGAGAGAAGAAAAAGAGAGAGGAAGAAGGGGAAAAGAGGGGAAGAGAAAAGAAAAGGGGAAAGAGGAAGCCCCGGGTCCCCAGACCAACAACAATGAAAAGAGAGAGAGAAAGGGAAGAGGGAAGAGGGGAGGGGAGGGGAGGGGAGGGGAGGGGAGGGAGCTTTTATTAGTGTATCCGTCTCTGAACCGTGTCATTGTTTTAATTGCTAGCAAGGTACACCATGGGTACAGTGTTTCATTTCGAAGTGTGCCACTTTAAATCTAGCGTGAGGTTATGCCTCCTAAACGTCCAAGTTAACATGGTTCTAGTTGGCTCGACGCCACTCACAGTATTAACAAAGAATCCTGTCATCTATTCACAGCAGCCGACATAACCTTTATGTCAGACATAAATTCTAATATTGCTAGATATCTATACACCACTGTGATTCATTTTGCAGGCATATAAAGGGGTCAAAAAACTAAGCCCCCCTAAAATTAGATTACTTTTGTTTACATAACTTCAAACACAATTAGACGTTTCGAAAAGTTGATATCGATTTTATTATACAGATTTACCCCCTCCTGAGCGATGTTTGTATTTTTTAAGACTCTTCTTGTTTAAGACACTTCTTGTTCGTTTTGATTACGATCGACGCCCTCGCAGTAGATAATTTTTGGGTCAGATATGTTAGTCCCAGGACGGACTTGCCTCCTATTACTAACGAGTGAGCGCTTGCACGAAAGAAATATATCAACACTTCAGTCTAGCGACCCAATTGACTTTTATTTTAACTTGATGTGGATTAATCCAGTCCACTTTTAACAGTTGATTTTATTGAAACAGCTGGGTGAGTAATTGTCAAATGTCAATTAAGCTTAATTAAGTGGACAGTGATCTGATGGAGCGGAACAATTGTCGTCATCTATTACAAAACTTCCAATACCATACTGTTTTGACCGTGGCGTAACTTTCCTCTTTTAAATCTATGAGTCTAATCAAATCGTACACGCGGTTAACAGTAAATTTATTTGACGTACATACGATAGTTTGAACAATGTGGTACGTACCGTTGAACGGGTAAAAATCAACAGAAATATATTCTTGTAATCATATTTGCCTGAACTGACCTGATGTCCTGATAACTATGGCCGATATTAAATTAAATCTTCGAAAAAATGAAACCACTTTCTTCACACATTTGAAAATAATGATAACTAAATACAGCAAATAATTAATAATTCAAAGTCACCTCGTCCCTTCTTATGTTAAACAGGAAACTAAGAATCAAATGTGAAGGGCCTTATATAAGTTATATAGGCCTACAGGCCTTTACTCGTCATTTTATTACTCGAAATGAATCTTTCCCTGTTTTGTTCAATAATCTTGTTTCCTGTTTTCCAGCATATTTCAGATACACCACGTTCCACACTATGAGCGTATTAAAGAGAGCGGGTATACATCTAATGCCTTTTGTCTGCAAGTATTGCGGTTACAAATTATTCTCAAAGTTTGATAGATATATGATACATCTTCGCCGTCATCATGAAAAATATCGGCCCATGTGTTCAAGGAGGAGAGACTGGGAAATATCAAACACAATACACAATTTATCATGTGATATGAGTTTAGAAGCCAAGTACGGGATTCGAAAGAAATCACACAAGTGTTCATATTCTGATGATGAGAGATTTCCACAATTGAGTCACAAAACCCGCCGTGGAAGGATCCATTCCAAACCATATCAATGTGCATATTGTGACAACACTTTCTCTCATTCAGGTAGTAAGATCTATCACGAAAGGATTCATATTAAACTTAAAGAGAAACCATACCAATGTGCACATTGTGACAAGACTTTCTCACAGTCAAGTCATAAGACCGCGCATGAAAGGATTCATACTGAAGAGAAACCATGCCAATGTTCATATTGTGACAAGACTTTCTCTCATTTAGGTGACAAAACTGCTCATGAAAGGATTCATACTAAAGAGAAACCATACCATTGTGCACATTGTGACAAGACTTTCTCACAGCCAAGTAATAAGACCGCTCATGAAAGGATTCATACTAAAGAGAAACCATACCAATGTGCACATTGTGACAAGACTTTCTCTCATTCAGGTGACAAAACCCGGCATGAAAGGATTCATACTAAAGAGAAACCATACCAATGTGCACATTGTGACAAGACTTTCTCTCATTCAGGTGACAAAACCCGGCATGAAAGGATTCATACTAAAGAGAAACCATACCAATGTGCACATTGTGACAAGACTTTCTCACAGTCAAGTCATAAGACCGCTCATGAAAGGATTCATACTGAAGAGAAACCATACCAATGTTCATATTGTGACAAGACTTTCTCTCATTTAGGTGACAAAACCGCTCATGAAAGGATTCATACTAAAGAGAAACCATACCAATGTGCACATTGTGACAAGACTTTCTCACAGTCAAGTCATAAGACCGCTCATGAAAGGATTCATACTAAAGAAAAACCATACCAATGTGCACATTGTGACAAGACTTTCTCTCATTCAGGTGACAAAACCCGGCATGAAAGGATTCATACTAAAGAGAAACCATACCAATGTGCACATTGTGACAAGACTTTCTCTCATTCAGGTGACAAAACCCGGCATGAAAGGATTCATACTAAAGAGAAACCATACCAATGTGCACATTGTGACAAGACTTTCTCACAGTCAAGTCATAAGACCGCTCATGAAAGGATTCATACTGAAGAGAAACCATACCAATGTTCATATTGTGACAAGACTTTCTCTCATTTAGGTGACAAAACCGCTCATGAAAGGATTCATACTAAAGAGAAACCATACCAATGTGCACATTGTGACAAGACTTTCTCACAGCCAAGTCATAAGACCCGACATGAAAGGATTCACACCAAAGAGAAACCATACCAATGTGCGTACTGTAATAAAACTTTCTCTCATTTAGGGAATAAGACCACCCATGAAAGGGTTCATACTAAAGAGAAACCATACCAATGTGCATACTGTGACAAGCGTTTCTCTTCTTCAAGTCATAAGATCATACATGAAAGGATTCATACTAAAGAGAAACCATACCAATGTGCGCACTGTTATAAGAGTTTCTTTAGTTCAAGTGATAAGACCAGTCATGAAAGGATTCATACTAAAGAGAAACCATACCAATGTGGATACTGTGATAAGAGTTTCTCTCAACCAAGTACTAAGACCAGTCATGAAAGGATCCATACCAAAGAGAAACCATACCAATGTTCATATTGTGACAAGACTTTCTCTCATTCGGGTAGTAAGTTCAATCATGAAAGGATTCATACTAAAGAGAAACCATTGTGACAAGACTTTCACAGTCAGTTGAAAAGTCCCGTCATGAAAGTAATAAACGTTGACTGCCGGGTCATTCCGTATCAAATCAACCAATGGTTTAAGCGCCATCTTCTTCAAATTCTGTCATATTTGGTTTATGGGATGCTTTTGGCTCCACAAGCCCCAAATTTAGCGCTACGTCCCGGGGGCGGAGGTACTCGCCTAATACAGTATACTGGGATGAGCTGCTCTAATGTGTCGTTTTTTTTGCACACAAAAATCCCTATACAGGGTGTATAAAAAAAACCGCAACACTTTTTGTCGCGAGCTCTCCGATTACGGCAAATCACAAATCACTCTAAAATTTATATATTCTGTTAGGTGTACTTATTGGCTATCACATTCGCTGAGATATCAACGATACACGTAGACAAGTGCAAAACACGTTTTACATCGTTTATTCTGTATGCCTGATTTTCTTGTCAGGTGAATATTAGCAAGACACTTTAAATAACTCATTGTACTTGGAATAATTGGAATCAAACTCATCATTCTGAGAAGAAAATGACATGTTAAAGGTATCAAATGTCTGGCTATTACAGTATCATATCAATATTAATTAAATCTGGCAATAAATTAGTTGATAGTAAATGACACAATTTGAAAATCCAGATTACAAAGTATCTTTGCAAATCCTCTCTCCTTTTCTCTCGTTAATGTCATAAATAAAACAGTATGGCACATTATTAAAAAGACAAACAAATGGAATAGTCCCGTGAAGGTAGAAATTGTCTTCAGTCATTGTTAGTCTGATGGGAATGGGACATTATGGTGCTGCCTGACCCTCAACATGCTGTCCTTGTTTTAAGATGCATGCATCGATAATGAACTTTAATTTATGAAAGAACGTACCATAGACATTATGTGGCGATCAGAGCAATCGGTGCTTCAGAACTTAAAAAGGGTGATTGACGTATTCAAATGCTCGAATGATTATCAGATTACACGATTCAATGATTTTATGTGCCAACTTACTCAAACAAAGGAAATTAAGATAAACCATTCCAGATATTAAAGTTACATAGTTATAAACTGTTAACCCATAACACTAATCGGACAGGAAAATCCAAGTTTTTAGAACGAACGATGTAAAACGTGTTTTGCACTTCTCTACTTATACCTTTAATATCTCAGCGAATAAATAATCGATATCGTTGTAATTTAACTATGTGATAGCCAATAAGTAGACCTAACAGAATATATAAGTTTTAGAGTGATTTGTCTTTTACTGTGACCGTGCAGCTCTCGACAAAAAGTGTTGCGTTCTTTTTGATACACGCTGTACATGGGTATGACCTGTGCTGGAAAATCCCTAATAATGGGGTCACTTTTTTCACGAAAATTACCGAAAATTTTATCTATTTTCCAGATAATTTGCGAAAATTTGGTCTATAATGAAGCAAATTCCCTAGAAATGAGTGCCTTTTTTCAAAATCACCCTTAGAAATGGGTAGGGGTTTTGAATCTCCAGCGGCACCACGAAAGGACGTGCCGTAGCGCAAATACCGCTAGTCGGATGGATCGCTAAAATTTGGAATTTCAGCTTGTTGAGCGACAATCCCCCCATAAACCAAATCTGAGGACTTATGAAGAGAGAAGGGTTTACAATTGCATCCGTCAACGGTTCAAGATCAGCGTAATGTGACGCGCTAACGAGATCTCAAGGATTTCAATCTTTTAAGGGTCGTGTGCAAAGACACATTCTCCCCAAAGTCTTCAGAGTTTGTTGTGTCTACAAGCATAGAACAAATGTATTCGAACACTGACCCTATCATGGTCATGCTTATTGGACCCCAATACGCACGCTATTTCCTCATATCCCTTCCACACCGATCAATGTTGCAACCCAGCGGGCAAAATGACGTTGTAACAATGTTGTGTCAACGTTGCTTATCAACGTTGAATTATCGTTGAATTAACAGTTGGATTTGAAAGTTTGTACCAACCATAGATTTCAATGTTAATTCAACGTCATATTTCAACGTTGATTCAATGTTGAATTTTGGTCACGTCGTTGAAAAGTGGTTGAACCAAATTTAAACTACTTTGCCATATTATTAAAATTCAACATTGAATCAACGTTGAAATACGATGTTGAATCAACAGAAAATGTGTTGATTTCTTCCTAAAAATATACTTTATGAAGCTTTTGTATCGCTTGGCAACCAGGGGATGGTGGGGGGGGGGGGGGGGGGGGGGCTGCAAGGGCATTGACTCTTGGATTTCTATGCTCTTGCACAATGTATTTGCATTTGTTCAGTGAACAATTACCTTTCTTACATCCAGCGCGAAAATATGCATAAACAAGTGCATATCAATATACATTCCATGGTGTTAAATTAATGCATTTGACTTAATTCAAATAAAATAATAGGTTTAAATGAATAAAAGGTGCAAATTAGCTCATTATCATAATTGAAATGGTACAAACGAGCACCGGTACTAATTTTTGTACCATTGCAATTATGCTAATGAGCAATTTAGACAATTTACTCGGCTAATATAAGGCCAAGTAAACTATGCAAATTAGCTCCACACTAAATTTTGGAAAGGTGATTTTTACAACGTTGAATCAACGTCAATATTCAACGTTACTTCAACAAAGCAAATAATGTAGTTGAAAAGATGTTGAAAAGATGTTGTTTAACAACGCAATCATATTTCAACGTTGAAATATGGTTGAGTGCCCGCTGGGAAGGCCATGTGTTGATGGTGTACACATTGCG
>CM069455.1:63697830-63904476 GCA_035610835.1 Ophiura sarsii | reverse complement strand
GCAAGGAAATGCTTAAAAAGTTGTTAAACGAGGGTCTTTAAGAAAATCCTGTTGCAAGTAATATGATTGATGTGTCTTTAATACAGTCCTCTCTTGATTTTCTTAAGACCCTATATTTTTATAAATACAAGTTTTAGTTGGGATTCAACTTCTTTCATATTTGTGGCCAAGTTTACCCTATCCGCACCATGTATTACTATGGTAGAGGTCAGACGACCTCCAGCTGTTAATTACTTTAACACATGTGTGGCACTGTTTGTTTTGGTGATAAGCCCTGCTGGTACTGTAGAGCGCTAAGCATCATGGGGTACATCAAGAATCTTCTTTGCTCTCAACTTGTCTAACATATGTCAGCCCCGTTCGTTCATTCGTTCGTTCGTTCGTTTGGTGTCTGGTTGCTGTTGTTTTTGTTTTTTTCAAATTAAAAAAAAAAAAAAAAATTGTTGTTGAAAGAAGCACATAACAATAAAGAAAGATGAAAACGTGTTTTTGAGTAGTATCTGCTTGTTTAAAAATAAATCAAAATCAAAAAAATAAATCAAAAAAATAAATTATTTAAACTTGTTTTTGTGTAGTATCTCCCTGTTTAAATTAAATTAAATGAAAATGAAAAAATAATCCGACCGACCGACCCAGACTCTGGCCCTGAAAGGGCAAGTCAACTTTTGTTTGTTTTTGGCCTTATCTAATGGACTCTTAACATTGACATTTTTATTTTTAATATTTCGCGTTATCACCGGAGGGAGTTAATCAAATGTTTTTAACATTTAGTTATTGTGTGTAAACCAAACTCAAATCAGTTAGTATGCTCTTCGTTTCTTTTGACTACTTATTTTCTAATAACACTTGTCCTTGAAGCATCAATGATTGAAAGTTGTTTTCCTGTTTCTGTTTGTCAAGTTTAATTTCAACGTCAAAATATTAATTTTCCATCCAAAAAAAAAAAAAAAAAATAGAAACCAAAACGTTTTGTAAATATAACATGTCTTGGTATAAACGCGCGTGCATACATGATACTCTGGAATCTCTTAATTGGACCAAGTCCACAATTTAGGTTCGAAAGTGGACAAAGTAATTGTTACTGAATCAATCAATCAATCAATCAATCAATCAATCAATCAATCTATAGGCTAAAAGTAACTGCAGCACATGGTGGCTGTACTGCAAGGGTAAACTCAGACGACGCTGGACACGGGCGTATTCACGAATATTCAGGTTAAAATATGCGAACGAGGTTACGTGATCAAGTGACTGGGACGAACGCTTAACAACGGTTTAAATTCAAAACATGATACTGACAGTGTTGGGTGGTAGCCACCCACAGTGTTTTAGGATGAAATATTTAGTTCCAACGTGTGATGAATTTCATGGGGTCATATAATCAAAATCCATTGTTACATGAAACCAACGGAGATCAAATTGAACGGCCATTCGTGTCCACCGTCGTCTGGTTAAAATTATCAGTAAAAATCAAGCCCTCACCTGTTACCGTAACCCCCCCCCCCCCCCCCCCCCCCCCCCCCCACCCACCCCCCCCCCCCCACTCTCCTCCACCACCCAACCCCGGATATGGACAGCCTCGCCTACAATGTAGAGCTTGTGTTGTGTCAGCTCTACATCTTTTTTTCTTCTTTATTTTTCTTTATTTTGAACCACGTGGTCGCAACCAATTTCCACCCATTGTAGGCTATATACATCGAGGACTCTGCATTTAATCATTTTCCAAATATGATTAGTGATACCCAAGTAATAATGCAATCATCTTCACTCATCATAGCAGACAGCGCAAATAATATCCATCAAAGGGATCAACACTAAATTCCCCAGTATATATTTAATTCGTCGATGTACAGGGTGTCCCTAAAAAAAAGGATGCACGTGTCCACGTTTATTGCCCTAATCGATTACCCAGTAATGTGGCTATATTTTTTTATATAATCGGAAATCATGATTTATTCGTAATTGCTCTTCCCAATCCAGCGATATGCTTGATCAATCACGGGCCCTTAAAAACGGGTTGTGCCACTTTTAGGGAAAAGATGCTTGTGGAAAGAGTAATTTTACTCATTTAATAATCAATATTTACTACTTCTACTAATAATGGAGACTTATAAAGCGCAAGTATCCGTCAAAAAACGCCGCTCACTGTGCTACAGACATCAGAAAAAACAAAGAACATGATAAAAGCAATACAAATGCAGAAAAATAATATATAATACACTACTACATGTATATATACCAACATCGTATATACAATATTACAAGTCATTGGCAAAAGCAACTTTGAACAAGTGAGTTTTAGTGCAGCTGCAGAAATGGATGATAAAGCTAATTGACCTTGATATCCGTTTGTTTGATCTCAATTGCTTTATATGCTTGATTAATGTTGATCACTGTAAATCAAACCTGTGCATTTGTTATGAAGAAATGCTTCAAAGCGTTAAACATGATTACTTTCGAAAAACTGGGTTTATCCTTGGTGTAATTCAGAGTTAGACTGATGTTAAGACTCTATTACTGAATAAAGTTGTCTAATCCTTTAACACAGTTTAATACAGATTTCGTGATAGGCTAGCTAATTCCGTGCAGAATTACATGAAGGATAAAATGGCACAAATTTGCTTTTGTTTCCTCATGGTCAAACAAGCATATCTCTGGCCAGGAGGGGGGGGGGGGGGGGGGGGGGCACTCAACTTTTTTTGAGTAGGGGCGTGCCGCACAGGGTCTCAAAAAGGAGGGCTACAGAACTTAACTGAGTCGATTTTATGACGAAAAATAGGGTCTTAGGAACTGATTTTTTCAAAAAAGGAGGTCCGTCTTGAGAACTGACCTAAATTTCAATTTGATTAACAAGAACGCAAATTTTGGTGTTAGAACGCAACATTTTCAAATTGGGGCTTTGGAACGCAAAATTTCGCGATTTTTGAATTTTCAATAAAATTTGGGGTCTTAAGAACTGATGCAGGCTCAAAAAAAAAGGGGGGGGGGGTCATAAGAGCTAGCAGCAGAGGGTGAAAAAGGGGGGTCTTCAGCGCGGCACTTACCTATACCCTTTTCCATGTCAGTGCCTCCCCTGGGATCTTTGGGTAGACTCAAGGAAATACAATAAAACAAACTGCATACGAAAAGTGATTTAGTTCTCCTGAAGCTCGTGTAAACGCAAATCCAAATACGAAATGGTAAAAGATGAAAATGTCACATTCTCCCAAAACTTTTTTTTCTTCTGAAAATGGCACAAACCCAAAATAAACGGCATTTGAAAGTCAACTTAATTATCTTTCATATTATTCAAAGATTCCAGCCAAATATTAAGTGATCAATGAGGGCAATTACCTGGAACACGTGCACCTTTTTTAGGGACACCCTGTACATATATGTACGAAAGATTTTCAGTTCCATTTGGCATTGCTATATAAACCGGCATATTGTTGTTATCATACTAACTATCCAACAAAGGCCAAGGTCTAATAATATAGCTATAAAAGGAAAAACACAATTAATCCAAGGTTTTGTGTATGCATGTTTCATTAAACCATTGTCACTTAATTCAGCCAATCAGTCAATCTGCAAATCTCGCCAAGGTTTTGATTAATTGGATGCATTAAGAATTGATTATCAGGCCTTGTATTAAAGTCATTTCTTTAAAGTCGTTTCTCCTTTGAGTCAATTTTCATTAAAATGCCTATACAGCTTTTAACACTTTCCATGCGGCAGGCAGCTGCAGACGACATTCCAATATTTCACAAAATGTTTAAAAAATTTCAACATTATGGAATTTCAGTACCATATTTGGAATCATCGTGAGAAATACATTGACATAAGTATAAACATGCCTAGTATTGGGTCAGTAATCCTTGAGATAGACTTTGAAAATTGTTAAAGGTTTCTCAAAAATCTGTTTTGTGTATGTTAAAAATAATAGCCGCGTGGAAAGTGTTAAGAAAAAAATCAACTTGATATTGGATAATGAATCAGCAATGTCATAACATCGCATAACATTGTTTGATTTGTACGTATACATTTATATGCAATAATGGAAATACCCACATGACTGTCTTGTATTAAAGTAGTTTCTCTATGGAGTCAATTTTCATCAAAATGCCTACAGCTTTTAAGAAAAAATTAACTTGATATTTAAAATGAATCAGCAATGTCATAACATCACATTTTTTTGATTTGTACATATACATTTATAAATTTATAAATTTATAAATTTATATATATATTTATACATTTATTATAAATTTATAAATTTCGAAATAAGTGCCTTGAAAAAAATTCGTCACTTTTGTATTAAAATGTAATTGCTACTAAACCCAGGATTGCCTGTTAGGGTGTTGGGCTGAGTGTCCGTCGGTGTAAATAAATAAATATGAAAGTCACATACCAGGTTTATTGATATTGGTATTTGGTCCATAAAAGCACCAAATTTTGCACAAATTGGGTGCTTTTTACCAAAAATGCCTCAAAATACTCCCAATTTATGCCAATTGGGCGCTTTGGTTTGTGATGAAAACACCCCATCGCTATACCAATTTTTGCGAAAAAGGCAGGCACATATACGTATCTCTATAACAGCAATTTCTTGTCTGGAACGCTGCATCGCTGATGTCAAAGGATGGATGACTGCAAATAAGTTAAAGCTGAACGACAGTAAGACTGAGGTTATACATAATTATTACCTCTCGTTTCACGCCAACTGTGCCCATCAACCCTGTAACTATCGGTAATAGTCCCATTCCGTCAAATGCTGCACGAAACCTTGGAGTAATCTTTGACCAACATCTGTCAATGACCAGATGACAGCACATGTGAATAATCTGTGTCAATCAGCCTCGTTTGCTTTACGCGCCATTGGACAGATCAGAAAATACCTTGATCGAGCGTCAACGGAGAAACTTGTGCACGCGTTTGTCTCATCCAGATTAGATTACTGTAAATGCCTTTTTGTACGGACGAAATTACGGACTTCCTGACATTACAACGTGTTCAAAACTCGGCGGCAAGATTAGTTACAGGCACAAAGAAACGTGACCATATAAGTCACGTCATCAGAAATCTCCACTGGCTTCCTATTAAGAAAAGAATCGTGTTCAAGCTCCTTCTCATTGTGTATAAATCACTTAACAATGCTGGTCCAAGTTATGTGTCTGAATTGCTGAAACCTTATATTCCCACGGCTAACCTTCGCTCTGGCTCCCGTGAGTTTCTTGTTGTTCCAAAAAGCAAAATGAAGTCTTTCGGTGATAAAGCTTTCTCCATCGCGGGCCCTAAATTATGGAACACTCTCCCAATGGACATACGCCAGGCAGGTTCAGTTCAGGAGTTCAAGTCACGACTTAAGACCTACTTATTTAACTTGGAAATCTAATTGATGTGTATTTGTTTTATGATCTTTCATTTTATAATGCATTTTTAATGCCATACACATTCATATCTCTTGTTTAAATATGCATTTGACTCTGTGTATGTTTATCTCTGTAGTTTTATGATCATTGTTGTATTTTTTGCTTTAATCTTTTATTTATATGTTGTACAGCGCTTTGAGTTTAGATCTCACTAAAGTAAAGCGCTCTATAAACAGTCAGCTGTAGAACGGGGCCCCGTTTCAATTGAGGGCGCTCTATTTAGTGACGCACTACCGTCATTTTTTACACGGCGATTCATTAAGTGACGGAAGTCCGTCGCCCGCCGGAATGCGAACAAAAAACACTTTTCAATAGAGGGCGGGCTTGAGAATGGGACTGCGTTAGCAAGGGAACGGCCTCACGTCACAGTAATTTTAAAAATTCATAAATAGCCGATTCTGCTGATTTTAAACAACGAAATAACTCTCTTATCAAAGAGATAACCGTTACAAAGGCATCACTTCTAAATACTACGGGCTTATATTTAATGTAAAAATTATCACTCTTACACTAAAAATTCTATAAAATGGTGTAATCTCGTCTAGAAAATGGTGGTCTCATCGCAGCAAACCGGTCAAAAAAGACATAATTAAAGCTTGTGTCGTGTGATGTTGCGGTTAAAGGTTAAATTAAATCATTTAACTGGATGTCACAAGGAGTTCTGATACCTAATGCTGCCCACAACTCGATAGATAGTTACTTTTTATGCAGATAATTGGGTGTAAAAGGGGAACATTCAATTATTGCGCAAATTGACGGGTGTGCGTTACCTTGGTTACGTACACCCGTCGTTTTGGAGCGCCCTCAATACAGCTGACTGATAAATGTGTTATTATTATTATTATTATTATTATCTCAATGTGATACCTATGGATGAGTTTGGGATCCTGGGCGCTGTGGGCGTAACTAGGGTCGACTCGAAGTGCAACACCAGATGATAACAATATATTTTCTATCTGCGATGCTTTCTATAGGCACAATAAGTATGCAATGAATTCTTAAAAAAGACACTTTAAACTTTATCTTAGAGAAATGATACTTTATCAAGAATGACAACGTGTCATATTTATACAAACTGTGTGTTAATTCTCCGTTTAGAGGAATCAATCAATCAATCAATCAATCAATCAATCAATCAATCAATCAATCAATCAATCAATCAATCAATCAATCAATCAATCAATCAATCAATCAATCAATCAATCAATCAATCAATCAATCAATCAATCAATCAATCAATCAATCAATCAATCAATCAATCAATCTTCCACGCTCGTATTGGTTGATGACTGATTGTACATCTACTACAGTTGGATGTCACTACGGCATGACACTTCCCGGTTTAGTCTTTATTGTATATATTCTCTTTTATAAATATTATTATTGGGCTACTGGATATGAATATTAAGTTAACCGTCAGCCGCCATCATCATTTTGATTTTGGCCAAAACTGTCAGTATTTTTTTCTCTCAAACATTCTCCAAAAGCTTTTACAAAGCTTTGACGTTGACAACAACAAAATTATCAGATGACATTCTTCTGATGTTGTTGACGCAGTAGTTTCAGACCAATGCGGATTAGATATATGATTTATAATGGGTTTTTTTTGCATCCCTCAATTCCTTAACACGTTTCAGAGTTTTGCTACATTTATAGAATGTGTATGTGTTTCATATTGTGTTTAATACAAATACAATGATCAATCTTGCAATTAAACGGTCACACAAATGTTTATAACAATTTTTATTTATTTTTTATTAACATTTTTGGTTTGCAACATATTACATCAAAATACATTATTAAGCTATAAAAGATACCTATAATGATATATTACAAATTTATATTAACACTAAAGACGATGTATATTTAACCATTGAAAAAATAGCAAGACAATACATGACATGACCCGACACGACACAACACGACACGGCATGGCACGGCATGGCACGGCATGGCACGGCATGGCACGGCATGGCACGGCACTACATGACATGACATGACATGACATGACATGACACGACACGACATGCAACATCATGACCTGACATGACATGACACGACACGTAACAACACGACACGACATGCCACGACATGACCCGCCACAACATGACCTACAACGACACGACAAGACAAGACAAGACAAGACAAGACAAGACAAGACAAGACAAGACAAGACAAGACAAGACAAGACAAGACAAGACAAGACAAGACAAGATACGACACGACACGACACGACAAGACAAGAAAAATGGGACAGAGATAGTTTCTTACATCACTTGTTTAGAATGATACATACACTTTAACATGAGTACTTTCAATGTACAATCATATTATCTTATATATTAATATTAAGAAGTACAATTTCATCATTAAATAAATCCTTTCCATTTGTTTTCAAAATTGCTCACTTGATTTGTTTTGTAGAAATAGCTTTTTTCATCTTTGATCTTTGAGTCAATGATACTTTTTAATATCTCAATATCAGGTTTACTTTGATAGACCTATTTTGAAACAAATGATACTTAGTACAGTATAACACATAATTAATCACTACAAATTTTGAGTGGTTCGAAAAACCTAAAAAGACATCCTTATAATCAACTTGTATGTTGATTTTCAGTGTATCATTTATCCATAATGCAACATTTTTCCAAAAACTATTTATTAGTTAAATAGTTAAATACTTCAAAAAGCCAAGATCTACTCGTCTTATATACATTCAATGTGTACAGAGAGGCTTGACTTAGCGTAGGAACTTAAAACAACATTTGTATGCAAATGTATGTAAACCAGTGTATAAAGTATAACATGATTGAGCTATTATAGTTTAGGATCAGTCATGCCTGAAATTTAAGAAAAAATGTATTCAAGTTTATAAGAAGGGGCTCGATTATAATTATAAACAACTATTCTTATGATTCACTTGGCATTTAACATGTTTAACTTTTGCTTGCAGAGAGGCATCGTTTGGAACTGACAAACCAATACTGTTATTATTAGAATGACACATATTCTGTAACACTTACAGATGTATTCTTAATAATATGCATCAAGCTATATATTTTTAACCAAATGACGTCAATAGCCCGCCAAATCTATTTTAGACCCCTGCTTACAACGCCGCCAGGGTCAACGACGACATAAGAGATCTTAAGAGGATCCTCATAGCTACGCTACTTGAGTTCAAAATCATGCTATACGGGTGAGGGGTTTCATCAATCAATCAATCAAAACAACATCGACATTTTTAAACTACAATAAAACATCGAGTAGATTGGCCTTGCAATTGTTTGTGTTTGTGTACGAAACAAGAAGTACCAAGTTAGTGATTGGATTATCGTAAGGGGAAAAAACAACCGGTAAACTTGATTGAGTCGATGCACGATTTTATTAAGAAAGCGCTTTTACGGTCGTATGTTATTGGATGCGCGCGCAGCATTGTTGTTTGACCGTTTCTAACGATAGTGCTTTAAATATTTAGTCCCATCCCTGGGAAAATGATAGGCCTACAATAAAATGACACCCCATGTGTAGTTTTAAATCCTGATAAATCGAATTTTGTTTCATTAAGGTGTCATATCAAATGTACCAGTCTCGATCGATACTGGAACAAAATTATGTACCAGTATCATTCAATACTGGGATAAATTACACTGGTAGCATGTGTACTATGTTGTTTACTATACTCCCTTTCATAATTTCTTGGACATAATTCGCGTTATTTCACGCGAGCGTATTTTGTTGTTGTTTTCGAGGCGCGGCGTCAAAATGCTTGACAGGCGCGATAAACATGAACAAGGTCACGCGCCGGCGATCACGGCGTGTGACGATTTCACGATTGACCAATTAGAATGCGCGATTATTCTTTTGAAGGGACTGGTACGCACTTCCGGGTTTACGCTCATACGCACCTACGCATTACTACGCGAACCTACGCACATACGTACGCAACTCGCACGTACGCATGATTTGATGGAATTATGTCCAAGGGATTATGAAAGGGAGTATAGTAAACAAATTCTTAGCGTGATTCATATAGTCTTTGGACAGGTCTCGCCACTAACTTGATCTAAATAAGAATATATTGCAAATCTAGAATAATGAAAAGGGAAAATCCTTGACCGGAAACTTATAATAAATGTCCATTGGCCTTAAATAAAGTACAGATTATATCATACAAATCATCTGGTTCATGTATATTTGTCTTGTTGCGTGCTTGTTATTAACTTAAGTGAAGTGAAAAAAGATTTGTTTAAATAGTCCCAGCAATAGCCAATGTTGTGGATAAAAATTAAAACTAACATGAAGAATTATTGTTATAGTGAATTCATCGAAGAGCGATCTTTGGTGCGTGGATGGGCAGCAGGGGTGGTGAGCAAAAATAAGATGTACGGTCTTCTGGCGTATATTTGCTAGTTGTCGAAGGATCCCATTTTATTCCAACCGGTCGAACCTCATCTATATTGTGAATTAAAACAATTAAGCTGCCTTATGCATTATACACAACACGTGCATATTATTGTCATCACACACATGCACGCAGCTATGTCTAGTGTACCATTCAAAGAGAGACAACTATCGAACAATTTGCGCATTATTTGAAATCAAAAGGCTTTGAAATCGTCACCTGTGATTTCGGCATGAATAGAACCACAAAGCTGAAAACGATCGAAAGTGGTGAACTTAGAAGATTTACCACAACGCAGGACCACAATTATTTTTTATTTGCTATGTTGTAATTTTAGTAACGGTACACATTCCGCGATCATGGACATACAGTGTAGTGTTGAAAGCGAAATACCAACATCAAGAAGTTTAATTAAAGGCTGAAATGCAGGAATGGTTGACAAAACATAACATTTCTTACTCAAATTCACTGAAGAAACCTTAACTTTATGATTATCATTAATAAGTACAAACCACAGAACTTCAAAACTGACGACTTGCAAAAGATAATAGACATGAAATGATCAGACTACCACAATATCACTGCGATTAATATCCGGATGAAATCATTTGGGCTATAGTGAATTCACCGAAGAGCGATCTTTGGTGCTTGGATGGGCAGGGGTGATGAGCAAAAAAAGATGTACTGTCTTCTGGCGTATATTTGCTAGTTGTCGAAGGATCCCTTTTTATTCCAACCTCCGGTCGAACCTCATCTATAATGTGAATTTAAACAATTAAGCTGCCTCATGCAATATACACAACACATCTCATCACACACACACGTAGCAGCTATGTCTCGTGTACCATTCAAAGAGAGACAACTATCGAACAATTTGCGCATTATTTGAAATCAAAAGGCTTTGAAATCGTCACCTGTAATTTCGGCATATGAATAGAACCACAAAGCTGAAAACGATCGAAAGTGGCGAACTTAGATGATTTACCGCAACGCAGGAGGCCACAATTATTTTTTATTTGCTATCTTGTAATTTTAACAGTAACAGTAAAAAGTAAAAACTTTTCCAAATATTCCTCAAACTCAGCGATCATGGGCATACAACAATATACAATTTAGCGTTGAAAGCAAAATACCAACATCAAGTAATTAAAGGCTAAATACAGGAATGGTTGACAAAACATAACATTTCTTACTCAAATTCATTGAAGAAACCTCAACTTTATGACTATCATTTAAAAGAAGCACAAGCCACAGAACTTCAGAACTGACGACTTGCAAAAGAGAATGGACATGAAATGATCAGACTACCACAATATCACTGCGATTAATATCCGGATGAAATCATTTGGGCTATAGTGAACTCATCGAAGAGCGATCTGTGGTGCTTGGATGGGCAGGGGTGATGAGCAAAAATAAGATGTACTGTCTTCTGGCGTATATTTGCTAGTTGTCGAAGGATCCCTTTTTATTCCAACCTCCGGTCGAACCTCATCTATAATGTGAATTTAAACAATTAAGCTGCCTTATGCAATATACACAACACATCTCATCACACACACCCGTAGCAGCTATGTCTCGTGTACCATTCAAAGAGAGACAACTATCGAACAATTTGCGCATTATTTGAAATCAAAAGGCTTTGAAATCGTCACCTGTGATTTCGGCATGAATAGAACCACAAAGCTGAAAACGATCGAAAGTGGTGAACTTAGAAGATTTACCACAACGCAGGACCACAATTATTTTGTATTTGCTATGTTGTAATTTTAGTAACGGTACAAAGTAAATACCTTTCAAATGCCGCGATCATGGACATACAGTGTAGTATTGAAAGCGAAATACCAACATCAAGAAGTTTAATTAAAGGCTGAAATGCAGGAATGGTTGACAAAACATAACATTTATTACTCAAATTCACTGAAGAAACCTTAACTTTATGATTATCATTAAGAAGTACAAACCACAGAACTTCAGAACTGACGACTTGCAAAAGAGAATGGACATGAAATAATCAGACTATCCCATCACTGCGATTAATATCTGGATGAAATCATTTGGGCTAACATCAAGGGATGTGTCGCCAGAAATAGCCAACAAACTGGCAAAATGGTATTTCCAAATTTGGAGAACTTGTATTGTAAGATGATAAGTCAATTAAACATAATATTATGGTACAACCTGGATTTTTATGACAAGTGTAATGATTTTCTATTATGGCTATTTTTCATTCAAACTGATTCCATAGATTCCATCGATATTTTCGTCAGAAAAAAACCTCCTCTCCCAGTCAATGGAACGGCTGGGTGACGTCATTGGAAGATCGGTCTCAGATGGATCGACTATAACATCAAGGGATTCGTCGCCAGAAATAACAAACATTATATTTGATAAACAGACTGGCTAAATGGTATTTCCGAATATGGAGAAGTTGATAACTTATCACACATCAATATCATACAGGGTGAGTCAAAAAGACTGCAATGGTGGAAAGAAGCCATTTTGTTTTCAAAACCAAAATGAATTTTAAAACTTTTTAAACGTTGCAAGAATTATGTATTTAATCCTAACTTTGTGTGAAAAAATGAAGTCGATCGCATTTTTCGTTTGTCTTTGGTGACCCTCTTTGCTGCACAACAAAATTTACCTGTTTGTCCACGAGCACAGTGATTTTCATTTGAAATGGACCACATTGCATTTTCATATTTGAATATCCCGCCAACAAAAAAAAATGGAAAAGGTCAGTTTTTTATTAAATTTTAGAACATTATACGCTTCCACAGCATGGGTATGATAATAATTGATTATGCTAACTCACGTGTAAACAAGAAAGGATGCATCAATTTCCAATAACATCACAAATGAACTGAAGTTTCCAAATTTGAATGGGAGAGACGTTTTGCGATCTGATGCATATTTTGGGTATCTCGTGGACAAACGTGTGAAATGGGTGCACTGGTCATAAGGTTCACCAAAGGCAAACGGAAAATGATATTGACTTGACAAAATTAGGATTAAATACATCATTCTTGCAACGTTTAAAAAGTTTTAAAATTCATTTTGGTTTTGAAAACAAAATGGCTTCTTTCCACTATTGCAGTCTTTTTGACTCACCCAACATGTTGTTATATGGTTATCATCAATTTTCACTTACAAATACTTAGTTGTCTTAGACATCACTTGAGTCAGATGAATCTGCGTCGTGGTCTGAATCCTCAGATAATTTGATTTTTATGATAATTTGGGGAATGTCAATATCACAGATGTAATCTTTTTCCCAGTACTAATTTTCAATTTCCCGGACGTGACGACATGCATTTTACCAGTCTGATGGGGACACTTTTTCCAATGCCTTATCGAATATTTTTTGAATGTCATTGACGTTGAAAGTTTTGTTGTGCTTTGCAACATGATATTTAATTTGAGCCCATATTAGTTCTTCTGGATTTAAATCACAATGATGGCAGACGCAAAATGTCTTGACCAAACTTTTTGACCTTTTCGGCCCTTTGGAAACGTGGTTTATATATCGTTTAATGTTGTCGTAAAGTTCTGGTTCCTGTTCTGGTTTGAAAAGGAAATGTTATTTCTTTACAGCCAATCCTGCATATCAGACTTCCGTAAGTAACACACCAAAATATATAGTTGGCCTAATACTCACCTGTTAACATGGTTAAAGTAACATTCTATAAGAGTCCTTCGTGTATCGCATTAGCGGCCATCTTGGAGGAAACCCTAAACTCTATTCAAGTAACTTTTGGCTAGAATGCACACCGACGTTGACATTTGAATTCAGATTCAGGAGTCTATGAATTACTTTCATGTATTTTAAATCGATATTTGTACCCATGTCTTTACGATGATGTATATGAGATCTCGATACCAGTGGCGTATCTGGGATTTTTTCCAGGGGGGGGGGGGGGGGGGGGGGGGGCAAAGGATATTTTTTCCCGGTGAACACCAGTTAGACGTTATTAAGTAAAAAAAATTGCGCAGCTGGGTTGTTTATTCCAGCGAATGACGTTGCATCCTAAAGTTGATGCTCGCGCGCGCGCGAAATTTTAAAAACATATCTACGCGAATCTGGCCATTATTCAAGTACATTTGTCTTTTAAACGGGCTTCTATAGCGATATTCCTGGACAAATGCGCGCGTAGTGATATTCCTGGACGTAGCGCGAGAAAATATGCCATTTTTATACTAAATTGCCCATCATCATACCGGGCAAGGGGCAAAGTTGTCATTTTGATGGGAATTAAGTAAATCCCTTAGATTTTCTCTTTCCTTTTCCCTTTAATCTTCCTCTTCTCCTTTTCCTTTCTTTTCCTTTCCATTTTCCTTCTCTCTATCTCCCCCTCTCTTTTCTTTTCTTTCCCTTTCCTTCCCCCTTTTCCTTCCTTTCCCCTTTTCCCTTCCTCTCTTCCCTCTCTTCTTCCGTTCTCTTCGATTTTTTGTAGCCCGGTAGTTTGGGCTGGCCTTCCCGGTCAAAGCCGTCTGGGTGGGGGGGGGGGGGGCACTCTGCCCCCCTGACCCCCGGGAGATACGCTACTGCTCGATACGAAAATATGAACATATATCATGTTGTTATTGTGGAGAAATAATTAAAATAATATTAAAACATTGCACATTGTTACTACGAAATGACAAGATTTGGCCAACTCTTCTAATACTATGCAGGAGGGACCACATTGACCACCCAAGCTCACCCAGTTCAATCAGCCTTACATTGCCAAAGGCATGTACAGGGTGGTTCAATAAAACGCTGACTTTGTTCAAATAGCTGTTATTGCAACCATAAGGTTATTTGTAACGATACTTTCAGCATAGATGGTCAAGATCATATAGTTGATGAATATTGAAAAAGATCTTTTTTAATTTATAGAATTTATAAAAAAAATGGCTAAATCTGTCTTAATTTCATTAACCGACGTTGACCATTTTTTGTTAAATATCTTGTTTTTCCAGTAATCTAATCTTGACATGTCAATTGTCAAAGGTTTACTAATTTCGAGGCCATTCACCAGGTTTTATTGACTTTTATTTCCAGTAATCTAATCTTGACATGTCAATTGTCAAAGGTTTACTAATTTCGAGGCCATTCACCAGGTTTTATTGACTGAGGAGGACTGCGTGTCCGACCCGTGTTGTAAACACTTTGTGTTGGCTGCTGATCCCAAACACGGAATTGGGTGTCTATTCATCATTGATCATTGGTTACTCTAGGGCCATGTGTCTTGAACTGACCACCCAAAAAGGGTGGCGGCGTTGCATTTTTGGTGACTAATCATCCATCCCTCTCTATTAACTCAACAACTAAATATGGTAGAGCTATAATGGTTGAGGTGTCATTTGGAAGCCTATGTATCTAGCTATATTGTGTGAATAAATCAGGTACTTCTATAACTGTTTGGCTGAGATATGATTGATTATATTTCGAAAGTCAAGGTGGCGGCGGTGGGTGGCGGCGGTGGCGGCGGTGGCACAACATGTTACTTTGATGTCCTATGCAAATTCCAATAGCATATTTGGATTCCTTTTGAGATTACCGTTCAGAAAATATATACTTTTTATGGGGTAGACCAAGTAGTAATCTACAACCCGTACATCCCCATCAAGTCAACCTTACACCTCCGCCAATATGCAAGAAGTGACACATTTGCTGAAACCGATTATAATAACTTACGATATTTTAAACTTATTGTTTTCACCATCCAATGGATGTCCTACATGTGCTACATATACAGGGTGTATCAACAAAATCGCAACACTTTTTGCCGAGAGCTGTACGATTACAGCAAATCACATATCGCCCTAAACTTAAATATTCTGTTAGGACTACTTCTCCGGGCTATCACATAGTCAAATTACAGCGATAACGATTACGAATTTGCTGATATATTAAAGGTAGGCCTATAAGTAGACAAGTGCAAAACACGATTTACATCGTTCGTCCTATAAACAGAGTTGGTCTTGGACATGCTACGGAGTGGCCTGCTCGATCTCTAGACCTTATACCATTAGCCCGAGGGTCGAGCTGCACCATAATGTCACCATCACAAACTATCAATGACTGATTCATACAAAAAAATTCCTACCTTTACTGGACTACTTCATTTGTTCATCTTTTGAATATTGTACCATACTTATATTTTATTACTTACATTTAAGAGATAAAGAGGGGAGGGGATTTGCCTCAACAAACTTTTTTATTTTGGATTTTCAAGCTGTGTCATTAACTATTAACTAATTTATTGCAAATGTGCTCAATTTTTATATGTTATGATACTGAAATAGCAGTTGTAGCCAGATTTTATCTTTAACATGACATATTCTTCTCAGAATGATGAGTTTGTTTCCCATTATTTAAGTACAGTGGATAATTAAAGTGTCTTGCTAATATTGACATGACAGGAAAATCAGGAATACAGGATAAACGATGTAAAACGTGTTTTGCACTTACCTACTTATACCCTGAGTATCTCAGCCAATTCATAATCGATATTGCTGTTATTTGACTATTTGATAGCCTAGTAGTAGTCCTAACAGGGCGATAAGTGATTTGCCGTAATCGCACTGCTCTTGGCAAAAAGTGTTGCGGTTTTTTTATACACCCTGTATGGGGTATGTGCATACTATAAATCAATTTTTTGAATTATCAGAGGGAAAAGTCATATGCAGTGGCGGATACAGGGGAGCGGAGAGGGCGGGCGCCCCCACGTAAAATTTGCAAGGAGAGAGAGAGAGAGAAGAAAAAGAGAGAGGAAGAAGGGGAAAAGAGGGGAAGAGAAAAGAAAAGGGGAACGAGGAAGCCCCCGGGTCCCCAGACCAACAACAATGAAAAGAGAGAGAGAAAGGGAAGAGGGAAGAGGGGAGGGGAGGGGAGGGGAGGGGAGGGGAGGGGAGGGGAGGGGAGGGGAGGGGAGGGGAGGGGAGGGGAGGGGAGGGGAGGGAGCTTTTATTAGTGTATCCGTCTCTGAACCGTGTCATTGTTTTAATTGCTAGCAAGGTACACCATGGGTACAGTGTTTCATTTCGAAGTGTGCCACTTTAAATCTAGCGTGAGGTTATGCCTCCTAAACGTCCAAGTTAACATGGTTCTAGTTGGCTCGACGCCACTCACAGTATTAACAAAGAATCCTGTCATCTATTCACAGCAGCCGACATAACCTTTATGTCAGACATAAATTCTAATATTGCTAGATATCTATACACCACTGTGATTCATTTTGCAGGCATAAGGGGTCAAAAAACTAAGCCCCCCTAAAATTAGATTACTTTTGTTTACATAACTTCAAACACAATTAGACGTTTCGAAAAGTTGATATCGATTTTATTATACAGATTTACCCCCTCCTTAGCGATGTTTGTAATTTTTAAGACTCTTCTTGTTTAAGACACTTCTTGTTCGTTTTGATTACGATCGACGCCCTCGCAGTAGATAATTTTTGGGTCAGATATGTTAGTCCCAGGACGGACTTGCCTCCTATTACTAACGAGTGAGCGCTTGCACGAAAGAAATATAACAACACTTCAGTCTAGCGACCCAATTGACTTTTATTTTAACTTGATGTGGATTAATCCAGTCCACTTTTAACAGTTGATTTTATTGAAACAGCTGGGTGAGTAATTGGTTTGTCAAATGTTAATTAAGTGGACAGTGATCAATTGGTTGCCTGATGGAGCGGAACAATTGTCGTCATCTACGGTATTACAAAACTTCCAATACCATACTGTTTTGACCGTGGCGTAACTTTCCTCTTTTAAATCTATGAGTCTAATCAAATCGTACACGCGGTTAACAGTAAATTTATTTGACGTATACGATAGTTTAAACAATGTGGTACGTACCGTTGAACGGGTAAAAATCAACAGAAAATATATTATTGTAATCATATTTGCCTGAACTGACCTGATGTCCTGATAACTATGGCCGATATTAAATTAAATCTTCGAAAAAATGAAACCACTTACTTCACACATTTGAAAATAATGATAACTAAATACAGCAAATAATTAATAATTCAAAGTCACCTCGTCCCTTCTTATGTTAAACAGGAAACTAAGAATCAAATGTGAAGGGCCTTATATAAGTTAGGCCTGATATAGGCCTACAGGCCTTTACTCGTCATTTTATTACTCGAAATGAATCTTTCCCTGTTTTGTTCAATAATCTTGTTTCCTGTTTTCCAGCATATTTCAGATACACACACGTTCCACACTATGAGCGTATTAAAGAGAGCGGGTATACATCTGATGCCTTTTGTCTGCAAGTATTGCGGTTACAAATTATTCTCAAAGTTTGATAGATATATGATACATCTTCGCCGTCATCATGAAAAATATCGGCCCATGTGTTCAAGGAGGAGAGACTGGGAAATATCAAACACAATACACAATTTATCATGTGATATGAGTTTAGAAGCCAAGTACGGGATTCGAAAGAAATCAAACAAACGTTCATATTCTGATGATGAGAGATTTCCACAATTGAGTCACAAAACCCGCCGTGGAAGGATCCATTCCAAACCATATCAATGTGCATATTGTGACAACACTTTCTCTCATTCAGGTAGTAAGATCTATCACGAAAGGATTCATATTAAACTTAAAGAGAAACCATACCAATGTGCACATTGTGACAAGACTTTCTCACAGTCAAGTCATAAGACCGCGCATGAAAGGATTCATACTGAAGAGAAACCATGCCAATGTTCATATTGTGACAAGACTTTCTCTCATTCAGGTGACAAAACCCGGCATGAAAGGATTCATACTAAAGAGAAACCATACCAATGTGCACATTGTGACAAGACTTTCTCTCATTCAGGTGACAAAACCCGGCATGAAAGGATTCATACTAAAGAGAAACCATACCAATGTGCACATTGTGACAAGACTTTCTCACAGTCAAGTCATAAGACCGCTCATGAAAGGATTCATACTGAAGAGAAACCATACCAATGTTCATATTGTGACAAGACTTTCTCTCATTTAGGTGACAAAACCGCTCATGAAAGGATTCATACTAAAGAGAAACCATACCAATGTGCACATTGTGACAAGACTTTCTCACAGTCAAGTCATAAGACCGCTCATGAAAGGATTCATACTAAAGAGAAACCATACCAATGTGCACATTGTGACAAGACTTTCTCTCATTCAGGTGACAAAACCCGGCATGAAAGGATTCATACTAAAGAGAAACCATACCAATGTGCACATTGTGACAAGACTTTCTCTCATTCAGGTGACAAAACCCGGCATGAAAGGATTCATACTAAAGAGAAACCATACCAATGTGCACATTGTGACAAGACTTTCTCACAGTCAAGTCATAAGACCGCTCATGAAAGGATTCATACTGAAGAGAAACCATACCAATGTTCATATTGTGACAAGACTTTCTCTCATTTAGGTGACAAAACCGCTCATGAAAGGATTCATACTAAAGAGAAACCATACCAATGTGCACATTGTGACAAGACTTTCTCACAGCCAAGTCATAAGACCCGACATGAAAGGATTCACACCAAAGAGAAACCATACCAATGTGCGTACTGTAATAAAACTTTCTCTCATTTAGGGAATAAGACCACCCATGAAAGGGTTCATACTAAAGAGAAACCATACCAATGTGCATACTGTGACAAGCGTTTCTCTTCTTCAAGTCATAAGATCATACATGAAAGGATTCATACTAAAGAGAAACCATACCAATGTGCGCACTGTTATAAGAGTTTCTTTAGTTCAAGTGATAAGACCAGTCATGAAAGGATTCATACTAAAGAGAAACCATACCAATGTGGATACTGTGATAAGAGTTTCTCTCAACCAAGTACTAAGACCAGTCATGAAAGGATCCATACCAAAGAGAAACCATACCAATGTTCATATTGTGACAAGACTTTCTCTCATTCGGGTAGTAAGTTCAATCATGAAAGGATTCATACTAAAGAGAAACCATTGTGACAAGACTTTCACAGTCAGTTGAAAAGTCCCGTCATGAAAGTAATAAACGTTGACTGCCGGGTCATTCCGTATCAAATCAACCAATGGTTTAAACGCCATCTTCTTCAAATTCTGTCATATTTGGTTTATGGGAAGCTTTTGGCTCCACAAGCCAAAAATTTAGCGCTACGTCCCGGGGGCGGAGGTACTCGCCTAATACAGTATACTGGGATGAGCTGCTCTAATGTGTGGTTTTTTTGCACACAAAAATCCCTATACAGGGTGTATCAAAAAAAAACGCAACACTTTTTGTCGCGAGCTCTCCGATTACGGCAAATCACAAATCACTCTAAAATTTATATATTCTGTTAGGTGTACTTATTGGCTATCACATAGTCAACTTACAGCGATATCGATTATTGATTCGCTGAGATATCAACGATACACGTAGACAAGTGCAAAACACGTTTTACATCGTTTATTCTGTATGCCTGATTTTCTTGTCAGGTGAATATTAGCAAGACACTTTAAATAACTCATTGTACTTGGAATAATTGGAATCAAACTCATCATTCTGAGAAGAAAATGACATGTTAAAGGTATCAAATGTCTGGCTATTACAGTATCATATCAATATTAATTAAATCTGGCAATAAATTAGTTGATAGTAAATGACACAATTTGAAAATCCAGATTACAAAGTATCTTTGCAAATCCTCTCTCCTTTTCTCTCGTTAATGTCATAAATAAAACAGTATGGCACATTATTAAAAAGACAAACAAATGGAATAGTCCCGTGAAGGTAGAAATTGTCTTCAGTCATTGTTAGTCTGTTGTGAATGGGAATGGGACATTATGGTGCTGCCTGACCCTCAACATGCTGTCCTTGTTTTAAGATGCATGCATCGATTATGAACTTTAATTTATGAAAGAACGTACCATAGACATTATGTGGCGATCAGAGCAATCGGTGCTTCAGAACTTAAAAAGGGTGATTGACGTATTCAAATGCTCGAATGATTATCAGATTACACGATTCAATGATTTTATGTGCCAACTTACTCAAACAAAGGAAATTAAGATAAACCATTCCAGATATTAAAGTTACATAGTTATAAACTGTTAACCCATAACACTAATCGGACAGGAAAATCCAAGTTTTTAGAACGAACGATGTAAAACGTGGTTTGCACTTCTCTACTTATACCTTTAATATCTCAGCGAATAAATAATCGATATCGTTGTAATTTAACTATGTGATAGCCAATAAGTAGACCTAACAGAATATATAAGTTTTAGAGTGATTTGTCTTTTACTGTGACCGTGCAGCTCTCGACAAAAAGTGTTGCGTTCTTTTTGATACACGCTGTACATGGGTATGACCTGTGCTGGAAAATCCCTAATAATGGGGTCACTTTTTTTCACGAAAATTACCGAAAATTTTATCTATTTTCCAGATAATTTGCGAAAATTTGGTCTATAATGAAGCAAATTCCCTAGAAATGAGTGCCTATTTTCAAAATCACCCTTAGAAATGGGTAGGGGTTTTGAATCTCCAGCGGCACCACGAAAGGACGTGCCGTAGCGCAAATACCGCTAGTCGGATGGATCTAAAATTTGGAATTTTAGCTTGTTGAGCGACAATCCCCCCATAAACCAAATCTGAGGACTTATGAAGAGAGAAGGGTTTACAATTGCATCCGTCAACGGTTCAAGATCAGCGTAATGTGACGCGCTAACGAGATCTCAAGGATTTCAATCTTTTAAGGTCGTGTGCAAAGACACATTCTCCCCAAAGTCTTCAGAGTTTGTTGTGTCTACAAGCATAGAACAAATGTATTCGAACACTGACCCTATCATGGTCATGCTTATTGGACCCCAATACGCACGCTATTTCCTCATATCCCTTCCACACCGATCAATGTTGCAAGGCCATGTGTTGATGGTGTACACATTGCGGGATTCAACCTTGATCAGGGGGAGAAGGGGGATCACTTTACATTACACCTACAAAGTGTTCGAACAATATTTTATGTCAATGACCTCCAAATATTTATTTTTTCTCTTTATCTATATTTTTATGTTGCTCTCTGTCACGCCACTTTCATTGGCTTTTTTGACCCTGTCCATCTGTGTTTACTTGTATTATGAATATTGTCTGAGTTACAGTGCACCAATTGATTGGCCCATCAGAGCTCTCTGTAGAGATGTAACCTGTTTGATTTGTGATCACTTAGTTCATTAACTTTGTTAAAGTCGGTTGGGCTATCGTTCACGTTTGCTCTTTATATACAAAAAAGAAATAAACAAATGTTTCACTTTTATATACCAAACTAGATGTTTGAAAATATGTTCCATACTGTCGTTGGGAAGTGCATGGCGCGCATATTGACTGGGTTTTTGTCTTCAATGTTTGTGATTTGTTACGACCGAACCAAAAATGTTTAACTTAGGAATTTTATAATTTGGCTATAGTATAATAGGATGGTATTGTATCACTGATTTAAAAAAAAAAGTGATCTGAGGACCCATGAATCACAACCTCCAAAATAGGGTACACTCTTAGAGGCAGAGACTGATAACAATATCCATGAATATTCGTGAGCGTTGAATTCAAATAGTCGCCGTGAGACGATGGTGGCCATCTTTCAATAGTGGCAATACCGTGGTTTATTGCACACCGGCAACACTGAATTGAAAAATTCTCGAACCACCACGTTTCTTGACAAAGCCATTCTATTGCAGTTTTCATTTCATATTTCATAGAAAAATATGCATTAGGCCTAAAAAAAAAAGTTTGATTGGCGTAACCCGACCGACCCTAAATACATCGCCGACCCTGAATATTTTTTATTATTTTGAGGGGAAAAAAAAAAAATATATATATATATATATATATATTTATAAAAATTGAACAACGTATTAAAGTTTTTGACTGTTTCCTTTCATTTTCGGCTATTTTAAGTCCCCATCGAAATGATATATTGTTGAATTTTTGCCGTCTCTACATTTGTGTGTACTGCTGTCTTTTAAGTATTCAAAAGTAGGTGATTTAAAATTTAAAAAAAAAAAAATAATAATAAAAAAATCCCGACCGACCTACCCTATTTGTTTTAGTCATGTTACGCCAATCAAACCTCTTTTTTTTAGGCCTTAGTATAATACATTGTTTTCTATATCAGATTCCCAATATTTCACCAATAAAAAACGCCAGTGAATGTTCAATGCAAATTGTCTTCAATTGTGTTAGAAGAGGAGTACATCTACGTCACCAACATGTATCATTGTATTGATATTGATTATTTAAATAAATGGCACTACTGAATTTATAATATTCAAATTTACCTTCAACTGTTTCTGTTTCACTTTATCCTTGTACTTAACTCGTTGCTAGAAATGTATCTGCAAATTTTCTACAAATCATTGATGAAAAATACTTTTTGAGGCAGAACAGCCAGGTTAATTAAAAGGACATGTTTTATTTTACAGTTAAAAGGTATAACAGTATTACGAATCCTTAGTATGCTTATTGGCAGCTTAGCAAAGGGTAAACATAGGACATTTTAGAATAACACGAAATCGCGAATGTTAATCTTATCATTTTGAAAAATTCATGTTAATTAGAAGAATTTGTTTCCAATCCCAAACCGTTGGAGTTGGCTAACCAACTCCATCGCGTGGCCAGCGTCGTCTGATAATTGTCGTGAAAACCGTTGGTGTTGGCAAACCATCTCCATCGCGTGGCCAGCGTCGTCTGATAAATGTCAGACGACGCTGGCCACGCGCCTTGGACGACCCAATGTGGCAACGGGAGTGCACCATTTTGAAATATTTTTAACCGTCATCGCCCGGTTAACGATGAAAATAATTTAAAAAAAATAGCAATGGAGTTGGTTAGTCAACAACTCCAACGGTTTTGGACCCGGGCGAGGGTACTTTTGCCAAAATCGAACGTAGATGTGCCTGCCAGACTTTTAAAATTTGACTTTATACCTATTTTCTGGCCAATTTCCCATCCATCAATATACCAAAAAAATCCTCAAAATACACAAAATGTATGCAAATTGGGCGCTTTGGTCAGTGATAAAAACACCCCCATCGCTATACTAATTTTTGCGAAAAAGCACCCCAAAAGACAGACACATACACTGCCACCCATAGGTATTTCTCCCCCTGGAAGCTTGCAAGTTATCACTGTGTTGTCGACAAAGTATTAAACCATCAGACCCAATTACCATTTCATTGGTTCATTGTACATTTTATACCAATAAATTCATGTTTCCTCAGATTCATGATTTTAAAGCTTTACAATTCATGATTTTATCGGGCAAGTCAAAATTCCAATGTAAAATCGCCGTAGTAAATCACCTCATGAATATCAATTAGTTCATTATCGGCAGTGTAACGCTATAGGAAATGTTCAACTGAGATCAACTGGTGATGGACAACTCTATGTGCAGAATTTTATAAATGATAATTTGCATGCGCAGTTTATTGGAATACCTTCAGAAGAACCATTCCAGTCTAAAAAAGTTATTTTTGTGATGACGGTTTACGTTTTTGGCAGATATCCATCTTTATTTAAGGCACATTTTTCAATACAATCGGGCTGATATAACATGGAGAACCAGCAAAATTACAAAGTGTGCATGCACGTAGTTCATTGACCTATTTGCTCCAGTGATCTAACAAACCATGTTATCAATAGAATGATTCAAAGCAGTAGAGTTTCCCACTATTTCATCTTCACAAAGGACCGCTCAATAAACAACATACCAAGACATAATAAATCCTTTTTCTACTATGCCACCGTCTCTTCTCAATCCCAAACAAAAAGGAGCTAGACTATCCTATTCAAATCAGATGAATAGGATACTTATTGTGTCCATACTCTAACAGTACTTATTTACAGTCAATGGGTCCCCCGGTGCTTTTTTAACTTGCCGAATTTGCGTTATTACGGCCCGATATGATTTGGTGTTAAAAAGATGAATTTCTGCCAAAAATATAGTTCGACGTCAGACAAATAACTTGATATAGCTGGAATGATTCCTTCTAAAGGTATTATAATAAACTGCGCATGCTAATTATCATTTATAAAATTCTGCACGTGGAGTTTTCCAACAGTTGATCTCAGTTGAAAATTACCATAGCGTTACACTGCCGATAATGAGCTAATTGATATTCATGAGGTGATTTACTACAGCGATTTTAAATTGGAATTTTGACTTGCTCGATAAAATCATGCAATGTTTTAATTCATGCATCTGAATAGGAAACATGAGTTTATTGGTATAAAATGTACAATGAACACAATGAAATGGAAATTGGGTCTGACGGTTTAATACTTTGTCGACAACACAGTGATAACTTGCAAGCTTCCAGGGGGACAAATACTTATGGGCGGCAGTGTACATATACCATATCATATCAATGTGAGACCCCCCCCCCCCCCCCCCCCCCCCCCCCCCGGGGTTGGAATTGGAAAACAAATCTTCCAGTTGATAAGATGGATAAACATTCGCGATTACGTGTTATTCCAATACGAATTCAAAATTAGGGTTTGCGTGGCCACCGTCGTCTGATAATTGCGCTTATTCACAGTGCGCCATCATTGTTACTAGCTAATTTCATATCGTACGTAATAAATGCCACGAGAGGGCAGCACAAATATCGTCATTTATTTCTGATTTATTTTTCAGCCACCTACGGGTTCTAAAAACGTCACTTACGCTCCCGGGATCGACAGAGGACACGACTGCCCAGTTGACTGCTACACATTGATGTGGATTAAGCCAGTCCAGTTATAACAGTTGATTTTACCTGTCATCATTTTATTATAACTGTCACTGATTTTATCGAAACAGCTGGGTGAGTATCGATGGTTTGTCAAATGTCAATACGGAATAGGTTTTAAGCTTATAAAGGGACACTAAGAGATGTGTTGGAGCCCGTGTTGGAGGCGCCCTCAATTATGATAAAAACTGAGATTAGTTTATTTTTATAATTGTATTACATGTATGAACTTACACCTATAAGGATTATGAAAAATCAGCTCTTTTTGTACAAGAAAACGTCGATTCAAAAAATGCTTATCCCGCGGGACCAGCATTTTACGTCCGACAGTATCCCCGTGCAGTACGCGTGATACATAACGCGAACCATATTTGCGTAGAGGGCGTTTTTCAATAAATAGCGATGATATTGTTTAAATCTAGTTTTGCTGTGTTTTTTGTTAGTAGAAACAACAATAATGGCGATTTTTAATGTTCATCTTGAATTCTGAAGTAAATTTTTAAACATTTAAACTTTTCAACACCACTTAATGTCCCTTTAAGCTGAATCCAATATACCACAGCGCACAGCTTTATAATATGTCTGCAAATGTAGCATGCCGTATGCCGAAGATTACACAAGTAGAGAGTGATCAATTAGTTTGTTTGCCTGATGGAGCGGAACAATAATTGTCATCATCTATTACAAAACTTCCAGTCCTCGTACTGTCACAAACTTGAGTGTGCTATTATTATGAAATGTCCTTATTCAACTATGGTAGTCCAATGGTAGCGTGGCAAACATATTAAAACAGTCATTATAAAGTTTGGTAGCGTGGTTCGTGGCATTAAAAGTCTTTTGTACACATTTTATCATCATTTGTATCATCATTTAATATTGAGTCATTTAATGTATTAACTCGATGTAATATTGCACTTGATATTTGAAACGTTTATATTTCAAGTTTTACAACATCAAAATATTTCATTGTACATGATAAAACTAAAGCTCACAATCTCACACATCTCGCAAGTGTTGGCTTGCACACACACATTTAACAATAATAGCCGAAAATGTATAGGATCCAACATTAACCACAATCACAAAGTAATCCTTAAACTAAATCCCTAATTCTACAATAATTCAAGCCACGGCTCAAATTCAAGGTTGGACAACCATATCGAAACGAGGTTAGACAACCATTTCAAAACGAGGTTAGACAACCTTTCAATTAAAAATATGTATCACTGTTCAACACATATTGATGCTTTAACAAAAAGCATCAACAGATAAGACAATTAAATTCATTTACAATCATAGACCAGTTCCGTAATCATCGGCATTGAGGGAGAAATTCTACAACGAATCCATTAACTCCGCAACATTCACGCAAACAGGATAGGGCATAAAATACCAGAAACTGCATTACAATCAACTAATCTACAATGAACACTGACATGAATGAAATGTGAATAACTTTAGAACCGGCGTGCCACAGTAATAAATATAAATTGTTATTCCCTATCAAATAGACACAATGGTTACATCACGTTAACACACAATGTGCCGCGTAAGCGAGTGATCATTTAACGACCCGATTGTCAGCAACCAAAACTGTAATTTTAAAACTAGGACTTGAACAAAACTAGAGTGAGACCTATGGACAAAGCCATGCACAGAACAAAACAATTATCAGAATGAATTCAATTTACACAAAAACTAACAACATTAATCTACACCAAATTGTTATTGTGGTCAAGGATGGATTTAGAAATTACATTACCTACATTTGGAATAATTTGTAAATAGCCAACACTTATAACATACAACTTACATTCATCTTCTATCAAACAGACACACCCACTTTCATTTTACAATTTCCATGTACACACACAGCGCTACATCCATCTGCTCACACACCATCACAAAAACACACTCCCAAAATTATGTGACTCCCCAACTCCCAACACAAGAATGACATGCCTCACTGAGCATAACAAAAGATGTATAATAAAAGAATTTGGAATGCTATTTAAAAACAGGTGATGACACATCTTCTTGGGGCTCTGGACAAGCAAAATACACCATGCATAAATTCATATAGGGTGCACATGAATTTGGAGGGGAAATCAAAATATACAGGGTGACATACAATAATATTCATACAAAAATAAATGAAGCAATTGGTATTAATTTGTGAGGTCAGAAATATTGGAAAAGTAATTCTAAAACATATTTGCCAAAAAGTATGAAAACCCAGGCGTGACAGTACCATACTGTTTTGACCGTAACCACTTTCCTCGGGCAACAAAAAGAAAGTATACCACTTTGTTTATGTCATTTTGAGTAACTTTCCATTTGTTTTTGACCAAACAAGCTAGATAGGCATTTAGATCAATCTTTTAGGCATAATTTAATACCAAATTTGCCCCCCCCCCCCCCTCCTAACAACAAAGATAAACCTTGATTAGCACCACCATTTAAAGGAAAATATCCCATTTTCAAAAGTCGCATTTCCAATACACAGCACGAGAAGATTTGGTTAATCTGTCCATGTTCTCCCCATCCATAACCATAACATTCCTTTACATTCAAATCCTTCACCCATGCATCAGTTTACATTTGAATTAGCCCGCGCATTTAGGGATATTCGCGGTGATCAGTACGGTATAGATACGGCATATGTGTGTGTTAACAATTGGCCCTTTCTTCTCGTGCTCATGTATTGGAAATGCGACTTTTGAAAATGGGATATTTTCCTTTAAATGGCGCTAATCATGGTTTATCCTTGTTGTTAGGGGGCAAATTTGGTATCAAATTATGCCTAAAAGATCTAAATGCCTATATATCTAGCCTGTTTGAACAAAAACAAATTGAAAGTTACTCAATGACATAAACAAAGTGGTATACTTTCTTTTGTTGAACCCTTAAGCTCTCCATGCATCAAATTGTACTACGCGGTATAAACTTCCCAAATGTCATCGGTAAATTTCTGTGACGTATAGGGCGTTATAATATTGAAATCATATTTGCCTGATCTGACTTTTACTAATGTATCTTAACCCTTCAAATTATGGGCGTTATTAAATTATGGCCAATATTACTATAAATTATTAATCCCCGAAAATGAAACCACTGAACTTCACACTTCACACATTTGAAAACAAAACAACTTATGATAAATTAGTGTCAATATATTTTTCGAAATGAATCTTTCCCTGTTTTGTTCAATAATCTTGTTTCCTGTTTTCCAGCGTATTTCAGATGCACGTACGTACGTACAACACTACTACATGTACTATGAGCGTATTAAAGAAAGCGGGAATACATCTGACGCCTTTTGTCTGCAAGTATTGCGGTTACAAATTATTCTCAAAGTTTGATAGATATATGATACATCTTCGCCGTCATCATGCAAAGTATCGGTCCGTGTACACAACAATGTGTTCAAGGAGGAGAGACTGGAAAATATCAAACACAATACACAAGTTATCATGTGATAAGAGTTTAGAAGCCAAGTACGGGATTCGAAAGAAATCACACAAATGTTCATATTCTGATCAGAGTTTCCAACAATTGAGTTACAAAACCCGCCGTGGAAAGATCCATTCCAAACCATACCAATGTGCGTACTGTGATAATACTTTCCCTCGTTTAGGGAATAAGATTTGTCATGAAAGGATTCATACTAAAGAGAAACCATGTTCATATTGTGACAAGACTTTCTCTCATTCAGGTAGTAGGATCAATCATGAAAGGATTCATACTAAAGAGAAACCATACCAATGTTCATATTGTGACATGACATTCTCTGATTCGGGTAAAAAGACCCATCATGAAAGGATTCATACTAAAGAGAAACCATACCAATGTGCACATTGTAACAAGACTTTCTCTCGTTCTTGTCATAAGACCAATCATGAAAGGATTCATAAAAAATCTGAGAAACCATACCAATGTTCATATTGTGACAAGACTTTCTCTCATTCAAGTAGTAAGATCCGTCATGAAAGGATTCATAAAGAGAAACCATACCAATGTTCATATTGTGACATGACATTCTCTGATTCGGGTAATTATAAGACTCATCATGAAAGAATTCATACTAAAGAGAAACCATACCAATGTTCATATTGTGGCAAGACTTTCTCACATTTAGGTGGTAAGAACCTTCATGAAAGGATTCATACTAAAGAGAAAAGGATTCATACTAAAGAGAAAAGGATTCATACTAAAGAGAAAAGGATTCATACTAAAGAGAAAAGGATTCATACTAAAGAGAAAAGGATTCATACTAAAGAGAAAAGGATTCATACTAAAGAGAAAAGGATTCATACTAAAGAGAAACCATACCAATGTTCATATTGTGACAAAACTTTCTCGCAGTCGGGGGAAAAGATCGCTCATGAAAGGGTTCATTTCGAAAGAGAAACCATACAAATGTTCATGTTGTGACCAGACTTTCTCTGAATCACATAAGAAGTCCAGTCACGAAAGGATTCACTCTACAATGAAACCATACCAATGTGCATCTTGTGACAAGACTTTCTCGCAGCCGGGTAGTAAGAATCGTCATGAAAGGATTCATACTAAAGAGAAACAATACCAATGTCAATATTTTGACGAGGCTTCCTCTCATTCAGGTAGTAAGATCCATCATGAAAGGATTCATACTAAAGGGTGTTTCCACAGTAATGAGACCCCCTAGGGTCAATTTATGTATGTGGCCCTAAAACTTGTTTTAAATTTATTTTCTAGTTCATATTTGGCCAGCACTATTGTTTAGTAGCAAAGAGATAGCGAGCAAAATTTCAGAATCCTACCTTAATGTTTCATTTTTGTGTGTACACAACCCTATGGGAAATTGTGTGTCAATGTTACAACCGTTAATGTTACAACCGTTATGTGCGTCAAGAATATTCAAACGGCTGAATATTTAAAAGTTGACCAAAAACTTATACAATCGCAATTTTATTTTTAATCCAATGTTAAAATCATGCAATGTCAAAATCCTTTACACTCTGTGTTAAATTCCGTTTTGGCTACCAGAATCATTTTATTTGGTCTTTTTAACTACTTGCGTTTAAAAGTTATGACTAATCTACGAAGTCGTCTAGAAATCGGGCTGGGCCACTTTCACAATATCATACAATCTTTTTGTATGAATTAATTGGCTAGGGTATCATGCCAGGAACATTAAAGAGAACAATATAATTCGTTTTCAAATAGTTTTATTTCATTTGAATAAATAAATTCATAAAATGAATAAATATTTATTATTTGTAAAGACCTAACCTTCTTTGTAATACTTTTAACCACTTGAAATGAACCATTGTTGTCTAACAAGAGCGCTCTACTGCTATGTTCCTGTTCGATTCCATTCATATGCATCCCAGTGGTTTTACCATTTATTAAACCAAAGTGGCCCAGGTGATTTCATGACTACTTTAGACAATTGATCATATCTCTGCTTACCGTCCATCGGTTGTCACGAAACAAAGCTTATTCGAAAGCTAAGAAAATGTCCCTTGCACGCCATTAAAACTCGAAACAGAAATGCTACGGGAGATATTTTTTTAAATATTTTTTTCAAAACTGTATAACTTTATTTGTTACAGCCTGTATAATTGTATATAATTGTAACAAGACTTTCTCGCAGTCGGGTCATCCCACAAAGACCGCTCATGAAAGGATTCATACCAAAGAGAAATCATACCAATGTTCATATTTGAGAAGATTTTCTCGCAGTCAGTTGAAAAGACCCGTCATTATAGTAATAAAAGTTGACTTATGGTTCATTCCGTGTCAAATCGACCAATGTTTCAAACGCTACCGTCTTCAAATTCGGTCATTCATATTTGGCTTATGGGATGCTTTTGGATCCACAAGCCCAACATTAATTTCAAATGTTAGCTCCGTCCAATTTACGTTTCCGCGCTACGGCTCGCCCTTCCTTGACGATTTCGGTCAAAATGAGCATGACCGCCAATTTTCATACGACTATAAATCGATTTGCATGAGCAATCCAAATCCGCCATGCAATTACATGTTGTAACATGTTATTGCATAGGGAAAACACATTGTTTTGTTTAAGTCTTGAAAGTCTTAAAAATTTATATTTATAGACTATATTCATTTCACATTTATATACCCCACATGTTTTCTACATAAAAGTAGGATAGGCAAAAATGTGCTTTTCCCTATGCAATTACATGTTGTAATGTAACATGTAATTGCCTAGGGAAAAACACTTTTTTGTTGTTTTGGTTTAAGTCTTAAAAGTCTATATTCAGACTTAAAAGTCTATATTCATATTAATTTTTACGTTTTTGCTCAACTATCAAACTTTGAGAGTGGATGATAATAGAAACCAATAATAGCATATCTTTTATATCCCGACGTCATCATATAGAAAACATATAGGGTATAGTTGTTACTAAAGTTCATCTCCAGATCAGGTGATCCACTAGGTCAAATTAAAGGTCAAGTAAAGGTCAAGAGGTCGCCATACTTCATATTGTTCATACATGGAAAATAATAGCAGAATGCGATTCTTGGTGCAATTACCTTTCCAAAGACACCAATATTGACTAATTTGGTTTCCTAGATATGGGCTTTCGGAATTGTGCCAGTTTCCCTACGCAATGTATGGTTAACTCTCATGAAAACAGTGCAAAATGAACTTTTTGATGTCTTTGGTCCCATACCGTTTTATACAATGTTTTCTTGATTGAAAAACTTATTTTCTGGATAGATCTCGATGTTTTCTATTTGAACATATTACTTTTCTATACTTCTGATCGTGTTTTCACTACAAATTTAGCGAAATGTCCATGTCCGCGGCATAAAAGTAAATGGTGTCTTTATTAATTACAATACGAAATGTACAACACTTTCTTCAAAACTTGTCCTAATTTGTAGGGAACATATAGCGATATTCCATGGTTAGAAACAAATGCACATTTTTTACGATGTTAACCTTTTTCAATTTAATATATTCTGTCCGAGATATTGATGTTTATTACGTTACCTGCGATATATAGAATATCAAAGTTGTTCTAAATTACCATTTAAACATTTAATTGTACATATTCTGAATTTAAAAGAACATTGGTGTAGATCAGGGTAGGATTGAGGCTTGCCTGGATGTAAATAAATTGTGAATTGTTAACACACTTAAAAAGTATATTGGTGATACTTTTAAGTTTAATGGTTACCTAAAGGAGTGCTATTATTGTACAGATTGTGTATCTGTTCGCGTGTAAAGTCTACGTAATGATATTATAATGATATTATAATTATGCCAATAAAGCCTATGATGTTGTTATAACCTATGGTGTACTACATAAATTTGTAGCAACATTATAACCAGACAGTAATCGGTGTTACCAATAGGCAGAAATCTTGCCCAAAGTAATCAGCACAAATATTCAAGTGATAGTTAAAATCAGATAAACTTGAATATTATACCAACTGGATATCATGTGGCACGTGCCGCTTTAGTTTGTTAGCAAAGATATAACATTGATGGTATGGCATAATTCAGTTAAACCCTTACGCACCCTCACGGGGAGAATGCGTCGTTCTTAAAAAGCACGCATTAAGAAATTCCATGTGAGGGGTGTGACATAAGTATTCCGATTGCCTGTGACATTAAGCAATTAGGAAAAGGCGTTACTATTAAAAATAACGAGTGTAAAATATCACACGAAATCGATGTTTCAAACTTGATAGTTTATAAGGGCTGAATTGATAGAGTTGATCAATTTAGTTTTTAGTTAGTGTGTGTAAACCAAACTCAAATAAGTTATTATGCTCTTCGGGTTTTTTTTTACTACATATTTTCTAATAACACTTGTCCTTGTATGTATATAAATCGGAAAGATGTGGATGCATCGCTACAATGCGTAGCAATGCTCTGTATTCGAACTCATGCTTTTAGAATGTGAAATCAAAAACATTCCCATACACCTCCTCCCCACAACCCAACCAACCCAACCCACCCACCCCAACCCAACCCAACTGAGTTTATCGAGATAAACTATGTTTTTCGAGCGAAACACAGTGTTGATAATTAGTATCGATAAACCCTGTTTTTCGATCGAAAAACAGTGGTTTTTCAATTTGATAAACTGAGTTTAAGAGTTTTTCGAGCGAAAAACATGTCATTTTCGATAAATTCTCGATAAACTCAGTTTTTCGAGCGAAAAACAATGTTTTTCAATTTGATAAACAGTGTTTATCGATAAACTATGTTTTTGGCGCGATAAACACGGTTTATCGCCGATAAATTCAGTTTATTGGTCGAAATTGTTTAAACCGTATTCATCGAATTATTTTACATTATGCTTGCCATAAGTGTCTGTGCATCCGTTTTTTGTCCGCCCGATGCCATAACAAATCTGACTTTACCCTCCCCTAGCTGGCCCCTGGTAAATTTAGGTCATATGTTTCATTATCGGATGCGTTAGCGCATAAGGCCGAATGGTTAAAGGCATATTATGTGATCTTTTCCAGGAAGCGCCCTCTGATGGTCATGATTTATTTTAGAAAGTAGATATTTTTGCAGATTTACATTTCTAATCGTAAATCATCAAGAATACATTCTGAGTTACAGAGCGATTTGACTTCTAATTACAGTCAAAATCATGGTTTAAAGAGTGAAAATAAACTGTCAGGTCTGCGCGACAACTTATTTTTCACTCTTAATTCACTCTAAAACCAGGATTTTGAAGTAATTAGGAATCGTATATCGCTCTTTAACTCAGAATGAATTTATGATTTATGATCAGAAATGTAAATCTGCAAAAATATCTACTTTCTTTGATAAACAGTGTTTATCGATAAACTATGTTTTTGGCGCGATAAACACGGTTTATCGCCGATAAATTCAGTTTATTGGTCGAAATTGTTTAAACCGTATTCATCGAATTATTTTACATTATGCTTGCCATAAGTGTCTGTGCATCCGTTTTTTGTCCGCCCGATGCCATAACAAATCTGACTTTACCCTCCCCTAGCTGGCCCCTGGTAAATTTAGGTCATATGTTTCATTATCGGATGCGTTAGCGCATAAGGCCGAATGGTTAAAGGCATATTATGTGATCTTTTCCAGGAAGCGCCCTCTGATGGTCATGATTTATTTTAGAAAGTAGATATTTTTGCAGATTTACATTTCTAATCGTAAATCATCAAGAATACATTCTGAGTTACAGAGCGATTTGACTTCTAATTACAGTCAAAATCATGGTTTAAAGAGTGAAAATAAACTGTCAGGTCTGCGCGACAACTTATTTTTCACTCTTAATTCACTCTAAAACCAGGATTTTGAAGTAATTAGGAATCGTATATCGCTCTTTAACTCAGAATGAATTTATGATTTATGATCAGAAATGTAAATCTGCATAAAAATTACTTTCTAAAAATACAGACGATGGCGAACACTGTAAATGTTGAATTTCGTTAGTTTCATTGTAACAATGGATTTCGTTAGTTTCATTGTAACAATGGATTTCGATTATGACTCCATAAAATTCATCACACGTTGGAACCGAATTATTTCATTCTAAGGGAGTGTTCATTATTTACACCAGGGGAGGGAATGGAGGATTTCAGTGTTTTTGAACCGTTTTTTTTCCAAGTTCCCCCCATCTAAAGTTTTTAAAATTTCAGGTTCCCCTGATTAGTAGAAAAAAATTAATGTTTCCCCCCCCCCCCCAAATATTTTCAATTTATGCAATTCATAAATTGGTCAATATCCATGAACCGCACATCAAATATTGTTTGATGGTCAAGAAATGATAGACATCAATGATGTCAGAAGGATCTGCATTTTGGGCCAAAATGATCCAACAACACTGAGAACAATTTGGTCACAAAAGGCCTGGATGTTTTTGTCAGGCTCTACATGTACAGTGTATGCAAATCAAATGAAAATGCATTTTCACAGAATGCGATTAAAGCAAAAATATATACCCAAAGATAAGTTAGCAGCAATACCTGATCACGCGTATGTATCCCGACCAACTTCCAATAAACTTCAAACGTTCTTATGTCCCTCGCATGCCTCCCCTCCCGTCTTGTTGTACCGCCCCCCCCCCCCCACCCCCCCCCCCCCCCCCACTCCTTCACACCTTTTCTGTTTGCTTTTCGTTTGTCCCCCAGTGGCGTAAATATAAGTTTGATATAATGGGGGGGGGGGGCAAGGGCTGGAATTAAACCGACAAGATTGTCTTTACTAAAGTTTTAAACTTTACACTTATTTTGGCTATGATTGAAGTACATTTGCTCTAAACAAGGTTGTACCCAACAATATTGTATTTGAAAAAAAATATTTTATTTTAAAAATTGAAATTCGTGTTCCCCCTATTAATCAAAATAAATTGTGTTCCCCCTGTCTTTACAGGGTTTTTTTCCCTCGTGTTCCCCCCTTAATTCCTCCATTCCCCCCCCCCCCCCCCCCCCCCCCCCCCCCCCGGCATAAATGGCAATGTCTGGCTAGACGTCCCGTAACTCAAGTTCGCATGCTCAAACCAATTAAGGATACGTTGTAGCTATACGGTTTATTCCGTACGGGACGTGAGGCAAGATATTGCCGCATAAATAATGAACACTCCCTAAAACCCCTGGAAGTTAGATAACCAACTCCAGTAGTGTCAGTATCATATATTTGTAATGCAATACCTTGTTAGAAGCGTTCGTAAACAAACAAACAAACAAACAAACAAATAAACAAACGTAACTCGTGCATAATTTAACCTTGAATATTCTAAAACACACCCGTCTGTCCGGCATCGTCTGTAAAAATAATCATGAATAGGGCGCCCCCTGAAAAAAGCAGTTATTTCCGGCGAGTCGCCAAGAAGTACATGCTTCGCGCGAAAGAAAAGTTATAACAACATTTAAGTTCGTCGTATACTATACTGTATACATCTATATTGACCCAATTTACTGTTATAACTTGCATGTGGATTATGCCAGTCCAGTTTTAGATTGTTAGCGAAACAGCTGGGTGAGTATTGTTGGTTTCTCAAATGTCAATACGGAGAATGTTTAAGCTTAAGCTAAATTCAATATCCACAGCGCACAGCTTTATTATGTCTGCAAAAGTGGCATGGCGTATGTATGCCGAAGCATGGCCGAAGGTTTATACAAAGTGATCAATCTGGTGGAGCGGAACAATTGTCGTCATCTGTTACAAAGCTTCCAGTCCTCCTACCATACTGTTTTTACGTGACAAGGACAAGGCGGTATTAGACAGAGATGGCCTTCAGTATTGTTCAGTACTTTCCTCAGAGGCTCAGACAACTTTTAAATCCATGATCTTGTTCTGAATCATAGCTCTGGCCTCCATGCATCAAATCGTACACGCGGTACTATATATGACTTCAAAATTGCATCAACGGTAAATTTCTGTGACGTATACGATGTGGTACCGTTGTTTGCTGGTAAAAATCGATAGAAAATATAATATTGAAATCATATTTGCCTGATATGACCCGATGTCCCTATAAATAATTATTTGGCCGATATTAAATTATATCCCCGAAAAATGAAACCACTATACCTCACATTATTTGAAACCAACAAATACATGATAACTGAATACCCTTATAGAAAGAACGATCATAAATTGCGATCATAAAAAACGACCATAAATTATGGTCGTTTTTTATGATCGCAATTATGATCGTATTTGGAACCCCAGCGACCATAATAATACGATCAAGATTGATCGCAATTATGGTCGTATTAAAATTATGATCGCAATATAATACGATCAAAATTATGATCGCAATATAATACGATCAAAATTATGATCGCAAATAATACGATCAAAATTATGGTCGCAATATAATGCGATCAAAATTATGATCGCAATATATAATACGATCAAAATTATGATCGTATTTGGAACCCCAGCGACCATAATAATTATACGATCAAGATTGATCGCAATTATGATCGTATTGAATTTATGGTCGCAATATAATACGATCAAATTTATGATCGCAATATAATACGATCAAAATTATGATCGCAATATAATACGATCAAAATTATGATCGCAATATAATACGATCAAAATTATGATCGCAATATAATACGATCAAAATTATGATTCATTTAGCACATTATGGTGGTTCCATGGATAAATCACAAAAGCATAATACCAGGAACTACAGGACACCATCCTCAAAGATCATATCAAAACATGCAGTGATATGAATGAGCTTTGAGGTTTTTCATCAATGCAGGATAAATAAAATAAATGAACGAATAAATTTGATCGCACAATTATTTGCATAGGAACACATTTATTTGACCTTACACCATAATATCAATCTATCATCATCAATCCTTTCTTTTCACAGTTCATTATTAATAAACATTACAAATGTGAATTGTGAAGTGAGCATGAGCAGTAAGTCTGCAAATTCAGAATAAAACATTGTTCTTTACTACATTTGTAATGGCGCAGGACAGGTTGGGTCATGATTAAATGATTGTTACTGTTAGAATCCGATAGAGGCGCTGTATATTCCAGAATCTTTTTGGGAAGGAAACCTGTAGTTCACCACTCATCTTTCAGTATACGTCAACATCAACCTGCATGGTAAATAAAAATCAAATATTTACAAATTAGTATCAATCACAAAATGTATTAATAAATATTATAAACCCTTACAAACCAACTATTCCACACTTCCTGTTCTGATATATAACACCTAGTTATATTTATAACCCTAATACACCTATCAGTTGTATAAGACGCACCCTATGACCCCCGGGAGTGGTGCGTCACTTTACCGAGGTGCGTCGACTTCTCATGTACCATGACGCACCCTGTGTCAAAAAAACGACGGACCATTGCCTTCCAAATACGCACCCTCCGTCAATTTTTGGACGCACCATTGGTGGATTCTGACGGACCATGACGAAGCACCCCGTCGTCAGATATCGTTGACTATAACTGGATAAACACGATCTACTGGAAATGAAACTACTTTTAATTCACGGGGGATCTGCCCTTATTCGATGTTGTCAACCCTGGCCCTCGAATAATTATATAGACCCCGGACCGGGCCCGGGTAGGCCTATATGTTTTTTATTTGAATCTCCTGCCGCACATCCCCGACCAAATTCAATTCCGGGGGCCTGTCCTACTACCTCTGTGTTCTCAGCGGCAGGGCAGGGGAGAAAACGGGTCAAATTTGGGGGGGGGGGGGGGGGGGGGGGGGGAAAGATCACTGTTCGCACACGCAGGGGATCGAACCCGGGCTGCCCGCGTCTAACTCACTGCGCTAACGGAGGAGCTTGTAACTTTTTCAAGACCATTTGACAGCTCGCTGTAATTGTGCCACAAGATTATTTGCTGTAGCCTTTAGTGTGCCACAAGATTATTTGCTGTAGCCTTTTGTGGCCTCTGGGAAGGTTAGGGATAATTTGAAATTGGTGTTTCGGTAATGGTGTTGAGAATATCGCAATTATGTCTAAACTAGAACTATTTGTATGTAGTATGTACCTTATTGTAAGTATGTGTAGGTCATCCATTTCAGTCCTAAGCAGTTGTACGTTTTTGGTGTGTTAATTCTTGTAATTCTGCATTCCCTTTGACCTTTTATAGATGATCCATCTCCCCATCAGTCAGACTCAGTTGCATCCTGCTGTAAATAAGATGATATTTATAAAACAAAAATTAAATTTATGAACTATAAATCCCAACACACGAAACCAAAAACCTAGTTAAAATGCAGACCCAACCGACCTTGTTTTAGAATTGACGAAAATACAGATTAGTTCATTATTTATACCCGGTCATTTTCAAGGAAAAAAAAAGAAGAAAAAAGGCCCAACCGATTGATCAACCTAGATGAGAGGTCTGCTGCCTGTACAACAGTGTATGCGTACACACATGCGTGTACAAATGTGTGTGCCTTGATAGCAATATGACGTTAATGTTGACTTACATGTAGAATGTGTTTTAGCATGCATATGATATACTACAGTGACGAAATAGAGCTATTTACTTTAGTAATAAAATAGTGGCCGGTGCATTGGTTGGAAATAAATGAATATCTGCAACCCAATCATTATAATGTCATGGATCATGATAATAAGTGATCAGGTCTAATTTATTTATTATTCAAATATATACTTTATTATAATCAGCCTTATAGGTCCTCATATAACTTCAAAAACATGATAAAAGCTATCCAGAATATCCAGTATAGGCCTACTATTGTTGAGCACATCCACAGCACAGTTAAATTGTTTATCTGTGTCTGTGTGGAAACTATTTACGATAGTACTACTACTAGTAGTAACGTGCACTCGTGCAGGCCTGATTGTGAAATGAAAAGCTTTTTTTAATTTTGTACAATTATTAATTTTTTAATTTTATAAAAAGAAATCAATTGATTTCAAATCAACAGAAACAATGCCAATATTAATTATTATGATGCACAATTCTTGTGAAAAGCATATACACTTCCTTACCATATACATCTAAGGCCTTCCATGATCCATTGTTTACACTCAGCAGTCCTTGTAGATTGCACTAGTGTGGCTGTTGTGAAGTTAGTCGGATTTGTAAATGTGTTAAGAATTCTGCTACCAAACACACATTACATGACACACACTCCAGTCCAGTCCATGCACTCGCACTGCACAGAGCCAAAATTAATTAGGCCTACACACACATTTTTAACAAACTCTGCAGTCATATTCTAGAAACAGAAAAGTTGCAGTGTAATTCCTGAACAACATGTTTTTTTCCATACAAATGATAACTACCTGGGTTCCTTTTATTTAACTGCCAATTTTGAATTTTCATCTAACAAATCGTAACAACGGTTGAGTTGATAAATTTCATAATTGTGTAACAGGAAGTGTGTGTGTTGCACTCTGGGTAAAAAGCAGAGCTAGAGAAAAAGTACATGTTTTTAATTTCAACTCTCATATTTGGTTGCCAAACTTACAATTTAACATTAAAAATAAAAATAAAACTAGTTGGTTACATTATATTATACTCCTATCTTTCTTTTGGATTATTAAGACCACGGTTTCAAATGAAAAATGTAAAAACTATAAATTAAAAGTTGGAATAACTTCTAGAAACACTGTCAACAATGTAATCGCTGCTTGCACTGTATACTGTTTGATCATCATCATATTCGTGGTAATTAGATGGATTTTTGAACCTTTTTGATGACAGTTACGACAGATAAAATTGCAAAAATAGGAAAAAGATGACCTCCTGAAACGATAGCTTAGATGGTAGAAGATCAAGATGAGATATTATTGCGAAAAATGAAGTAGTTACGCAGGCATCGATGTCCATGGATGACTGAGGAATTCGACAGTTCTGCATGTGTGTCATGTGTGACTGGCCTGAAATAAATTCAAAGTCCGTGTGTATATTTCATTTCACAATGATATACGGCTTTGTTATTAATTCATGTTGATCACGCACTTACGTCAAGTGAAGAATCAGGGCTCAACTTACTATTTTCATCATTTCATGGAATCAAATCCCGATCAATCAAATCAAAGTAAGAAATTCAAATTGAAATTAATAAATAAACATACATGATAAATAAATGATCTATTTTTTAGGCCTACAAATTATTGAAATAAATGTGAATATTCTCAGATTCTGTGCAAATTAAAAAATATCTGTTCAAAAGGTTCTAAACCCACATCGGATCTAGACTATGAACCATTGAGTCTTTGTGAGTTGTAAATTAAGAAAGTTATTATATACTTCAAGGGAATTCACCCCGATTTTAACAAGTACATCTTTCCCGTCAAACATCTTCAAGCATGGCGTTCTCATCCATCTTTAATCTTACATCGCGTCCGAGTTAATTACGGGTAGGACAACACATCCTCCATCCTTCAAGATTTTTCATCAATTTGGATATCTACATATCTCTGTCTCTGTCAGAGTCTGACTTTTTCATCAATTTGGCTAACAAATGCAGCTGAATAGGGATGGGCCACAGGGTTAACCTAACCAACGCCATGGTCAGAATTTCAAGGAGAAATCGAAAATCCTTTGCAGGAATCTAAATGGATTGACCTTTGACGAAATTCTGACCCTACAATGCCACGTCCAAAGTTGTGGGACAGCTGCATTGAAAATTAAAAAAACCACCTATAATATGATATATAATCTGAAAATTTTATATCAACATTAATTCATTCAATTGAATTATTTTGCGATCATAATTGGGCAATATGATCGCAAAATTACAAGCATGCATAATAAGATCGATTTGAAAACTCTCCAAAATACAATCATAATCCTGAAATATGATTGTAAAATTACAAGCATAATTATGGTCGTTTTGAAAATGGTTTTTAAAACGATCATATTATGGTCGTAATTTTACGACCATATTTTCACGACCATATTATGGTCGTAATTTTACGACCATATTTCATGATTTATGGTCGTATTTTTGATCGTTTTCAAAACGACCATATTATGGTCGTAATATTACGACCATAATTCACAATTATGATCGTATATTTTTGGTCGTTTTCAAAACGACCATATTATGGTCGTAATTTTACGATCATATTTTCAAGATTATGATCGTATTCTAAAATTACGACCATAATATGGTCGTTTTGAAAAACGATCAAAAAATACGATCATAATTGTGAATTATGGTCGTAATATTACGACCATAATATGGTCGTTTTGAAAACGATCAAAAATACGACCATAAATCATGAAATATGGTCGTAAAATTACGACCATAATATGGTCGTATCGAAACACGCGATCATAAGCGATCATAATTATGGTCGTAACGATCTAAATTAGATCGTTACGACCATAATTATGGTCGTTACGATCATAATATGATCGCGTCTTTTTTATAAGGGTACAGCAATTATGATAATAATCTAATATTAAATTTAAAGTCACCTCGTCCCTTTTGAAATGTTATAACAGGAAACTAAGAATCAAATGTGAAGGGCCTTTATAAGTAGTGCAGGCCTTTATGATCCGTATTACTCGAAATGGATCTTCCCTGTTTTGTTCAATAATCGTGTTTCCTATTTGCCAGCATATTTCAGATACACCGTACCACACCATGAGCGTATTGAAGAAAGCGGGAATACATCTGACGCCTTTTGTCTGCAAGTATTGCGGTTACAAATTAGTCTCAAATTTTGATAGATATATGATACATCTTCGCCGTCATCATCATCATGCAAAATATCGGCCCGTGTATACAAGTATATGTTCAAGGAGGAGAGACTGGAAAATATCAAACACAATACACAATTTATCATGTGATATGAGTTTAGAAGCCAAGTACGGGATTCGAAAGAAATCAAACAAATGTTCATATTCTGATCAGAGTTTCCAACAATTGAGTTACAAAACCCGCCGTGGAAGGATTCATTCCAAACAATACCAATGTGCGTACTGTGATAATACTTTTCCTCGTTTAGGGAAACCATACCAATGTTCATATTGTGACAAGACTTTCTCTCATTCGGGTAGTATTAAGATCCATCATGAAAGGATTCATACAAAGGAGAAACCATACCAACATACAAAAGAGAAACCATACCAATGTGCACATTGTGACAAGACTTTCTCTAACTCACGTAATAAGATCTACCATGAAAGGATTCATACTAAAGAGAAACCATACCAATGTGCACATTGTAACAAGTTTTTCTCGCAGCCAAGTCAAAAGACCACTCATGAAAGGATTCATACTAAAGAGAAACCATACCAATGTTCATATTGTGACAAGACTTTCTCTGTTTTACCTAATAAGATCCGACATGAAAGGATTCACACTAAAGAGAAACCATACCAATGTTCATATTGTGACAAGACATTCTCTCATTCGGGCAGTAAGATCCATCATGAAAGGATTCATACAAAAGAGAAACCATACCAATGTGCACATTGTGACAAGACTTTCTCTGACTCACGTAATAAGATCTGCCATGAAAGGATTCATACAAAAGAGAAACCATACCAATGTTCATATTGTTACAAGACTTTCTCTCATTCAAGTAGTAAACTCTATCATGAAAGGATTCATACTAAAGAGAAACCATACCAATGTGCACATTGTAACAAGTTTTTCTCGCAGCCAGGTCAAAAGACCGCTCATGAAAGGATTCATACTAAAGAGAAACCATACCAATGTTCATATTGTGACAAGACTTTCTCTGAATCAGGTAGTAAGATCCATCATGAAAGGATTCATACTAAAGAGAAACCATTCCAATGTGCACATTGTAACAAGACTTTCTCGCAGTCAAGTAATAAGACCACTCATGAACGGATTCATACTAAAGAGAAACCATACCAATGTTCATATTGTGACAAGACTTTCTCTGATTCACATAATAAGATCCGTCATGAAAGGATTCATACTAAAGAGAAATCATACCAATGTTCATATTGTGACAAGATTTTCTCTCAGTCATGTGATAAGATCCGACATGAAAGGATTCATACTGAAGAGAAACCATACCAATGTACATTTTGTGTCAAGACTTTCTCGCAGCCAAGTCAAAAGACCGCTCATCAAAGGATTCATACTAAAGAGAAACCATACCAATGTGCATTTTGTAAGAAGACTTTCTCACAGTCAGGTCAAAAGACCACTCATGAAAGGATTCATACTAAAGAAAAACTATACCCGTGTTCATATTGTGACAAGGCTTTCTCTGATTCACATAATAAGATCCGTCATGAAAGGATTCATACTAAAGAGAAATCATACCAATGTTCATATTGTGACAAGATTTTCTCTCAGTCATGTGATAAGATCCGACATGAAAGGATTCATACTGAAGAGAAACCATACCAATGTACATTTTGTGTCAAGACTTTCTCGCAGCCAAGTCAAAAGACCGCTCATCAAAGGATTCATACTAAAGAGAAACCATACCAATGTGCATTTTGTAAGAAGACTTTCTCACAGTCAGGTCAAAAGACCACTCATGAAAGGATTCATACTAAAGAAAAACTATACCCGTGTTCATATTGTGACAAGGCTTTCTCTGATTCACATAATAAGATCCGTCATGAAAGGATTCATACTAAAGAGAAATCATACCAATGTTCATATTGCGACAAGACTTTCTCTCAGTCATGTGATAAGATCCGACATGAAAGGATTCATACTAAAGAGAAACCATACCAATGTAAATTTTGTGTCAAGACTTTCTCGCAGCCAAGTCAAAAGACCTCTCATGAAAGGATTCATACTAAAGAGAAACCATACTAATGTTCATATTGTGACAATACTTTCTCTGATTCATGTAATAAAAGTTATAAGACCCGTCATGAATTAGAATAAAGGTATTGTTTTTAGACCGTACCCGTGTTATATTGTCTGACATCTACGAAAAAAATAATACTATCGAACGCATTTATGTCAGACAATATAACACGGGTACGGTCTAAAAACAATACCTTTATTCTCATTCTTAAACAATCATACTTTAGACATTTATCAAAGAAATAAGTACATTTTATTGTCCACATTTGACAATTTTTACCCCTGCTAGGATCGAATAACCCACAAACATTCCATCCCATCACATGCGGTTAGTAAACCATGCGTAAGCGTCGCGGCGCCGGCATTAACGCAGGAAAATCGCACTGCAGAAGTGCGCGTTATGGAGCAAACCACGCGTTGTGAAGGTCGGGCGCACTGTTAAAACGTAAGCCCCACCTCCCTGTGTTCTATTGTCTCATCTAGATGTCGCCGATATCTCTGAGAACCAATGAGATTGCTTAAACTTTCTTAGCTGTTTAAGAATGCAGAATAATCATTCTCGCAGCCAGTTGAAACAGTGACAGTTGGTTGAAAAGACCCGTCTTTTGAACTTATTATTGGACACGCACTGTATATTGTTTTTCAAAATCTTGAAATTTTACGCACCCCCCAAAAAACATGGGATGCAGCACCTCAGCACCCCACCCCACTTCCCAGGGGCTTGACTATCAAACTTTGAGAGTAGCTGATATAGAAACCAATAATATCATCTTTGATTTCCTGACAAAACATATGGTATAGTTTTCACTGAAGTTCATCCCCAGATAACGTGATAGGTCAAATTCAAGGTCAAGTAAAGGTCAAGAGGTCACCATACTTCAAATCGTTTCTATGGACAATAATTGAAGAATTGGATTGTTGGTGCAATTACCTTTCCATAGACACCAATATCAACTGATTTGGTTACCTAGATATGGGCATTAGGAATTGTGCCAGTTTTCCTATGCATGTTAACCAAATGTTAACCCTAACTCTACCCCTACTTTTTCAGAATTTCTATTTTAACGTGGAAAATTGACCAAAATATCCCCCGACCCCCCCCCCCCCCCCCCCCCGGGATTTGATCCAGAGACCTCCAGCACCAGCGGTGAACGATTCCACACTACACCACGAGTTGTCGCTCGCAGTACAGGGTGTCTCAAAAAAAACCGTGCACGTGTTTACCCAACTTACTGACCATGAACTTCTAAACTTAGGTGTAACAATTGTATACATATTGATAGACTAAACGCTTAGCTTTCATATGCCGTTTACTTCATCTGATTTGGTTTTGTCAATCTTGAGATATGACTAATTAACTAAAGCTACCTAAAATCGACTTTGTGCCACTTTACAGTTTGCAATGAATAGAAAGGGTTACTCCGGAGAGGAGGGGGATGTGAGTGGGTTGTTACCATCCCCTAAAAATCCAATCCGAAATGCAGAGTATGCTAATATTTGTGTACAATGGTATAGCTAGAGGTTCCCTCTATCCATACATACCAAAACAAGTATAAACATCCCACGCATGACGTCACAATGACCCTCGTCACCAAACATGGCCGACCTCAAAATCCCGCCGTATTCGCTGGACAGTGAAATATAGGCCAAAATAGAAATCTTCGCTAAAAAAGTTCCAAATATCGGAATTTCACCCGTTTTTTGCTTATAAGTGAGGGAAATGGTGTTTCTAACATAGACCTATGCTATTATATTTTATATACCGCATACATAGATTCCTGTCATTTGATTGGTTAAAAGTGAGGGGATAATCAAGCTATGCCTTCAATTTCAATGTGACGTCATGAAAAACAACTATGCCCGGGCATAGTCGCGACTATGCCCGGGGCATAGTCTTTTTTGATGACGTCACACCCCATGGTTCGCGAGTCAAGCAACCCGTTTGAAACATCCGAATCGCCCCGATTGACGAAACATAATAATACGGCGAACAATTTCGTTTTGAACACCCTGTATTTATGTGGTGATGCTGACCTTTGACATTTCGCGTAAACTTTCGTCTGAATTCGCCGGTCTGCTGAAGATTTTGTTTACACTTTTCCATGATCAGTTTCGCATTGTTGTACCGTTTTAAGATGACTAAAACAAACAGCTCTTGTTGCCTTTGTTAATAAAGAAGGTATCAAAGATATGATGGATTCCGCTATAGCCTTAAAATGCAAATTGTCAAGTGAAATCCTGTTAGAATCACTACGGTAAGAATATTATACAAATTTACAGTCGCAAAGCTTCCAAATTCGGAAATCAATATTTTTGTCCGATTCTATTTTGACAAGCGTCTAGCGAACGACAGTGGTAGCACGTCAATCAAATGCTTCAGCTATTGTGTGGGCTATTGTGTCTTCAACACATTAGATCCAGTGATCGATGCAATATCGACTTATTCCCAATCGACTTTTCCCCAATGGAAGATTGATGATGATTCACCAAACGCACCACACACACGGCCGGCCGTCCAAAGCTCTGAATCGATCACCGATTCTGTTGCGCAGGCGCATAATTAACACTAGGTCCCTGGCTGTTTTGTGTCGTCAATTAATATATAGGGCTACAAATAAATAAGATAACCAGCAAAAATAACTTTTCGTAGTTTTTTGGCCTAGACTTAGATTTTAAAAAATCTAAAATCTAAAAATGGACATCGGTAGACATTAATTACAAAACCTAGTAATAAGATTATTTTATTTTTGTTTTGCTTTATCATGTTGATTCTGTCATAAATTTAACAGGGCATTTACCAGTCAACTATTTAATAAATTATGTTTTCTGGGCACAGTGCTTGCATAGGCAATGAAGTTTGAACACAAGTTCGTTTTATTATTCAAAACACAAGTTCGTTTTATTATTTAAAACACAAGTTCGTTTTATTATTTAAAACACAAGTTCGTTTTATTATTTAATTAAGAAACAAACAATACAAACACTTTAATAATTTAACAATTTCCTTGCTCCAAACCTAAACCGATTTATGGGCCATGATATATCCACCCTGCCCTGAGCACTGAGAGTGGCAAAGTACGCCGCCAGTCGGGCCGCCAGTATATTGGAATTATCGATATTGCCGAGTGGATTGGTAAGTCGATATTTACAGCGATCTGGATCTATTGTGTTGAAACACACAATAGCTGAAGCATTTGATTGGCGTGCTACCACTGTCGTTCGCTAGACGCTTGTCTATTTTGGGCAACAGAACGGTGAAGGTTTGGTCTCGTGTACCTTCATTTCATGAAACTTTGGTTGGCCTAAGGAGAAGATGTTGATAGAAAATATTCTTTTAACCAATCAAATGACAACAATCTATATATTTGGTATATAAATCAAATATTGACTGCTTTCATTCGGGTCATGTTCAAATTATAGGCCCTCGGTGATCTCAAAACCCGACTATGCCCCTCGGCTCCGCCTCGGGGCATAGTCTGGTTTTGAGATCACCTTGGGCCTATAATTTGACCATGCCCCTCATAGCAGTCAATATTTGTATAAAGGACCATACAATTAAAATATTTTTCAAAATGGCGATTAAAATTTTTGGTAAGGTGGCAACCACCCCCCCCCCCCCTACTATCGGACTTTGACGGCTTACCCTACCCCCGGGTAAGGTGACACCCTCCATTTGTTTTCGTCAAAATGAGCGCAGGGGATGTAAAAGCGTTCACATTTACGCCCTAGGTCGCTGTTCTTTGCGTTTTAGCGCAATCGGCGACCACCCTCCCTTAGGAGGACGAGGGTTTTAATGCTTATGTCTTAAGCATTATTCTGTAAAAGTGGCACAAATTCGATTTTAGGTAGCTTTAGTTAATTGATCATATCTCAGGATTGACAAAACCAAATTAGATGAAATAAGCGGCATATGAAAGCTAAGCGTTTAGTCTATTAAAATGTATACAATTGTTACACCAAATTCTAGAAGTTCATGGTCAATAAGTTGGGTAAACACGTGCACGGTTTTTTTTTGAGACACCCTGTATATTGCGCCAACTATATGGGCTGGGTCCATTTTTTCATCGAAAAACTTCCACGCCGGGTGGTGCCAACGTGCGCAGTCGTGGTATTTTGTGGTATATGGTAGGGTTAGGGTTAAGGCCCTTCACAATTGATTTTGAGTTTCCTGTTCCAGGTTTAAAAAAGGGACAAGGTGACTTTTAATTATTAATTATTAATTATCTTTTATTTCTTCATTTTGAATCGAATTATTTTGGGGTCGCAACCAATTTCACTACCCTTATATCGAGGACTCTGCATTGATTATTTTCCAAGTATGATTAATTTGATACCCAAGTAATAATGCAATCATGTTCTATGTTTGTACATCATCATAGCTGATATGATTTAAGTCAGAAAATAGCAAATAAAGTTGATTAAAAATCATTTTCAAAGCGAAAATCCTAAATAAAAATAAACTATTTAAAAATAATTAAATATTTAAAATAATTTAAAATATTTTTAAATTCTCAATTTCGGACGCGGGCGGCAACAGGATACTCAAAATCAATTGTGAAGGGCCTAAAGCTATTCATTGCATAGAAATTTCACATTTTTGCTCAACTATTCAACTTTGAGAAGAACTGGAAAGAAAACCAAAAATTATTTGATATTATGTAGAAAACATGTGGGGTTAATATTCACCTAAAATAATCTCCAGATTACCTGATGCACAAGGTCAAATTCAAAGTCGAATTCAAGGTCAAAAAGTTATGAAACCTTAGCATGGCCATACATGAAAAATACTGGCTAATTTTGATTGATTTGGATTGCTTATGCAACTCCCTTTCCAAAACACTAATATCAACCAATTTGACCATGTGATTACCAATTTATTGTCGTTTGAACATTGGCGGTTCCGCTCATTTTGACCGAAATTGTCAAGAAAGGTCGTGGCGCTAAAACTTGAAATTTCAGCTTGTTGAGCCACAATTACCACATACACCAAATCTGAGCACACTATGGTTTAAGATTTCATTCGTCAAGGATTCAAGGTCAGCGTAATGTAACGCGCTAACGAGCTCCCAACGATTTCAATCTTTTATAGGGGCACTAAGAGATGTGTTGGAAGCTGCGCCCTCAATTATGATAAAAACTGGGATTAGTATATTTTTAAAATGGTATTACATGTATGAACTTACACCTATAAGGATTAAGAAAAATCAGCTCTCTTTGTACAAGAAAACGTTGATTCAAAAATGCTCGTAGAGCCGCAACGAGCATTTTACGTCCGACAGTATCCCCCTGCAGTACGCGTGACATAACGCGAACCATATTTGAATAGAGGGAGTTTTTCAATAAATAGCGATGATATTGTTTTAATCAAGTTTTGCTGTGTTTTTTGTTAGTAGAAACAACAATAATGGCAATTTTTAATGTTCATCTTGAATTCTGAAGTAAATTTTTAAACATTTAAAATGTTCAACACCACTTAATGTCCCTTTAAGTGTCGTGTGAACTGACACATTCTCCCCCAACTCTTCATAGTTTGTTGTCTACAATCATAGTACAACATGTATTCGAACACTGACCCTCATTGCCATGCTTATTGGACCATAAAACGCTCGCTATTTGAGTCATGTAACAATCAAAACTTGTTTATGGTCGCCTGAAGTATCCTCTTCCTCATACCCCCCCCCCCCCCCCCTCCCTCCCCACCGATCAACATAACCCATTTCTCATGGACTTCAATGTTGCGAGGCCCTGTGCTGATGGTGGACACATTGCGGGATTCAACATTGATCAGGGGGAGAAGAGGGATCACTTCACTTTACACCTACAAAGTGTTCGAACAATATTTTCTAACATTGTCGGCTCTCTCGATGTCAATGACCTCCAGATATTTATTTTTTCTCTTCATCTATATTTTTGATGTTGCTCTCTATGTGTTTGCTTTTATTTGATTCCTGTGTCACGCCACTTTCATTGACTTTTTTTTAACCCTGCTCATTTGTGTTTACTGGTATGAATGTTGTCTGACTTACAGCGCACCAATTGATTGGCCCATCAGAGCTCTCTGTAATATAGAGATGTAACCAGTTTAATTTGTAATCCCTGAGTTAAAAAAGTTAATGTCAGTTGGGCTATTGTTCACGTTTGCTCTTTATATACAAACAAATACATTTTGGGGCTTCATCAAAAGACTGAAGCAAGACTCATCTGGTATACAAAGCCTTAGGGAGAAAGGGAGACTATCCTCTGACAGCGCCACCAAAGCAAACATACTAAACTAAAATGTCATGTACTACACCATTAAGACTGATGACGCGCAAACACTACAACACGACATTTTGACACGTTCACCACTTGGCAAAATGACTGGCAAATGTCCTTCAACACGGGCAAATGTTTTACTCTAAAAGTCTCCAGCTCTAGAAATACCAAACAACATCAATACCAGCTTTAGCAACCGCACTCTTCAAGAGACAAAATCACATACATACCTAGGGGTTGAGCTTTCCTCCGATCTCAAATGGACCAACCATGTCAATAAGACCACTGCTAAAGCCAATAGGGTTTTGGGTTTCATCCGGAGGAACCTTCACTCCTGTACCCGTGACTTGAGTGCTTCTGCTTTCAACGCCCTTGTCCGTCCCCACCTGGAGAATTGCTCGACAGTGTGGGACCCCCGCGTTGGTGACCTAGTGGACATAATCGAATCCATCCAGCACAGAGACGCACGTTTTATTTACAAGGACTATAACAGGACCAGCAGTGTAACATTTATTCTAACCAACCTGGGATGGGCACCATATCAAGACAGGACGAAGATAGCACGACTAACCATATGCTCCCAAAGATACGACAGGGTCAGGTAGCCATCCCAGCACAAAAGTTCTTACATCCGGCCTCATCACGCCGCTCATCAGCTCGCACAAACCATTAAAGCACAGCTACATAAAACTAACAGGCAGAAGCCGGAGTGACTACTACCTGAAGTCATCCTTTCCAGAGACAACTCTCTTCCTGAACACATCGTCAACATCGAAACAGTAACCATTCAAAGCAGCAGCTCACATCCAACCAGGCACTGCTACAAGCAATTACCAACAAAAAGACTAAAACAAACCCATGCGCACACCCAACCTTCTCGTTTGGCTTCAAACAGGAATCGTTGAGAATATCTTCCAGATCCATATCCAGAAATGTCGGTGATTTGCTACGACCGAACCAAAAATGATAGGAATCTTATAATTTGGCTTTAATGGTAATATTGAATTACTGATTTTAAAAAAAATGATCTGAGGACCCATGAATCACAACCTCCAAAACAGGGTACTCTCTTAGAGGCAGAGACTGATAACAATATACATGAATGAGTGTTGTATTCAAATCACCGTTAGACGATGGCGGCCACGATCCCCGCGATCTTTCAATAGTGGCAATACCCTAGTTTATTGCACACCGGCAATACTGAATTGAACAATCTCGAACCACCGGGTTTCTTGACAAAGCCGGTCACAACAATGTTGTTTCTGGAATTATTGACCGAAAAGTGCCAAAAAAGTGCCAACAATGTGATTTTCATAATTTTGGAGGTTAAAAAAGAATCACATTTGTGGCACTTTTTGGTCGATAATTCAATTTAAATCAATCCTCTCTACCACTACCCAAACATTTCAAACAATGTAGCTCAGTAGTATACACATGTACCATTACGACTGGGTTTTTTGAGTAAATTTCGTGAGCACTGAGTAAATTTACGGAGCAGGGTCAGAGGTCATGGAAATCGAAGTCGGGTCAATATGCAAGGTCAAATCAACATTTAAAGTCATATTCACCCCTCAGAAATCGATGGTAACGTTCAAGCGGAGATCAATATAGTCATTATAACGAGATGTTTGTCTTTCTTTTTTCGTAATGAAATCGATTCGTCTCATCTAACTAACCTATATATTAATGTTTGCCGATCAATAATGGGTTTTCCCCCAACAAGTTAGTTTTAGCCGTCAGTATTGCGATTGGGTTTTCCCCAAGATTATTTTTAGCAACATTAACACGTGATCTGTATCGTCAAGAATGTTGATATTAAGAGAGAAGACATTGGTCCTTTCATGCAACAATTCGCAGAGGAACACAACTTCATGTCAAAGCCAAGGAGAAGTCTCATTAGTAGCATGTTCGGGGAAAAGAAACTGATCATCACCCCTCTTTTGAAATGGTACATTCAAGAGGGTTTAGAGGTTACACAAATACACCAGGTGATAGAATATCAGCCAATAGCCTGTTTCCAAGAGTTCGGTAATACTGTGTCAGATGCACGAAGAGCCGGAGACAGTGATCCCGCAAAGGCCATCATTGCTGACACCATGAAGCTCATCGGCAACTCCTCGTATGGAAAAACGATTACCAATAAAGAGAGACATAGAAATATCAAAATTGAAAACACTAAAGGAGCCAGGAAACGAGTGAATGAACATCTCTTTCGCGATATCAACGAAATTGCCAATGATTGTCACGAGGTCATAATGGCAAAGAAATCCATCAAGGAAGACCTGCCAATTCAAATAGGGTTCTTTGTGTATCAATATGCAAAGCTTCGGATGCTACGATTCTATTTTGACTTCTTCGACAAATACTTTGATCGGTCAGACTTCCAGTATGTGGAAATGGATACCGATTCTGCGTATATAGCCCTATCCGCGGAACACCTCGATGATCTGGTTAAAGTGAACTTACAGACCAATACGAACAAGACAAGAAAAATTGGTTCCCAAGAACCGATACGGAAATCAACAAGCGATACGACAAACGGACCCCAGGTCTTTTTTAAGTCGAGTGGGAAGGAGATGGCATGATTGCCCTGTGTAGCAAAACCTACTATTGTTTCGGCCCAACAGATAAATTCAGCTGTAAAGGAGTAAACAAAAGAAACAACGACATAAACAAGGACCTTTTCTTTCTAGTCTTAACACAGATGAAGTCACAAAGTGGAGTGAACCGTGGTTTCCGAGTCAAAGACAACAGCATTTTTACCTACGCCCAAACACGAGATGCTTTCACATTCTTTTACCCAAAATGGAAAGTTCTAGTGTCCACAACATATCTTGGCATTTAAAGTGAGAGTATTATTACTCATCAATTGCTTTAACACCTCCCCGAAATCCTTTTTCCGGATACAGAGCTCTGGGTCAAAAGTCACGATGCAAACATCGTAATAGACTGCGTTGACGACGCAATGGACGGCATCAATGCCTTGCAGTTCACAACGCAAACGACGCAATGGATTGCGTCAACGCATTGCGATACGCAATTAACGACGCAAACGACGCAATGGAACGACGCAATGGATTGCGTCAACGCATTGCGTTACGCAATTCACGACGCATACGACGCAATTTACGACGCAGACGACGCAATGGACATAAATCACATATTGATTGTGTGAACGCTAAGCATCGCCTATAAAACCCATCATTTCGCGCATTCGCTCGTCATTACTATTTAAACCTTTGAAGAGACAACATGAATACTTTCGCTGCTCATAAACCCCATGTTTGCCTGCGGTGTGGTCGAAGTTTTGGCCGAAAATATGATCTAAAGAGACACGAGACTGTGATACATGCTGACGAGGATGCGGAACAATCGGACGATAGTGAAATAGACGAGACTGATAACCCGGACTCAGAATCGGGTTATGAAGACGAAACTCCTGATGAATCTGAGGCTTCTTATTCCGACAGTGAAGAAGAGTATGATACGACCGATGAAGAGATGTCCACCGATGATGAATTCGAAGACAATGCTGCGTATCAAGAGTGGTATCAACAAGCCATTGAAGAGACTCGGGAGATGCGGAATGAGAAATATGAAAAATACAACCAGTGTATGGATGAAGAAGAAGCAACTGAAAAAGCGTACATGAAAACTTTGTGGGCTCTTCAACGCGTCTTCTTTGACAAATACACGATGTTTCTGTGGAGCAATATACATCTGAAAGACGATGAAACTCACCAGGATATTATGAGTGATCTCGAAGAGAAAATAAATAGAGGGGTGGATATACATAAAGCACTGAAAAGAGTAATAGTGAAACATCGAAGCAAATTTGATGGTCTTTTCCTCTATGATGATGAAGAAGGAATGGAAGATGATGATGATGAAGACAGTGTTTGAAAAAACAAAAACCACCTCATTATAACTGTTACATAATAATACTGTAGGAACCACCTTGTAGTACTGTAGTTTTAATTAATTCATGTAATAACAAATGTAAAAACCTCAGTTCATTTGTACTGTTGTCGTCGTTTTTAAAGTATGTTTGCATATAATTATAAATCTCGGGAACATACTTATCTATACTTATTTATCGAATGTAATGTTACATACATGTACAGAATCACCACGAAGAAAGAAGATTGTAAAACGTTAAACATTTGTCTTATCGTTATTCTTATGTGATGTCATGTCTTATACACGTACCAATCCCAATACTGACGGCTAAAAATAACTTGTTGGGGGAAAACCCATTATTGATCGGCAAACATTAATATATAGGTTAGTTAGATGAGACGAATCGATTTCATTACGAAAAAAGAAAGACAAACATCTCGTTATAATGACTATATTGATCTCCGCTTGGGTGACGTTACCATCGATTTCTGAGGGGTGAATATGACTTTTGACCCGACTTCGATTTCCATGACTTCTGACCCTGCTCCGTAAATTGGGCTATTCCAGATAAAATCCGCACCCCCCCTATAGAGGAATTAGGATTTCCAAACTTTTTTTCGATTGTCGGGCCTTGGAATTCCAGACTTTTTTTCAAAAGGATGGTCTGGAATTTCGTCTCAAAATTGGTCTACCCATGATCAGCACCCTATAGAGGAATTCGGAATTCCAGACTTTTTTCAAAGGATGGTCTGGAATTTCGTCTCGAAATTAGTCTACCCATGGTCAGCACCCTATAGAGGAATTCGGAATTCCAGACTTTTTTCAAAGGATGGTCTGGAATTTCGTCTCGAAATTAGTCTACCCATGGTCAGCACCCTATAGAGGAATTCGGAATTCCAGACTTTTTTCAAAGGATGGTCTGGAATTTCGTCTCAAAATTAGTCAGCCCATTGTCAGCACCCTATAGAGGAACTCGGAAATCCAGACTTTTTTCAAAGGATGATCTGGAATTTCGTCTCGAAATTAGTTAACCCACGATCATCACCCTATAGAGGAACTCGGAAATCCAGACTTTTTTCAAAGGATGGTCTGGAAATTCGTCTCAGAATTAATCAGCCATCCCATTGAGGAACATTCAGACATTTTTCAAAGTATGGATTCAAAATTAGCCAGCTTGTATTGCATATTTATTTAGGCCTATTTATTTATTTATGTATTTTTATGAGAGTGTGTGTATATATATCGATTTATTTATTTATTCATTTATTTGTTTAATTATTTATTTATTTATTTATTAGTATATTTATTTATTTATTTATTTATTTATTTATTTATTTATTTATTTATTTATTTTTTTATTTATTTAGTTAGTTATTAGTTTATTTATCTATTTATTTATTAGTATATATATATTTATTTATCTATTTATTAGTATATTTATTTTGTTAATTATTTATTTATTTATTTATTAGTATATTTATTTATTTATTTATTTATTTATTTATTTATTTAATTTTTTTTAATTTAAATTATTTATTTATTTATTTATTAGTATATTTATTTATTTATTTATTTATTTATTTATTTATTTATTTATTTATTTATTTATTTATTAGTTTATTTATCTATTTATTTATTAGTATATATTTATTTATCTATTTATTAGTATATTTATTTATTTATTATTAGTATATTTATTTATTTATTTTGTATTTGTTTTAATTTGATTTATCACACTATTCTTCATTTCTTTCATAAGTTCAACACCCCCAGCCCCCCCCCCCCCCCCCCCCCACCCTCGCTTTGAGTCAGCTCAGTCAAGCTGTAGGCCTACCCCATTTCGCAACTATTGAAATTGTTGACTTTGGTTATCTCGATGGGTATGGGTACCCCTGGATTTTTCTCACAGCCGCTTGCCTTATTCCCCTGGCTGTATTCATGCCTTTATTGATAAATTATAGTTTTCTTAGAGCGTGGAAGTTTAATACATGATTTAACTCCAGGGTGACCGGTGGTATAGGAACGGGGGTAGAAAGTGAGCTGACGTTTTCAGAAGAAAAATTCTATCCCCAACCTCAGCCCCAACCCAAATAGGAAGGGTGACATTATTCTCGATAGGAACTATGAGATACAGAAGAATGAACATCGCCACAATAAATTCAACCCTTTATCCATGAAAGTGCTTTCATTCTTAATATACCCCCAACTGTTTAAAGTAGATGTTACATAACATCTCTCTGATGACACATACTGCTGACTTATCGGTGTACTATGCAAACACAACAGGGCTCTCAACAACGCAGTGGTCTGTGTACATGTACTCTGTGGTGTCTTGGGATGGGTTATGTGTATGGTTTGATTTTTTAATAGTTATAGTGTTTGGCAATTTTATATTTGACAATCGACAATATTCACATGATTTAAATCTCAACGCTGTTTTGCGTATTTTCCGCATGTTTTCGCACTAGATTATTATTGTGAATACATCTCAATATTGAAATAATATTAATGGATGAACATTGTTGAACAACATTAAAAAAGGACAATATTAATCAAAAGTGAACTATTATGTGCGTGAATAAAGGGGAATAAACCCGGGGAATAAACACGCACATCTTTAATTGTTTACGTTCTGATTATTTATCAATGCCCTCTACCCCTACCTTTTTTCAGCTGATCAGTGTTTGGAAAATGTACGTAATAGGCTACCGTTATTATAAATAGAATATAAATACAAGTCACAAATATTTATTGATGTGTGCAGAATAAACTTTGTTAAAAACAATCCCAGATTGAAATGTGAAATTTTCTGATGTGTAAAAAAAAAGCTAAGACTATTTATAACTGAGACTATATTAACGTTGGCAGGCACTATGCATCAAAGTTTCTTATGTTTGCATTTGATGATACTAAAAAACAACAAATTATTTTACAGCAAATACTAGTAGCGAAAATCAACTTGTTACGGCAATTTAATATCACTAATTTGTATTCCCGGGCTGCCATCTTCCTATACCCACAGATAGTCCTATACCATTATAAATAACAATTGACGAACATTTAATTCGGCGAATTGGATCTCCTAAATGTAGTGAAATCAGTGAAATTAAACTGCTAGCGAAATAAAATTGTTTTACAGTACTTTTCTTACATGTGTTTTCTGCCGGGGTCCTATTAAAGTAGCTTGTGCTTTTAGGGCACGAAGGTACTTTGAATTTCTTTTTGTAATGAATTTACTTCAGAATTCAAGATGAACATTAAAAATGACCATTATTGTTGTTTCTACTCACAAAAACACAGCAACACTTGATTAAAACCATGTTTAAATATGTTGGAATCCCGGGGGTGTGGGGGGGGGGGTACTTTCGCCAAAATCGTACGTGGATGTGCCTGCCAGACTTCGAAAATGTGACTTTCCCTATACCTATTTTTTTGCTAATTTCCCACCCATCAATATACCAATTTTGTAAGAAAAGCACCCAATTATGCAAAAATGCCTCAAAATACACACAATTTATGCCAATTGGACGCTTTGGTCTGTGATGAAAACAATCTCATCGCTATACCAATGTTTGCGAAAAACTTAACACCCCAAAAGGCAGGCACATATTATACGTATACCATATCAATGTGAGAACCGCCCCCCCCCCCCCCCCCCCCCCCCCCCCCCCCCCCCATCGACGATTTGTTAATTTGTTATACAAAGAGGGCTGTTTTTCTTAATCCTTATACTATAGGTGTAATTCATGTAAGGCATAGAAAAATAAATAACATGTTTCCCGTCCGGAGAGGGAGGGTCTTACTATTGACTATTTTCCAATTTGTTGCTCTTTTTTCCGAGTTGGCCGCCGACACAAGTCGAAAGTGACCAACTGACTGTGTCGGGGACACTCCTAATTAAACAGACGAGATTTTCCACTATACTTGCCAGAGAACAAAAAAAACACCAAAAACATCTAAATTCAGTACATTTTGTTAATTGTACGGTGGCAAACTAGACGTGTTGCCTGTAAAATGATATACGGTAACACTGTACAGATTTGTAACTAAATGTTTGCATATAGATATTTGTTTCTCTTCAATTTTGGTCAAATAAAATTATAATTATTGTTTGATAGCCTATGCCTGGATCTGGTATAAAGCAAGAAGTTTCATTTATGAATGATGGATAAAATGACAAATAGGTTTTGAATGCTATTCAACACAACATGCATAACAACAGTTACAGTTATACTTTTTTTAAACTCAATTTCAAAAATAAACAACAAATGAAATAAATAATATACAAATATTTACAAATCAGTGTTTTATTATATTACACTCAAACAAGTCTCTTCCCCTATTTAAATAATTCAAAACTGTATGTGTCTTGATCGTTGTTTAAAATGAAAATGTCTTTCGAATTAATGAAAGAATTTCTAAATTATTTCAACAAACCAATACTTGGGCATGATATAGGTCAATCGGGGAGTCAGGTAGGGGTCAATTCCTCAACTTAATAATAGATCTCATGTGGGATTGCCTTGATTTAGGTGTTCTCCAATCCTCAACTGGTACCTACCTGCTCCGGGTGGAGGCTAGTGCAAATGAACATCATATTAGCATGATTAGTGCAGTCAATCGTGTCCTAACACCCGCTGCGAAATTTGAGATATCACCACAGCGTGTCAGTAAACATCGATGCGTGCCTCAAAAAACGATGCGGACACTGCGTAAACCGATGCGGACTTGTGCGTAAACCGACGCGGGTGTAAAACGATGCGGACTCAGCGCCAAAGATCACAAGTCGCAGTGGCTTATCCATGGGGGAGGGGGGGTGACCACCCCCATTGACAAACAGTTTTAACAAAAGAGTTTTAAAAAAGGAAGAGAAGAGGAGGAAAAGGAGTCATACTGGACAATGCTACAAATGCCAATTTTGCGCTTTGCGCGTATTGCATTTAATGTACCGGTATCATTATTCAAGCTTAACAAAACGGCTTCAGGAAAATTGATGACCTTTTTAGTCAAAACAATTTGGCGAGTTAATGAATCAAAACTTCACCACAACACCATTAACATAACTAAATGATATAGGCTAATGAAAGTTGATATTGAGTTTCCCGTCACATTTTGTTAAAAAACAAGCAAGGTAACTTTTTCATTATTCATTATTTTGGTGACTTTCATTATTGTACCAATGTCAAACACAATGCTTTAGACTGCCGCACCTAAATCAAGACTTGAGTTGGGTATAAGATTGATTTAACTCATAGTAAAGCTATATAGGTCACAATAATTTGATTAATAATTGAACGAACACGAAACCATGACCGCGACGCAGCAAAAGATACACAAAATGTACAATTTCGCATGTTTTTACTAAAAAAAAATAAGTGTTGTTTTTGTTTGTTGAAATTTCCAATAATGAATTCAAGCGCGGGCCTAAAATGTCCACTACAGATCATTATACCACCGGTCTTTGTAAAACCCGACAATGTGGGCCTATTGCAAAAAACTACAGATCTGAAACCTACTCATAGATGTGGGTGAAACCCGGCTGAAAGTTTGACTAATTCAGCCAAAGACACCACACGTCAATACGGCGCTGCCCATGAAAAAGGAATTTCCCAACTATGGTTCGGGTTTTGGATCGGTAGCATACATTTGGAAATTGCGTCGGCTGATCCTCTGAGAGTTTCCGGTCAAGTATAAAATGTCCGCAATATATCACTATACCCCCCCCCCCCCCCCCCCCCCCCCACACCACCCCGGTCTTATTAAAACCCGACAATTTGGGCCTATTGCAAAAAATAAACTACACTCTGAAACGCATAGATTTGGGTGAAACCCGACATTTACACCCAAGTAAATTAAACTTTGTTGGAGTCAAATCGAACAAATAATCATGATAATGTTGAACTAACATAAGTGAAATATGTTGAATTACACTCATTTTGTCTGTGGCGGTAAAGATGAGCATGTGGCATGTGACGAGTGTCCAATTCGTGGTTACTTGACACGATTTGATTCGCCATGGAAGTTTGACAAATTCAGCCAACTGTCCGCAACAGATAACTATATGCATCCCTCCCATGTCTTTGTAAAACCCGACAATTTGGGCCTATTGCGAAAAAATAAACTACAGATCAGAAACCTACGCATAGATTTGGGGGAAACCCGACTGAAAGTTTGACTAATTCACCCAAAGACACCACGCGTCAAAACGGCGCTGCCCATGAAAAAGGAATTTCCCGTATATGGTTCGGTTTTGGTTCGTTTGGTAAATCATATCTATTGGGGATAATAAAACACTATTGAACCTACATCATATAAAACCTGGATACGTGATATTATTAGATCTAAAGCTTAAGTTTGGAAAGTGTTTCGGCTGATTTAACTGATTTTGATCAGTCATTGATAATATTGAACTAGCATAAATTAAATAAGTCAACAGGCGAGGTGTCCTCTGAGAGTTTCCACCACCCCCCCCCCCCCCCCCCCCCCCCCCCGGTCTTAGTAAAATATGACAATTTGGACTTAATTGCAAAATTTGAACCGTAATGCGCAATTTGCTAAATTCAACCAAAAGGAGGCAATTCCTTTTTACATATAGGAGTCAATTATAAACTGTCCGCAAATATCACTTTACCCCCCCCCCACCCATTTATTTGTAAAACCGACAATTTGGGCCTATTGCGAAAAAATAAACTACAGATCAGAAACCTACGCATAGATTTGGGGGAAACCCGACTGAAAGTTTGACTAATTCACCCAAAGACACCACGCGTCAAAACGGCGCTGCCCATGAAAAAGGAATTTCCCAAATATGGTTCGGTTTTGGTTCGTTTGGTAAATCATATCTATTGGGGATAATAAAACACTATTGAACCTACATCATATAAAACCTGGATACGTGATATTATTAGATCTAAAGCTTAAGTTTGGAAAGTGTTTCGGCTGATTTAACTGATTTTGATCAGTCATTGATAATATTGAACTAGCATAAATTAAATAAGTCAACAGGCGAGGTGTCCTCTGAGAGTTTCCACCACCCCCCCCCCCCCCCCCCCCCCCGGTCTTAGTAAAATATGACAATTTGGACTTAATTGCAAAATTTGAACCGTAATGCGCAATTTGCTAAATTCAACCAAAAGGAGGCAATTCCTTTTTACATATAGGAGTCAATTATAAACTGTCCGCAAATATCACTTTACCCCCCCCCCCCCCCCCCCCCACCATTTATTTGTAAAACCGACAATTTGGGCCTATGGCGAAAAAATAAACTACAGATCTGAAACCTACGCATAGATTTGGGTGAAACCCGACTGAAAGTTTGACTAATTCAGCAAAAGACACCACGCGTCAATACGGCGCTGCCCATGTAAAAGGAATTTCCCAACTAGTGGTTCGGTTTTGGATCGGTAGTATAACTTTTGGAATTCCAGACGTTTTTTGATATTCCAAACATATTTTTTGGAATTCCAAACATTTTTCAATAGTCAAGGCCTTGGAAATCCAGACAACTTTTAATTATCACTATTCCTCTATACCCATTTCCCATAATTAACGTTTGGAATTCCAGACATTTTTCAATAGTCAGGCCCTGGAAATTCAGACAACTTTTCATTATCACTATTCCTCTATACCCATTTTCCATACTATTAACGCTTGGAATTCCAGACGTTTTTGGAATTTTAAACATTTTTCAATAGTCAAGGCCCTGGAAATTCAGACAATTTTTCATTATCACTATTCCTCTATACCCATTTTCCATACTATTAACGCTTGGAATTCCAGATGTTTTTGGAATTTCAAACATGTTTCCATAGTCAAGGCCCTGGAAATTCAGACAATTTTTCATTATCACTATTCCTCTATACCCATTTCCCATACTATTAACGCTTGGAATTCCAGACATTTTTCAATAGTCAGGCCCTGGAAATTCAGACAACTTTTCATTATCATTATTCCTCTATACCCCTTTCCCATACTATTAACGCTTGGAATTCCAGACGTTTTTTGAAACAAAATATTATTCCTCTATAGGGGGGGTGCGGATTTTATCTGGAATAGCCCATTTACTCAGTGCTCACGAAATTTACTCAAAAAACCCAGTCGTAATGGTACATGTGTATACTACTTAGCTCACACCACATAAGCCATATTCAAAACTCCCACCAAAGAAAGGAAAGTTAAAACCACTCATTCCGTAATAAATCATATTGCCTCGGTACAGTTCTTTCTGATACACCCTGTATAAGCTGCTGATTCTATTACAAAAGAGCAACCAAAAGCATAGTGGATTTTCATTTGACTCACATACAGAGTGGTCCAAAAAAGATTTACACTTTTTAAGATGCATATTTCTCGAAATGGACGAGACATCCAATAATTGTTTTAATATTATCTTAAATGCCATTATCCTAGTGATTTATGGTGTAAACGGCGTTGAAAATGAAGAATAACTTAAGAAATGGCGACGGTTTAAAGAATTTCTGCACATGGACTTTTCCATCACCAGTTGGTCTCAGTTGAAAATTCCCATAGCGTTACACTGCCGATAATGAGCTAATTGATATTCATGAGGTGATTTACTACAGCGATTTTACATTGGAATTTTGACTTGCTCGATAAAATCAAGAATTGTAATGCTCTTAAATCTTGAATCTGAATATGAAACATTAATTTATTGGTATAAAATGTACAATGAACACAATGAAATGGTAATTGGGTCTGATGATTTAATACTTTGTCGACAGCACAGTGATAACTTTCAAGTTTCCAGGGGGAGAAATACTTTTGCGCGGCAGTGTATAATACGTAATAGTGGGTTGCTTTGTTTCCACAATAATCTAATCGATGATTGTCTTTTTTATCTTATTCTTGTCTCGGATAGTGAACATTATCTTATTTTTAAAAGGAATGTTCTAACAAGAAGCTCTATAAGTTCATAAAAAAATTCCTTCTTCCTTTTATTTGAAACCACCTATTTTCCCGTTAAAATTCCATAATTTCTTAAAAGGGGCATTGAGAGATACGTTTGGGAGTACGCCCTCAATTATCCTGGAAATCAGTTTTTTTGCATCAAAGTAATACTTAGGCATAATTATACTAACTACCATCTGAAACAGTTTACCAACATTCGCCGTTTATCATATAAAATGTCATGATTTTCTGTTTCGATCTGATCATATCGAAACTAGGTGCTGAATTCGGCAGTTATGCTATCGTTTTACTCACGGACTTTCGCGGCAAATCTCAACCCGGAAGTGCCGTTATTTGGCATGAAGGCGATGACGGAATTGTATGACATTTTGGATTTGGGCTATGTTGATGATTATCTTTACGTTATTTGCTCATTAAGTATGTCGATACATCTCTCAATGGCCCTTTAATGAGACACATATTTCAGTCCTATACCGTAATTTATATTTAAATTGCATGTACTTGATGAACTCAAATTAAAAAGTGCAAGGGCGCATGGAACTAAGTATTTGAATAATAATATGTCTGTGTAGACCGTCAATGCGCGGTTTTTTATTCAAGATGCGTGTTTAAAGGTCCCTTAGGCTATATTAAAAAATATTTTGTCTCAAATCTGTTCAGTTTTTCCAAACCTAATGCGGAATGCGATTTTGAAGAAAATTTTTTTTTTATAAATATAAAATATTGAAATCTTTGTAAAATTGAACTTTTGTATTTAAAATGATGCGATCAATGAAAATCTGACAAATCTGTGAAATGTTGGGATTTTTGTTTGTTTTGGAAAACGCGCATCAATTAACTTACGGCCCGTGGGAGCTTTGAGACAAAAGATTTTTTTGTAATATAGCCTAACGGCATTCATGTCAGACGATTACAATTTTGATAGAACGTCATTTGTCGGCCGTTGTTTGACGCTAAATAGACATTTTCCGTAATTTATGAGTACAAAACTCAAATTCTGCTCAGTTTATGAAAAAATGACCAATACGGGGGAGGGGGACCAATAAGGGGGAATGTTACACGTTTAATTGGATAAAATCAAATAAACAACTGATAGCATCGAATGGCATGTTTTAATGGTCATTTTGGATATTTCAAAGCCATAAATTCCATAAAATGACAGCCGTAACCGATAACATTCCAATACAAGATTGCTCTGCCTTTATAATGATGAAAATTAGGTGACCTTTAACTTGAAATCTACATTTTGTATATGCATAACATTTAAATGATGTCTTAGAAGGGATTATTATCATCAGCATACAGGACAAAATGTTGTGATAATAACAATAGGGTTGTTTGGGGTGTGGTCATTACATGTCATTATTTTCCAAATAATTGCGCTATGTAATTGGGGCTTATTTATGGACACACCTCATCTATAAATTGTTGGTAAACATTCTTGATTTTATTTGGGCTTCCAGCCAGTGGCGGTGCCCTTACACCCCCCCCCCCCCCCCCCCCCCCCCTTCCAGAAAAAGAAAATCTGGTTTGGAGACGAAAAAGAAACACAGTACTTCGGGGGGGGGGGGGGGGGGGGGGGTGGCCTTTTCCTTTTCAAAAAGGGTCGGTCGCTTGGCATCTCCAAAAATGCAAAATCGGGGCCGGTAGGACCCTGTTCTGTGTGGGGCATGTCCCCACAAGTTTTTGGGACTTGATATTGATTTTTAAAAAAGTATATCAAACATAAATATAGACTGTAACATAAAAAGTTATACAATTGCGATTTCATTTTTAATCCAATTCTAAAATCATGCAATTTCAAAATCATATACACTCTGTAATAAGTGATGTGTTGACAACCAGACGAATTTTGTTTGGTCTTTTTAACTGCTTTTGTTTCAAAATGGGCCACTAATTACAGCATAGAATACAATCTTGTTTGTCGAAATCAAATGGTTAGGGTATCACGTAGGGATCATTAAGAGAACTACATAATTCTTTTTCAACTAGTTTTTATTTCATTTAAAAAAATAAATTCATGACATGTAATTAATGAAAAATAATATATTGAAAATTTCTTTGAGTCGATAATTGCATCTTGAATACACCATAGACGAGATATGGAGCGTGCTAACAACTCAGGTATTACTGTGTTGTTAAACAGACCAAGGTAGCGTTTTCAAGCATTCATGTTCCCATATATGAAGATATTTCCAATCAAAGTTCCATCACCAAAGATCCCTGCCCGAACAAGCAGTTTCTGTCTGATTTTGGGCTGTTCATTTGAATGAAATGAACCATTGTCTCACAACGGCGATTATTCCTGTATTCATGGTTTGATTCTATTCATACTGTTCTTCCCAGTGATTTAGCCAAAGTGGCCCAGGTGATTTCCCAACTACTTTAGACAATTGATTATTGCTCTGCTTCCTGACCATCGATTTTCATAAAACAAAGCTTATTATTGCAGTGGTAACGCTCAAGAGCTATTGTGTGACATATGAACACGTGTGGGGCCGTTCAAATAAACTACTCAACGCAAAATGTCTATTGTACAATTTATTTTGAAAACCCACCAAAAATCCTCCGAAAATGATGGCCATTTACACTTAAATTGACACTAAATAAAACAACAACAATTTGGAACACACCATAATCTAGCTCCATGTAAAGCTAATAATATTCTCTCTCAAAATATTTTATTTTCAAGCACATATATATTACAGTCGAACCGCAAATAATGTTTATGTGTGTCAAATTTCAGGAAAAACATACGCCGTTTCCTGCTTGAAAGCTCGCTTTAAAAAGCGTTTGGAGATATTTGAGTCCTATACCGTGTTTGTCTGGCCGTCTTAAAGACTAAAGAGGGCCGCCAAACACCCCATAATCGGGTCTGAGATCAAGATAATTACATTTTCCAGTTCCTCATGTAAAAATGAATCTGATTGGATAAGAAGGGAAACTGCAAGAGAGGAAATGTGCGGTGTACCTTAACATTTCCTGTATTTCCCGTGTATGACAAATATAAGCCATTGTTAAACAGTTTCAAGTGGTGTTCTTGTTGTTTTGTCGGGCATAAAGTGCACAGATAAAAACAACCTGAAAGCAGGTTAAAGTCGGCATACATAAAGGCCCCTCTGACCTCGAAACGATTTGATATGGGGTTCCCGCCTTTATCTCATGGACTCTTAACATTGAAATTGAATACGTTATAATTTAATATTTCGCGTTATACAGTAGGGAGTTAATCAACTGTTTTAAACATTTAGTTAGTGTGTAAACCAAACTCAAATCAGTTATTATGCTCTTCGTTTAGTTTTGACTACATATTTTCTAATAACACTTGTCCTTGTATGTAAATTGGAAAGATGTGGATGCATCGCTACAATGCGTAGCAACGTTCTGTATTCGAACTCATGCTTTTAAATGTGAAATCAAAAACATTCCCATACACCTCGTCCTCCTCCCCACAACCCAACCAACCCAACCCAACCTAACCCAACCCACCTGACCCTATCCAACCCAACACCACCCAACCAAATCCAACTAAACCAAACCAAACCTAACCAAACCTCAAAAGTAATACAGAGTAAGACAAAGACAGAGCGCAAATATTATCCATCAAGGGATTAACACTAAATTCCCCAGTATATATTTAGTTCATCGATGTACAGGGTGTCCCTAAGAAAGGATGCACACGTTCCACGTTATTGCCCTAATCGATTACCCAGTATGTGGCTAAATTAATTTATTCGTTATTGCTCTTCCCAATCCAACGATCACGGTACTTAAAAATGGGTTGTGCCACTTTCGAGGAAAAAAGATGCTTGTAGAACGAATAATTTTAATAATCAATATTCATTAATTGACCTTGATATGAGCTTTTTTCAAATGTCGTGTGGTTGATCACTCACTGAATGTCAAATCTGTGCTATTTTTCATGAAGAAATGCTTCAAAGCGTTGAACATAGCAGCAATGATTTTACACATGGTTGATTTTTTAAAGACTGGCACAATTTTGATTTTGTTTGCTCATGGACTTGAAACTCGTGTCAACGCTAAATCCAAATGCGAAATGGTAAAAGATGAAAAGAAAAAAAAATCTTCTGAAAGTGGCACAAACCCGATTTTTGAGTGCTCGTTGTAGATCAAACATATTTTTAGATTGAGAATAGTAAATACAAATCAATTAAACGGCATTTGAAAGCCAACTAAATTATCTTTCAGATTATTCAAAGATTACAGCCAAATATTACGTGATCAATTATGGCAATGACGCGGAGCATCCTTTTTAGGGACACCCTGTACATGTATGAAGTGTTGGAATAATAGGGAATATCTAGAAAAATAAAGAAGATTTTCATTTTCCATTGCAATAAATCGGCATATTGTTTGTTACCATAATAACTATTTACCAAGGCCAAGGTCTAATTGCTTCAGAAGGAAAAATCCAACTATTCCAAGGTTTCGTATAATGTATGTAGGCCTGCTTAATTCAGACAATCAGATAATCAAATTGGATGCGTTAAGAATTGATTAACAGGCCTTGTATTAAATTCGTTTCTCTATTGAGTTAATGGATTTTGATTATTATGACCCCATAAAATTCATCATACGTATTATACGTTGGAACAAAATTATTTCATCCTAAAACCGCTGGAGTTGGATAACCAACTTATTCCATGTCAGTATCGTTTTTTGAATGTATATAATCCCTTGTTGAGCGTTCGTGACATACAAACAAACAAACAAATCAACAAACGTAGCTCGTATGCATAATTCAACCTTGAATATTCTAAAACACACCCGTGTCCGGCATCGTCTGTAAACATAATCATGAATAGGGCGCCCCCTGGAAGAAATCAGTTATTTCAGGCTAGCGCGAAAGAAAAGTTAAAACAACATTTTGAGGTCGTCGTATACTATTACTGTATCTATATTGACCCAAGTTACTGTTATATAACTTGATGTGGATTAAGCCAGTCCAGTTTTAACAGTGGATTGTAGCGAAACAGCTGGGTGAGTATTGTTGGTTTCTCAAATGTCAATACGGAGTAAGCTTAAAGCCCCAACCAAAAAATCCAGATGTTAAACACATCACAATTGTGGTCTCAGATACTACTGAAAAGCTCAGAGGGTCTAACTACATCAACTGTGTCCCTAAACATGGTCAAGGTTTGCATGAAATATTTATGTGTATGAAAAATTTCGCTACTGGCTAGAATTAGTGAAATTGTCATTCTTACAAGCTTTTAGTTTTCTTATTAGACAATATTAGAAATGCGTATATTTGTAAACATTTCATGATGTAAAAATGTGGGTTCTTCTGCATTATGAACATTTGATGGCGCGAAAAAGTAGTGCCTGCTTTAGAATATACCCATGTGTCCTTGTTGGGTAGCACTACATTACATAATGATATGGTGAACTGTCACTACAAATTACTCTGTACACATCATGTGCTGGTGGACCATGGATATGTCACTCCATTTCCATGGGAAACGAGGATTTTTTTTGTTGGGGCTTTAAGCTAAATTCAATATCCACAGCGCACAGCTTTATTAATACATTACATGTATGTCTGCAAAAGTGGCATGCCGTATGCCGAAGCATGGCCGAAGGTTTCACGATCAATTTGGTTGCTGGTGGAGCGGAACAATTGTCATGTCGTCATCTGTTACAAAACTTTCAGTCATCTTACCATACTGTTTTACAGGCAGATGGTCTTCAGTATTGTTCTGTACTTTCCTCAGACTCAGACAACTTTTAAATCCATGATCTAGTTCTGAATCATAGCTCTGGCCTCCATGCATCAAATCGTACACGCGGTACTTATGACTTCAAAATTGCATCAACGGTAAATTTCTGTGACGTATACGATAGTTTAAACAATGTGGTACCGTTGTTTGCTGGTAAAAATCGATATAAAATAAAATATTGAAATCATATTTGCCTGATCTGACCTGATGTCCCTAATAATTTTATGGCCGATATTAAATTAAATCCCAAAAAATTGAAACCACTATACTTCACACATTTGAAACCAAAATACATGATAACTAAATACAGCAAATAATTAATATAATATTAAATTTAGTCACCTCGTCCCTTTTTGAAATGTTGAACAGGAACCTAAGAATCAAGTGTGAAGGGCCTTTAGTAGTGCAGGCCTCTATGATCCGTATTACTCGAAATGGATCTTCCCTGTTTTGTTCAATAATCGTGTTTCCTGATTTTCATCATAATTTCAGATACTTGTGCCACACTATGAGCGTATTAAAGAAAGCGGGAATACATATGACGCCTTTTGTCTGCAAGTATTGCGGTTACAATTTATTCTCAAAGTTTGATAGATATATGATACATCTCCGCCGTCATCATGCAAAGTATCGGCCCGTGTATACACCAATGTGTTCAAGGAGGAGAGACTGGAAAACATCAAACACAATACACAATTTATCATGTGATAAGAGTTTAGAAGCCAAGTACAGGATTCGAAAGAAATCACCCAAATGTTCATATTCTGATCAGAGTTTCCAACAATTGAGTTACAAAACCCGCCGTGGAAAGATCCATTCCAAACCATACCAATGTGCGTACTGTGATAATACTTTCCCTCGTTTAGGGAATAAGATTTGTCATGAAAGGATTCATACTAAAAAGAAACCATATTGTGACAAGACTTTCTCTCATTCAGGTAGTAAGATCAATCATGAAAGGATTCATACTAAAGAGAAACCATACCAATGTTCATATTGTGACAAGACTTTCTCTCATTCAAGTAGTAAGTTCCGTCATGAAAGGATTCATAAAGAGAAACCATACCAATGTTCATATTGTAACATGACATTCCCTGATTCGGGTAGTAAGACTCGTCATGAAAGGATTCATACTAAAGAGAAACCATACCAATGTGCGTACTGTGATAAGACTTTCTCTCATTCGGGTAATAAGACCAGTCATGAAAGGATTCATACTAAATCTGAGAAACCATACCAATGTTCATATTGTGACAAGACTTTCTCTCATTCAAAGAGTAAGCTCCGTCACGAAAGGATTCATAAAGAGAAACCATACCAATGTTCATATTGTGACATGACATTCCCTGATTCGGGTAGTAAGACTCGTCATGAAAGGATTCATACTAAAGAGAAACCGTACCAATGTTCATATTGTTACAAGACTTTCTCTGATTCACATAATAAGATACGTCATGAAAGGATTCATACTAAAGAGAAACCATACCAATGTTCATATTGTGACAAAACTTTCTCGCAGTCGGGGGAAAAGATCGCTCATGAAAGGGTTCATTTCGAAAGAGAAACCATACAAATGTTCATGTTGTGACCAGACTTTCCCTGAATCATATAATAAGTCCAGTTACGAAAGGGTTCACTCTAAAATGAAACCATACCAATGTGCATCTTGTGACAAGACTTCTCGCAGCCGGGTAGTAAGAATCGTCATGAAAGGATTCATACTAAAGAGAAACAATACTAATGTCAATATTTTGACGAGGATTTCTCTCATTCAGGTAGTAAGATCCATCATGAAAGGATTCATACTAAAGAGAACCCACACTATTGTGCATATTGTGACAAGACTTTCTCTTATTCGAGTAGTAAGATCAATCATGAAAGGATTCATACTAAAGAAAAACCATACAAATGCTCATGACAAGACTTTCTCTCATTCAGGTAGTGAAATCCACCATGAAAGGATTCATACTAAAGAGAAACCATACCAATGTGCATATTGTGACAACATTTTCTCTGATTCAAGTAATAAGACCAGTCATGAAAGGGTTCACACAAAAGAGAAAATATACAAATGTGCATCTTGTAACAAGACTTTCTCTCATTCGGGTAGTAAGTTCAATCATGAAAGGATTCATTCAACAGAGAAACTATACAAATGTGCATTTTGTGACAAGACTCTCTCATTCATGTAGAAAGATCCGTCATGAAAGGATTCATACTAAAGAGAAACCATACCAGTGCAGATTTTGTACGAAGACTTTCTCGCAGTCAGGTTACAAGACCGCTCATGATTCATACTGAAGATTTCTAATATTAATATTGTGACAATATTTTCTCTGATTCATGTAGAGTTATAACTTATAAGACCCGTCATGAAAGGATTCTTGTCAAACAGAAACAATACCAATGTGTATAATTTTAACAAGACTTTCTCGCAGTCGGGTCATCCCAGCAGTCGGGTCATCCCACAAAGACCACTCATGAACGGATTCATACCAAGGAGAAACCATACCATATTGCGCATATTGTGACTAGACTTCCTCGCAGTCAGTTGAAAAGACCCGTCATTTAAAGTTGACTGCTGGGTCATTCCGTGTCAAATCAACCAATGGGTTAAACGCTACCTTCTTTTCGGTCATATTTGGCTTATGGGATGCCCAACATTAATATCAGCTCCATCCGATTGACGGTTTTCGCGCTACGGCTCGCTCTTTCTTGACGATTTTGGTCAAAATGACGCCAATTTTCATACGACTATAAATCGATTTGCATAAACAATCCAGATCCGCCATTTTAATGTTTCATATAGGACCATGTTAAAGGTTTTGATGACATTTTGACCTTTACTCTTACCTTGAATTTTACATTGTGGATCACGTAATTTGGAGACTAACGTTGGTGTAAATTATATACCCCACATGTTTTCTACTTCAAATCAACGAATTAGAGATAATATTTTTTGTTTTCTTCCCAGTTCTTCTCGAAGTAGGATATACTAAAATGTGCTTTTCCCTATGCAATTCGAGGGGTCAGAGCCAGAAGGCTCTAAGTGCAATAATAGTTATTTCAAGAAAATGCTTTTTTGTACTTAGGGACGCACCATTTGATTTTCAGGGGGCATGGAAGTTGGGGTCGGGCGGAATTTTTTTTTTCGCCACCGAAGTAGGCGGAATTTCTTTTTTTTGCCTTCGGCGGCAAGTTTTTTTAATTTTTAGCAAAGCCGGCAAAGTTTTTTTTTTTTTAGGTTTTAATGGTTTTCTTTACATTGAGTTGGGCCTTTTGGGTGAGTCATTTTTCTTTTTTTTACTCAGCAGTGGGTCATTTTTGTTTTGTTTTTTGGTTGGTGGGCAAAGTTGTTTTTTTCCTGGATAGTGGGCAAAGTTTTTTATTTATTTTAAAAACTTCCATGCCCCCCCCCCCACCCCCCCCCCCCCCCCTGAGTATCTAATGGTGCGTCCCTTAGGACCTTCTGGTTCTTACACATCTCATACATTGAGTTGCACTTAGGGCTCCACATTTTTGCTGATAACAGTTTCTGTGGTTATAACTTGTTTATGACTATGCAATTATAGGGTGCCAAGTGTTGTAAGGATTATTTTGGTACCAAAATCTCCCGAATAGCCATGTCCAGAACAGGCATAATTGTACTTAGGGCCTTCTGGTTCTCACACATCTCATGCATTGAGTTGCACTTAGGGCTTCCACATTTTCGCTGATAACAGACTAGAACAGTTTCTGTGGCTATATCTTGTTAATGACCATGCAATCATAAGGTGCCCAGTGTTGTAAGGATTATTTTGGTACCAAAATCTCAATTTGGCCAAAACTGCTCTTAAGGCCTGCTGGCTCTGACCCCTCGAATGTAATTACATAGGGTCATGTGTTTTAAGCTCGCCTCCTTTCGCGTTACACACGGATTTTGGCTTTCGCGACATGATTTTAACTTTACACATTTATATTTGCTTGTAGTAAAAGTATACATATTTGAGTCCTATACCGTGTTTGTCTGGCTATTTTAAGACTAAAGAGGGCGGCCTAACACCACATAATCGGGTCTGATATCAAGATAATTAAATTTCCCAGTTCCTCATGTAAAAAATGAATCTGATTGGATAAGAAGGGAAACCGCAAATGACATTTAAAGGGTCAGAGAGGAAATTTGTGTACCTTAACATTTCCTGTATTTCCCGTGTATGACAAATATAAGCCATTGTTATACAGTTTCAAGTGGTGTTCTTATTGTTTAGTCGGGCATAGAGTGCTCAGATAAAAGTCGGCATACATAAAGGCCCCTCTGACCTCGAAACGATTTGATATGGGGTTCCCGCCTTTATCTCATGGACTCTTAACATTGAAATTGAATACGTTATAATTTAATATTTCGCGTTGTAGGGAGTTATTAAAATGTTTTTAACATTTAGTTAGTGTAAACCAAACTCAAATCAGTTATTATGCTCTTCGTTTCTTTTGACTACATATTTTCTAATAACACTTGTCCTTGTATGTAAATCGGAAAGATGTGGATGCATCGCTACAATGCGTAGCAATGTTCTGTATTCGAACTCGTGCTTTTAGAATGTGAAATCAAAAACATTCCCATACACCTCCTCCCCACAACCCAACCAACCCAACCCAACCCAACCCAACCCAACCCAACCTAACCCACCCGACCCAACCCCACCCAAACCAACCAAACCAAACCAATCCAAACCTAACCAAACCTCAAAAGTAATACAGAGTAAGACAGAACGCAAATATATCCATCAACACTAAATTCCCCATGCCAGTATATATTTAATTCATCGGTGTACAGGGTGTCCCTAAAAAAAGGATGCACATGTTCCACGTTATTGCTCTAATCGATTACCCAGTATGTGGCTATAATTTTTATATAATCGTAAATTTAATGTATTCGTAATTACTCTTCCCGATCCAACGATATGCTTTATCAATCACGGTAATTAAACGGGTTGTGCCACTTTTGAGGGAAAAAGATGCTTGTAGAAAGAGTTATTTTACTCATTTGATCATCAATATTTATTATAGACCTTGATATGAGCTTTTGTCAAATGTATTTGGTTAATCACTGAATGTCAAATCTGTGCTATTTTTATGAGGAAATTTTTCAAAGCGTTGAACATAGCAGCAATTATTTTACACATGGATTATTTCTTTAAAAACTGGCACAATTTTGATTTTAATTGCTCGTGGTCAATCAAGCATATCTTTGAGTAGTCTCATGCAAATTCGATAAAACAAACTGCATACGAAAGGTGATTTAGTTCTCCTGAAACTCGTGTAAACGCCAAATCCAAATACGAAATGGTAAAAGATGAAGAAAAAAATTTCTGAAAGTGGCACAACCCCGATTTTTGAGTGCTCGCTACAGATCAAACATATTTTTAGATTGAGAATAGTAAACACAAATCAATTAAAGGTAGATGTTCCGATTGCTGGCCTGATTTTCAACTTGATGTTTTCTATTTTACATGAAAGGTCATCCTTAAAATTGTCACATTTCAACGTTTAAATTGCATAACTCTAGTTGTTCTATTTTTAGAAGCACAAGGCTGCGATACATTTGCCCATTGAGTAGTACACGGACTGATTGGTGGTTAGCCACCTTTGGCAGTAATTCACCACATGTTAGCCTATAATATCTAAATGGAACATTTCTGGCCCCTAAGATTTTACAGACAGAATGAGAAAAATATGGGGATGCTTCTGATATCAAAATATCTGGATGTGAAAAAAAATCATAGCCCCAAAAAGTGATCGGAACATACACTTTTAAACGGCATTTCGAAGCCAACTAAATTATCTTTCAGATTATTCAAAGATTACAGCCAAATATTACGTGATCAATGATGGCAATGACGCGGAGCACCTTTTAGGGACACCCTGTACATGTATGAAGTGTTGGAATAATAGGGAATATCTAAAGAAATGAAGATTTTCAATTGCATATTGCTTGTTATGATAACTATTTACCAAGGCCAAGGTCTAATTGCTACAGAAGGAAAAAGACAACTAAATCAAGGTTTCGTATGTATGTGACTTAATTCAGACAATCAGCCAATCTGCAAATCTGTTTTTAATCAAATTGGATGCGTTAAGAATTGTTTAACAGGCCTTGTATTAAATTCGTTTCTCTATTGAGTCAATTTTCATCCATTAAGAAAAAAATTACTTGGTTTTTGAAAATAAATCAGCAATGTCATATCATTACATTGTTTGATTATGTATGGCCATGTGTTTTAACTCGCCAGGATTCTCACATTTTACACCATCTGAGATTCGGATTAGCATATTGCAATAACTACTTGTTTCACCCCATAAAAAGAATATTATGTTATAAACGGTAATCTCACCCAAAATTGGCAACAAATTTCCACTTCGTTCACTTGCATTTTTAAACATTAAAAGTAGCAAGTTATGCGCCAAAAAATAAATAAATAAATAAGATCCTTTGTACTCGATGTGATAATTGTACAGTTATGTAGGCTACGTTATAAAGTGGTTTTGCTTAGATAGTTTAGTTGTTCATTTCACTTCATGGGGGCCGCCATTATTTATACATCGCACGGTCACAAAATTACGCAAGGAAAAAAAAATCGCACGGTCACAAAATTTCACACGGTCTCAAAATTTCGCAGTACAAAAAACACAACAGTCAACAATTTGTTGACTGTTGTGCTTTTTGTACTGAGAATTTTTCTTTCTTTCTTTCTTTCCCTTACTTCTTTTCTTTCTTTCCCCTTTTTTCTCCTTTTCCTTTTTCTTTTTCCTCCCTTTTTCCTTTCTCTCTCTCTCTTTTCTTTCACTTTCCCCCTTCTTTTCCTCTTTTTCCTTCCCCCATTTTCCCTGGTGGCTAGGTTTGAATTTCCTGCTGAGCACCTTCAGGGGGGGGGCACTGTGCCCCCCGGCTAGGCTGTTACGCCACTGGCCTATTCGTTACACCACCAATGCGCTCCCCATAGACGCTACGTGCAAAGAAGGGGTCAAACAATCGGTTCTAACTTGAGTTATCCAATACGTCCTTATATGATATTTACAGAGATTATTCCTAAGGGAAGTCCACAAAACATATCAAAAGTATACCCCAAAGTGTTTGACTAGATTTTTCAATATTTCGCGATTCATTTGATGTAGCGATTTCGGCCTTTATTTACGCCCCAAAACTCAGGACGGATCTTAGATTTCGCGGTTCGTGGGTTGGGCGGTTCTCGGGTTAGGGGTTTATGGGATGTGTATACTCTTAAAATTCAGTTATCACAGGTGCCCATAATACAGGAACCTCATGTGCCCTTAATCCAGGTAGGCTACCCCATGTGCATATCCATGTAATTCAGTAGGCCTACATGTGTTATTAGACCTAGGGTTTTATTGGGATCTTAGTTCAGAGGTCTTTTAGTTTTAGAGTCAGCGAGAGGAGGGGTCTATCGTCATGATCATCTGTGCCCAGTCTTGAGAACTGTGTGTCGACATTGATTATTCCTCCGTAGGCATGACTAAACGTCATGAACGTAATATATATATGTATTTAAATCACGCATGTTTGCGCACACCGATATCCATGTAACATTCCCATTTATATAACAGACATCCTATGATTGGCCTAGGGCCTATCCGAATTGCCGTAGTGTTACACTACAACACTGTACACACTTGCACTGCACGCCAAAGGTCTGGGTTTGATTCCTGGCGCATGCAGACTGACGCCCCCCCCCCCCCCCCCCCCCCCCCCCCCCCCCCCCCCCCCCCCCCCCCCCCCTCGAGGAAAAAGTGGTTGACGACCGATAACGCGATATTTCAGTTCGGAAGTGTCTATGGCAAGCTTAATGTATAAAAATGAAAATATCTTATGATTTTAAATATATTTGATACAATAAACAAATTTGCACACGGTAACAGCGTGACGGTAACAGCGTGACCAAAGGCTGACCCTATATGAGCAATGCAGAAAGATCAAACATTGAAGATACAATGATCTCCAAAACTTACACTGATTATAGTGTTGTTGATTTTAATTAAATTAAATCACATTATAGTGTTCTTTGTTAGTTTAAAGTAGATAAAATACAACATTAAATACAATATTAAGTTAATTAAATTATCCAATTAAAACACATTTAACTTTAAAAAATTATATTGGAACTCACTGTATAATTCAATGGGGTCATGCTGTGACCGTCACGCTGTTACCTTGTGACATATTGCTAATTGAAATAATTAATTAACAAAAGGTAGTAATGCATCTTTGAATCATGTATGTTATAGGTCTATGGGAGTGTGATTTGCATTGCAAGTATTATTTAATTTGTATATTAATGTAGATTTAATGAAAATTTAAAAGAAATTAAAAACATTTTTGTTTGTTTTTTAATTTAAAGAATAATATAAGTATCTTAGAGCTCACAACTGATAAAATTATTTTAAAGTGATCATTTTCAGTTTGTAAATGAATAGCATTATAAATAACAGATTTTACAACAAAATTAATAAAAATTAGATTATACTAATAAAAACGGGGAAAAACACAAAATATGTAAAAATAAATTGAAAATAAAGTTCATTTCTGGAAAATTTAGACTTTTAGCTTTAATTTTGATACTAAATATGTTAGGATATGAATAACTTGAAAATTAGTGGTCATGTCCACCTTTGGAATTGCCCTTTATCGATAAACACAGTTTTTCAATTTGATGAACTGAGTTTATTGATAAACTATGTTTTTCGAGCGAAGTGTTTATCGATAAACCCAGTTTTTCAATTTGATATGTATTTGATATTTGATATGTAAACTGAGTTTATCGATAAACTATGTTTTTCGAGCGAAAACTGAGTTTATCGAGCGAAAAAATCTCAGTGTTTTTCAATTTGATAAACAGTGTTTATCGATAAACTATGTATTTTGCTCGATAAACACGGTTTTCAGTTTATCGATCGAAAAACATTGTTTCGACCGATAAGCCGTGTTTATCGAATTATTTTACATTATGCTTGCCATAAGTGTCCGTGCAAGCCCGTTTTTTTTTCTTCTTCGCCCGATGCCATAACAAATCTGACTTACCCTAGCTGGCCCTGGTAAATTTAGGTCATTTGTTTTATTGTGTATGCGTTAGCGCATAAGGCCGATCGATGGTTAAAGGCATATTATGTGATCTTTTCCAGGAAGCGCCCTCTGATGGTCATGATATTTTTGCAGATTAACATTTCTAATCGTAAATCATCAAGAATACATTCTGAGTTACAGAGCGATTTGATTTCTAATTACAGTCAAAATCATGGTTTAAAGAGTGAAAATAAAATGTCAGGTCTGCGCGACAACTTATTTTTCACTCTTAATTGAACTAACTTACGAGGGGCATTCAGTAAATAATGAAAGTGATCATGGTATGGGATGCATGAGTGATTCTATTGAGGGATAATGTGATCAATACAAAGTATGAACCTTTGTCTTTCAAACAATACACTTTTGGAATGTTAGATACCTTTGCTTATGTAATGTCATTAACATAAACACAATAGGTTTCAGACACTGACTGAAATCTGTCAATTATTTGGCTGGATATGTAATATGTTGAAAATGGGTTGATCGATACATTTGCGTATATCTCGGCAATGCAAGCATAAAAACAGATAACACTTGGCACATAGTTAGAACACACACTTATCTCCGCTTGACATTATTTTTTAGACCTGAATTCCTTAACGCAAATAAGAAGGGACCATCTCAAATGCGCTTTTATTTAGCAAAATCCGCAATAATATACCTTTGAAAACAACAAAGGATAAAGAACAATGGAGGGATTATAATTTAGTAAATTTGTGTGGGATGTAAAGCAATAATAGTGGGGATTTCAGAAGGAGCTGTTCATAAAATTTCCTCAAACCATTGAAATTATGTGACGATTACTTTAACAATACATATATAGTAGCTCTAAAGATAACAGTAATAAGAGAGGTTGTGGCAGATATCTTTGATTGATACATTCATGTATATCTTTATTTTGACTATCACAATATTTAAACACATTGATTTAAGCATTTTTAATTATTTCTGATTAGAATTTGAAGGCACAGTAAGCTTTTATCTGGTAAATTTCTTGATTTTAGCCATTTGTGGCCCTGTTCAAAATGATCTGCCGTCTGCGCATGCGCACATTTTCTGCAGGTTTCATGCGAATAAGTTCAGAAAATTAGTTAACTATCATATGGAATCTCCCAAACTGGTTAATTGCTTGGATTTTTCATAAATTGTTTGATTTTCCGCAATATTAGTGATTCGCTGACTGGGCATTTTTCAATGAAAATTGGCTATTTGAAATACTGATATTTGTATACTTTTTATTCGATTGCCTCTCCTTACTTTTTACTCATATACTACATCCATCAAATTACACAGGGATTTAAGTTATTGTCTTTTTATCATACTTACGTGAAAAAAAATGGGATTTACCTGCTTCTGGTGTCATGTTATGCAATCTTCTTATCACATGTTTCATACAAATAATTCAAATTTCCCGCCAAATAACTGATTAAGTAGTGTCCCAAGTGTACTTACTTTGAGACAATGCTATGACGTCATAGTTCACACTTATAAATCCAAAACTGTACTGTTTGAAAGATAAAGGTTCATACTTTGTATTGATCACATTATCCCCTCAATAGAATCACTCATGCATCCCATACCATGATCACTTTCATTATTTACTGAATGCCCCTCGTATTAACCATAAATAGTGATAAATAACACTTAAAGAATTGAGGTTTTGGCACGTTTTCTGAATATGAGTTTGGTAACACGCGTTACGACATTTTGATGGCTTATTGTGGAGTGGTGGTTATGAATTTATCTAATTGTTTACTATTTTGAAATAGGGCCTAACCAGTAAAATTAAAATTATAAGTGGCCTAAATTAAAACTAAATCAATTAAGGAAATATTTTCAAAAAAGTGTTGCTCCGGTAACACGTGTTACCATTTTGGGAGTAAGAAAAGTAGAATTTTTTCATAGTAAACAATAGCCAAATGCTGTAAAAATAAATCTTTTGGAGCAATTTTTAGTTTTTTTGCTCCGTCACATTTTTATGGAATCATACAAACAAATAAACAAACAAACAAATAAACAAACGTAACCTCGTACGCATACTTTAACCTTGAATATTCGAAAACACGTTCGTGTCCGGCATCGTCTGTAAAAATATTCATGAATAGAGGGCGCCCCCTGGAAGAAAATCCGTTATTTCCGGCTGAGCGCTTTGCGCGAAAGAAATTATAACAACATTTTCAAGTTCGTATGACTTCAGCCCAGGCTTCAGTCTAGCGATCCGATTGACTGTTATAATATAACTTGATGTGTATTAATCCAGTCCAGTTTTAACAGTTGCTTGTATCGAAACAGCTGAGTGAGTGTAGTATTGTTGGTTTGTCAAATGTCACTTATACGCGGCCCAATAATAATAATCTTGGTTTAAGCTTAAGCTGAATTCAATATACCACAGCACATAGATTTTTTTTATGTCTGTAAAAGTGGCATGTCGTAGCATGGCCGAAGGTTACTAGACAGTGATCAATTGATTGCCTGGTGGAGCGGAACAATTGCCGTCATCTATTACAAATCTTCCAGTCCTCCTCCCATACTGTTTTGACCGTAACCTCTTTCCTCAGGCAACTTTGAAATCCATGATCTAGTTCTGAATCATAGCTCTCCATGCATATCAACACGCGGAATTATATCAAATGTGAAGGGCCTTATAAAGTAGTGTGCCTTAAAACAGGGTGAATAGGGACATGGGACATGGGGTGAATAGGGACACAAATTGGAAACGGTTTTTAAATGTCACCTGGCCAGTTTGTGTACCGTAAAACGGAGTGAATGGGGACGGTAGGCCTTTACCCGTCATTATATATTACTCGAAATGGATTTTTCCCTGTTTTGTTCAATAATCTTGTTTTCTGTTTTCCATCATATTTCAGATACACCGTACCAAGAGCTTCACCGTACCACACTATGAGCGTATTAAAGAAAGCGGGAATACATCTGACGCCTTTTGTCTGCAAGTATTGCGCCGGTTACAATTTATTCTCAAAATTTGATAGATATATGATACATCTTCGCCGTCATCATGCAAAGTATCGGCCCGTGTATACAAAAATGTGTTCAAGGAGGAGAGACTGGAAAATACACAATTTATCATGTGATAAGAGTTTAGAAGCCAAGTACGGGATTCGAAAGAAATCACACAAATGTTCATATTATGATAAGGGTTTCCCACAATTGAGTCACAAAACCCGCCGTGGAAGGATCCATTCCAAACCATATCAATGTGCGTACTGTGATAAAACTTTCTCTCGTTTAGGGAATAAGACCAGTCATGAAAGGATTCATACTAAAGAGAAACCATACCCATGTTCATATGATAAGACCTCATCGTCAGGTAACAAGACCAGTCATGAAAGGGTTCACACTAAAGAGAAACCACACCAATGTGTATATTGTAACAAGACTTTCTCACAGTCAAGTCATAAGACCGCTCATGAAAGGATTCATACTAAAGAGAAACCATACCAATGTTCATATTGTGACAAGACTTTCTCACAGTCAAGTCATAAGACCGCTCATGAAAGGATTCATACTAAAGAGAAACCATACCAATGTGCGTACTGTTATGAGAGTTTCTCTAGTTCAAGTAATAAGACCAGTCATGAAAGGATTCATACTAAAGAGAAACCATACCAATGTCCATATTGTGATAAGACTTTCTCTGATTCAAGTAATAAGACCAGTCATGAAAGGATTCATACTAAAGAGAAACCATACCAATGTGCGTACTGTGACAATACTTTCTATGATTCAAGTCATAAGACCGCTCATGAAAGGATTCATACTAAAGAGAAACCATACCAATGTTCATATTGTGACAAGACTTTCTCACAGTCAAGTCATAACACCGCTCATCAAAGGATTCATACTAAAGAGAAACCATACCAATGTGCGTACTGTTATAAGAGTTTCTCTAGTTCAAGTAATAAGACCAGTCATGAAAAGATTCATACTAAAGAGAAACCATACCAATGTGCATATTGTGACAAGACTTTCTCTGATTCAAGTACTAAGACCAGTCATGAAAGGATTCATACTAAAGAGAAACCATACCAATGTGCATACTGTGACAAGACTTTCTATGATTCAAGTGATAAGACCAGTCATGAAAGGATTCATACTAAAGAGAAACCATACCAATGTGGGTACTGTGATAAGACTTTCTCTTATTCAGGTAGTAAGATCTATCACGAAAGGATTCATACTAAAGAGAAACCATACCAATGTGCGTACTGTGACAAGACTTTCTCACAGTCAAGTCATAAGACCGCTGATGAAAGGATTCATACTAAAGAAAAACCATACCAATGTTCATATTGTGAGAAGACTTTCCCACAGTCGGTTAAAAAGTCCCGTCATGAAAGTAATAAAAGTTGACTGCCGGGTCATCCGTGTCAAATCAACCAATGGTTTAAACGCCATCTTCTTCAGATTAAGCTAGATTTAGTTAGATTTACTATAGCTAATACCACAGATAAACTGCAAACTGCGCTGGCAAAAACACAAGCGAAAACGAAATATTTAGCCTTTTTAGCTCAATTTATTCTTCCTATATACAGCCAAAATCGATTTTGGTTAAAGGAGGTGTCCCACAAGCATAAAAGTGTGCATTATATGTTAGAAATATAACTATCGAGCCCAACTTTTGTAATGATATAGAAGAAAACACCACACTTATGACAAAAACAAATAAAAACCGCAATCTCTCAACGTGCCCTTTTTAAAATTCGCGGCGATCAAAAGTCCCAGTGTCGATGATGTCATAGTTGTACAATACACATGCGCAAATTTGAGCACCGAAACCCATGACGTCATCGACACCGGGACTTTAAATCGCCGCGAATTTTAAAAAGTGCATGTTGAGTGATGGCAGTTTTTATTCATTTTTGTGACTAGTACGGTGTTTTGTTCTATATAATTACGTAACTTCGGCTCGATAATTATGTTTCTAACAAATAATGCTCAATGTTGTGCTTGCGGGACCATTCCTTTAAACCTGTTAGGCGAAATTGTTTTTCATTATTTTTTTGTTGTTGCTCAGGACATATTCAAACTTATTTAGTTGTGAGCGACTATACACAGTTGTAATTGTTATCACAGCGCCTTATAAACTAACTATATTTTGTCAATAACATGACCAAAGGCCTTATAGCGTACTGATCATTCTGTTCATCAAAATATCTTCGACCCCTGTGAACATTTCAAGAATTTAGTGAAACATGACAAACATGGATTGAGATTTGGAGAAACTGATTTGCAGTATGATCACCCTACATTTGTTAAAAATGTCCACCCCTTCATATCATTATAACATGTATGAAGTTCATCATCAATTCATCATCTTTGATTATAACTGGTCCAAGGTGGCGTAAAGTTATTATAGTTGCTGCCCCCTAACTTGTGATACACATTACCGTGTCCCATCCCAACTCACAAAAGTTTCAATACCTTTATAATATGTTCCGGTAAAATATTTCGCAGTATAAAACCATAACATAGTTGGGTAGAGAAGATTATGTAGAATTATATTAGTAACAAATTTACAATAGCAGCTACTATAGTAATGTAAATTTAGTTGTGATGCAAACAAGTCGTATAACTGCATTTTCAATTATAGGCGCGTAGTATTGAAATAATAAAGTGAAGTGAATGAGAGAGAGGGACATATGACATATCGTGAAGAGAAAATCAGTTTTCGACGGTGATTCTATTTAATTTTATATTGAAATAATACTTATTATGAACATTGTTAATGTTGTGCAAAAATTGCAATTGTAATAAGTGAGAGCGTTAACTTTTGCTTGACAGCAACGTACACCTACGACCAATAATAGTGTAAGGTATAATGTATGAATAGAATAGAATAGAATATGTTATTGACATTCACCAAACATTATGGTATAATCAAAGTAACGATACATAATAAACAAGAATAAAATACATGTAAGCACCATTCATATAATAAAGTGATACAATGCATGTGAGTAAATATTACAAATTACTCTCACGTGTTGCGAAGCATATAATATTAACATAGTTAATAACTATTTTGAGCACATCATAATCATTAGCACACATAATTAAAATAAACCTATTATAATCAGATAAGCTATCCAAACACAGAATTTCTTTTAAATCTGAAAATAATTTAGTCCGATGATCATTGTAGAGACTGCATTCCATAATAAAATGGAATTCATCTTCAATGTTATTAAGATCACATTTTGTACAAAGTCTATTTTCAAGTGGTGTTTTAGGGGAAGTATGCCCCCCCCCCCCCCCACTTGGAACCCTTGCCCCCCCCGCTTGCCCCCCAAATGAAATCAAGTACGGCTGTAAATGAAATTTACAAACAAAGTACACACCAAATCGCCCCCAATAATGACATCGTGTCGGTTGAGATTGGCAATGTCGGTTCATTTGACGAAAGGAATCATGGAATTATGATGGTCAAAAGTACACATATGAAAAAATTTCGCGCGCTACGCGCGCATATGTCTTCCCAAAATGAAATAGTCTTTGGTACAAGCTTGTTTAGAGCCAAAATATAGCTCAATCGTCCACAAAAAAGCTGTAAAGTCGAACATTTTCTTGACTCAAAACATCTTAAGAGCCCCCCCCCCCCCACTTCAAGTCACTGCCCCTTCTTGCCCCCCCCCCCCCCCCCCCCCCCCCAATGAAAAAGTCTAGTTACGCCACTGGAAGTATGACGGCCTTTTTCAACCATAAGGGTGTGAGAGCTAATTCTAAGTTTACTAAATGCTACTCTAACACTACGATTAAACATAATAACATAATTTTCTTTTGCAAAACTATCTTTGAATTGACAATATGTTCTAAGTTTTGGTTGTGAATTTGTAATACTATCTTTCCTACTAGAGCGCGATATATCATTCGCTACGCTAGCTATATTTTGAGACGAAGGTTTTTTTACGACGCCCATCCCATAGCGTTACGGTCGAGGAAATGGCGAGAAGAAACGGGGGTTTTTACGACACACTCGGTTTTAAAGCAGTTGTTGTCAAAAAATCAAGAAACGCATTACAAGTCGACTACAAGGCTTTTTATCCAGTTCAGATTCTGTTTGGTTTGACCATGATTTGTCAGGCCAGAGACACGCAGACTTATTGGCTCAATTATAGCCTACACGCGACAATACCCAGGAGTGTGTATACATGTTTGTGTCCTTGTACTGGCATGACTGTTTGCGGTCAATGCAAAGCCAGCGTTTTAAAAATTACAATATACTAGTACACTATACTAGCAATTTAACGTTTAGAACATTTTGCCTGCTACAAATTGAGAGAAGACACTGAGTACCCATTAAACTACTGTCTTATCTTTTTAGTAGGTTTATACAATTAATGAACATTTCTTAAAGTCAAAAACTGAGATATCTGGAGACATTAATGTAAAGGGCAAAACATTTAGAATAATATTTCAGTGATTCCAGTTTTCTCTTTGATATTTTGAAGTTAATTTTAGAGTGAACTTGAGAGTGAAAATTATTCCAAAGTTAAAATGAATTGAATAAAACTGTGGGGTGGGCCTATGGTAAGTTGATGACGTTGAGAATCTTTAGAGACATTTGGTGGTTTCCATTCAGAATACAAAAGTCGTGGTGTTAAATCAAGCATAAAATGCCATCAAAATATCTTATTTTATAAAGATGAATGGATCAATTGTTACATTTTAAAGTTACTTGAATATTTAGGATTGAACTTGAGAGTGAAAAATTATCCCCTTCTGTTCCAAACTTTCGAAGTAAGATATATTGACATTATGCGAAAGTGCAACGCTCACACAGAGCGTGTTTCTGCTGGGGAAGAAACCGCTAATAAACTCTAAGTTTGCCCAGCTGAAACAGGCAGAACCCGGCAATAATCGGCAATAATCTTTTTGTAGTGTCCCAGCAGAAACACGCTCTTAGTAACCGCACCACTTTAATACAACTAAATGCATGATCGAAACATAATTTGCATCCCTCGAATTTCCCGCACCCTTTGAAAATGTTTCAATACACATCCACAAAACATCGCTCTCATTTATCCAAACTCTTGAGATAAGATATTTTGACATAGGCGAACTTACAACGCACACTTACAGTACCCCACCCCTTTGTGATAGTTTAAACATAACTTATATCGTTTTCTTTTTCCAAACCCTTTAAAAATGTGCCATTTACACATCCCCAACATCACTCTCGTTTCTCCAAACTCTTTAGACGAAATGTTTTGACAAAGGCGAAAGTGTTAACACACGTAGTAATACTAATACTACTACTAATAATAATAATAGGCCTAATAAAAACGTATAGCGCGTATAACACATAGCTTATATAGGCACTTTACAAACCATACAGAAACATCGAAATACTACCCATGCACATCGCTCCCCTTTTCCAAACGCTTGATATGAAATATTTTGACAAAGGCGAGAGTGTAGCGCAATCTGGTACCCGTATCCCCCTTTGGAAATACATAATTTAAACATAACTTGTATTGCTCTCCTTTCCCGCAACCTTTAGAAATGTTTCAATTACACATCCCTGACATAGGCGAATGTGTAACACATGTAGGCCTACACACTTACTATCCGCACCCCTTTGAATATGCATGATTTAAACATGTTTTATACCGCTCCCCTTTCCCGCACCCCTTTGAAAATGTTTCAATAACACATTCCCAGCATCGCTTCTTTTTCGAAAACTTTTGAGGTGTGATTTTTTTGATATAAACCAGCAATGCGCAACGCATTCTTATCACCCGCACCCCTTTGTAAATGTTTAAATTACACATCATTCAACATCCCTATTCTTTCTCCCAACTCTTGATACATGATTTTTTTTCATTTTCATTTTCAAGCTTAAAATGTGTTCTTTCAAGTCATGACAATAACTCAGAATTGACTCATGCCACCAACATGTCCATTTTGATGTGACGGGTCACAGTAGCTCCCCTTTCCCGCAATCCTGCAACGCATTCTTATCACCCGCAGTCGCACCCCTTTGAAAATGTTTAAATTACACACCATTCAACATCCCTATCCTTTCTCCAAACTCTTGAGACATGATATTTTGAAATAGGCGAGAGTGCAACGCACTCTAAATGGGAATATAGCGCCATAACAGTACTCTCACCCCTTTCAAAATGCCTGATTTAAACATAATCTATGTCGATCACCTTTCCCGCACCCCTTTGAATTACACATTCCCAGCATCGCTTCTCGTTCGCAAACTTTTGAGATGTGATTTTTTGACATACAACAGTAATGTGCAACGCATTCTTATCAACCGCACCCCTTTGAAAATGTTTAAATTACACATCATTCAACATCCCTATTCTTTCTCCCAACTCTTGAGACATGACATTTTGAAATAGGCGAGAGTGCAACGCACTCTAAATGGGAAATAGCGCCATAACCATGATAACAGTATACTCGCACCCCTTCGAAAATTAAATGCGTGATTTAAACATAATCTATGTCGTTTCCCTTCCCCGCACCCCTTTGAAAATGTTTCAATTACACATTCCCAGCATCGCTTCTCTTTCGCAAACTTTTGAGATGTGATTTTTTGACATACAACAGTAATGTGCAACGCATTCTTATCAACCGCACCCCTTTGAAAATGTTTAAATTACACATCATTCAACATCCCTATTCTTTCTCCCAACTCTTGAGACATGACATTTTGAAATAGGCGAGAGTGCAACGCACTCTAAATGGGAAATAGCGCCATAATATGTCTTCACACACTCTTTACAATATTAGCCCTTTCCCATCATCATGCTTTGCTGAACAATTGAATGACCGCGCGAACTTTAAACATGTGTATCCATGCATGAAGCTAGACAACTTAGCTTCATGATCCATGCTGTGTGCATTCAAAACCATACAATCACAAGTGGATTAGCCGTATTAGCACATTCAGTGAATGAATAGATCGAGGTCATGATACTGTTTGTAAGGGAACCTGTACAACTTGATACACATGTTATTTTGAGGCCATATTTTTAGACCGTGGTGCATTGTTTGCTTACTACATATTCTCCTCTTAGCCAACACGGAAACTGTGACGTCAGTCCGGGAATCTTACCGTATTGACACTTCAGTTCCTCCCGGATTGACGTCACCAGCGAAGTCGCCCAAACCACTTCATGGTTCATTGCGTTTCTGGCGAAGGGCTTGGATTTGGTATACGGCCGAACGTATTTTATCTTTTTTAAATATATATATTCACATTTTATAAAAAATAACGTGTGAAATATTCTAACTAATATATTGTACTATATATTTACTTGTATATTTACTTTTAAAAATAAGTTTCATGAGCACGTCGCTTGACCTTTAACGGTTTTTAGCGCTACGGCCCGGGGGTGGGGGTGGGGGTGGGGGGGGGGGGGATGGGGTGGTACTTGCCTAATACGTTATACTGGGATGAGCTGCTCTAATGGGTCGTTTTTTGCACACAAAAATCCCTATACATTGGGTATGACCTGTGCTGGAAAATCCCTAATAATAGGATCACTTTTTTACAAATGGGTCTATTTTCGCGCGAACATTTCCTAAAATTGGGTCTATTTTCCAGATAATTTGCGAAAATTTAGTCTATGATGAAGCAAATTCCCTAGAAATGGGTTTATTTTTCAAAATCACCCTTAGAAACGGGTTGGTGTTTTGAATCTCTAGCGGCACCACGAAAGGACGTGCCGTAGCGCAAATACCGTTAGTCGGATGGAGCTCAAATGTGAAATTTCAGCTTGTTGAGCGACAATCACCCCGTAAACCAAATCTTAGCACATATGAAGAGGGAAGGGTTTAAAATTCCATTCATCAAGGGTTAAAGGTCAGCGTAATGTGACGCGCTAAAGAGATCCCAAGGATATTAATCTCGCAAAGGGACACAATATGTCATGTTGATTTGTTTTAATTTTAATTAAATTACTTCAGAATTCCAGATGAACATTAAAAATTGCCATTATTGTTGTTTCTACTAAAAAAAACCCAGCAAAACTTGATTAAAGTATGTTGGAATATAATAAGCAGCATTACCACCCTTAATCATGTAAAATGCTAGTTGCGGCTCTACCAGCATTTTTGAATCGACGTTTTGTTGTACAAAGAGGGCTGTTTTTTCTTAATCCTTATAGGTGTAAGTTCATACCTGTAATACAATTGTAAACATATACAAATCCCAGTTTTTATCATATATTTTTTTTAATTGAGGGCGCTGCCTCCACCACACCTCCTAATGCCCTAAGTGTCGTGTGCAAAGACGCATTCTCCCCCAACTCTTCAGAGTTTGTTGTCTACAGTCATAGAACAAATGTATTCGAACACTGACCCTCCCTCATTGCCATGCTTATTGGACCAAACATGCACGCTATTTGAGTCACGTAAAAATCGAAACTTGTTTATGGTAGCCTGATGAAGTATCCTCTTCCTCATATCCCTTCCTCACCGATCAATGTTGCATGGCCCTGTGTTGATGGGGCACACATTGCGGGATTGATCAGGGGAGAAGGGGGATCACTTTACATTCATTACACCTACAAAGTGTTCGAACAATATTTTCTAACAGTGTAGGCTCTCTTGATGTCAATGACCTACTGATATTTGAAGAGCTCATTTCCAAAAGGCGCTAAATCCACTTTAAAAAAAAAATGAGTTAGGTGCAGAATATGAAAGAGAGTTACAAAATACAACTTTTAACCTTTGGTCTACATCTGTAGCATGTTCGGGTCCAAAGTTATGACCCTCGGCAATTTCCGGCATTTTGCAAACATTTCCGGAAATTCCCGGAAATTTGAATATAATTCCCTATTTTAAGGCCAAAATTGTAGAAATATGTGTGTTTTTTATGGTGGTAGAACATTGATATGAATCTCCTTAATAGAATTCAATGAAAAAAACGTAAGATTATTGGGATTTTTGTTTTGAAAATTGCACACGAACAAAATTGTCGTTGTTTCAAAATATGTGCAAAATTGTCAAAAGTTACAGTTTTCTCACGAAATAACAAAATATCATAATTCAAAAAATTTAAGAGGTATTTGAATGCGGTTTTCTGTTTTCAATGTTATTTGACAATGTCTTTCAAGTGCACTTTATTTCTAAGTAAAGATTTTTTGGAAAAGTGGTTTCTAAAAATTGGTCGAGACATTTTTGTTCCAAAGGGCGCTGACTCCACTCGTTTCCGAAAATAAAGAAAGACATAGGAAATACAGTGGAAATACAAAAATGAATTCAACACGTTTTTAATCTTCCACGTGTGGTATGTTTCATTGGGCAGAAAATAAACTTAATCAAAGAAGTGCAACATCCTCATATTAAAAAAACGTTGCTTTTCTCCTATTTCATTTTTATGGAGTAAGCGCCTTTTGGAAATAAACTCTTCATTTATTTCTTCTCTTGATCTATATTTGTTGATGTTGCTCTTTAGGCAAAAAAGGGAGTTTTGTTGCCTTCATCTGGCCGGGTCAAAATGCCAAAAAATGTGGGCCGGTTTTGTTTAAAAATATTTTTTGTTATTTTTAAGATTTTCAAGATTTTTTTTTTAAAGATTTTTTTTATTATTAATTTTCATCATTTTTGTTACCAACATTCCGCTTGATAAATATGTCAAAGCCAACGAAACCTAGAAAAACAACAAGCACGGGTTTGTACTCCACGCGTACGTGCAAGAATAAAAATGCAACTAGTATATTCTCTCCATCGTTGTCTTTAATTCAGTATACAATATAATATGTGGATATTCCATACTTTCTAGCAGTTTCTGTTATAGAATCAAGGGTGAAAATTTTTCATAGATGTGTTCTTCAAGAAAATATTCACCATTGGGTAGAAAATACAGCCAGTATGCATTTTCCTTAGTATCTTCACACATGTTGACTGAAATGATAGGTATAAAATGCTCGATTTGATATAATACTAAAAAATATATATATTAAAAAAAATCCGCCCGGCCGACCTCGATTTTAGGCTTGTGAGGGCAACACAACTTTTTTTAATTGGCCTATGTGTTGACATTGATCTGATTCCTGTGTCACGCCACTTTCATTGGCTTTTTATGACCCTGTCCATTTGGGTTTACTTGTATTATGAATATTGTCTGAGTTACAGTGCACCAATTGATTCGCCCATCAACGCTCTCTGTAGAGATGTAACCAGTTTGATTTGTAGTCACTTAGTTCATTAACTTTGTTAAAGTCGGTTGGGCTATCGTTCACGTTTGCTCTTTATATATACAACAAATAAATAAACAAATGTTTCACTTTTATTATGTATCCGACTAGATGTTTAAAAATATGTTTCATACTGTAGTTGGGAAGTGCATGGCGGGCATATTTATACTTATGAGGAACGTAATAATCGATTTACTGGGTTTTTTCTTCTTCCTGAAATGTCGGTGATTTGTTACGACCGAACTAAAAATGTTAGGAATTTCATAATTTGGCTATAGTAAAAACAAGGTGATCTGAAGACCCATGAATCACAACCTCCAAATATAGGGTACACTCATCTTAGACATAGAGGCAGAGACTGATAACAATATCCGTGACTATTCGTGAGCGTTGAATTCAAATAGTCGCCGTGAGATGATGGCGCCATCTTTCCATAGTGGCAATACCGTGGTTTATTGCAAACCTGCAACACTGAATTGAACAATCTCGAACCACCACGTTTCTTGACAAAGCCATTCTTGTATTGCAGTTTTCATTTCATATTTCATAGAAAAATATGCATTAGTATTAGTAGATTCCCAATGTTTCACCAATAAAACAACGCCAGTACAGTGAATGTTCAATGCAAATTGTACATCTACGTCACCAATATCTATCATTGTATTGATATTGATTATTTAAATAAATGGCTCTACTGAATTTATAATATTCAAATTTACCTTCAACTCTTTCTGTTTCACTTATCCTTGTACTTAACTCGTTGCTAGAAATGTATCTGCAAATTTTCTACAAATCATTGATGAAAAATAATTTTTGAGGCAGAACAGCAAGGTTAATTAAAAGGACATGTTTTAGTGTACAGTTAAAAGGTACAACAGTATTACGTATCCTTAGTATGCTTATTGGCAGCTTAGCAAAGGTTAAACATAGGACATTTTAGAATAACACGAAATCGCGAATGTTAATCTTATCATTTTGAAAAATTCATCATAATTGGAAGAATTTGTTTCCAATCCCAAACCGTTGAAGTTGGCTAACAAACTCTATCGCGTGGCCATCGTCGTGTGATAATTGTTGTGAAAACCGTTGGAGTTGGCAAACCATCTCCATCGCGTGGCCAGCGTCGTCTGATAATTGTCAGACGACGCTGGCCACGCGCCTCGGACGACCAAATGTGGCAACGGAAGTACACCATTTTGAGATATTTTTATCCGTCATCGCCCGGTTAACGATGAAAATAATTTTTAAAAATAGCATTTACAATGGAGTTGGTTAACCAACTGGATGTGCCTGCCGGGCTTTTCATTTTGCACAAATTGTGTGCTTTTTACAAAAACAAATCCTCAAAATACACCAAATTTATGCAAATTGGGCGCTTTGGTCAGTGATAAAAACACCCCCATCGCTATACTAATTTTTGCGGAAAAGCACCCCAAAAGACAGACACATACACTGCCACCCATAAGTATTTCTCCCCCTTGAAGCTTGCAAGTTATCACTGTGTTGTCGACAAAGTATTAAACCATCAGACCCAATTACCATTTCATTGGGTTCATTGTACATTTTATACCAATTGTAGTATCCTCATGTTACTGGACACCGCGTATCGGACGATGATACCTGGCATCTGAAACTAGACACTTGAACTTTGACATGATTGTCCGAGCCACGTGGACAGGCAGAACTCTACAGTGCGTGATCAAGTTGAGACGCCTACAATGGTTACTTATAGAATAGAAATAAAGGATTACAAGTAATTCTCTGAGTGAGACTCCCATATTTATTTGTGTACATTTACTGCGTGAATAAGAATATTACACTGGCGACGACGGATACGAAATCGGACTTATAAGCGACATTCTATGGAGTAAAAGATGATTAAACTTGGTGGACGATTGTGTTGTCCGGGGTGTTGTCTTGCTGCTGCTGTAGTACAACACGTGTAGCGATGTAATCATGGCCGGAATGACCGGTGCACGGATAAACCAGCTGAAAGACCCGCCGGACAGAAGGAGGAGAGAGTGTGAATGGCGCGGCGCTGTGTGGTATTTTTGATTAGTTACTATTTTGTGTAAAACTCTTTCGTAACCAAGCGATCTTCGTTGACAATATAATGCTTTGTGAACTTCAATTCTTCGTGATAACTCTGTGTGAAATAAACATTCGTCGTGGATAATTCTGTGTGAAAATTAACATTCTTCGTGGATATAAATCTTCGTGATAAACTCTGTGTGAAATTAATATTCGTCGTGGATAACTCTTCGTGATAACTCTGTGTAAAATTAACATTCTTAGTGGATAAGTCTTCGTGATAACTTTGTGAACTCAGCAGTCTTCATGGATATAAATGTTTGTGATAACTCTTCGTGAAATGTGAAACCGTTCTTCGTGTATAAATCTTCGTGAAGCCGAATGTTCCTGATATTAGTATTCGGGTATGGGAATCTTTGTGATACTAGAATGTATGTGTGTACATGTACCCAAGCGTTATAGCACTTTGGGGAACATCTTGATCGTCGTGATATTCTTCGTGATGTACATCCTTGTCATGTGTGTGAAACGCAATCTGACTATTTTCTTGGTGATTTACAACTCCGTAAGCTTAGTGGACCGGAACATTTCGTGGTAAATCGTTTGGGACATGTGAGACAAATTACAGCCCTTAGTGGACACGGGCATGAACTTTCTTCGTGAATCGATTACAGCCCTTAATAGTGGACATGAACTTTCTTCGTGAATCGTGATACTGATACATCCTTTAGTAGATACCTCTTTGTGATGATTTCTTCGTGGAGCTATTCTTGGTAACATTACATTTACAATGACATGATGACTGTGTTATTATATTCTACTGTGACGTGTGATTGTTGGAATCTCATTATTATTAACTGTGTGAACTATAATCTTTGATTGGTATTGATATATTAACTCTTCTCAAATAATAATAGTTAAATGCACTTTTTGGAAAAAGGGAGGGATGTAGTATCCTCATGTTACTGGACACCGCGTATCGGACGATGATACCTGGCATCTGAAACTAGACACTTGAACTTTGACATGATTGTCCGAGCCACGTGGACAGGCAGAACTCTACAGTGCGTGATCAAGTTGAGACGCCTACAATGGTTACTTAGAATAGAAATAAAGGATTACAAGTAATTCTCTGAGTGAGACTCCCATATTTATTTGTGTACATTTACTGCGTGAATAAGAATATTACACCAATAAATTCATGTTTCCTATTAAGATTCATGATTTTAACAGGCAAGTCAAAATTCCAATGTAAAATCGCCGTAGTGAATCACCTCATGAATATCAATTAGCTCATTATCGGCAGTGTAACGCTATAGGAAATGTTCAACTGAGATCAACTGGTGATGGAAAACTCCATGTGCAGAATTTTATAAATGATAATTGGCATGCGCAGTTTATTGGAATACCTTCAGAAGGAACCATTCCAGTTTAAAAAAAGTTATTTTTGTGATTGACGGTTTACGTTTTTAACAGATATTCATCTCTATTTAAGGCACATTTTTTGATACAATCTGGCTGAAATAACATGGAGAACCAGCAAAATTACAAAGTGTGCATGCACGTAGTTCATTGACCTATTTGCCCCAGTAACCTTACAAACCATGTTATCAATAGAATGATTTAAAGCAGTAGAGTTTCCCACTATTTCATCTTCACAAAGGACCGCTCAATAAACAACATACCAAGACATAATAAATCCTTTTCTACTATGCCACCGTCTCTTCTCAATCCCAAACAATAGGGAGCTAGCTAGATTATAAATCCTATTCAAATCAGATGAATAGGCAACTTATTGTGTCCATACTCTAACAGTACTTATTTACAGTCAATGGGTCCCCGGTGCTTTTTTAACTTGCCGAATTTGCGTTATTATGGCCCGGGCCCGATTTAATTTGGTTTTAAAAAGATGAATTTCTGCCAAAAACATAGTTCGACGTCAGTAAAATAACTTGATATAGCTGGAATGGTTCCTTCTAAAGGTATATTATAAACTGCGCCAGCTAATTATCATTTATAAATTTCTGCACGTGGAGTTTTCCATCACCAGTTGATCTCAGTTGGAAATTCCCATAGCGTTACTGCCGATAATGAGCTAATTGATATTCATGAGATGATTTACTACAGCGATTTTATGGAATTTTGACTTGCTCGATAAAATCATGAATTGTAATGCTTTTAATTCATGAATCTGAATAGGAAACATGAATTTATTGGTATTGAATGTACAATGAACACAATAAAATGGAAATGGGGTCTGATGGGTAACGGTTTAATACTCTGTCGACAACACAGTGATAACTTGCAAGGGGGACAAATACTAATGGGCGGCAGTGTACATATACCATATACCATATCATATCAATATCCCCGGTAGACTATGGGACGTTGGTCTGTATCTTTCACTCTCGTAGTCCCCCTCTGGGGAGAACATGAAATTATTACCAAAAGGTGGCAAATATATCCCTTAACACAAAATCACCTGATCCCACCCACGTTCGTAGGTTGCACGTTATGACCCTAGACCTCGATTTAGGGTCAAAGGTCACATGTGTTTCAATGGGAAGTCAAAAACTAAATTTAACATGGTAAAAAAACTAAAAATGAGCTATTGACTATATAAAGTATATTTTATTGTTGGGATAAGTGTTTTAAACAAAAAAGTCAATCACAAATTCGATCGTAGATCAATAGTTTTTGAACTGTGACCTTTTGAAAAAGACAAGTTGGCCAAAATAGACCATTTTGGTCATATTTTCGCAAAATTGGCACAAAAATGACATGTTATCATCATTAAAAAAATATTTTGACTCATTATGAATTGATAAACCATGTTATAATGTTGGTATATAGATGTACATTACATTACAACACATTTCAAAAGTCAATGGTATGCTGATGCCATGGCAACCAGCTTTAATATCCTTCAAATCCTTTAAATTTGACTCAGATTTTACCCATTCGATGAATTTGAAGGATATTAAAGCTGTTTTCCATGGCATGCGGACACCATTGACTTTTGAAATGTGTTGTAATGTAAAGGTCATCTATAAACCGACATTATAACATGGTTTATCAATTCATAATGAGTCCAAAAAAAAATTTAATGATGATAACATCCCTGATAGCACACTGAAGTCGGCCCGACGTCGGGGAATGGTAGTCGACGTCGGGGAAAGGTCGGCGTCCTTATGTTGAAGTCGGCTGGACGTCGGGTGGACTGTTTGAAAAGGACGTCCACATTAAGACGTCATATGGACGTTGAGCCGACGTTGCAAAAATACACTAAAAGTCTCGTCGGGGTACTGACGTTTTGCCGACGTAGGAACTACCTCCAGCGATAGGTTAACTTGCTATACGTATTATTTTTTATAAAGACAAATATTCAATTATTCAAAATTGTAATAATTTTGTCGCCTACATAATTGAGAAAGATATAATTGTAATAAATAAATTACTGATGATTTAGATAATCATTGTTTTCATCTGCAACAATTTTAAGATCAATTTGATGATTGAATAAATATTAAAATTAACGAATTACGCGTATCAAATCATACACTCACTTTACCACGTGCAGTTGGTCGCCACGTTGCAAAAATACACTGAAAGTCTCGTCGGGGTACTGACGTTTTGCCGACGTCGGAACTTCGTCCAACGATAGGTTAACTTGCTATACGTATTTTTTTTATACAGACAAATATTCAATAATTCAAAATTGTAATAATGTTGTCACCTACATAATTGAGAAAGATATAATTGTAATAAATAAATTACTGATGATTTAGATATAGATGTTTTCATCTGCAACAATTTTAAGTTCAAATTGATGATTGAATAAATATTAAAATTAACGAATTACGCGTATCAAATCATACACTCACTTTACCACGTGCAGTTCGTCGCCATTTTGTAGCACACGTTAGCGATACTTCGTGTTGTTCTCAAATGAATTGAAGGAATTATATGTCAATTCAGCGAAGATGATGGTATTTGATGGTAGATTTTGATGGGGAAATAATGCAGCATCGCAATATATTCAACACATGAAGTGCATTTTCCGATGTTGCATGGGATACCCGCGATTTCCGGTGTCGTGTTATATTCTATCAGAAATCGCGGATATGTCTTGTACATCGTGATTTTTCAGCATACGCCGACACTGCATGGTCACAGATGTTATTGGAATTGAATTGCAAGTCATCAGATAATGAATCGTGAGGAATAGCTGAGAATTATCCAAGGAGATGAGATTTGTTTCGGTACGTTTTGCATCAAAATAGATTCTGAATAGCTGGGAATAATTAAAAGAGATGAGATTTGTTACGGTATGGTACGTTTTCTTTTTCATTAAAAATAACTATAGCTAAAGTCGGCAGAACGGTCGGCAATTAGTCGGAGAATGGTTCAACTGACCATAGCTTAAGTCGGCCGATAGTCGGAAAATGGTCGGGCCAATTTTTCAAAAATATCCATCATTAATTTGCGTGGAAAGAGTCAAGGTAGTTTGTTCAAAAACGAGATTTTACGTTGCTCATATTGTGATAGTTTTGTGATAGTTGTTCATACTTTCCACGCGGAAGACGACTGCAGACGACAGTATGTCGTTTTTCCAGATTTGTTCCAAATAACAAAATGGGAAAATATGATTTATTTAGTATATTTGTAGTGTCGATTTATAGGTGTACATTTTCTTTTGTGTCAAAATAACTGTAGGAAACAAGTCGGCCCGAAGTCGGCAATAAGTCGGAAGTACGTCCAACGGACCGCGGCTTAGTGCTAGCGTAGCTTAAACCGTAGGAAAATAGTCGGCCCGAAGTCGGCAATTAGTCGGAGGTACGTCCAACGGACCGCGGCCTGACGTTGCTTATATATGGTCGGGCCGACGGTGCATTGCAGTCGGCAGGTCAGCGTCAGCTGGTTGGCTGGAAGTCGGCCCGAGGTCGGCACAACCTCCATTGGACGTCGTCGGCCCGACGTAGGCCGCGTGAGCAGCCGACTGTAGAGCCAACGTCCGGCCGACTTCAACTGCCGACTATATCGCGACGTCGGGCCGACTTCAGTGTGCTATCAGGGATGTCATTTTTGTGCCAATTTTGCGAAAATATGACCAAAATGGTCTATTTTGGCCAACTTGTCTTTTTCAAAAGGTCACAGTTCAAAAACTATTGATCTACGATCGAATTTGTGATTGACTTTTTTGTTTAAAACACTTATCCCAACAATAAAATATACTTTATATAGTCAGCTCATTTGTTAGTTTTTTTACCATGTTAAATTTAGTTTTTGACTTCACATTGAAACACATGTGACCTTTGACCCTAAATCGAGGTCTAGGGTCATAACGTGCAACCTACGAACGTGGGATCAGGTGAATTTGTGTTAAGGGATATATTTGCCACCTTTTGGTAACAATTTCATGTTCTCCCCAGAGGGGGACTACAAAAATCAATAACTAAGCACATTTTGGCCTCACGGCCCATAGTCTACGGGGTTTGGATTGGAAAACAAATCTTCCAGTAGATGAGATAAACATTCGCGATTACGTGTTATTCCAATACCAATTCAAAATTAAGGGTTTGCGTGGCCACCGTCGTCTGATATTGCGCTTATTCACAGTGCGCCATCATTGTTACTAGCTAATTTCATATCGTACGTAATAAATGCCACGAGAGGGCAGCACAAATATCGTCATATATTTCTGGTTTATTTTTCAGCCACCTACGGGTTCTAAAAACGTCACTTCCGCTCCCGGGATCGACAGAGGACACGACTGCTCAGTTGACTGCTACACATTGATGTGGATTAAGCCAGTCCAGTTATAACATCACTGATTTTATCGAAACAGCTAGGTGAGTATCGTTGGTTTGTCAAATGTCAATACGGAATAGGTTTTAAGCTTTAAGCTGAATCCAATATACCGTGCAGCGCACAGCTTTATAATATGTCTGCAAATGTAGCATGCCGTATGCCGAAGGTTACACAAGTATACAGTGATCAATTGGTCACCCGATGGAGCGGAACAATTGTCGCACTACGAAAACCCTATTGTATATTTCACGGACATAAATTATGCTAATGAGCTCATTAAATGACGTCACTCACATCATCGGGTTTTGCCGATGATTGAAATCCGTTGATTGAAATTCTAGGTCGAGTAAAATGATGTTCTTATTTGTTGTCTGTGAGCTTTTCTGATTTTTTTCCCGTATTGGAATATTTTTTTATTGAAAATAGACAGTTCAAATTAAACGTTGGTTCCAAGTTCAAGTAACAGCACATGTATTAAAGGCGACAGCAAAGGCAATATGCAAGCAACATTTGAGAAAAAACGATGCCCGACTTTGCAAAAAAGTGTACGGGGAAGTGTACGGGTGAACATGACAAACCAAAACAGTCTTGTAATAATCGCCTCCGTGGCGCAATTGGTTAGCGCGTTCGGCTGTTAACCGAAAGGTTGGTGGTTCGAGTCCAGCCGGGGGCGTTGTTACTTTTTGCATTTAATGCAGATCGACAAATCACAGTAAAAATATAATATTGACAAAATCACAGACCACTTACACAAAAATCGCATCTGCGCATGCTCCTGTCGCGATCGAAATCTACCACGCAAGCAATGAGAGAGTTTTCATAGTGTGTCGTCATCCGTTACAAAATTTCCAGTCCTCCTATACTGTTTTGACCGTAACCACTTTCCTCAGGCAACTTTTAAATCTATGAATGATCTAGTTCTGAATTATAGCTCTTCCATGCATCAAATCGTACACGCGGTATAATAACTTCAAATTTTATTGGTAAGTGGGTGTTTCCATAAATAAGGGCGCCAATGTGTGACATACACAAATTAGGTCTAAATATTCAAAATGTGTCTATATTAACTCACTGAATAACCACTTTCATAATATGTTCCATTATTCTATTTCATGAAAATGGATCAGAATAGGTAATTGAAGCCGCGTACAGAGATACATTTTACCATTATAACATCAGTATTTCTTTGAAATACTTGTCTCCCGACACCAAAAGACACCAAAATGTTCAATTACATGTATGCCTGGCAACTGCAGAAACTGTCTGAACACTTTTATTTTGTTTTTTCTAAAGGCATTTACCATTGCTTTACTCTATAAACATCATTAATAGTGAAAAGATGAGATTACCTATTTTTTTGGATGGTGGAATTGATATTTCATGCGTCCCCGTGTAACGGAGACACCAAACCTTAATTTCCTTGTAACTCTATTTTCCTTCAACCTATCAGAGAGGCTTGTAAAACCAACAAAAGGGAAATAAGGTGGAGATTAATTGTCACTGTTAAATTTAAAGAAGACTGCCTTCACCGTGTAACGGGTTTTCGAGACACCAAATGTTACACGGTGACGGTAAAATTGCCATGTATTCAATTATTACTTCTCAAATTTGCTCATGAAAAATGTGTTTAACACTTCAAAACTAGTTTGATATTGATCATTTAGCCTACAGACATGACAGATAACACAATTACTCTAAACAAAATCACTAGTTTGTTAATATTTTGACCCTGTCTTAAATGTCACACTTTTTTTGCCAAAATTGTAGGATATTTTGCCGAATTTTCACCAAAATAAGAAAAAATGTTGATATAATATACAATTTTACATGTTGTGGTGTTATACCAGTGCAACTTTATGGACTTAATCAGATTTTAAAATGAAAATTAACCAAGTTCATTCGTTTATCAGGATATTGAATCATTTTAATCATACAATGCAAATCCCACTGGTACCTGTATAATTTATGGAAACACCCAAATATATGTGACGTATAGGGCGTTATAATATTGAAATCATATTTGCCTGATCTGACCTATAATGCCCCTGATATTTATCTTAACCCTTCAAATTATGGCCGATATTAAATTATGGCCAATTTTATTATATACAATTATTAATCCCCGAAAAATGAAACCACTGAACTTCACACATTTGAAAACAAAACAACTCATGATCAATTAGTGTTAATATATTATTCGAAATGGATCTTTCCCTGTTTTGTTCAATAATCTTGTTTCCTGTTTTCTATCATTCCTCAGATACACGTATCACACTATGAGCGTATTAAAGAAAGCGGGAATACATCTGACGCCCTTGGTCTGCAAGTATTGCGGTTACAAATTATTCTCAAAGTTTGATAGATATATGATACATCTCCGCCGTCATCATGCAAAGTATCGGCCCGTGTATACAATAATGTGTTCGAGGAGGAGAGACTGGGAAATATCAAACACAATACACAATTTATCATGTGATAAGAGTTTAGAAGCCACTCGAAAGAAATCACACAAGTGTTCATATTCTGATCAGAGTTTCCAACAATTGAGTCACAAAACCCGCCGTGGAAGGATCCATTCCAAACCATATCAATGTGCGTACTGTGATAAGACTTTCTCTCGTTTAGGGAATAAGACCAGCCATGAAAGGATTCATACTAAAGAGAAACTATACCAATGTTCATACTGTTATAAGACCTTCTCATCGTCAGGTAACAAGACCAGTCATGAAAGGATTCATACTAAAGAGAAACCATACCAATGTTCATACTGTGATAAGACTTTCTCTTGTTCAGGTGATAAGACCAGTCATGAAAGGATTCATACTAAAGAAAAACCATACCAATGTTCATACTGTGACAAGACTTTCTCACATTCAAGTCATAAGACCTCTCATGAAAGGATTCATACTAAAGAGAAACCATACCAATGTTTATATTGTGACAAGACTTTCATTCATTCGGCTAGTAAGTTAAATCATGAAAGGATTCATACTAAAGAGAAACGATACCAATGTTCATACTGTGATAAGACTTTCTCTCGTTCATGTGATAAGACCAGTCATGAAAGGATTCATACTAAAGAGAAACCATACCAATGTTCATATTGTGACAAGACTTTCATTCAATCGGCTAGTAAGTTAAATCATGAAAGGATTCATACTAAAGAGAAACCATACCAATGTTCATATTGTAATAAGACTTTCTCACAGTCTGGTCATAAGAGCGCTCATGAAATGATTCATACTAAAGAGAAACCATACCAATGTTCATATTGTGATAATACTTTCTCTCGTTTAGCGAATAAGATCCGACATGAAAGGATTCATACTAAAGAGAAACCATACCAATGTGCACATTGTAACAAGACTTTCTCTCATTCAGGTAGTAAGATCTATCACGAAAGGATTCATATTAAAGAGAAACCATACCAATGTTCATATTGTTACAAGACTTTCTCTCATTCGGGTAGTAAGTTCAATCATGAAAGGATTCATACTAAAGAGAAACCACACCAATGCTCATATTGTGACCAGATTTTCTCTCATTTAGGTGATAAAACCTGTCATGAAAGGATTCATACTAAAGAGAAACCATACCAATGTGGGTACTGTAATAAGAGTTTCTCTCAATCAAGTAATAAGATCCGTCATGAAAGGATTCATACTAAAGAGAAACCATACCAATGTGCGTACTGTGACAAGACTTTCTCACAGTCAAGTCATAAGACCGCTGATGAAAGGATTCATACTAAAGAGAAACCATACCAATGTTCATATTGTGAGAAGACTACTTTCCCGCAGACAGTTGAAAAGTCTCGTCATGAAAGTAATACAAGTTGACTGCCGGGTCATTCCGTGTCAATCAACAAATGGTTTAAACGCAATGTTCTTCAAATTCGGTTTATGGGATGCTTTTGGCTCCACAAGCCCAAAAATAATTTCAAATTTTAGCTCCATCCGATTAACGATTTTTAGCGCTACAGCCCGGGGGGGGGGGGGTACTCGCCTAATACGGTATACTGTGACGTGCTGCTCTAATTGGTCGTTTTTTGCAAATAAATCCCTATGCATTGGGTATGACCTGTGCTGGGATTTTTTAAATAATGGGGTCACTTTTTACAAATTGGTCTATTTTCTCGAAAATTTCCAAAAATTGGGTCTATTTTGCAGATAATTTGCGAACATTTGGTCTAAACTGCTCACAAAAAGTATCGAAACACTTAGAAATGATCCAATATAGCCTATAACAGCTTGAAAGGCCTAAGGGTATACACTAATCGAAGCAAATAACCAAGTGCATAATTTTGTTCTGCGTATTTTGACACCTCGATCGATGAGATACGATGTTGCGGAGCGGAGTTATTGTCATTTCAATGGTCGTGGGTCCAGTTTCAAAAGTGACAATCATCCTATACAAAGAGGTTTGCATTACTGTTTAGAATGATCAGATTCGTATTTTTCAATAGGGATGAGTGTCACTTTTGAAACTGGACCCAAGACTATTGAAATGACAATAACTCCGCTCCGCAACATCGTATCTCAACGATCGAGGTGTCAAAATACTCAGAACAAAATTATGCACTTGGTTATTAGCTTCATTTAATGCATACTCTTTCAAGCCGTTATATATTGGATCATTTCTAAGTGTTTCGATACTTTTTGTGAGCAGTTTATAATTATGTCAATGACATCCAGATGTTTTAATTTTTTTTCTTGATTTATATTTTTGATGTATGTGTTGACTTTTATTTGATTCCTGTAATCCTGTGTCACGCCACTTCATTGGCTTTTTTTACCCCGTCCATTTGTGTTTACTTACTTGTATTATGAATATTGTCTGAGTTTACAGTGCACCAATTGAGTGGCCCATCAGAGCTCTGTAGAGATGTAACCAGTTTGATTTGTAATCACTTAGTTCATTAGCTAAGTCGGTCGCGCTATCGTTCACGTTGGCTCTTTATATACAAAAAATGAATAAACAAATGTTTCACTTTTGTAATGTACCCAACTCCCGACCCAACTAGGTGTTTGAGAATGTTCCATACGGTACTGTCGTTGGGAAGTCCATGGCGCGCATAGTTATACTGATGAGGAACGTAATAATCGGTTTACTGGGTGTTTTTTTTCTTTCTGAAATGTCGGTGATTTGTTACGACCGAACCAAAAATGTTAGGAATTTTATTATTTGGCTATAGTAAATGGTATGGTATTGTATAACTGATTTTTAATCAAGTGATCTGAGGACCCATGAATCACAACCTCCAAAATAGCAAATTGTCTTCAATTGTGTTTGGAGAGGAGTTCATCTAGGCCTACGTCACCAATATGTATCATTGTATTGATATTGATTATTTAAATAAATGGCTCTACTGAATTTATGATATTTACATTTACCTTCAACCGTTTTCTGTTTCACTTTATTCCTGTCCTTAACTCGTTGCTAGAAATAAATGTATCTGCAAATTTCTACAAATCATTGATGAAAAATACTTTTTGAGGCAGAATAGCCAGGTTAATTAAAAGGACATGTTTTAGTTTACAGTTAAAAGGTAACAGTATTACGTATCCTTTGTATGCTGATTGGCAGCTTAGCAAAGGTTAAACATAGGACATTTTAGAATAACACGAAATCGCGAATGTTAATCTTATCATTTTGAAAAATTCATCATAATTAGAAGAATTTGTTTCCAATCCAAAACCGTTGGAGCTGGCTAACAAACTCCATCGCGTGGCCATCGTCGTCTGATAATTGTCGTGAAAACCGTTGGAGTTGGCTAACCATCTCCATCGCGTGGCCAGCGTCGTCTGATAATTGTCAGACGACGCTGGCCACGCGTCTCGGACGACCCAATGTGGCAACGGGAGTGCACCATTTTGAAATATTTGTAACCGTCATCGCCTGGTTAACGCTGAAAATAATTTTAAAAAATAGCATTTACAATGGAGTTGGTTTAATAGTCAACTACTCCAACGGTTTTGGACCCGGGCGAGGGTACTTTTGCCAAAATCGTACGTGGATGTGCCTGCCGGACTTTTAAAATTTGACTCTATACCTATTTTCTGGACAATTTCCCACCCATCAATATACCAATTGTGTTAGAAAAGCACCCAATTTTGCACAAATTGTGTGCTTTTAACAACAACAAAATCCTCAAAATACACCAAATTTATGCAAATTGGGCGCTTTGGTCTGTGATTAAAACACCCCCATCGCTATACTAATTTTTGCGAAAAAGCACCCAAAAGACAGACACATATACATATATCATATCAATGTGAGACCACATCCCCCCCCCCCCCCCCCCCCCCCCCACGGGGTTTGGATTGGAAAACAAATCTTCCAGTGATGAATTTTCCAAAAATGATAAGATAAACATTCGCGATTACGTGTTATTCCAATTAAAATTAAGGGTTTGCGTGGCCACCATCGTCTTAATTGCGCTTATTCACAGTGCGCCATCATTGTTACTAGCTTATTTCATATCGTACGTAATAAATGCCACGAGAGGGCTGCACAAATATCGTCATTTATATCCGCCCTGATTTATTTTTCAGCCACCTACGGGTTCTAAAAACGTCACTTCCGCTCCCGGAATCGACAGTTGACTGTTATAACTTGATGTGGATTAAGCCAGTCCAGTTATAAAAGTTGATTTTACCTGTCATACTTTTATAACTGTCACTGATTTATCGAAACAGCTGGGTGAGTATTGTTGGTTTGTCAAAGGTCAATACGGAATAGGTTTTTTAAGGCAATCGCGGGAATTCAATATACCACAGCGCACAGCTTAATTATAATATGTCTGCAAATGTGGCATGCCGTATGCCGAAGGCTACACAAGTAGACACTGGACAGTGATCAACTGGTTGCCTGATGGAGCGGAACAAATATCGCCCGAATTATCGTCATCGTTACAATTTCCAGTCCTCCTACCATACTGTTTTGACCGTAATCACTTTCATCAGACAACTTTTAAATCTATGATCTAGTTCTGAATCATAGCTCTCCATGCGTCAAATCGTACACGCGGTATAATAACTTCAAAATGTCATCAGTACATTTCTGTGACGTACAATGTATTAGGGCAGCGTTATAATATTGAAATCATATTTGCCTGATCTGACCTAATAATGTCCCTGATATTTATCTAATCCATTTGAAAACAAAACAACTTATGATAAAGTAGTGTCAATATATTATTCGAAATGGATCTTTCCTTGTTTTGTTCATTAATCTTGTTTCCTGTTTTCCATCATATTTCAGATACACCGTACCACACTATGAGCGTATTAAAGAAGGCAATACATCTGACGCCTTTTATCTGCAAGTATTGCGGTTACAAATCATTCTCAAAGTTTGAAAGATATATGATACATCTTCGCCGTCATCATGCAAAGTATCGACCCGTGTATACAAAAATGTGTTCAAGAAGGAGAGACTGGAAAATATCAAAGACAATACGCAATTTATCATGTGATAAGAGTTTAGAAGCCAAGTACGGGATTCAAAAGGAATCACACAAATGTTCATATGATAAGAGTTCCCAACAATTCAGTCACAAAACCCGCCGTGGAAGGATCCATTCCAAACCATATCAATGTGCGTACTGTGATAAGACTTTCTCTCTTTTAGGGAATAAGACCATTCATGAAAGGATTCATACTCAAGAGAAACCATACCAATGTTCATACTGTGATAAGACCTTCTCATCGTCAAGTAACAAGACCAGTCATGAAAGGATTCATACTAAAGAGAAACCATACCAATGTTTATATTGTGATAAGACTTTCTCTTATTCAGGTAGTAAGATCTATCACGAAAGGATTCATATTAAAGAGAAACCATACCAATGTGCACATTGTGACAAGACTTTCTCACAGTCAAGTCATAAGACCGCTCATGAAAGGATTCATACTAAAGAGAAACCATACCAATGTTCATATTGTGACAAGACTTTCTCTCATTCAGGTGATAAACCCCGTCATGAAAGGATTCATACTAAAGAGAAACCATACCAATGCGCACATTGTGACAAGACTTTCTCACAGTCAAGTCATAAGACCTCTCATGAAAGGATTCATACTAAAGAGAAACCATACCAATGTGCGTACTGTGACAAGACTTTCTATAATTCAAGTGATAAGACCAGTCATGAAAGGATTCATACTAAAGAGAAACCATACCAATGTGGGTACTGTGATAAGAGTTTCTCTCAATCAAGTAATAAGACCAGTCATGAAAAGGTTCACACTAAAGAGAAACCATACCAATGTGCATATTGTGACAAGACTTTCTCACAGTCAAGTCATAAGACCGCTCATGAAAGGATTCATACTAAAGAGAAACCATACCAATGTGCGTACTGTTATAAGAGTTTCTCTCGATCAAGTATTAAGACCAGTCATGAAAAGATTCATACTAAAGAGAAACCATGCCAATGTGCATATTGTGACAAGACTTTCTCTGATTCAAGTAATAAGACCCGTCATGAAAGGATTCATACTAAAGAGAAACCATACCAATGTTCATACTGTGATAAGACCTTCTCATCGTCAGGTAACAAGACCAGTCATGAAAGGATTCATACTAAAGAGAAACCATACCAATGTTCATACTGTGATAAGACCTTCTCATCGTCAGGTAACAAGACCAGTCATGAAAGGATTCATACTAAAGAGAAACCATACCAATGTGCATACTGTGACAAGACTTTCTCTGATTCAAGTAATAAGACCAGTCATGGAAGGATTCATACTAAAGAGAAACCATACCAATGTGAGTACTTTGATAAGAGTTTCTCTCAATAAAGTAATAAGACCAGTCATGAAAAGATTCATACTAAAGAGAAACCATACCAATGTGCGTACTGTGACAAGACTTTCTCACAGTCAAGTCATAAGACCGCTGATGAAAGGATTCATACTAAAGAGAAACCATACCAATGTTCATATTGTGAGAAGACTTTCCCACAGTCGGTTAAAAAGTCCCGTCATGAAAGTAATAAAAGTTGACTGCCGGGTCATTCCGTGTCAAATCAACCAATGGTTTAAACGCCATTTTCTTCAAAGTCGGTCATATTTGGTTTATGGGATGCTTTTGGCTCCACAAGCCCAAAATTAATTTCAAATTTGAGCTCCATTCGAGTAACGGTTTTTAGCGCTAGGCGGCCGCGGGGGGCAGTGGCGTGCGCAGGATATTGTGAGTTAGGGGGCCACCTGGCCATAAATGAAATTTCCCCGACTCAGATTCTTCTCAATTCCCTGATGTACCAAAAAAATAGTAAAAGGTAGCCCCAATTTTGTTGGCAGGTGTGGGGGGGGAGGGGGGGGGGGGGGGGGGGGGGGGGTGGTAGGTTTAAACAAATTCGCACAGTCAAAAAAAACCGCACAGTCAAGAAGACAGCACAGCAACAACTAAGGGACAATTAGGAGAGTTTTCATCAGTTTTCTCTATAACATTTCCTCTTTTTACCATTTGTTGCCTACACACAAAAAAAACTCTACCGACGGCCAAGCCTCCGAATGGCAGTAGTTTTCCCCGACTAAGTCAATAGTGGGGGGCGTAGCGTGCGCAAAGGCGGCCCGTGTAGCCTATATACAATATTGTGTTCAAGAAGGAGAGACTGGGACATATCAAAGACAATACCGTACACAATTTATCATGTGATAAGAGTTTAGAAGCCAAGTACGGGATTCGAAAGAAATCACACAAATGTTCATATTATGATTAAAGAGTTTCCCACAATTGAGTCACAAAACCCGCCGTGGAAGGATCCTTTCCAAACCATATCAATGTGCGTACTGTGATAATACTTTCCCTCGTTTAGGGAATAAGATTTGTCATGAAAGGATTCATACTAAAGAGAAACCATACCAATGTTCATATTGTGACAAGACTTTCTCTCACTCAGGTAGTAAGATCTACATGTATCATGAAAGGATTCATACTAAAGAGAAACCATACCAATGTTCATATTGTAACAAGACTTTCTCTCATTCAAGTAGTAAGAACCGTCATAAAAGGATTCATACTAGAGAGAAACCATACCAATGTTCATATTGTGACAAGACTTTCTCTCATTCAAGTAGTAAGATCTAGCATGAAAGGATTCATTTTTGTGATGTGATGTAAGGACAACATGGATGATTAATATTATGTATAAATAAAAAATATATATATATAAAAAAAAAAAAAAATGAAAGGATTCATACTGAAGAGAAACCATACCAATGTGCACATTGTAACAAGACTTTCTCACGGTCAAGTCAAAAGACCTCTCATGAAAGGATTCATACTAAAGAGAAACCATACCAATGTGCATATTGTGACAAAGCATTCTCTGATTCAAGTAATAAGATCCGTCATGAAAGGATTCATACTAAAGAGAAACCATACCAATGTGCATATTGTGACAAGACTTTCTCTGACTCACGTAATAAGATCTGTCATGAAAGGATTCATACTAAAGAGAAACCATACCAATGTTCTTATTGTGACAAAACGTTCTCTCATTCAGGTAGTAAGATCTATCATGAAAGGATTCATACTTAAGCGAAACCATACGGTCCATACCAATGTGCACATACGCTTTCTCGCAGCCAAGGCAAAAGACCGCGCATGAAAGGATTCATACTAAAGAGAAACCATCAGGAAACCATAGGGCCTACCAATGTTTATATTGTGACAAGACGTTTTCTCATTCAGGTAATAAGATCCGTCATGAAAGGATTCATACTAAAGAGAAACCATACCAATGTTCATATTGTGACAAGACTTTCTCTCATTCAAGTAGTAAGATCCGCTCGTGTTTGTATGCCAGCGCCGCGAGTATGCGCGCGCGTTATGTGATGCAATTAGTAGAATACGCGGTTACGTCACTGTCTCGAGATGGCCAAACAGAGTATAATGTTCATATTGTGACAAGACTTTCTCTGATTCATGTAATAAGAGTTATAAGACCCGTCATGAACAGTGAGGTGCACAATTTGTCATTTTCGAAATATCATTATATATCGTACCTAACTGATAGAAACGATATAAAAGCTATATCTGATATTGACGATACAAACGATAGTTTGACGATATAAAAGATAGAGATGATTTAAGTGAGTTGTAAATTTGCGACGATATAATTTAATATTTTTGATATTTCCCATCTGATACGAATGATAGTTTTGACGATATAAAAGTAGAGATCTTTTTCTGACGCCTACGGTATTTGATATTTCCGAACGATAGTTTTGACGATATAAAAGATAGAGATGATTTTCTGACGATATATCTGATATTTTTGATATTCCGATATAAATGATATAAAAGATGCAAACGATAGTTTTCACGATATAAAAGATAGAGATGACTTTCTGATGATATATCTGATATTTGTTATATTTCCGACATAAATGATATAAAAGATGCAAACGATAGTTTTCACGATATAAAAGATAGAGATGACTTTCTGATGATATATCTGATATTTTTTATATTTCCGATATAAATGATATAAAAGATACAAACGATAGAAAATATAGGTAGTTTTCAAAAGATACAAAAGATAGTTTTGACGATACAGGGCGTCTCAAACAAATCAGGACAAGATTAATCCGATGCAAAATTAGAAAACTGGCGTACTTTGCGTAAACCATGTCATTTACTGATTTGTACAATATGATCTACATGTACAGACCAGTAAATAACATGGTTTACGTTTCAATACATTATAATAGTTGTCAACGTAGTAAATAATCTATCAGTCAATAGTAAAGTTTAGTTTGGTAATCTATTTAATTCTGGCACAAATCAATACTTGCTAAATAATTCGCAAAACAGATGCATGCATATTCTGTGCAAATTTAAAAAAAGGTGTTGTTAAACAGTTCTCGAACCCACTGTGGATGGTTTATTGAGTTACAAGTCGAGCACTTTCATGTTTCTCGACTGTTGTGTGAATTCCCATTGTACAAACCAGTAAATGGCATGGTTTACGTTACACAAAGTACGCTAGTTTTCTTATTTTTCATTTGATTGATCTCATATTTTAAGGATATCATAATAATTAATTGGGCTTTACATTGAGACTAAATTGGTCATGTTCCAATGATTATAATAACAATTACACCGTCATGAAACAGAGTCCTAATTTTTTATGAGACACCGTGTATAAAAGATAGAAATGATTTTCTGACGATGTCTGATATTTTTAATATTTCCTATATATGATATAAAAGATACAAACAATAGTTTTGACGATGTAAAAGATAGAGATGATTTTCTGACGATATATCTGATATTTTTGATATTTCCGATATAATTGATACAAACGATATTTTTGACAATATAAAAAATAGAGGATTTGGATATATCTCAGGGGCACCCGACGAGAAGTTCAGGATGTAGTAATACATAACATTACACTGTAAAAACAGTGTTTAGAGATTAAACGCTTTTCTAAACACTATTTTGCACCACGTTTGTAAACATGTCAAATTTCTAAACACTTACATGTCAGATCCCTAAATATGCATGTCAAATATCTAAACACACGGTGTTTAATTTCTAAACATGATCGATCTAAACACCATCTTGCACCACGTTTCTAAACACTGTTTTTACAGTGTAGCTGCTCCTCAGAGCTAGCTAGAATGCGCGGTATTAACTACATTTCCCAGCTAGGGCCGGTCAAAATACTCCTTTGGCAGCCAGAAGCCAAATTCCGTGAAGAATTTTGAAAGCTAGGGGAACGAGTGTTTAGACATATCAACCAGCTAGGATAATTTATTTATAAATTTATATTTCAGCTAAATTCATCGAATTTTCTGTTCTAAACATTAAATATATAATCCATAAAATCCATAAAACACAAATTTGATATCATTACCTCTCAAATTGATGCCAATTTTGCCAGCTAGATTGTCTGGATGACTTAAAAATCGTTTGCCAGACAGGAATTCATTTTATAAGAAAAAAGAACCAGCCTGATTCGAAACATCAGAGGAGCAGGTATTTGCCAGGAAACCTCGTTGGGTGCTCCTGATATCTGATATTTTTGATATTTCCGATATAAATTATATAAAAGATGCAAAAGATAGTTTTCACGAGATAAAAGATACACACGATAGTTTATACGATATAAAAGTTAGAGATGATTTTCTGACGATATTTATGTGATATCTTTTTATTTTTCCGATATAAATGATACTAAAGATATAGCTTACCAGCTTAGGTATACTTTTGGGGGTTTATTTGTTTGTTTCGTTTCCCAGTTCCCAAGACTCGAAGCAGGGGCGGAGCCAGAGATTGAGTTTACCGTTCTCCGAGCTCTGCTCGGACAGGGGACCAAAAATTATTGAAAAGCCACCTCTTCATTTCCAATATTTTGTTATATTTGTTATCAATGCACGAAAGAAGTTGAGCATAACTGATATATATTCATGATTTAAATATTCATGGTTTAAAAGCTCGAACAGGGGGAGTCTGAGGCCCCTCGGAAGTAGAAAAAAAAATTCAATTTTCAAACTCATTTGGTGCGATCTGGTGTATACTTTTGAAAAGCAATCCCTTTTCTCCGATTCTTCTCTTTTTTTTTCCCTTCTTCTTTTTTTCTTTCTTTACAAAAAAGTGGGGCGGCCATGGCCGCCCCGGTTGCGACGCGCCTATATAGGCTTACGTGTATATCACGACATACAACGTTATTTTATTTACCAATCAGTCACTCAATTAAAGGCTCTTTCTCCCTTTTCTCTCCCCCTTCCCCCTTTCCTCTCCCTCTCTCTTTTCCTTTTTTTTTTTTGTCAATTTTTCCGAGGGGGTCCGGGGGGGGGGGGGGGGGGGGGCGCCCCCCTCCGCCTCCTGGATCCGCGCCTGCGAAGTTCAACACCAGATGATAACAAGATATCACTGGATGTCAATTTCAATCTTAAAAAAGACACTTTAAACTATAGAGAATGATACTTTATTAAGAAAGACAACGGGTCATATCTATACAAACTGTGTGTTAGTTCTCCGTTTAGAGGAGTAAATCAATCAATCAATCAAACAATCAATCAATCGAGCAATCAATTAATCAAGCAATCAAGCAATCTTCCACGCTCGTATTGGTTGATGACTGATTATAGTTGGACGTCACCACGGCATATATGACACTTCCCAGTTTAGTATTTAATCGTACATATTCATTATATTTATACATATTCTTAGTAGGGTAATGGGAATGAATAGTAAGATTGCCGTCAGCCGCCGTCATCATTGATTTTGGCCGAAACATCAGTATTTTTTTCTCTCAAAAATTCTCCAAAAGCTTTGACAGACAATTAAATAGTTATCGCCATCGGTTAACATTCTTCTGATGATGTTGACACAGTTTCAGACCAATACGTATTAGATATATGATTTATAATGATTTTGTCGCATCCCTCAATTACTTTACACGATTCAGGGTGTTGCTATAATAGAATGTGTTTCATACTGTTGAATACAATGATCAACTGTGTAATTAAACGGTCACAAACATGTTTATAGGCACATTCTTAGCTTGATTCATATAGTCTTTGGACAGATCTCGCCACTAACTTGATCTAAATAAGAATATATGGAAATCTTGAATAATTAAAAGGGGAAATCCTTGAATCCTTGACCGGAAACTTATGATTAATGTCCATTTGCCATAAATAAAGTACAGGTTGTATCATATATAGAAATCATCCAGTTCATAGATATTTGTCTTGTTGCATGCTAAACTGCTCACACAAAGTTAGGAAACTTTTTTTAATCAAGTATATTTTTATTATTTATTACCCTCTTGTATTATGTTGCATATCAATAGAAAGCTGAGGTGTTCATCTTTAAAATGATACCAAATGTGCAATGATGACATGTTGCTGGACTTGGCCACATGAATGAGAATGAGGCAAAGTCACAAATCAAATGTGCCAAAATTACCGTTATCTGTGCTAAACAGTCAATAGGTAATGGCACGGACTCTCACCAAATCTTTTAAACGCTACATATTGAAACTGCAAAACGGTTACCGTGTCTCAGAAAAATGTACAATTTGTAGGCCTAAACCTTTCATCACTTACCTTCATGACCTTCCACCTGGAGTCATTGTTAACCCAGTCTTGCAAATACCCAAACAATGGTTTTCTAAAGAGATGAGGATTAACATGTGTGTGTTGTGCTCACTGGTGCAAATCTTTGTGTAAACCATTCATGGTTCTCAAGCGTGACCGGTTTGATTATTGACTGTTTAGCACAGATAACGGTAATTTTGGCACATTTGATTTGTGACTTTGCCTCATTCTCATTCATGTGGCCAAGTTCAGCAACATGTAATCATTGCAAATATGGTATCATTTTAAAGAGAAACACTTCAGCTTTCCATCGATATATAACGGATACAAAGAGGGTATTAAATAATAAAAATATACTCGATTAAAAAAGTTTCCTAACTTTTTGTGAGTAGTTTACATTGTTATTAACTTAAGTTGAAATTCGAATTTGGAGTGAAATAAGATTTGTTCAATAATCCCACCACTAGCCAATGGTGTGGCTAAAAATTGAAAACTAACATGGAGAAGTATTTTTAGTTGTGGAGAATATTGCTCCAGTCAAAATATTTGCCAACCAAAAGCCAAAATGGACCAACAAATTTGTGCGAGGTCCTTTAATTTACGCGGTAAAAACTTTCTAAATCGCTTTAGTGATGCAACTGTATAATATTTTACCGATACAATCAGTACCAATCTTAATCTTACGTTTACACTATTGCATCATCGATGCCTAATAACTTACGATATTTCAATCTTTTATTTTTTCTCCATCCATATGTTTTTATATGAAGAGCTGTGTTGCAAAAAGGCCTACATCAATTTCTACCTGTTACTCATTTTGCATTATTGAATGGATGGCTATTCATTTAATGTGGCTTGTATTGTTGGTGCCTCAATTGGCGTGCATGGATGCACTAATCCAAGTCAAACGACAAACGACATTTTGGGGTATGCGAGAACATTGACTTTTTATGCAAATCAGATGATCGAAACATCAAAATGATTTTAAAACCGTTATTTAAAAATTATCCACTGCAATGGGGGCAATTTATAGCATTGGTGCAACAATTATTATGTTTGGATTATTTATGTGCATGGCATATTGCATATGCCAATCAGAAGGTAAATAAACCCGCATTTTGTACACAAAATCTTTATACGTGAATGTGAACTTGAACGATAAAAAGACGAGGATTACAAGACGAAAAAAACAACAATTCTGTTTGTAACTGCTAATTTACTATGCTTTATACATTTGGTGCTACGTTAACCGGGAAAGAGCGCTATATTAGCATTTCAATATTTAATTATAATACATTTTGTAAAAAAAAGTCACTAGTTTCGATTACGACCTCAGAAGAAAGTTTTTTTTTAATTTATTGTTTACGCTCGAGATTTGTAAATATCTTCATCGCAATGTCAAATTTGGAGAGAGAAAAAGTATAATTTATATGTCAGATATTTTAGAAGCTGTAACAATTTCTTCGATAACAAGCACAAATCGAAAAATGAGTTTATCATTTACTATTAAAGTGTCTTTGCTATTTCGTAAGTTGTTGTTGAATATTCAAATGTATAAACAGATGGAGTTTAAATAAAGTTTTGACAAACACAAGTTTAATATTTTGGAGAATAAACTCCATGCAGGAAAAACTTGCGCACAACGCAAAGATCCAACGCATGGGCGGTTCATGCTTCCGAACTTACACTCGGTGTCTCACATATAGAAACACTAATTATCTAAATCTGGAATCACTGAAAATGTGTTCCTTATATACACTACGCCTATATTTGGCATTTTTAAAAAGAAATATCCACTCCATTCAGTGTTTCGAGAAAAGCAAAATAGCAGTATGCAATCCATGGAGCAATAAAGTGCTAACCCACAAATTGCAAGTAACTGGTTTGCATTTACAAATTGTACGAATGACTCCAACATAACTTATAATTTGCTAAAGAGCTCTTCATATTTAGATCGATAGATGAGACGTAATAGTCTCCGGGAATGAGGTGACGTTTTATGAATGGCTTTTTAGAAGTTATATATATCATGACAGCGCAAATTAAAACACTAATGTAGGTTTTTATGATGGTTCCTATGTAGCAATTTAGAACTGAGACACACATAACTTTCAAAAATGCACCAGTCGTGTCACTAATTCAGTTAGTCCTATTACCATGATTACTTGAGAGTCCTAGCCCTATCTTAACTGTACGTGTTTTATGCTGCACGCTTCATTCGTCTGATTGTTAACTGGGTTTTACGAGGTCGCGGTTGATTCAATATTAGTGTATGGACGCTACATTCATGACATTAAGACGCTCAGAAATGGGAGACTGTCACATTGCCTTACACTGGATCTCCAATCCACGTGTTCCAATTTCTATGGTTGAGCCCACGTATTTCATTTATCATTGGAACAATCCCAACACCGACATATCAGCGTATCGGTTGATTTTGTTGTTCAATCCAACACCGACATATCAGCGTATCGGTTGATTTTGTTGTTCAATCCAACACCGACATATCAGCGTATCGGTTGATTTTGTTGTTCAATCAAAGGCAAGTTTACTCAATGATGAATCATCCTGATATCGATTCCATCTCCAATTCTTCAGCATTCAATGACACTTTCGAAGATTTCTGGGTACAGAAGAACAAATACAAGTTTGAAAGTTAGATACAATGGTTGAATTTATACTAAACTTGACGCATAATAAATTTGACTTTCATTTCTATTTTAGTCTATCATCAGTGTGCAAACTGCAAATACAACTGCATTATACGAGTATAGGCCTACATTAGGCTGGGTTCACATAGGAGTATACTATTCGGGTATACGGTGCACGTTTTGCAGGGCACGCGTATAGCTTAAATCGAAACAATGTTATTTCATACTACCGGGTCACATAAGAGGGCACTATTCGAAAAGGCCGTATACCTCCTCATAGTGTAGTATAGTATAGTATACCGGGAATCGTGCGTGTTCGATTTTCGTGCAGCGTATACCGTCCTGTTTGGATGTGGCAGCTGCAATTCGTGTGTACAGGCGTTCTGAATTTCCCCTATCACGATTTATAAACAATTTATTGCGTAGAATAGGGTAAATTAGAAACAACAGGACTCCTTTGCAATTTAATAGCACATGCCTTCATATGTACATGTTATACTATCAACCAAATGATATCATATGTAGACCATACATTCTCTTGGTGATAGAACAACTCTCAAATGTGCAGGTTTCCTTAATAAAATATACACAAATATAAGTGTCAAAGTAATGAAACTTAACATTGAATTTGGAATTTAAAACTCGTCGTCTGAACTAATAATCCATTTCTGAAGTGTCCATTTGATCGGCGCCAAAATACCGAGTAGGGTACGCGTGCTACCCTATGTGACTCGCCGTGCCCGTATAGCGTATAGCGAATACCGAATAGCGTACGTATAGCGAATACCGTGTACGCGTATACTCCTATGTGAACACCGGACGACAATGATGTCGACTTCAATCGAGAGTTTTACACTGACACATTCACATTTTATAGATTTTGTATAACAATTATATTGACAACAACTATAAGCACTATGTACTATACATCTTTTATTTTGCAGGAAGCTGTAATTCTAAACTTGACACTTTCCACGCGGCTGCTACTTCTATTACCATATTATGCAAAACAGATTTTTCAAAAACCTTTCCAAACTTCAAAGTCAATCTCAAGGATTACTGAACCAATACTATGCATGTTTGTACTTTATTTCAGTCCATTTCTCATGGCGATTTTAAATATCGTGATGAAATTCAATAATTTTGACATTTTTGAAACATTTTGTGAAATTTTGGAATGTCGTCTGCAGACGCCTGCCGCATGGAAAGTGTTAAGGACTCTGTAAGATGTAAATAGTAGTAACGTGGCACCAAAAAGTAAATAGAATGATTTATTATTTCGATATGATGCGGTAGATATTTTATAAGCAGTGATAAGGGTTTTGTAGTTTTAAAAATAAAATAAAATCTGCGCATGCGTACCTCTATGTTCATTGTAGCACTAGTGGACTTGCTCAAAGATTGCACTGAGTTGGTCGTCATTTTTAACCACTCTGAGCGCATAGATCGACGAACCTGAAAAGAGATTGAGTAACAAACAGACTGTAAAAGGAAAAGTGTACTTTAGGTCCCAGATACTGGTAAACCAGTATCGGTCAATTTTGGAACTGTCGTCTGCAGACAACTGTCGCATGGAAAGTATTACGCATACAATTTTAGGATTTTAAAGACATCTATGCTGTTCTTTTTTCAAGTCAATGCCTAAATGTATTTCACTATACTCGCACTGAAGCTTTCAAACAGTCGATTGCACAATGAAGTCACTGTCTCGAGGGACCTAAATGGACCATCGAATAGTGCTTTAAATTAATATCGGTATTGATCTCGAGCAATGGGGGCAACGTATTTCAGGTCAAAGGTGATTCATACACAGCTAGTTGAATACATACCTCTGAGTTGAATAAACAGAGCACACATGCTAGCCACACACCCTGAAACACAATGGAGTGAAATAATAGCAAATATGCTGCAATATTATCATCAAGAATTAATTGATGAATGAGAACTTTAATAACGCTTTCATTGGCAGGCAACTAAACTCATCATTATGAAAACTTGCATTACCTATTATAGTCTACAGTTTATTTAAAATAATTGTTGACCAATGGCTATCGTATCACTATACCAAACCAAGCGTGTCTCTGATTAGGTTATATCATACGTGGTGAGTTATAATGAAGCACGCTTCTGAAAAAAATCAGCTGACACTCTCAGAAAAAAATGGTTCAACTTTTAACCCTTTTTTGTCCTTTATTTAGAACCCTTAAGAATTGAACCTGCAAAAACAATTCTTAAAAATTAAAATTAAGGAACCAAAAGGTTCTTTATGAACCAAATGTGGTTAGAACTCTTCTGGGGTTGTTTTGGATCGATGGAGAACGCTTAGATGTTCCACACGGAGGAAAGGTTTAACCATTTTAGAACCATTTTTTCTTACCCTAATTCCACAGTTCTAAAATATTAACAGTCATTTTAAGATTTTGCATCCATGTGCCTTTTCAGGGTTTTTTCCAGACAACAATACTATGTGCTATAAATGTCATCAATACACGTGGCTTGGCTTTAAAATAGCGATCTGTACTAAAATTGATGTAACATTTAATATGATGCAATGGTCGAATATAAAATGTATTTTTGGAATGAATACCAAATGTGGTATTTTTATCATGGGTTTTGACTATTCAGCCCGGGACATATTTTGGCGCTTTTATAAACAGATTCCCCTTTCTTTCTGACTCACCATGTGTATATTACAAACACTAAATGATAAATTTGTTACCACACTTAATGATAGATCAATGACCCACCTGTAAGCTATTGAGGATAGTGAACAAATAGCTGAAAGCCACATGGTAACTAGAAAATAATCCAAATACCCACGTGATTCCTAACATGGGGAAGAGCAAGAAAGCACTGCGAACGCCAGTTCTGAAATATTAAAAAATATAAAATGTGATATCAGTTTAATTTTCGAATTTGCCTTCGTTATGATGCCTTTAGTCATTATCGACATTGGTGACCTCATATGGTGAATTATTCTTTTGTTTTCGTTTGAGCAGGGTTGTGATATATTTATGACTTGAGACTGCCATTTTACCAAATCACTTGGCTCCAATGAAAATAACATTGACTTGACCTGAATAACGTGACTTGTGACTCGAAGTTAGGAATTGTCAGGTGACTTATGACTCGACAGTTAGTGACTTTGTCACAATACTGTTGGACAAAAGTGCCCAAAAGCTATTTATACAGTGTACCAATATAATCATGTAAATGTTTTCATTTGATAGCTCTCTCTCTCATTAGTCGTTTATACAAGACAGTACTCTGGGAGATGTCATTTTAACTGGAAACATGTTTTTCATTTAAATTTAGAGATCAAAGCATCTTTAGGCAGGCATTGATTGATTAATTAGTTAATTGAGACATTGATTTATACAACTATTACTATAGAACAGGGAAAATGTGTACTTTAGGTCCCAGATACTGGTACATGATATATGCCAGTATCGCTCGATTCTGGTATAATATTATTGTTCCAGTATCGGTCGGTACTGGAACACCACATTGTGTAAGCAGTATCAAGCGATGTATCGGGCGATACTGATACACATGTACCAGTAGTGGTTTGTCCCAGTATCGAGCAGCGTTCGCGTTAAGTGGTTGTCCGGTTGCCGGGACACCCAAAATTAGCACCGGGCAACCAACATGTACTTATTTGGTTGCCCGGTGGGCAACCAATTTTTTTACAAGAAGTGAAACACTTAACACATGCATTTAAATATTTTACAGAACGGGCAACCAAAAAATCTGCCGGGCAACCATAATTTCCTGCTTGGTTGCCCGGCGGGCAACCAGATTTTCCCCCTTAATTTGGACGCTGGTATCGAGCGATACTGGTACATATCGTCCGATACTGGAACACTGACTTTATACCAGTATCGAACGATACTGGTACAAAGTCAGTGTCGAACGATACTGGGTGTTCCAGTATCGGATGATACTAGTACAGTCCAGAATCTGGAATCTAAAGTACACTTTCCATAGAAAGTCTTCTGATTGATATGACGAAGCCGAATAAACGTGAATACAATCATGGATGATGGATCATATCAGCATACATATTTTCATTGTCATATACATTTTTACGTTATTGATGTAGGAAAACGCTCATAGAAAGTTCGATCCGTTAGCTCTATCGATGCTTTGACTTGGCAGTTGTTCATCGTCGGAATGTAAGGTGTCCATGATATTGCAAATTCAAATATTTATAGACTATTATATTAGACTGCCTTTTTATTGAAATGGTTGAACTCACTTGATGTTATCGATGGCGGTTGTATCCCTATCGTTAGCGGCTTTGATTGTGGTCTTCATAACTATGCATAGCACAATAGTATTCAACTATGTACAAATCATACAAATATAACGATATGAAGTCATCTAACCATGGATTATTTAACATAAATTCATATTTCAAAAATGTAGCTAACGATAATTGGACAGCATACTTGGAACTTTTGTCCAAAGTCTCAATTCGTTGTAATTTTTCTGTCATCTGTAAATCACCAATATATTCAAGTGTGTATGTTATAGTTCTGTATCGATATCACAGTAACAATTTCAACAACAACACATAGCATGATAATCTCATAGCAACAATGTATTTATGGCTCGTCCTATAATCGATAGTAAATTCGATCATAAACAAATTGTACATGGTAACATAATGCTCTTTGACTCGGGCTCTCCAAATTCGACCATAAACACATTTCACATGGTAACATAATGGTCTTAGCTTCGGGCTCGCCAAATTCGATCATAAAACACAGTAACATAATATACTATTTTAGCATCGGGCCCCAAAGGTACAGAATATAAGATTTGTATTGAAAACAGGCCCAAAGGCTGGGAAATATGAAAATAAAATTGAAGGCAACCAGACGTGTTCGTATCAGAAGGTTGCAAACCACTTAATGAAGTCAATCATGACAAGTAGCCGAACTAATGATTTGCAAACGTGGACAACCCGATGACTTGCCGTATGATCGGGCTAAACTACTTTATATCGCATTCCAATGCGATAGTGGTCAGACTACAATATGCGCGAAATTATCGCATTTGCAAGAAGTATAGCGTGGGTTCCTAGCTCCTTTTGCTTTATAACTATATTTGCTTATTTTTGGAAATCCTCCATCTGCCCTACTTAAACTTACCAAAATGATTCCCAGAACCGGACCATTGAACGCCCATATCAGACCATGTTTCACCGACAGCCAGCATCTAAGGAAAAAATGAAACAGTGTTACCTTCTCCAGTACACTCTTCACAATCTCTAATATTATTTCAAACGTCAGGAAAATAATATGTTTCTGTGCAAAAAGAAAACCTGCAAATCCAACGCAAACTTTATGCAGCGCCTGGTAAAAATCAAATCACCTTTACTTAACCCTAATACATGGTAGCAGTGATCCATTGGCTGTAATACAGGAACACATGATCACGATCGACCCGTGTTTTGCCAGGTTTTCCCGAAGTTGAAAAAATCGACCGATTTGGGGACGTTATTTCTGTTCACACATTATCAACACGGGCAGATCCTGCTTTTACCCTGGACCCGAGTAAAAATGGGCCGTGTGTGATTTTGAACACGCACTTACAAAATGTAGTTACCGTCCGTGATAAGGTGGGCAATATTTGTATTAAAACAGGTTGATGTTGTTGTATCGATTAATTCGGGCGTGTAGGGTACTTACATGTTGTCAATTCCGTAATACCTGTGCCTGACACCAACAGATATACTCACGATAACAGCAGGTAAACCTTAAAAAGACAAAACGTGAATTTACGTTTAAAGTGTATCTGTCCAATAGAATATCATGTAACTAAAATTAAATTACTTCTTTATTTGTGTTATTATTATTATTATTTTAAATTGTGATCATCTTGGGAGAGTTTATCTTTACTTTATTGGTATTATCTACAAACAAAGAAACGAACCATATCCGATAGCATAGTACAGCATCTTCATGTCACGGTCGCTTCCATACACGAGAATGATTAGCCTGTAAAGATGCACAGCCTCCACTAACATCCAGCAGAATACTGATGTAAAGGCGAAGTGAAGAACAATGGCAAATGCTTTGCACAATTCCTGGAATACATAGGAGATTGGAAGCGGTGGAAGAAGCGTTGTAAATATAAATATGACCTCAAAAATATTCATTAGCTAATTAATGAATTGCATTGGTCAATTGCACAAGCGTGAGAAACTCGTATTTCGACTATATACTTGCTCGCGTTCGCGTAATAACTTGGAGAAAATTGAAAGGTATAACTGCAACTTCTCTCTCGCACCCCTTGTAGTCATCCATACATACCACAGTTCAAAAACGTGTGACAGATCGAGGCGACCAGTCGTGCACGAGTTGGATTGGAGTCATAAACTGCAGCGATCCAGGCCTAGCGACCTGGTACGACCAGTCCTTATTCTGAAAAGTCGCGTGTGGTCGCCGCTAACTTGATTGCATTCGATTGAACAACAAAATGACGTAAATTACGTCATCGGAAGCGACCCGGATCGCAAAGCGACCTTAGTATGTTATCAGCATATTACTACCTGGTAAAATGGGCAGAAAGTTAGTTTTCGTTTTATAAGACGCGCAGTTTTATAAGAAATACTTGTATCAAAACTTCATACAATTCCCACGCGTGGAAGAGTAATTAGAGCGATATGTTGACAACGGTCGCCAAAATCATCTGTTGAAAATGATAACGTGTGAGTTATATACAGTTAAGACTTGGGTATGTGTTGTAAGATTGAGTTCAAAATGCATGCTCAGAATGGCTGCCATCAATTGTGTCAATCGAATCTCTATAGTGAAATAGTGGGAGGTAATACTACCTAGATAATAATGTATAATGGTAGAAATGTTGTTTTGGTGTAACGGAGATGCCGAATTTGAAGATGGGTTGTATCAACAGTTTTAAAAGTTAGTATAGAGATTGAGAATCAGATAATTTAGTTTTAAAAGTTAGTATAGAGATTGAGAATCAGATAAGTTTAACTAATAAGTTTCCTGACGACAGAGTATTTTGGAGTTTTGATATGATAATCCTGGAACAATTCGGCTTCTTGTGACACATAATTCAGCTTTCTACAAGTTTTCTGGTCCAAATCTTTAACGACCACACTCCCGTTGTTGGGCAACGCCGCGACACCGATGGGTATCGGTCACGCGAGTTGAAGCAATGTCAACTTCCAATGACGGAAGTATAGATGAGGTGACATTTGTTGACATTTTGGACGCCCTCTGTTGGTTTGAGACAAAACACACCGGGCAAGAGTTCCTATAGTTTACATAGGCCAGATCAGGTTTTATAACTAGATTGTGGTGTCACAGCAAATTGTTATCAAAACTGTCTTTAAACTTGCTTAGGAATGCTATAAGCTATCGCATTTCACACAAAAAACCTAAAACTAAATGAGTTTTACAATTCATTAGAAAGAAATTTCATGTTGTCTTCATTAACTTTACTGTATATTCTGCTTGGAGGGAAACAACAGAGGGTGTCCCATTTGTAAATACATGACATCATAGGTCACCTCATCTATAAACGGAGCAGTACACGTAGGAGTGTATCTTCGAGATAAGTCCGATTCTAATAAAAGGTTACAGTATGTTAACGTTGATTAGGCCTACATAAACAGCCTAATAGTAATAACATTGATTTCCATGAAGACAAAACAAACAAAAAATTGAGCATCGATTGGTACTAAATCTTTTGGGTATAAACGCTCCAATAATTTTTAAAGGGATGTCTGAAAATATTAAATGTAAATAACATATACACTATTATTTTGATTTACTTACCCTAATTGCTGCAATTGTATCGCTTAACATAAAGAGTGACATTGCCACAATCAATGATCCCATAAGGTTACGATTGATCAGGACTCGACCTGCACTTATCGATTCGTGACTGAAACACAATAAGACATGAATAAATCAATGAGACCGAAGACAAAGACCATGGGAAGTTGATTATAGTTAACATAAACAACAACATGGTTTCACAGGAAAGTAGTGCAAACGCGTAGCGGAGGGAGGTAGTCACCAGTCATCCAACACCAAGGGACCAGTAGTTTGCACTTCTTTCCCGTAATAAACCATGTGGTATTGTTTTATTACACCTCATACATATTTCATTGTCACAACTAAATTAAAATTGAATAAAGCTTACTTTTTACGGTGCTCTGCGTAGTAGGCTTATACACTACAGACTTTTACAGTACACGTAGCGAGCAAGATTATGACCCTACTAACGTAGCGAGCAAGGTGGATTCGATTCCTCTGGCAGAATGACATTATTATCGATAACCTCCCCTGTTCTTCACAGTTGCGGAAGACCTTCTGGGATTTTTGTATTATTATTACATGCTTTGTCGATGTAACATCTTAATTATCTAGAAGAAGCCCCAAATCTGCGTCTGTTAGTTCGCGAATCTCACCGGCAGACGTTTAACGCTATAGTAGACGTTAACGCTATTAGTGTTTGTCAAGTTCGCCAGGCAGATGTTTAACCTCGTACTTGGCATCATCGTTCAATATTTACGCACTATTCATAGGATCTAGACTTTTCGGGGGACTGTGTTGATTTGAGCGAAGTAGTCGAAACTCCCGTATGTTAGGTATTAGTGTAAATACAAACAGGCATTTGGTGGTTTTTTTTATTTATCCGACTTTGTTAAAAATGAACCAATCAAATACGAGGATACCCTTATAAATATGTATAAGGTGTAATAATTTGTATTCCCGACAACAACCATTTTAATGTTTCATAGTGATACCATACTTCTTTCCGGAGTAAAGACATCACTAAAAACAGCTATAGTAATAATATTGACATGGGACCGTGAAAAGGGACGCTGTGCTTTAAAGCATATTTCCCGATAGTAATGATTTGCAAATTTGATATTGTTGGTAGACTATTTACCGGATTGAAGCCGTCGCTGAAAAATGCATCACCTAGACATTATGTATTGACATGAGATCATGATCAGAGACGATGGGCAGTAAAGCATATTCCTGATAGCAATATTTCGTATATTTAATATTGTTGGTAGCTACTACTAGCCGGAATAAAGCCCTCACTAACGATGCAGCATCTAGAAGACTCTATTGGCATGAGACAATGACCAGAGACGATGGACAGTAAAGCATATTTCCTGATAGTAATGATTCGTAAATTTGATATTGTTGGTAGACTACCAACCGGATTAAAGCCCTCACTAACAATGCAGCATATTGCACCATGAACAGGGACGATGGGCGATACGGGACGATGGGCGATACGGGACGATAGGCAGTACAGCGTATATTATTTGATATTGTTTGTAAACTACTTACCGGAGTAAAGCCGTCACTAGCAATGCAAAACCTAGAGATAATATTGACGTGGTACATCCTACGAATGTTATTGATGATAGTAACTTCTCGTGGCTTGCAGAATCCTGTGAATTACAAGATAATACACACTGTGTGGTACAATATGTCTGCAACTATTACCTTTAACATGGAGGTTGTCCAGAGAAGTTGGTCGTGTCTGTTTCCTGACCGTTATTTTACACACGGTTTTGTTTCGACATTTAGAGCAATTGGTTAACAAACAAAACAAATAAATTTAAAATAAAAAAAATTCACAAACTGGGTAAATTGGGCCCAGCACTGTTTCTGTATTAACTCTAGTACAACATGTACAAGGCGGCAAAACACTTGTGTTGGTTATGTGTGCGGAGGCCCTATGATTTCGCGGTAGTTCGTTGTGTTGTGGGATGAGAGCCATACTATTGGAGTATCTAGAAGATATAATCAGTCTTCACTCGCTGGACACTCAGGGGTCATCAATTGGGATCTTTCAAACGTCCTTCGCTGGACACTGGATTTTAGTGGTCATTTGGGTAATCTATCGAGCGTTCCTCCCTAGACAATGGATTGGGGCGTCATCAGAGAATCTATCAAGCGTCCCTCGCTGTACACTGGATTGAGGTGGTCATCAGAAGAGAAATCAGGCATCCCTAACTTGGTATTGGATTGGGGGGTGTCATCAGAGGATCTATCAAGCTTCTTGAGGGGGGCACTCTGCCACCACTTGCAACCCCCCCCCCCCCCACCCCCTCCCCTCCCCTCCCCTCCCCTCCCCTCCCCTCCCCTCCCCTACCCCTGGCTACGCTACTGATTGGGGCTTGATTTGGGCTGTAATCAGAGGAGCTATTAAGCGGCCTTCGCTGTACACTGGATTGGGGTGGTCTTCAGGGGATCTATAACCTGCTAATGCATTCAAAGATGGCGCACTACTGAAAAGTAAGTGTATACTAGTTACTTACCGGTGGTGGCGTAATCTGCATCAACACTGCGTAATTTGTAGTATGGTTGCAATTACAGGTTATAGACGATTCACCCTCAACGTTTATTACGTCACACCCATAGTCAGACCATGCCCCATTCCTTTTCATGCTAAGGTAATAATAAGTGATAATGAACAACAGGAATATTCATTACAACAAGAAAATAATAATAATAATAATAATAACACACACTTATAGAGCGCTTTACTTTAGTGAGATCTAAACTCAAAGCGCTGTACAACATATAAATACAAGATTAAAGCAAAAATACAACAATGATCTTAAAACTACAGAGATAAACATACACAGAGTCAAATGCATGTTTAAACAAGAGATATGAATGTGTATGACATGAAAAATGCATTATGAATGAAATGAAAGATCATGAACAAAAACACATCAATTAGATTTCCAAGTTAAATAAGTAGGTCTTAAGTCGCGACTTGAACTCCTGAACTGAACCTGCCTGACGTATGTCCATTGGGAGAGTGTTCCATAATTTAGGGCCCGCGATGGAGAAAGCTCTATCACCGAAAGACTTCATTTTGCTTTTTGGAACAACAAGAAACTCACGGGAGCCAGAGCGAAGGTTAGCCGTGGGAATATAAGGTTTCAGCATAACAAATATCAAATACATTCAAAGTTAGGTGCTACAACAATATAATGTATCGTTTTCTCTTCGTATTAGGACCATTGGTATCATTTTGTTAATGTTGGACTTTACACTCCCTGAAGTATTATTTGTTTGCTTTGTGTTTGATTTTTAATTTGTTTGCATGAAAGTTAATATTATTTGTCTGCTATATGTTTACAGTTACAAAAACCGTTTCATGGACGAGATGTTATGGTTGCATGGAAAACGAAGAATCTCTTGCTACAAGATGCCCAGAAGAATGATCAGCCAACCGTAACGCAGACACATTTCAGCGACGTGATGACCTGCTGTTTTATGGGGTTTTGTTCAAACACAGGCGTGAACATCTTCCTGCTTAAATAAAGTCACCATAGTAGGTAACCTCATTTGAAATTCACACTCTCTGTGGGGAAGATCAAGGTAATATCTTTCTTCCGTCTCCCTTTGCACTGTCAGTATGATAAACAATTTTCCAGAAAACGGAAAATGCGATGACTTCATTCTTTCACCGTTTAAAGTGTGTTTTAAAAACAAAATGGCTTCTTTCCACTATTTCAGATTTTTTGACTCACCCTGTTTGAGCGTGTTTCACTAACCTATCGGATTCGTTCCAGAATACACATCGAGGTATCAAACTACTTCCACTTTCTAAGACAATGGTGCGCTGTCGATGTGTAGAATAATACAGGATACAAGTATAATACTAATAAAGTGCTCCCATAGAGTAACTTTCGATTATTTTTTGACCAAGCAGGCTAGATAAACATTTGGATTGATCTTTTAGGCACAATCTGGAACCAAACTTGCCACCTAGCAACAAAGATAAGCCATGATTAGCACCATTTAATGAAAATCCGTGACGTTTCCAAATTCACATTTTCAAAAAACTACGCCGGGAGAAAAGACCACATGTTACCTGTTCACAACCAAATAGTCCGCTAGCTCAGGCACGAACCAACGCAGTTTCACTGTGTGATCAATATCTCTTTCATTCCTGGCCATTCAAATGTCACACACAGCATTTTCTCGCCGCTTGAGTGCGTTGAAAATGTGAATTTTGAAACGTCACGGATTTTCATTAAATGGTGCTAATAGTGATTTATCTTTGTTGTTTTATGACATGTTTGGTACCAAATTGTTCCGAAAAAATTCAGCTAAATGTCTATTTAGCCTGTTTGGACAAAAAAGAATCGGAAGACACATATAGGACACAAACAAAGTATCACTTTCTTTTGTTGAGCACTTTACTTACAAAATTGTTCATAAGGATCATTGAATAGAAACATGTAAAATCGTTAGTCAACAAGATCATAACCCTTCTCGCTTTATTTCATAAATCAGTCTTTCCTGGGAAATACTTAGAGTGAATACAAACAAACTTAATTTATGCCATCCTAGTTGTTGAACGGGCGGATCTACCTGTGGTAGCATAAAGTACTTTAAACTGGCTCAGCATAATAAACGTTCCATACATGATTTTTAGCACACTTACTAACACCTGGCCAGCATTACTCGCATAATTACTTCTAAGTAGAAGTGCATACAGGACGACTTCACTGGAGCATTTATTTAATTCGATTTGCCATGTGGAAAGAAGTTAAATCAATGTGAAGAGATCAGTTCATTAATCTTCATACTAGTCCTGCATATGGGTGAAAGTATTGTTCAATTTGGGTGAAAAGCATGAAATTTGGCAAAAATGTAGCTTTTCATGTGCTTAACCCAACTGGATATAGGGCCAAAATGATTTCCTCCCCAACTTCCAAGATGGCCGACAAATTCAAAATGGCCGCCATAATCAAAGAGCTTTAACTTATTACTCGGAATTTCCCTGGGTTCTGCGATCCTGTGCAAAATTCTCACTATCAAAGCAAAAGGTTAAGATGCTGATACGCATTGGGTAACCTCAAAAACATCTCACCTTTATTAATGGTCTTTGATACACCGAAGGCACACTAATCTCTTCACCATTGCAAATTACGGATGCAGACACTACATCAGCAGCAACATAACTAGATAACCCCGAGAAGTCACTTGTCTTATTTGACATTGAAGCAGCAATACCTTTGTAAAATATCCCCAGAATTGTACAGGATACGTTTTTGCCACCTGCATTGGAAACATGAGACATATACGTCGTACATAGCGGCTTCATATTTACATATCAGAGGTGCAATTATAAACTTAAACAGAAGCTAAATGATTTACAACTGTAGAATACCAAATTACCACCACTTTCCAACACGACCATTCTGAGTATAAAATCCAGGATAGTCTTGTGTCAGCCTACTTAGCACCCCATATGCCACCGTATTATACGAAAAGGTAAACAACGCTTTCAAATTCATTGGCATTTATCCCATCTTCCCAGCTTTTAAAACACTCTACATGGCAAATGTGAACGCGTAAAAGACAAACATCCACACGACAACGTTAGAAGCTATCCTCTTCTGGCACTGTTACAACACCTTAATCATCATCATTGTTATTATATAACACCTGTATGAAGGTCATACATTCATGACTTTCATGGATGCGCACATAAGATCTTCTTGCACTAACACCTTCATGAATGCGCACATGATCTTCTTGCACTAACACCTTCATGGATGCGCACATGTGATCTTCTTGCACTAACACCTTCACGAATGCGCACATAAGATCTTCTTGCACTAACACCTTCATGAACTTATAATGCGCACTTATGATCTTCTTTCACTAACACCTTCATGAATGCGCACATATGATCTTCTTGCACTAACACATTGATGGATGCGCACATACGATCTGCTTGTACAAGTGGCGACATGCTTAGGATCATATATAAGTGGAATTTGTCAAAGTCGCAAGGAATCCCTACAAACATGACAAACATCGCAAGCCTTGCACCAATAAAACCAATAACTCGGCTGTATTTCGCACAGAACTCTGGTCATTTACAAACAGGTGAAGAACCTATGCTCGGCAGAGAGAAGAAGTTGTACAAGGGTGGCGTATGAAAAACTAACTCCAGATTCAACAGTCAAGAGCGTGGGACTGGGCAGTTCGAGGGGTTCCGAGACGTCTAATTCCAGCGCGACGTATCACTTGCAAGGGTGTTAGACGATGCGTATCACTAATTTAGTAAGTAAGTTTCAGCCTTAGAATTGTGTTGACTTTGTTAACCATTCTACATGTAATCCGAATGGAGGCCAGTGTCAATTGAATTAAGATGACTAAATAAATTATGAAATGGTTACTATACCTGATGAAGTAATTTTGTCAAAACTTCCAGGATCTATTCCAATATATTCATTCTCAGAAGCACTCTCTGCTTGATACTTCCAACCCTTGGTCTGCAAATCATCGTTTGATTTTCGCTCTACCTTCGCATCTGTTTTTTTAAATTTCATGAAAATGTTAGTACTATCACTCCCTGCTTTAGCTTCACTAGACTACACCATCATTTTGGCAGACCTACGTATTATGTCCTCGCGGGGAGCGCGTGCAAAGTGGGTGACTGAAAAGATGTAGCGCATATACATTCCACCCATACACGTAGTACATAAACACACCCAGGGGTAATTTGTTTTTGTGGGAAAATTGTACTTTAGGCCCCAGATACTGAACTGTACTAGAATCGTCCGATACTGGAACACCCAGTATCGTTCAAATCTGGTACAAAGTCAGTGTTCCAGTATCGGACGCACAGGTGTTGCTTTACATAGACATCTCGATCATTTATTCCATTAGGGTCATAAAAAGTCGAAGCCAAGCAATTAACGTGTCTTATATGAAAGCTAATTGTGTAAGCTTTACTTAGAATCTTAGAAAATTGAAGAAAAAATTGATTCTTGGTTTCAAAATGCCGAAAATTAGTGAAATTATGGAAATTTGGCTGAAAATCCAAGATGACGGCCGTGAGGTGTAAATGGTCAGAAAGAGGTAACTAAGTCGAAGCCAAGCAATTAACATGTTTTATATGAAAGATTATTGTAAACTATTTACTAACAGACTTCAAAAATTGAAGAAAAATTAGGTCCTTGATGAGAAAAGGTAAAAAGTTGAAAAATCCAAGATGGCGGCTATATGCAATAAATGATCGGGGAGTAAACCTGTGGACGATACTGGAATACAATTATGTACAAGTATCGTTCAATACTGGGACAAATAACTACTGGTAGCATATGTGTACCAGTATCGCACGATACTGGAGCATAACAACGTTCCAGTATCGATCGATACTGGAACACATTTTGGTGTACCGGTATCGACCGATACTGGAAAAGTACAATCGTACCAGTATTGAGCGACACTGGCAACTTTTGTGGTCCAGTATTGAACGATACTGGTTTTCCCAAGATGATTAGTAGCTGCAGGTGGCTTGAAAACCACTAAACAATTAGTGTACGGTAGCAGATTTTGTTAACATTTTTGTTTAAAGACATTATGAACTCACCCATTGCTGGTGTGGTAATGATGAGAGGTTGAGTTAATGGTAAATCAGCAGATATGGCTGTCAATGTATTAGCTGTTTTCTGTAGAAGATCCTCAACTGCTGCCGGTGTGGCATTTTGTTCGCGTTTGACAGGATCCTGTATAGGCTAGATTTGATTAAAGCAAACAATCTTATCAATCCATATCACCATGTGTAGTAATGACATGATGACAGTTTCAGATGATAGTCCTATAACAAGGCTTAACTTCATTTACATCAAGGCCATGGGAACTGTAATTACAGCTTTATTGAATCGTGATTGAATATGAAGTGTGACATTTTGTTGTTTCTTAATTTGTCTACATTTTATCTTCAATATTTTTTTCTTTGTAAATTGTGAAATATTTTGATGTTTTTTAATGTGCATTTTTATATCGTAATTTTAATATTGTATATTAGCATGTAATTTGGCCTGTGGGCCACGAGATGCTTCTGAATAAAATACCAATAATAATAATAATAAATCAAATTATCAAAGCATTACAACCTAGTCTTTGTCAAAGACACCTCGCAAGTTACCTGTCGAGGGCCGAGCGGAGACCGAGCGGAGCCAGTTTTATCAGACTATTTTTACAGAGGGCGCTCCCACTTCAACATTCAAAGATTTCAGTTTAATAGTGCATACGTACATGTACATCTGATGAGGATGAGGAGAAATCGAGAATTGACGATATTGCTTCACTGACTTTTGCCACAACAACCTGAACAAAATGATGACGGGGATCAGTTGATATGAAGCACGTTCAAAAACATATATCTATTGTACATTCTTGTATAAGAATTGATGATGTCCACGCTCAGGAAGGCGGGTAGGGGTAGAGTGGATGATTGAGAGAGAATAAAAGCACCGAGTAAGCCAAGTATGTCACGTCATATCATAAGCCATTATTTGTGGCGCTATCTGCGCGGAACACGTCTTCCAGAATGGTCGTTCATTACAAAAGGTCCACACAGCGCTTGGGTAATTTCTTAACATGCTTAATGAGATGTGACATAGTCATGCTATTGCATATTCATTCAGCCTAGCCAATTAGAGTAGAGCATTGTACCGTCTCACGCTCTAATCACACATTTACCCACGCACGACCTGCATCGATCATTGACCTGTTTACATGGCGCATGGGAATCACGGATCCAAAATCTTTCGATCGTCCACCATACTTGATGAATATTGAAAACTACAGTAACGACTGCAAAGTGTATGTGGATACAAAATATAATTATGACAGTTTGCCTTATGTTCATAAGAATCGATAAAAATTCTAAGCTCCACCATGATAATATGGCAGGTTGACACATGTTCGCTTGGTTGTTTTCAGTTGGAAAATCGCCGATTCAAGTGAATGAAGGACTAGGAATATAGTTACAAAATGTTTTCCTACGGATATAAAAGTTAGGAAATAATCTGTGTATCTGTATTTTTTCACTATCATACTTATATAAAAAGTAGGCTGTATAAGTTAAACCATTTGGAACGGTAGTTGCTACTCCGAGTTTCACGCTTGTGCGATCATCAGACAACTGGTTGCTATTCTGCGTGTACCGGGGAAGTCGTTGGTTATTGCCGACGTGGTTGTAGATGCCAGTTATTGCGAACGTGATTGGAATTAGGTTATGCCTCTGGAACAATTCGTAAGGTAGAACTTGTTTTCATGATGGTACTTGGAAACAAGCTCAGATCTTGTGTTGAAGAGTCTACTTTTATCGCCGTTGATGATGTGCAGCTTCTACGTGAGGCAAAGGTCGCATCGCTTGGATCCGTTGACGTATGCACGCGCTGGGGATGATAGACCATTTGATGGTGAATTGTTGGTACTTCTTCTTTAGCTACCACGCGTGTCTTGAGAGCTCAGTGCTGTGTTGGTGTTTTTCATTTCTTAAGAACTGCATGTGGTTGTAGTATTTCAACTTGAAGGGAAGTTCCGTGAGTCCGATGGATTTCTTGGTATCAGTTTTGGTGGTGGATGTGATCTCGGCGCTGTAGATGATGCTTGAAGCTAGGCAATTTCCTTGAAGCGGGCAGTCGTCTACCTTGCTGCAATTGCATGTTTTGGGTGTAGCTCCGTGCGCTGTTTCGTTGCTGTTCGGTGAGACTTTCTTATTATGTGACTTGATGATGCTGGCTAGGTTGGGCATGCAGCTGTAGCTAACTTTGACGGTGTTTCTGTTGAATATCTTGTGGAGCTTGGATTCCTTTGGGAAGGGCTTGTCGATGAGTTTCAAGAAGGATCTGCCGATGTTGTTGGCTACGGTTTTGCTGTATGGCGGGTTGAACCAGATGATATTGCGCCGCCGATGTCGCGTCTTGTTAGGTTGCTTTTCCGCGTACAACAAGTGCTGGGTGAATCCGCTAGATCTTAAGGCGTCGTCGTCCTGGCGCGGCGTCATCGAATGCTTCTCTGTCATATGAAATGTCGGATATTCTTCTGCTTATAGATGCTGGTAGGTTGTTGATGATGTTAGGTGGGTGATTCAAGAGTTTGTTGATATAATGGCCGGTCGTTGGGTTTGCGGTACGGATGATGCTTGCCGGTGTTTATGTTCAGCGTGATGTCGAGGAAGTTGGTTACTTTGAGATTGCAATCAATGGTGATCCTGAGCCCTAAGTTGCTGAAAATCTTTGTGATGACCTTCCTAAATCGATCGGATGTGGTGCAAGGCGTGTTTTTCAATACTGCTAGGCCGTTATCTCTGAAGAGTCCAATGTTCTTCTTATCGATCTTCTTGGAGAGGATGTTGACGGTATATAGGCCGATCAGATCGCATATCTCCGCGCCGTCATAGCTGCCCATGGTGACGTCGAATGTGCCATTGTTGCTCTTTTTCATCCATGGTGTGCCTTCGTCGAATAAGAGTGACTTTCTGGAGTGGAGAATGATTTCGGATTCCTGCTTTGAGATTCGTTCCTACTTTTTGGCGAATGTCAGAGCTATCTTGAGTAGTTTCTCGGTGATGGGCGGGTAGAAATCGACTATATCAAAGATTATGAAGGTATGCTTGTCTTTTCCCTTTATCATGTTGAACCATTCGATGACTGAAGTAGAGTTTAACCATTGGTTGGCGCGCGTAGAATTTCTGATGCTGTTGTTGATTCTATTTAGGATGGTTTTGCTAACGAGCATGACGAGACAGATTTCACTTTTTGCTGGGTTGATAAGCCTGCAGGGGAGATGTTCGCGAAGTTTTCCTTGTGGTCTTTCAAAGTGACGAACGCTTGTTTCTTGGCCATGGTAAAAAGTAGGTTGAATAATTCAGTGTCAGTGCAGAGTGTTGATGTGAGAAAGAAAGGCATCCGAGGGTAGTTCCATATGCATTCTGTACTTCAGGGCATGTGTGGCGCAGTGGGGAGAGCACTGGACTCATGATCTAAAGGTTGTGGGTTCGTATCCCGCTGTGGTCAACATGTTGTGCACTTGAGTAAGGCACTTTACCGCAATTACTCCTCTCTACCCAGGTGTATTTAAATGGATACCGGCATTCTTCAGTGCTGGGAAGGTAACAGACTCGATGTGGAGGAGGTGTAGCGAGCCCCACACAGTAAACATTATAAAAAGGAGTGAGTCTGGCCCTATCGCTTTGAAAGGGAGATGGGCAATCCGCTCCTGGTATTACAGGATCGATCGCCTTTACCTTTACGTTCTCTACATGTTTTGACGTGCATGCACGGGTGAATCGACAGATGGAAGACGTCCGTTTATTAATTGTAATGAGAAAGATAATGCTCACGAACCGTAATATGTCAACAGACAGCTATAATTGGGGATGTGCAGTAACAGTAACTGTTCTATGCAATATTCAACAATCACATCTTTGTGCCATAACCGAAATCGTGCAAATTGTAAGTGTTACGTGTTAAAATTGTGGCATAATTTTCCACACATAAAACACCCTCCATATCTTCTACTGTCGACAAGGGTTCCCAGTCCAGATTAGGCAGTTACCCAGTGGAGTACACAGGGTCTAAAATTGCAATTTTACCTACCTACAAAAGCACCATACCTTTAACGACTGAACAAATGCGCGCATAGCACGCGAAAACTTTCTATTTTACACCCATTTTGAGGTGCATTTTGGATTGAAACGAGCTTCTAAAAATTGTTTTTACCTTGTTTTGGCGATGGTTCTTACCTCTACAACTTGTTCTCGTGCTTCGCCTTGTCCAGCAAGATCGGGTCTGCATTCGAGGATACGAAGGATCTCCTCAAGAGAATCGCTTTCTGCGCTTTCCACAGAGTCATACTGGATACAGTCTAGACGAAGTTCTGTTGATATTTATGCAATCGGAACATGATTAATTACATTTATATGTGATTCAGTGTTTGCCAGAGAAATTGCTGATTTCCTGTTCCATATGAATTGTTTAACATTGATAACTACCCTATTAATTTTATAAAGAAAAAAGTCTACCTTTACAGCTGATTCCATCACCACCATAGCCATCATTACAGTCACACGTATAGTTACCAATAGTATTAATACACGATGCATTGAAATGGCAGTTATAGGACCCAAACATACATTCGTTGATGTCTATAAAACAAACGCAGTAAGATATAAAAAAAGAAATGAAACTTTACAAAATTGCATCATATTAAAATGTCAATACACTTATTTATACATTACAACAATTTGCAGCTATCGGTCGCTAACTTATTTTTAATAGTCACCAGCTATCAATATTGAGAAAGCGGAATATTTTCTGCACTTGATTTTGTCCAGATTGAAAATATTCACTGTTAGCGATAATTCGATACTCCTTCAAATGAGATACATGGTAGAATGTCCGTAATCGTTTTAAAATTCTGCGTCTACTGGACTTGAATGCATCTTAATGTTACATAACTAACCTCCCCCTCCCTCCCACCCCCTCAACCACCAACCTCACCCATCCTGTAAATGTCCTCCGCAATCGCTCAGTCTTAGTGACAATTGATATATCGGTCGCTAACTTCTCTTTTACAGTCACCAGTTATCAATAATAAGATAGCGGAATTGTTTTCAGTCCACCAACGACAAATTAAATGAGTGACATGAATAATTCACAAGATTATATGCCCATAACAACATTTATACATTTACTGTCATTTAACTCGCGCACCTGTGCAGTATTCACGACCATCTCCATTATACCCCGGATTGCAGGCACACATGAATGATCCATCAGTATTAATACATGTAGCATCGGTGTGGCAGTCGTCAACACGAGTCGCACATTCGTCAATATCTAGAATATAATAAATGGCCACTATCGGTATTTAGTTAGGTTTTATTAGAAACAACTAACGCATCAACATACCTAGACACATGGAATTTCCCCCTTTCCCCTTTGACCCCCCCCCCCCCTTTCCCCTTTGACCCCCCCCCCCCCCCCCCCCCCCCCCCCCCCCCCCCCCTTCAAGCCTATTTTCTCATATCATAACTTGTTATGACGTACAACAAGGAAGAGACGAACGACCCTTGGTAGCACCTCTTATATAGTGTAGCATGTAGCGTAGCATGTAGTGTGAGAGGTAACCGACTTGTGTGCAATTATGGATAAACGTCCTGGTCTACCTTCCCGTGGTAGGGGTTGTTAACTTGCTGCCTAGACAGTAAGGACGAACAGACCAGGGTGGCTAGGAGAGGAAAGCCTCACCCGCCTAACTAGTCAATTGAGCGAAACCTACGCAAGATGAAAGCACCAGGGTTAGAGCCCTTGCTACTAGTAACCAGCCACCTCTTCCATTGGGCCTACAACCAGTAGTGCAACATGACGCAGCAATCCCAAACCTTAAAGGACCAACACCAAGCCAACCCCCTATTAGCAGGATTGGTGCCGATAAACCAAGGGAAAAGGAGGCACTTATTACCACCAAAATGACAATTGGTATCGGTACGTGGAATGTACGAACATTATACCAAAGTGGGAAACTTGAAATCCTATTCAACCAAACGGACAAGTTCCGATGGGAGATCCTAGGCGTTAGCGAAACCCACTGGACAGATTCGGGAGAATTCAAAACCGATGGATACAAAAATTCTATGCTCAGGAAAGGACACTACCAACCGAGCAGGTGTAGCATTTATCCTCATGAATTATGCTCAAAAGGCGTTGTTAGGATACAAACAAATCTCCCCTCGAATTATATCAGCAAGGTTCAAGACAAAGACCGGAGCCACTACTTTCATACAGGTCTATGCTCCAAACCTAGCAGACTCGGAATCAGAAGTGGATGACTTCTACGACCAACTCCAAGCGGAAATCAAAACCACCCCGAAATCCGACATCCTAATGATAGATAGGTGATCTAAACACATAAGTAGGAGATGACTATTCCAAATGGAGTGACGTTATTGGTCATCATGGCTATGTTAAAATGAATGCCAGAAGAGAAAAACTTCTCACTTTCTGTGCCGTCAACAATCTGTTCATATCTAACACAATGTACAAGCAGAAGAGAGATAGCAGACATTGGACATGGGAGTCACCACATCATAAGACGCACAATAAGATAGACTTCAACATAATAAATAGAAAAATCCCCTAGCATGCCTAGTGCAGACCAAAAACATACCAACACGCTATGATGTCTTCAAACTTAGAGACCCTGACACCAGGAACAAATACAAGATAGAAATCGGACACATTAAAACAAATATAAACAAACAATTAAATCCGCAAATCACGGACAGAAACTTGTACATTTATATAATTATGTCATCTGAAATGTAATACATCATGACACATAGTCAAATGTATTCATCTTCATAAAAGTTCCACTTTCCCAATGTCTTTTTTCATTTTTCATAACGCAGTCCGGAATATCGACAACTTTCATTCCAGCGAACGTTCTTTACATGTTTCAATTAAAAATAATAATAAAAATGTATTAAAAAAGCAAGTTTACATTAGTTTATAGCGCACCTGTGCAATTATGACGGCCATCATATCCCGGGTTGCAAGTACACGTGAATGCACCATCGGTATTGGTACATGTAGCATCGGTGTGGCAGTCGTCAGCACTAGTCGCACATTCGTCAATATCTAGAATATAATACAAATACAATATCGTTATTTGGATAGGTGTGATTGGAAGGATCGAAGGATATCGATGTGAGTGAACATGGTGAATAGACTTCGTTGCAGCGAAAAATCCTATACAATGTTATTTATTATTACTCGTTGTACCACAAAGGTCAGCCCACCCCTACAACAACCAACCTCACTCATCCCGGGTATGTCTTTTGCAATCGCTCTGTCACCAGTTATCAATAATGAGATCATAGCGGAATTGTTTTCAGTCCAAATTTAAATGTATTGTGTTAGTTCATTTAAATGTAGGCTACTATATATAATTATAAACATACATTAAGGTTTTGTTTCCACATTGACTCGAAATTAACCCCCTTTACGTCCAAACTGTCCAAACGAGGACATAGTTTAGAACTATACAACCGAGGAAGATGGGTATTCCCATACCGGGGACGTGTTTTGTGCATTTGTTTGTCTCACTTATAAACCGAGGAAGGTGTATGGGCCTTAACACTTTCCACGTGGCTATTGGTTTTACCATTATACAAAACAGATTTTTCAGAAACCTTTCCTAACTTTCAAGATCTATCTCAAGGATTACAGAACCAATGCTAGGCATGTTTTGTACTTATTTCAATATAATTATCATGGTGATTCAAAATATGCCGATGAAATTTAATAATTTTGACATTTGTTGAAATATTTTGTGAAGTTTTGGAATGTTGTCTGCAGACGCCTGCCGCGTTGAAATTGTTAAGATCGGGTCGCATTACACTCATCATTGCTAACAAAAAGAGGATGAGCCTCATTTGCAGGTAATTCCATGTTATAAAGGTATCGTGTGCCCAATTAAACGTCTTTGTTTGAAGCAATTAGAAGGCAATTTATATTTATCGTGGTATAAAGTACAATAATCATGGCAACGTCAAATTAAATGAATGACATGAATAAGGCCTAAAAAAAAATTGATTGGCGTAACCCGACCGACCCTAAATACATCGCCGACCCTGAATATTTTTTATTATTTTGAGGGGGAAAAAACAACAACAACAAAACCAAAAAAAACCCACTGAAATCTGAAGTTTGTTATTGTTTAAAACTTCAGAAACTTGTACTCATAGAGTCTGTTGGTTTCTATAAATAAAAAGAAAAATGTTTAAAGAAAAGGGAATTTTTGCCGTCTCTTCATTTGTGAGTACCAGTCAGCTGTAGAACGGGGCCCCGTTTCAATTGAGGGCGCTCTAAAATGACGGGTGTACGTAACCAAGGTAACGCACACCCGTCAATTTTCGCAATGATTGAATTTTCGCCTTTTACCCCTAATTATCTGCATAAAAAGTAACAATTCATCGAGGCGAGGCCAGCATAAGGTACCAGAACTCCTTGCGACATCCAGTTCGATGATTTAATTTAACCTTTGACCCCAAAATCACACGACACAAGCTAAAATTATGTCTTTTTGACCGGTTTGCTGCAATGAGACCACCATTTTCTAGACGAGATTACACCATTTTATAGAATTTTTAGGGTAAGTGTGATAATTTTAACATTAAATAAAAGCCCTATAGTATTCAGAAGTGATGACTTTGTAACGGTTATCTCTGTGATAAGAGAGTTATTTCGTTGTTAAAAATCGGCCTAATTGGCTTTTTATGATTTTTGAAAATTACTGCGACGTGAGGCCGTTCCCTTTGAAACGCATTCCCGTTCCCAAGCCCGCCCTCTATTGAAAAGTGGTTTTTGTTCGTATTCCGGCGGGCGACGGACTTCCGTCACTTGATGAATCGCCGTGTAAAAAAATGACGGCAGTGCGTCACTAAATAGAGCGCCCTCAATTGAAACGGGGCCCCGTTCTACAGCTGACTGTGTACTGCTGTCTTTTAAATGTTCAAAAGTAGATGATTTAAAAAATTAAATTAAAAAAATTAAAAAAATCCCGACCGACCTACCCTTTTTGTATTGGTCATGTTACGCCAATCAAACCCTCTTTTTTTTAGGCCTAATGCCTGTAACAACATTTCCAAATTTACTGTCATCTAACTCGCGCACCTGTGCAGTTATCACGGCCATCTCCATCGTATCCCGGATTACAGGCACACATGAATAAACCAACAGTATTGGTACATGCAGCATCGGTGTGGCAGTCATCAGCACGAGTCGCACATTCGTCAATATCTAGAATACAATAAAAGGCTACTGTCGTTATTTGGTTAAGTTTGATTAGAAATAACTAACGCGTCTACATACCTAGACACATTGAATTTTCTTTAACGACATATACCAGGCCTATGACTCTCATATCTGCCCATTGTTGAGATTTGGTTCAGTATAGCGCACTCTTATCAGTCCTTCATCCGGAAGTTACAGCGTTAACTGTCAATCATTCTTTGTGAATGAATATTCAGTCATGACTATTCATGACCTCACACCATGTGATCGTCGCGATCCGGCGTCCTTCCTAATTGATCTGATTAAAATATTCATAAAATGCAAATAACGCCACGCCCCTCCTCTGTCACTGCCAGACGAAGCCATCCACAATTTAAAATTCGTATTTGGTTCTACGTAAATTAATTTCAAATAACCAATTCTGAATGTTTCGTGTCATATAAGAACTAAAGTCTGCCATCATCAAAGCAAATCAGTTCTACTCTAAATCACAATCAGCTTTTTATTACCATTGATGTACTATTTCTGTGCCACAAATCATGTTTTGAGCCGATAAAAACCACCATGTCTCATGTCGTCTGGTTTGCTACGACCATGATAGTGCGCCCCCTATAAAACCTTCAACCGTGAATTTGGTTTTAGTAGGCGAAATGTTGTCTGAGGAGTGACCTATCCCATAATTATATAATCCCTGCATCTACTTTGGGTTGATCAATGGACTTATCAGACATTTTAACGCACCTGAGCAGTTATCACGACCATCTCCAACATATCCCGGATTACAAGTACACGCAAAGAACCCAACAGTATTGGTGCATGTAGCATCGGTGTAGCAGTCATCAGTATATTTCGCACATTCGTCAATATCTAGAATCCAACAAACACAATTGCTATCAAATAGTTAATATTATTATTTATATGGGCCTTCAGAACGGTACAATAAAAGTGCGTATTGAATATTGTGCACCAATATTTTTTGTGCGGCGCAGAAGAAGTGCGCGTGAGTACATATGACAGAGAAGGTCAATTCGGGCTAACTTATTTAGTTTTTATCAAAACAGTTTGTTATATTAATAATAAAAGTAATAATATTGAATAATAATAACAATAATAATAATAATAATAACCATATTTGTATAGCGCCTAACATCGAGATCCCTAAGCGCTTGAACATAAAACATAATAACAAACAAATATAATATATGGATATGGACTACAATTAAAAAGCCATTGTGAACAAATGAGTCTTTAAGGATTTCTTAAACTGAAATATAGTCTCAGTCTGCATTTTTCACATGAAGTGGAATATTATTCCAGAGTTCTGCAGCTGACACAGAGAAGGAACGTTGACCATACCGAGTGGACGTTGAAGAGCAGACAAGACGCGATAGAGATGAAGAACGAAGATTGCGTGAAGGTGTATATTGTTTGATTAGATCTTGAAGATAGATTGGCGCAGTACCATGAAGACATTTATAAGTCAGAAGTAAAATTGTATACACAATACGATACTTGATAGGCAGCCAGTGCAGATCACGGAGAGTTGGAGTTATGTGATCATGTTTGCGAGAAAGAGTGATTAATCTTGCAGCAGAGTTCTGAATTCTTTGAAGCTTGTTTATCTGCGAATTTGGTAGGCCGTGTAAAAGACTGTTACATTGATCTAAGCGACATTTAATAAATGCATGTACCAGCATTTCAGTTGATTTTCTGTCGAGAAACTTTCTAATCTGTCCAATACGATACAGAGCAAATGAAGCAGAACGGCATATGTTTTTGACAAAGACATCCATTTTCAAATCATTCTGAACAATGACTCCCAAATTTCGAGCACTCTTAATGTCTGAATGTCTTATTTTCGGGTGATACAAAAATATATTGCACGAGCCATAAAAATATTTTTATAGCTCGTGCAATATATTCTTGTATCACCCTCAAAGCCATTCAATATTATATAATAATACCTTGGAATATCCTGCTAAAGCAGGTCAATTCTAACAGCTCCCAAAAGCACCCTTATGTCAAATTCGTCATAATGAGAACATAGTTTAGAATGTTTTAACACTTTCCACGCGGCTATTAGTTTTACCAAAACAGATCTTTTTTCAGAAACTTTTCCCAACTTTTAAATCTCAAGAATTACTGAACCAATACTAGGCATGGTGATTCCAAATATGATGATGAAATGCAATAATTGTGATAATTTTTGAAACATTTTGTTCAATTTTAGAACGGTCGTCTGCAGACGCTTGCCGCGTGGAAAGTGTTAAAACAAAAATGATGTGTATTCACAGGTCTATTGAGAATTTGACCCCTGTCCTTGCTTCTTCGAGTTGGGACATTCAGCGATGCTTGTTACGCGTTTATTCCCCTCCCCGGTTTTTTTAGTTGGGATGCGTTTCTCTATACTCTATAACTATTTGCATTAGTTATGCTCTTACCTCTGTATACCTTCGAGTTCTCCACACTGTTTCAACCGGGAATCGATCTGGGGACCCTCCGCACGTCGGCACGTCGTCCCACCCACTAATTTACGATCTTCATCTACTTGTTCGCGCAGTATACCATGCTCACTATAGCCTTGGTTAATTGCGTCATCGGAAACCGTCCGCACGTGCGCTTGGGGCTTATAAGTAGTATTGTTTAGCATTTAGGGGGTTAAGGTTAAAAAAGCAAGTTTACATTCATCTAAACTAGCGCACCTGTGCAGTTACCACGACCATCTCCATCATATCCCGGGTTGCAAGTACACGTGAATGACCCACCGGTGTTGGTACATGTAGAATCGGCGTGGCAGTCGTTAGTACCTTTCGCACATTCGTCAATATCTGGAATTCAGTAAACGAATAGCTATCAAATAGTTTATATACCTATAAATATACCCTACTAAGGCAGGTCAGTTCTAACACCTCCGGCTCCGCATGCACACCCCTAAGTGAAATCCCTCCAAACCAGAATGTGGCTTAAGCTTAGAGCTATGTTCAACATTGGACGATGTGTAGTCACCATGGTCACTGTTATCCGTCATATCGGGGGCGTATTTTGTCATTCATGTGTATGAGAAATCTGATCCCCCACACACAAACTGAGGACAATTTTCTTCCATGGGACTACATTTCAAACATGGTATTACATGCAATTTCGGCCACATGGCAATATTTGAAAGATAGCTGACAAACAGGGATGCGTCCCCTTTGCAGGTATTTCCATGGTATTTGAGGTGCGTGTCTATAAAGACTTTCAGGGTTGAGCCAATCACAAAAGCCATTTTGTTGTGTACACTACAATAACTACATAAATTATGTAAGTAAAGGTACTATGAATAATAACAAGATGTATACCCCATAACAAAATGTATGAATCTGTGTCATCACCTGAACATTTACATCACATCTTTGACCAAAATCCTTTACAATGTCCTCATAATAATGCTTAATTAACCCTAGTCAAAACCAGGGAGATTTTTTTCTAACACGATAAAACGACCAAATAAATCGTCACACTATTGTGGTACCATCGATTGCACTTATTTTAGGCAAAAATGTTACCTACAGTCGTCTATACGCGTTACCCGTTTTGGACATTATATGCATAATTGTTTTCCCTGATCTTTAAATGACGTTTATTGTCAATGTTGGGACACCTTGAATTACTATACTGCTAACAATATTGACATTACTCAACATTGCACGCCGGGGAGAGTCATTACGTTCCAGTTACCTGTATATTTTGCGACATATTTGTTGACAGGTTGACAAGCCATGAAGCTATAATACTCGCTGCATAGACACCCTTGACCACATGTCGGGACCTTGTATAGCCAAAAGGCAGCCTTCATTACGATTCCATCCCCTTACAAGTTTGAGACTATCCTAACCACGCTTTTCAAGTTTTTCCAGGGTAATAAATCTTCCCCCTCCTACACTATTTGCCAAATGGTTGGTCGGGTATCGTACCTTGCTAAGTGGAACTAGAAGCCCAAAGTGTGACTTTTGAAAGTTGATGTGTTAAGAAATTCCAACTTTCAAATTCAAAATAATACTATAGGCGTTCAATGGAATTAGGGAGGGTTGCAACAATCCGCAATTGGTTGGTTAGTAGTGTTATATAAATTATGTTATATACATATTAGGGGTTAACTAACGCACCTGTGCAGTTATCACGACTATCTCCATCGTATCCCGGATTGCAAGTACACATGAATGATCCAATGGTATTGGTACATGTAGCATCGGTGTCGCAGTCGGCAGCACCAGTCACACATTCGTCAATATCTAATATATAATACAACCAATAGTTGTTGCTGAGCTCGCTATGAAATGGTGTATAATGCAACTTTTATGTAGCTAAAGCAGTTCATTTAATATATTACAAATTAATGTAGGGCCTGGACTAAATGATCCCAATGTCGGAACCGGAAATTATTATAGGATCAGGACTAAATGATCCCAATGTCGGAACCGGAAATTAATGTGGGACCAGAACTTAATGAGCCCAATGTCGGAACCGGAAATAAAACACACCCTAATTCATACTGGGTCAAAGATTAAAAATCACATCTGTGACCAAAATGGGCGTGTAAACTGTCGTTAAGTAAGTTTACATTTATTGAACTAACGCACCTGTGCATTCTTCATGACCATCTCCATAGTATCCCGGATCACAAGTACACACGAATGATCCATTAGTGTTGCCGCATGTAGCATCGGTGTGACAGTCGTCAGTATTGGTTGAACATTCGTCAATATCTATAACAATTATGATAATCTCATTGTCAAACGTTTAACAGTAAATATGCAAATTGTTTATTATTTCTATTTTTCTGAAATCATAGTAAATAGTGACTAATACTTGGCAGGCTCGTAACTAAAACAAAATGGGGGGGGGTTCAAAAGTGGACCTTTTCCCCCAAATGTGGACATTTTTACCAGGCATGTCAGGGGTAAATTTGGCCAAAGTGGGCCTTTTTACCAAACAAAATTGTCGACCTATTTTCAACAAGAAGCGTAAGACAACCCATTGTTTCGCACGCTACGCTCGCAAACAGTATTTTGGACCTTTTTGGAAATGTTGGGACGGGTCTGATAGTTGGAAACGTATCAATCGATACCACTATCGTATTTTTAGGCTTGAATCAATTCTACCAAGCACCTCTCCCCCCCCCCACCCCCCCCCCCCCCCATTCGCATCCGCTTAACGCTTTTGCTGCAGACGACAGTCACAAAATGTCACAAAATGGTTCAAAAATGTCAAAATTATTGAATTTCATCACCATATTTAGAATCACCATGACAAATGCATTGAAATAAGTGCAAACATGCATAGTACTAGTTCAGTAATTCTTGAGATAACACTTTGAAAGTTGGGAAAGGTTTCTGAAAAATCAGCCTTGTATATGGCAAAACTAATAGCCGCGTGGAAAGTGATACACATTGAAGTCTTCTCGATATAACGACAAACGCTGTGTTATAGATATGAATGGAACACATTGCACATAGTAAATCACACTGACAAAGCGGTGGCAAAGGATTTGATGACTTCATGGATATATCATATCATATCATATCATATCATATCATATCTGGTTCTGAACATCGGTTTTTACATTAGGAAGATTCCCTCTTACCCGCACTCTTAATTTCTCAAACACCACCATGCGGCCTACAGCATTTATATACATGTATGTGCGATCTGTCTTGAACGGTAAGTTTTCTTTGAGTATAATGATATATTACCGAAGAAGTGGTTCTTTCTTTACCCAATGCCTGTTTCAAAATGTTAATCTAACGCACCTATACATTCATCACGACCATCTCCATCATATCCTGGATTGCAATAACACCTGAATGATCCAATGGTATTGGAACATCTAGCATCGGGGTGGCAGTCGTCATCGGCAGTCAAGCATTCGTAAATATCTAGAATAAAAAAACGGAAGTGCTTTTAAAAAACCAAAGTGCATTGATCAAACAGATTATTCACGTAATTGATTTTTTATGACAACCTCGTTTAAATGGGCATGACGTTTCAACATAAGAAGCCAAAATACATTAAATATTACTTTTTGGTTGTCAATATCTAATTTACACTTGGAAACAGTACGAACGGTTTCGTTAATTCAATTCATGAAGAGGCGTTAAACCATCTCTCAATGTAAAACCACGTTGATAGATTTGTGCAAAGCTGGTTGGGGCGTTGGTTAAAGAAGATATTTTGCGCAGTCCAACATGCTTATAGCATCACCGCAGTCCAACATGCTCATAGTATCACTGCTGTGCCCGCAGTCTTTATAGCATCACTGCAGTACCCACAGTACAACTTGCTTATATCATCACTGCAGTGCCCGCAGTCCCAACATTCTTATAGCATCACTGCGGTACCCACAGGTCAAGCATACTTATAGCATCACTGCAGTTTCCACAGTCCAACATGCTTATAGCATCACCGCAGTTCCCACAGTCCAACATGATTATAACATCACTGCATGCATTGCCCACAGTCCAACTTGCTTATACCATTACTGCAGTGCCCACGGTCCAACATGCTTATAACATCACTGCATGCATTGCCCACAGTCCAACTTGCTTATAGCATTACTGCATTGCACACAGTCCAACATGCTTATAGCATCACTGCAGTGCCCATAGTCCAACATGCTTATAACATCACTGCATGCATTGCCCACAGTCCAACTTGCTTATACCATTACTGCAGTGCCCACAGTCCAACATGCTTATAACATCACTGCATGCATTGCCCACAGTCCAACTTGCTTATACCATTACTGCAGTGCCCACAGTCCAACATGCTTATAACATCACTGCATGCATTGCTCACAGTCCAACTTGCTTATACCATTACTGCAGTGCCCACAGTCCAACATGCTTATAACATCACTGCATGCATTGCCAACAGTCCAACTTGCTTATACCATTACTGCATTGCACACAGTCCAACATGCTTATAACATCACTGCATGCATTGCCCACAGTCCAACTTGCTAATACCATTACTACATTGCACGCAGTCCAACATGCTTATAGCATCACTGCAGTGCCCATAGTCCAACATGCTTATAGCATCACTGCAGTGCCCACCGTCCAACATGCTTATACCATTACTGCATTGCACACAGTCCAACGTGCTTATAACATCACTGCATGCATTGCCCACAGTCCAACTTGCTTATACCATTACTGCATTGCACGCAGTCCAACATGCTTATAACATCACTGCATGCATTGCCCACAGTCCAACTTGCTTATACCATTACTGCATTGCACACAGTTCAACATGCTTATAACATCACTGCATGCATTGCCCACAGTCCAACTTGCTTATACCATTACTGCATTGCACGCAGTCCAACATGCTTATAGCATCACTGCAGTGCCCATAGTCCAACATGCTTATAGCATCACTGCAGTGTCCACATGGCTTTTTGTCCGGATGAACCGTGTAAGACATGTGCTAGTTTAGTAGTCATTTGATACCCACCTTTTTATACATAGCATGGGATAAATTGGCACAATTTCCCCGATATCCAACTTCTTTCCCTCACATTTGTCATACAATGTATAGGGTCTTATAGAAAAAGAACAGAGAACCGAGTTGAAATCACATCACTTTCAATTAATTGTAGAGGGACTTTCTTAAAGACGCACGATTAGCAAAAGTTATAAGTGTTTCATTACATTATTATGTCAATTGGAACCAGTAGACACAGTAGGCAAAAACCATAGGTCATGTGATAAAATAAAGCATGTTGGTATCTCTCAAAAGATCTTCTTTTGGTCGTTGGAATATCTTTGCCAAAGACCCACATGAGCACACACGTCTATATCCAACATATCCCAGATTACAACTACACACAACAATATAGATACTGCACGATTTAGGGACCAAATTTGTTGGACGATGTTTCCCGAAACTTTTTCTTTTTCCTTACATACCGTGAGAAAACTGATGATTCAACCAATGATAATACAGAAAAGTGTTATATTCGTTATTCTTTGCTTATTGTATTGATTTTTATATTACTTGCTTGCACTTTAACATATTTGATATCCTTACATCCAAACATGTGTTGTGGTGGCTACCTTACATTTCGAAAACTCCCTAAATCGTACAGTAGTTGCAACAGTATTAGTCCATGTAGCCTCGGTGAGGCAGTTGTAATCTGGTCAAAAATTATACCAACATTGTTGACACATGATACAGATAAATCCGAAACGTACACGTGAGTACCTTACAGATGTTACACTGGATTGGTAATGAACATTCCATATCAGATTCTAATCATCGAACCTTATGAACCTATTTGGTAATCTATAACCTTCCAATTTCAAAGTATTTTGAAATCAACTCTATATTCAAGGGTATGAACTGTTGAAAATGTCAAATGTTTGCCTTTTGTGGGGTGGGGGGGGGGGGCACTCATTTAGTGCTTGTTTTGCCTAATGCAATGGTCAAAAGGTCAACTCTCAATCTAAAATATGTGATAAGAACTCTATATTCATGGGTATGAACTATTGAAAATGACATCGTTGCCTTTTGTGGAGAAGGAGGCACTCATTTAGTACTTGTTTTACCTAATGCAGTGGTCAAAAGGTCAACTTTCAATTCAGGTATCAAATTACGGGGGAAGAAGTCTGCTGACTTGTATATTTCAGATTTTAGGTACCGATTACTGATTTTCAATTAGCTAACATATTATCAATTGGTCAGGTGTTTTTTGAGTTAGGCGTGTTGTAGCACACACTTGTCGACTTGTATCAACAGAAAGTAGGACAACTTACCTGAGCAAGTGTGGCCATCTCCATAGTATCCTGAGTTGCACGTACAATTGAATGACATAGCGACATTGACACAGGTAGCATCGGCGTGGCAGTCGTCAGTGCCGTCTACACATTCGTTAACATCTAGAATATAGTATGTAGAAACACCCACATTTTGGTTATCCACTAGTCAACGCACCAATCTACCGAGCTGGGACCAACCTACGGTGCTATATTATATATCAATTCTTGTTTCACCCCAATATGAACATACATTAGAATATTCTTCTCGGTACACACTATGATTCGAACCCGGGCCCACCAACACGAGGGTCCATTTCGCTAAGGGGTCTTGCTCTCCAAAAACAACTTTCGTGATGACGGCATCACCCGCCGTGATCGCCTGGGTGGGTATGAATACGTGGTATTCCGGTTTTAACGGTAGTTAATGGTTCGTATTAACCCTAATTCCCCGGGCGTGTTTTTGTGAATTTGGGGAGGAAAACGAGTCAAATTTGAGGGGGAAATCAGTCTCCGCACGTGCAAGTCTGATGCTCTGACGACTGAGCTACACGGGGAGGTTCCAAAAACACTCTGAAAATAGCTTGTCGTGCACAGACCCCGACCGTTTATCTTTACGATTTATGACCAAAAATGAAAATCTGCTTCCAGAGTAAAAATCAAAGATAGAGGGCGTCACTTGGAAAAAACCGCATAATATGCCTTTAACAATATCATAATGATATAATAATGTCACACTATCAAACAAAATTGCTTAAACAATTCAGTTTTATCTCAGGTTGTATTGTTCCTTGCATAATCCTAACTTATTTGAATATGTCACATCGAACAACGAAGCCTGTGTTATAGGAAATGTCCGAATATTAATATTGTTCACATTCATAAAGGGTATAGCTGACTTAAAGTTTACTATGATTTTCTTAAAGGAAATGACACATATAACTCATATGTATAATTTCCTTTAACATTTTAACACATTTCAACACATTTCGGCACATTCATATGCCTTGGAAACAATAATGAGATTTAAAATGCAAACTTAAAGGTCCATTCCTGTATGATGTTAAATATAATATGTGAAAGGAATACACTTCAAGATGACTTTATGAATTCGATCATAATTATTAATTTCAAATTTCATCTATTTTGGCAAATACTTGGTTGGTATACTTGGTATTTACTTGGTATTTACATGGTATTTCAAGTGTTTATAATACTCACTGTCACATCGGACTCCAGCATCATTGCCATGGCTTGAACCGGGATTGAGGATTCCCCAGCCATCATGAGGACAGTCTGCGAGACTACTCTCACTACCAACGCATCCTACATTTGATACCCATATAGTCCCCGTCCCTCTGCCGTAGTAGGTAGTATCAAACAATGGTACATGAGTATCAGGTATGTAGCCTAATAGTTGACGACAAACTACTTGAGCACTGGTAGCGGTCCAACCGGTCCAGTGTACAGTCCCCCAGACACCGTCGTGGTATATTTCCACACGCCCTTCAAAATTATTCAATCCTCCACGAAGACGAATAACGGCTGAAAGTTTAAAAAAACACCTTTTTTAATATTGTCCTTATATTAAAACAAGTGTATGGGTTGTGTAAAATGGCGCGTTTATACTCCCGTCGTTACGCAATGGCCGACTTCGGCGGATATCCCGAAAATCATCAGGGAGGCATGTACACTGCCTAGTTTCAAGAAGATTTTGAAGTCTCATTTCTATTCATCATATTGACTCTGTTTGAATTGTTCTATTTTGTTTTTGTTTATTTTTGTTTTATAGCGCTTTGATCTTTCTGGAAAGGCGCCTTAAAATATATTGATTATGTATGTTTTTGTTCATTTTTGTTTTAGCGCTTTGAAAATATTGATTATGTATGTATATCGATCGGTGCGCGAGTTGAAGCAAAGTCAACTTATCCGTCGACCTTGACCACTGCGCAACGACGGGAGTATAAATATATTGTATGGAACAGTGGCTTCTTAAAAACGAGGAAAACAAAAGGGAGCAATTCTCATTCATTCTGACATAAAGCCATGTGTTTTGAGCACACCACCCAAAAAGGTTGGTGGCGTTGTATTTTGGGTGATGAATCATCCATCTCTCTGTATTAACTCACAACCAAATGTGGTAGACTCTTGATCCTCGTATGGTACAAACATGATCTTGGCCTCATTTTAAAGATTGTTTTATATTCTATATATAAGTTTCTGTTTCAATAAACGTGTCAACTATTATGTAACAATTGTAATCATGAATCGATAGCATTGTCCTTGGTTTTCTCCCTATTCGCTACACAGTGAACTTGCCCTAATTCATCGGTTTTACATACATCTACCTTCACCTGCTGCTCAGGATCTACCAATCCTAATTAACCCTCCCATACTTCAAGAGATTCAGGAAGCAATTAGTCAAATGAAGCCCAACAAAGCTGCAGGTCTTGACTGTGCAATCACATCAGAAGCACTCCAAGATGGCGGTGAAACTTTGGTCAATGTTGTCCATGGATTTTCCATGGAAGTCTACACTACCCTTAAACCACCCAACCAATGGACCACCAGCGTTATTGTACCTCTACCAAAGAAGGGAGACCTATCTCAAATGACAAATTATAGAGGAATATCGCTACTGTCAATTGCAGCCAAGGTGTATAACAAGATCCTGCTAAACAGAATTAGAGATCATGTCGACCCCATCTTGAGAAACAACCAGGCTGGCTTCCGTCCTGGATGAAGCTGTGCACAGCAAATCCATATCCTCAGGAGGATTATGGAAGGGTTCAAGGACCATCAGTTACCTCTCACAGTCACATTCATAGATTCAGGTATCAAATTACGGGAGAAGAAGTCTGCTGACTTGTATATTTCAGATTTTAGGTACCGATTACTGATTTTCAATTAGCTAACATAATATAAAGCAATTGGTCAGGTGTTTTTTGAGTTAGGTGTATTGTAGCACACACTTGTCGACTTGTATCAACAGAAAGTAGGACAACTTACCTGAGCAAGTGTGACCATCTCCATAGTATCCTGAGTTGCACGTACAATTGAATGACATAGCGACATTGACACACGTAGCATCGATGTGGCAGTCGTCAGTGCCGTCTGCACATTCGTTAACATCTAGAATATAGTATGTAGAAACAACCACATTTTGATTATCCACTAGTCAACGCACCAATCTACCGAGCTAGGACCAACCTACAGTGCTATATTATATATCAATTCTTGTTTCACCCCAACATGAACATACATTAGAATATTCTTCTCGGTACGCACTATGATTCGAACCCGGGCCACCAACACGAGGGTTCATTTCACTAAGGGGTCGTGCTCTCCAAAACAACTTTCTCGTCATCACCCGCCGTGATCGCCTGGGTGGGTATGAAGATATTTCGTGGTATTCGGGTTTTAACGGTAGTTAATGGTTCGTATTAAAGAAATATTATGTGATAATTGTCAAACTTGTACACATATTTCTTTCTCTCTGATAATAAAGTTCGATCTTTACTGTATTTTCCTACCGTTTATCTTTACGATTTATGACCAAAAATGAAAATCTGCAAGAAAATCTGCTTCCAGAGTAAAAATCAAAGATTGATAGTTTGTCGGGCGCAGACCCCCGACCGTTTATCTTTACGATTCATGACCAAAAATGAAATCATGAAAAATCACATTTTTGGGCACTTTTTGGTCTGTAACTCAAAAAATAAATAAGATATTAAAAAATTAAAAAACGCTCCTGGGGAATGTTATCAGGATTATCATAAAACTAGTATGACAAAATGTAACAAAATATATTTTGAGTTATCTTTTCCAAACCTAAAATGGGTCAAAAAACGTGTTTTTTATAATTTTTTCCAAAATGGTCAATTTCATTATCATGGTTGGATTCATTGAACCATTTTCTGCAAAAAAACTGTATACGTTCATAAAGATTAAATGAATATTGAAGAAAGTTACGGCAGTTTTACGGAGACTGTACCTGAGAGTCCACACACCCCTTAATCACATTTCAACAGTCAGAACAGCCCTGCCTCCCTCCCCACTTTGGATAGTAATCATCCTGGTTTGATCATCCCTCCAATTTTCCTGCCTTACCTAGTAATTACACTAGTCTGACCAGCCCTCCTCCCTCCCCGCCTTAACTAATCATCCTACTCTGCCAGCCCTCCCCACGCCTTACGTATTAATCGTCCTAGTCTGACCAGCCCTCCTCTCTTCCCGCCGTACATTTCATCCTAGTCTGACCAGCCCTCCTCTCTTCCCGCCGTACCTATCATCCTAGTCTGACCAGCCCTCCTCCCTCCATGTCTTACCTAGTAATCATCCTAGTCTGATCAGCCCATCTCCCTCACGCCTTACGTATTAATAATCCTAGTCTGACCAGCCCATCTCCCTCACGCCTTACGTAGTAATCATCCTAGTCTGACCAGCCCTCGACCTCCCTCCCCGCCCTCTTCCCTTCATGCATTACATGGTAATCATCCTAGTCTGACCAGCCCTCCTCCCTCACGCCTTACGGTACGTATTAATTATCCTAGTCTGACCAGCCCTCCTCCCTCCATGCCTTACATGGTAATCATCCTAGTCTGACCAGCCCTCCTCCCTCACGCCTTCCGGTACGTATTAATTATCCTAGTCTGACCAGCCCTCCTTCCTCCATGCCTTACATGGTAATCATCCTAGTCTGTCCAGCCCTCCTCCCTCCACGTCTTACCTAGTAATCATCCTAGTCTGACCAGCCCAACTCCCTCACGCCTTACGTATTATTCATCCTAGTCTGACCAGCCCTCCTCCCTCCCCGCCCTCTTCCCTTCATGCCTTACATGGTAATCATCCTAGTCTGACCAGCCCTCCTCCCTCACGCCTTACGGTACGTATTAATCATCCTAGTCTGACCAGCCCTCCTCCATCCACGCCTTACCTAGTAATCATCCTAGTCTGACCAGCCCTCCTCCTTATATAAAAATATAACACCTTTTATATATCACTTCATAATTATGTTTATTAAATTGTTTCCAGAAGTTAATGGCTCATTATTATTATGTTATGATTGTAATGTAACCACACATTCATTACATGTGTTATAGGAAATGTCAGACTATTAATATTGTTCAAATTCATAAATGGTATAGCTGACTTAAAGTTAACTATGATTTGCTTAAAGGAAATTACACATATAACTCATATGTATAATTTCCTTTAACATTTTAGCACATTTCAACACATTTCGGCACATTCATATGCCTTGGAAACAATAATGAGATTTAAAATGCAAACTTAAAGGTCCATTCCTGTATGATGTTAAATATAATATGTGAAAAGAACACTTCAAGATGACTTTATGAATTCGATCATAATTATTAATTTCAAATTTCATATATTTTTGCAAATACTTGGTTGATGCCGCGTCACGTGTTTATAATACTCACCGTCACATCGGACGCCAGCGTCATTGCCATGGCTTGAACCGGGATTGAGGACTCCCCAGCCATCATGAGGACAGTCTGCGAGACTACTCTCACTACCAACGCATCCTACATTTGATACCCATATAGTCCCCGTCCCTCTGCCGTAGTAGGTAGTATCAAACAATGGTACATGAGTATCAGGTATGTAGCCTAATAGTTGACGACAAACTACTTGAGCACTGGTAGCGGTCCAACCGGTCCAGTGTACAGTCCCCCAGATACCGTCGTGGTATATTTCCACACGCCCTTCAAAACTATTCAATCCTCCACGAAGACGAATAACGGCTGAAAGTTTTAAAAATACTTTTTTTAATATTGTCCTTAAAAAACAAAAACAAAAGGAAAGAAAATATAATTTGATATCAAAACTAGTGTATGAGTTGTGTATGATGGCGCGTTCATACTGAGACTAGTTCCACCAGCCCCGGCTGAGTCGGCCTGAGCAGTCTGAGTTTGAATACCCAGAATGAAAAGCGGGCCTCCTCTTTGGGACTGGTTCGATTACAGTTTTTCGTGCCGGAGAAGGAGATGTTGGGATTCGCAAATTTACGATCCGGTACTTTGAGTATGGTCATGTAAATTAAACACGCAGAAATTAGTTGCAGACGATAATTCAAAATGGCAATTTCCTCGTACTTACGATAGCCACCGTTCGGACTAAAATTCTAGCTTTCCTCAGACATATATCTACATTTCTGTATGTGAGTATTTTATATCTTTTAAGAACGCATAGTAAACTGCATTTATACGTCCGGAAAATGGACACATAATACGATCAATTTTGTCCGTACACAATAATCTCTTACACAACCGCTAGAGTAACACTATTACGTGTTTACAAATGTGCATCATGAACTCAAGTAATAGCATGTGTCAGAGATTGCCTAAAGATGATGAATGCTGGGATGTTTTAGTCGGGGTATGAATATTCATAATATTAAATAGATGAATATTCATTAAAAATTACATTACGTCACCATCCTTAAGTCCGTCATGAATCGAGTTCATACTCCCGTCGTTACGCAATCTGGCAATGGCCGACTTCGATGGATATCGGCGCGCTAGTTGAAGCAATGTCAACTTTTGTCCGTCGACCTCGGCCACTGCGCAATGACGGGAATATAAATATAGTCATCAAAATAAGTAACTGACCAGGTAATCAATATGCTCTCAACTCCAAAACTATAGCTCTCACGTAAAAGTATTAGACTATTAAGTTGTAAGGAAATCTCTTCAGTATAAAATACTACACGTGAAGATTGAATGAATATAAATTTAGTTGTGTGCCCAAAACCAACACAAAGTACGTTTTTCATTTTAACATTTTATTCTTCATCACGCAGCCTCGGACTAGCAACAGGCATATTATTGAGTAACTGGTAACGATAACTCACGGGTTGATAGTAATATGAGGATTGGGGATGCTTCAATTGATCAATGCAGCCCATACACATACCTGTCACACGGTCCTGCGTGTTCAAAACCCAAGTGTGAATATGTACACTGCACTTTGTTCTATCCTTATCAATGAAGTGTTCTCAACTATTAACCGATCTTCATGAACAATGTCTCAAATTGAAGAAAAGAAATTTCCTTACAACTTAACACATCAATAGGTGTCGTTCTACCGATATTGGTGTGTAGGTAATTATAGAACTGCGCCCGTCATTAATGGGTAAACACGTCAATAGGTGTCGCTCTACCGATATTGGTGTGTAGGGAATTATATAATTATGCCCGTCATCAATGGGTAAGCACGTCAATAGATGTCGCTCTACCGACATTGGTGTGTAGGGAATTATATAATTATGCCCGTCATCAATGGGTAAACACGTCAATAGGTGTCGCTCTACCGATATTGATGTGTAGGGAATTATATAATTATGCCCGTCATTAATGGGTAAACACGTCAATAGGTGTCGCTCTACCGATATTAATGTGTAGGGAATTATATAATTATGCCCGTCATCAATGGGTAAACACGTCAATAGATGTCGCTCTACCGATATTGGTGTGTAGGGAATTATATAATTATGCCCGTCATCAATGGGTAAACACGTCAATAGATGTCGCTCTACCGATATTGGTGTGTAGGGAATTATAGAATTATGCCCGTCATCAATGGGTAAACGCGTCAATAGGTGTCGCTCTACCGATATTGGTGTGTAGGGAATTATAGAATTATGCCCGTCATCAATGGGTAAGCACGTCAATAGATGTCGCTCTACCGACATTGGTGTGTAGGGAATTATAGAATTATGCCAGTCATCAATGGGTAAACACGTCAATAGATGTCGCTCTACCGACATTGGTGTGTAGGGAATTATATAATTATGCCCGTCATCAATGGGTAAACACATCAATAGATGTCGCTCTACCGACATTGGTGTGTAGGGAATTATATAATTATGCCCGTCATCAATGGGTAAACACGTCAATAGGTGTCGCCCTACCGATATTGGTGTGTAGGGAATTATAAAATTATGCCCGTCATCGATGGGTAAACATATCAATAGGTGTCGCTCTACCGATTTTGGAGTAGGGATTTATATAATTATGCCCGTCACCAATATGGGTAAACACGTCAATAGATGTCGCTCTACCGATAGGCCTATAATTGTGTGTAGGGAATTATAGAATTATGCGTTATGCCCGTCATCAATGGGTAAACGCGTCAATAGGTGTCGCTCTACCGATATTGGTGTGGCACCTTGGAACTACAACCATGCTTAGACCAAGGTCATCTCCTTGACGATTACAATTAATTAACCAAATTACTTATGCGCTTTTTTACCAGGTACTGGTGTTTATCGCTTATTGGCATGGCAACTCGAGACAACAATTTCTATCTTTTGAATGGAATCATGAACCGAGTCCTACTTTGTATTAGTATTTGCTTGAAATACACGCTTGTATGATTATTTGCTACGCTCTTATGATTATTGTTTTTATCGTAGTCGACTGATTACACTTCGTTTTGTCTTGTCATATTTACCCATAATATTAAGCATTGGTAATTCTTATAATATATTTCAAGATGTTTTGTAGGGTTGTTTCATAAATCCTCCACTCTAGTGCTATTTGATTCAATCAAGTTTACACAAATGCTACCCAACCTTAATGTTCAATTAAATATTAAAGTTTACATAAACCTGATAAGTAAGGCGCAACATATCAAAGGGTCGAACCCAAACATTGATACAAAAATGCGTTTGAACTTTTATGAGTAGCATATCAATGTGTCGCTTGGTGTTGTGTTGTTTAATGGCAAGTTCATAATTCATATAATAATTCATCAATAACAGGTCTATTTAGTGTTTAGTACAGTACCATATCGTAAAAGATGGATTTCTTATGACATTGTTAACGCACATGTGAAACAAAACAAAAGACAATAACGATTCTATTCCATTGTAAGATGTCAGATATCGCCAAGGGCTACCAATCCAAAATGGAGATTTGATGGACGCACGTCACATGAGGATGACCTCGCATAAAAGCACGCAAGGTCAATCTCTATGAGTGGTCATAGTATAAACAAATGCGTGTAAGGTTAGTCGTCTAAGGTTACACGTAGTACACGTAAGGTAAGACAAAGTACGTAAGGTTACAGGTAGAACGTGTTAGACGTCTAAGATGTATCTTAGACGTCTAACGTCCGCCGGCATGCCGCCGGCGTGACAGACGAGGTACTTCATCACCCAGCCACGGGGGGGGGGGGGGGGCTTCCTAGGCTAAAAAATCGGAGACCATATATACCCGGGTTTAGTGCTTTATGAGATAGAACTTGTTCGCGCGCAAGCCAAGTGCTGCTGGCCGTATGGTTGTTGTGTGGTGTAGTAGGGTTAGGGTTAACCACCACCACCAAATAACATTCAAGTTTTCGTTTTCCTGTTTTTAGGTTTTCACTGGCAGATTTAGTAAAGTCGTGGCTATAATGTTTTAAGGTTTATTGCCTATAGATTAATATCGTGCTTTTTGGTGGACATTTTACCATTTATAATGAAAAATTGGCTACACTTAGGCCATCATAACTTTAAAGTATCCCATCAATTTTTCGGGGAACACCACCTAATGTAATCATTAGATTAGGCCTACCGATTACTGATTTTGAATTAGCACTTGGTCAAGCACTTGGTCAGGTGTTTATTGTGTTAGGTGTATTGCAGCATAAACATGTCGACTCAGTGGCGTAGCTAGGTTTTCATATAATAATAATAGTGAATATTTATAAAGCGCCGGTATCCGCCGCAAGCGACACTCATGGCGCTATAGCCTATATTATTACGCTGTCGTTAGGAAATCGTCACAATCATTTCGCTTTCATCTATCGTAGGCTGCCGGCTAGGCGCACACCCATATCAGCACTTAGATTGTAATATCACCCTTTTTAACAGCTCCCCAATCTCGCTTGGGTCGACGAGGTAATTGAGACTAAGTACCTTGCCCAAGGATACAAACATGTTGGCTATAGCGGGCCAGAACTCACAACCTTTGTATCATGAACCCTGCGTGCTATCCACCAGACCACACGTGCTCTCTATATGGGGAGGGGCAAACAATAAAAGTGAAACGGCAAGAACTTCCAGGCAGTCAACTTTTGAGAATTGCCGCCGAGTCAGAAACTTGAGTGTGGGAGGGGGGAAGGGGTGCCATCCCCCAAACTGACGCGTAAAATCGTGAGCTCGATACCGACAGTGCCAATCTCAACCGACACGGCTCGAATACTGTATGTCGACTTGTATCAAGAGAAAGTACCTACCTGTGCAATTGTGATGACCGTCTCCAAAGTATCCAGAATTACACGTACAATCGAATGACATACCGATATTGACACACGTAGCATTGGCGTGGCAGTAGTCAGTACCGCTTGCACATTCGTCAACATCTAGAATATATATTAGAAACAAACATATGAATGAGTTTGTATTCACAACATGATAAGGATATAATAATGTCACATTATCAAACAAAATTGACAAAATCTGATTTTTTATTTATGTAATGGACAAAAGCGACACGCAAAAAACAATTATTTTAGATATATAAGTAAGGATATATATCCCATACGAATCTTCCCTCAGATGTCTATTAAATTGTTAGCAGAAATTATTTGTTTGTTTGTATTTTAAAATAATAGCATTACTGTAGGTACAAATTCACTGCATGAGTTAAGGGAATGTCGGGATATGTTCAAATTTAAAGTGTATAGCTGGCTTAAATACGAATAAAAAGCAAACACTGACAACCGAAGGGAAAACAATGTATAAAAACAAATATAACGAAAATCATACATATAAATACATATTAATTAAGTTTATGACTAGGCTATGACATTTCAGCACATTTCAGCAGATTTCGGCTATATTGACGCATTTCGGCACCTTTCGGCACAATTCGGCGCATTTAGGCACATTTCAACATATTTTTATGCTTTGGAATCGATGAGATGTAAATATTTAAATTTAAAGGTCCATTGCTGTATGTCAAATGTATATGAAAGTAAAACTTGAAAATTACCTTATTAAATTCTATCATAATTATATATTTGCACATTTTACTTGATTGATACCGTAGGTGACATGTTTATAATACTCACCGTCACATCGGACTCCAGCGTCATTACCATGGCCTGTGCCGTGATTGAGGACTCCCCAGCCATCATGAGGACAGAATGCGAAACTGCTCTCAGTACCGTTGCATTCTACATTCGACAGCCATATAAAACCCGTCCCATAGCCGTAGTAGTTAGTATCCATCAATGGTTGATGAATAGCAGGTGTGTAGCCTAATATATGACGACAAACTACTTTAGCATCGTTAGAGTCCCAAGCATACCAGTTTATAGTGCCCCAAACACCGTTACCATACATTTCCACACGCCCTTCAAAGCTATTCGACCCCCCACGAAGACGAATATCGGCTGAAAGTAAAAAAGGCTTTTTTAGTATTTTCCTTCAACAGTTCAAAATATTGATGAAATAAGAAAATAATATTATGACAATTAATATTTGCACACATTTTATAAGTTTGAGTATCTCGAAAAATTAGAAAAATCAATGCACTTGCGCAAATGTTGATGTGCTCATAATAGTACTCCCCTGCGGGGTCGTGCCATTATTCACACATAAACATCGGCGCGCGTGCATTGATTTGTCTAATTTCTCTCGAAAGAACGTATACGCATTTATTGACCTATAATTGGAGTACTGTAGTGAAAAAAGAGGTCAGATTACAAAACCTGTCACATTTTGCTAGATTGAATACACTTAATACAAACAGCAACAATTTCATTGTTTAATGCACATCAAGATCAAAGGGTCGTTTGGATCCGTGCACATTTTTTGGGATTCACCCATGTACGAGGGTCGTTCAATAACTAATGAAAGTGATCATGGTATGGGATGCATGAGTGATTCTATTGAGGGATAATGTGATCAATATAAAGTATGAACCTTTGTCTTTCAAACAATACAGTTTTGGATTTCTAAGTGTGAATTATGACGTCATAGCATTGTCTCAAAGTAGGTACACTTGGGACACTGCTAAATCAGTTATTTGGCGGTAAATTTGAATTGTTTGTATGAAACATGTGGTAAGAAGATTGCATAACATGACACCAGAAACAGGTAAATCCCAATTTCTTATCGCGTAAGTACGATAAAAGACCATAATTTTCAATCCCTGTGTAATTTGATATATGTAGTATAAGAGGAAAAAGTAAGGAGAGGCAATTGAATAAAAAGTATACAAATATCAGTATTTCAAATAGCCAATTTCATTGAAAAATGCCCAGTAAGTGAATCACTAATATTGCGGAAAATCAAACAATTTAGGAAAAATCCTAGCAATTAACCAGTTTTGGAGATTCCATATAATAGCTAACTAAATATTTTAACTTATTCGCATAAAACCTGCAGAAAATATGCGCATGCGCAGACGGCAGATCATTTTGAACTGGGCCAAAAATGGCTAAAATCATGAAATTTACCAGATAAAAGCTTACTGTGCCTTCAAATTTTAATCAGAAATAATGAAAAATGCTTAAATCAATGTGTATAAATATTGTAATAGTCAAAATGAAAATATACATGAATGTATCAATCAAAGATGGCTGCCACAACCTCTCTTATTACTGATATCTTTAGAGCTACTAGATATGTATTGTTAAAGTAATCGTCACATAATTTCAATGGTTTGAGGAAATCTTATGAACAGCTCCTCTTGAAATCCCCACTATTATTGCTTTACATCCCACAACAATTTACTAAATTATAATCCCTCCATTGTTCTTTATCCTTTGTTGTTTTCTAAGGTATATTATTGCGGATTTTGCTAAATAAAAGCGTATTTGAGATGGCCCCTTCTTGGTTTGTATTAAGGAATTCAGATCCAAAAAAATGTTAAACAGAGATAAGTGTGTGTTCTAACTATGTGCCAAGTGTTATCTATTTTTATGCTCGCATTGCCGAGATATACGCAAATGTATCAATCAACCCATATTCAACATATTACATATCCAGCCAAATAATTGACAGATTTCAGTCAGTGTCTGAAACCTATTGTGTCTATGTTTTGACGTTACATAACCAAAGGTATCTAACAATCCAAAAGTGTATTGATTGAAAGACAAAGGTTCATACTTTGTATTGATCACATTATCTCTCAATAGAATCACTCATGCATCCCATACCATGATCACTTTCATTATTTATTGAACGACCCTCGTATTTGCACATTGTTGGCGTGGGTCACCTGTTTATAATACTCACTGTCACATCGGACTCCGGCATCATAGCTGTGGATTATAGGGAGCCCATAGGGATTGAGGATTCCCCATCCATCATGGGGACAATCTTTGAGTTTTTTCTCACTACCATTGCATTGTACATTTACCAGCCATATAGTCCCCGTCCCTTGGCCGTAGTAGGTAGTATTGTACAATGGCTCATACGTAGCGGGTGTGTAGCCTAATAGTTGACGACAAACTACTACAGCATCTGTAGAGCCCCAACCGCTCCAGTGTATAGTCCCCCAGACACCGTCGTGGTTTATTTCAACACGCCCTTCAAAACTATTCAATCCTCCACGAAGACGAATATCGGCTGAAAGTTTAAAAAAATAAATAATAATATTGTCCTTCTAAAATGAGAAAAAGGAAAGAAAATAACATTTGATATTAAAACAAGTGTATGAGTTGTGTATAATGGCACGTTGCGTTCATACTCCCGTCATTACGCAATGGCCGACTTCGGCGGATATCCCGAAAACATCAGGGAGGCATGTACACTGTCTGGTTTCAAGAAGATTTTGAAGTCTCATTTCTATCCATCATATCATATTGACCCTGTTTGCATTGTTCTATTCTTTTTTCTTTTCTTTTTTGTGGCGCTTTAAAAATATTGATTATGTATGTATATCGTGCGCGAGTCAAGTTGAAGCAATGTCAACTTTTATCCGCCGACGTCGGCCACTGCGCTACGACGGGAATATAAATATATTGTATGTAGTGGCTTTCTAAAAACGAGGAAAACAAAAAGGAGCAATTCTTATTCATTCTGACATGAGCGGAATTGAGGTCCTCCTTCGAGAAGGTGCTCTCCACTAAACGTATTACTTCAGAACACTTCGAGGGTTGAGCGCCAGAAGGCCGTAATTCAATTCTTGTGCAAATTGATACAAAAATAATCCATATAAACTAGATTTTCAGATCCATAAAGAGATAACTCATAAACAGTCTTAATTTGACTAAAATTAGAGTTATAAGTTGGGTGCTACAGTGTATTGCAATGAGTCCCAACTATTTGAAGGTTGATTATCTCAAAATAGCTTTTTGTGAGTTAAGACCTTCTGGCGCTCAACCCTCGACTAAAGCCGTATAATAATACCGAGACAGACACCAGTAGACGATTCTCTTGCATCTGGCTTATGTCGTAAGCAGTCACACAGCAGTCTAATGTTCACATCATGAACAACGGTGCTGTGTGGTTTTGGTAATAAAGTTTTCAAAACATAGGGCTTATTGGAGCAATTGGATGACCTTGAATAAATTAAAACTCAATTACCAAAAAAAACCTGAATTTTTTGTCGCTAGAACCACCCAAGGTCTGAGCAAACTCTCACCCGTTGAACTCAAAGTGGGTAATGACTTGATTAAATCCAGCGCTTTTGTGCGCTATTTTGAATTTCACAAACCACACGTTGGTATTTTAATTTCAACCGACCAATCAGAATTCAGCATTTTGATAACATCATACATTTCAAAAAAATTCTTCATTGAGTTCTGCAGGTTCAGAAATCATATTTCGGCAATCTTATCTTGTTTTTATGACGAATGTGTTGTTTCGACTTTTGGCACACTTTAACCCTCGTCTTCCTAACTTTAAAATCACCAGTTTGAAAAATATCCTAGTATATAGTCTTGAATCGTATAGTATATATATGTTAGAAACATAATTTGACCTTATTAGCCAAACACCTGGTGAAATTCCAATAGTTGGACCTTTCTTGGCGAACATGTTAATTTTGGCCTATATTTCACTGTACAACGGAATTTTGAGGTCGGTCATGTTTATGACGTCATTGTGAATTAATGCGTGAGATGTTTGTACTTATTTTGGTATCTATGGAAAGAAGAGACCTCTAGACACCGTGGTAATAAATAAGCATACTCTGCATCTCTGTTTGGATTTAATTCGAGAGTGGTCCCTTAATAAACTGTGTTACAAAAAAGCTCAGGCAGACGAGGATTAAGGCGATTCTGATACCACACCACTAAATAGGCCCCTATACTTTTACATTTAAAGGGGTGTTGACGATTCCCATTAATTATCAAATTACTTATATCTACATGTATATCCATCGCGTACAACAGACCTTGTGCATGAAGTGCTTTTTCACCAGGTACTTGTGTTTATCGCTAATTGGCATGGCAACTCGAGACAACAATTTCTATCTTTTGAATGGAACCGTGAACCAAGTCCTTTTTTTATATTAATGTCGCTTAAAATACACGCTTGTATGATTATTGCCTCGCTCTTATGATTATTGTTTTCATCGTAGTCGACTGATTACTCTTTTCATTCATCATCATTCATCATTTATTACCATAACACATCAAAATCACAAATAACATCAAATACATCAAAAATCAGTAAGAAACCAATCAGATAATCTTTCCAAAACAAATATATTGTCTAAAATAACTTCAATATGAGAATCGACATTTGATACCATGTGAGGTGTTCCTAAAATCATATATACATATTGAAAAAAGTATCGCACCACTGCTTTTTTGTTGAAAAGTGCTAATTTCGCCTCGAATTTTGCCACCATGGTGTGATATTAAGGATCATTTGTTTGCGTATAAGCTGTCCAACAAAATTGTATGCAATAAAAGGGCCACATTTTAGTTTGTGACGTAATCGATGTAATGTTTTTTCAAGCCCAGGGGGAAATGCATGTTTTCGTCCAAAAGCATGCATGAAACAAGTTTGGGTATATCGCGATATTGAATAGACTTTAAAAACTTAAAATAGTCATTATATTCGTTCTGTATGTTCCATTTAGACGTTATAGGCTACAATGCAGTGAATGAGTCCAAACATGCCATTTTTGCTCATAAATTCAGCATATACGAAGAGGTCACCGTTGATTTTGTTTTGTTTATTTGACCTAGGTCAACACTTCCGCAATATTGCTTTTATCATTTGAACTTATTTAAAATTTGACCTAACCTTTGCCCCATAACCGTTGGGTGTACGAAAAAGGGAGTTTTTCATGTTTGAGGACAATCGGGCAACTTTTGAAATTTGACCCCAGATGACCTTTGACCTTGGAAGACTTGAATGTGTTACCACGGATTACAACGATAGAGATTAATCATCGGGCCTCTCAATATCGCGTTATACCCAAACTTGTTTTATACATTTTCCCCTTGGCCTTGAAAACATTACATCGATTACGTCACAAACTCAAATGTGGCCCTTTTATTGCATAACATTTTGCTTGACAGTTTTCTCAAACAAATGATCCTTAATATCACACCATGGTGGCAAAATTCGAGGCCACATTTGCACTTTTCAACCAGCGGTGCGATACTTTTTTCAATGTGTATAGTTAGTTTTGCTAGCATTTACTGATAACATGTTAGCTTTGAACCAATTGCTGACTTCTTTTAATTCTTTATTAATACAGGCTAGTTGTGTTTCAATAGTGGGATGCGATTAGAGAATAGTGGTGCATCAGCAAAAAGGATAAATTCCAGTACATTTGAGGTTTTAAATATGTCATTAACATAAAGTATAAACAGTAGGGGACCCAATATCGATCCTTGAGGAACACCACAAAGAATATCCTTTTCCTCAGATTCAGTTGAGTTATATGAAACATATTGTTTTCTATTACTAAGATAGTTTTTGAACCATTCCAATACAATTCTACGAAATCCGTATTGCTCCAATTTGTATAAAAGTAAATTATGATCAATGGTCTAGAAAGATTCCAATAGTGGTTTCGTTTCTCTCAACAGCATTGTTAATTTTATCAACTAGTTGCAAAATAGCCATATATGTTGAATGATTTGGTCTAAATCCAAATTGTTTGTCATTTAGGATTTCATGAGCATCAACATAATCAACACATCTATTGAATAAAAGTCTTTCTAGAATTTTGGAAAAAAACGGCAAAAGTGACACTGGCCGATAATTAGAAAATTTGTCGGCGTCATTCTTTTTATAGATTGGTATTACTTTTGCTCGTTTTAATTTTTCGGGAACAATACCAGTTGAAATAGATAGATTGAATATTATCGTGAGGGTTCCACAATTTCATCTACAACTCGTTTTATAATGAAGTTATGTCGTCATTACCGGCACCTTTGTTTGGATTAAACTTATCAATTATTTGTATAACATCTCTTTCAACAATAGGTTTAAAAAACATATTACTAGTTTCCATATCACCAAGATAATCGTAGTAGTTTTTACCTGTACTATGGATATCTGATGCAAGTTTAGGCCCTATTCGTTTCGCCTTGTCATATTTACATGTACCCCTAATATTAAAGGTGTATGTCCTGATCACCTTTTTTTGGCTATGATTTTTTTCATGATATTTTGATATCAGAAGAATCCACACATTCATTTCATTATGTCTGTAAAATCTTAGGGGCCAGAAATGTTCTATTTAGAAATTATAGGCTAAAATGTGGTGAATTACTGCCAAGGGTGGTTAATCACCCGCCAGTTTGTGTACAACTCAATGGGGACATTTCTTGTGACCTTGTGCGTCAAAAATAAGAACCATTGGAATTATGCAACTCAAAACTTTGGAATGCGACATTTTTACGGATGACCTTTTATGTAGAAAAAAAGACATCAAGTTGAAAATCAGGCCAGCAATCAGAACATCTACCTTTAAGCATTGTTCACTCTTATAATAAATGTTAAAATGTTTTGTAGGGCTGTTTCGTTAAACCGCAACTCTTGTGCTACTTGATTCAAGTATACATAAATGCTTCCCAACCTAAATATTCATTTAAATAAACAAAAACATAAACATGTTTATACGGCGCAACATAACAAGGGGTGAACCCAAATATTGATACAAATTGCTTTTGAACTTTTATGATTAGCATATCAATGTGTCGCTTTATGATGTGTTGTTTAATGGCAAATTCATAATTCATATTATAATTCATCAGAAATTGACAGGTCTGTTTAGTTTACATATAATTCCACCTTGTGATGGATTTCTTATGACATTTTTTAACGCACATGTGAAACAAAACCAAGGGCTACCAATCCTACATGGAGATTTGATGGACGCACGTCACATGAGGTTGACCTCGCGTAAAAGCACGCGAGGTCAATCTCACGCTCAAAACGGTGGAACAGGCAATCGTGGTGTGCAACACGTCAGCTGGAGCTCACGGCCCCGATTGATTAGCGGCATTTTATGAGTTTGTAAGCATGCGCAATGAGCTGATAGGAGTGCGCCCTCGTGAGACGGACTGTAAACAGGGGGATAGGTTCCGTATCCATTACAACTTTTAATCTGTGATTAAAGTTGTTCGGTCTATGAGATCAAATGATTCTATTGTATCTGTTATTACATTTTTAGAAGGATGCTAAGGAAGATTACATGGTCTATGTGTATGTCTAAATAACTAATACAAAGTTGTGGAATGACCGTGCGGAATGACTCTTGAAAAGAATATGACTACATCGTCGGGGACACGGGAAGGATTATAGCGGTAACGTCTTATTTATTAAGGCCGACCGACCGACCCAACCTGAGAGGTTCGTTTGCCTGTAAAACAGGATTTCATTTTTTCGTCGCTTTATTACAAAGTATAGAATTTGCATAAAACAAAGGGACGTTATCAAATATTAATTCGAAGTTTGGATATTAAAATTATAGTTTAAGAGGAGAAATGGGCAAGCTGTACATAGTGCTCACTTATATAACGGTCATTTCTAATTTTATATTATAACATGATAATAGTTTAGGGATGACTTAAGAAATACACCGGCGGTTGACTGGCGGTTGTGTTTTGAAGTCATCCCTTATTGGTTTACCAAAGGGCGATTGCAAACGATGTGAATACATTGATAATAAAATTACATTAACCCTAACCCTACGTGGTACTGGGGATGGAACGAAGAACAGGGGAGAAGGTTAAATTAAAAAAATTAAAAATTATGTCCGCCGGCCCCGGGAATTGAACCCGAGCCGCCGGCGTGACAGGGAACTTCACCACCCAGCCACGGGGGTGGGGCCGGGGGGTGCTTCCCAGGCTAAAAATCGGAGACCAAATATACCCGGGGTTTAGTGCTACATGGAATAGAACTTTTGTGCGCGCAAGCCAAGTGCTGCTGGCCGTATGGTTGCTGTGTGGTGTAGTAGGGTTAGGGTTAACCACCAAATCACATTCATGATTTGTTTTACAGTTTTTAGATTTTCACTGGCAGATTTAGTAATGTCGTGCCTTTGGATTAACATCGTGCTTTTTTGGTGGACATTTCACCATTTATACTGAATAATTGCTACACTTAAGCCATCATAACTTTAAAGTATCACATCAATTGTTCTAGATGAGGTACCAAATTACGGCGAACACCACCTGATGTAATCATTAGATTTTTGGTAGGCCTACCGATTACTGATTTTGAATAAGCTAACATAGAAGTAGCACTTGGTCAGGTGTTTATTGTGTTAGGTGTATTGCAGCATAAACAATATGTCGACCCAGTGGCGTAGCTAGGTTTTTAATATGGGGAGGGGCAAAGGATAAAAGTGAAACGGCAAAAACTTCCAGGCAGTCAACTTTTGAGAATTGCCACCGAGTCAGAAACATGAGATTGGGAGGGGAAGGGAATGACGACGTGCCATCCCCCAAACTCACGCGAAAAATCAAGATCTCAATAATCGACAGTGCCAATCTCGACCGACACAACTCGAATATTGGGTGGGCGATTTCCCCCCCCCCCCCCCCCCCCCCCTCTGGCAACGCCACTGTTTTGACTTGTATCAAGAGAAAGTACCTACCTGTGCAATTGTGATGACCGTCTCCAAAGAATCCAGAATTACACGTACAAGTGAATGACATACCGATATTGAGACACGTAGCATCGGCATGGCAGACGTCAGTACCGCTTGCACATTCGTCAACATCTAGAATATATATAATAGAAACAACCAAATGGATGAGTTTGTTGTTACGACATGATAATGATATAATAATGTCACACTATAAAAATGAATTGCCCAACAAGTCAGTGTTAACTCTATTTTTTAATGGACAAAATCGACGCACCAATAAACAATTCTTTAGATAAACAAGTAAGGATATGTATTCCATATGAATCCAGTAAACATATAACACCTTTTATAATCACTCAGATGTCTATTAAATAGTTTTCAGAAATTAAATTGGTTTATTTGTATCCTAACATAATAGCATTACTGTAGGCACAAATTCACTGCATGTGTTTATGAAATGTCGGGATATTAAAAGAGTGTAGCTGGCTTGAATACAAAAAAAGAAATAACAACCGAATGGAAATTAAAAAACGCATAATTAAATAAACCACTTTAACGAAAATCATACATATGATTTATAAACATAACAATATAGTTTATGACTAGGCTGGCACATTTTAGCACAATTCAGCACAATTTCAAGCGCATTTCGGCGCATTTCGGCACTTTTCGGCGCATTTCGGTGCATTTCGGCGTAATTCGGCACATTTTATGCTTTGGAAACGATGAGATGTAAATATTCAAATTTAAAGGTCCATTGCTGTATGATGTCAAATGTATATGAAAGGAATACTTCAAAATTGCTTTTTGAATTCGATCATAATTCCATATTTCATGTTATTTGCACATTTCACTTGATTAATGCAGTGGATCGCGTGTTTATAATACTCACCGTCACATCGGACTCCGGCGTCATTTCCATGGTGTGTACCGTGATCGAACCAACCATCATTAGGACAGTCTGTGAGACTAGTCTCACCACCAACACATCCTACATCTGACAGCCATACAGTCCCCGTCCCTTCGCCGTAGTAGGTAGTATCTAACAATGGTTGAGAAATAGCAGGGGAATAGCCTAATAGTTGACGACAAGCTGCTTGAGCCTCATAATAGCTCCAACCGCTTCTGTATACAGTCCCCCAAACACCGTCATGATAAAGTTCCACTCGACCTTCAAAGCTATTAAATCCTCCACGAAGACGAATAGCGGCTAAAAGTTTTAAAAAAAGGGTTTTTTAATACTGTCCTTCATTGATAAAATGAGAAAAAGGAAAGGAAAGAATATTTTTTAAATATAATATTAACACAAGTGTATGAGTTATGTATAAAGGGGACCACTGTGAAAATAGAATATGTATGAAACAGTGACTTCCTATAAGCAAGGCAAACAAAAAGGGAACGATTCTCATTTATTCTGAGCTTCTCTTGAGTACACGATCAGTTGCGGAGGGTCGGGGGCTACTATGGCAAGAAAAATGCGTTCATCATAAATTAATTTTTCCCAATCTACTTGAAGATTGATCAACCCTGCCAAAACATAAAAAGGACTTATTAGCAAATCGATTCTGGACAAAATCAACACTACCATCTAACAATCAAATTGGGTCAACCAATGGAAGTCAACAACAGAAACCATTAACTGTTTTAAGGCTATCGACGAGAAACAAAAATGCAGTTTCATTGTGTTCGACATTGTGGACCTCTATCCATTAATAAGCGCAGACCTCCTTAACAAAGCAACAGAATTTGCCAGACCGTTTCTTTCCATATCAGAATCGGATGAAAACATAATATTCCACTCGCGAAAGTCTTTCCTCTCCACCAACGAAAACACTTGGATCAAAAGATAAACCACCAGAGCCAACCCATTTGATGTGCCAATAGGCAGTTACAATGGCCTCTATATATTGAATAATGTATTCGATGTGCTGGACGAAGTTGGACTTTACAGAGACAATGGACTGGCGGTTATCCGCAAAACCAATGCCTCAGAAAAAAGCATATGAAGAAACGCTTATGTACTAAATTCTAAAGTGACTTCGGCCTAAAAATCACTGCAAATCTGAACCAGGGAACATTCAAGCCATACAGAAAACCTAACGACAACCCAGTTTACATCAATGTGAAATCAAACCACCAGCCAAACATCTTAGAAACTGCGTAATTCTATCAGCAAACGTCTTTCAACACTTTCTGATACCGAGGAACCTTTCAACAACGCCACTCCAATGTATCAAGAAGCTCTATAAGAATCCGTTTTTTCGCAATAAAATTGGGCATTGCTTAGTATGTGATTACGCAGTGAAAATGTGTGTGTACAGACTCCTTTTCGGTACCGGCTAGTTACCCATTCATCCAGATACCTGACTGGTTAAGATAGCATACAGTGGACAATACAAATCAAGGGTATATCACATAGGAAACCAATTCTAGTGCAACTTTTTGTCGTTAGTCGTGGTCATTGAAACAATCATAACTTCAAAACTATCTACTCGATTTTTATGAAAAACTATCAAACTTCGGAGAAAAAATGTGCTCATTAAATGTTTATCTCAGATTTTTGGTACCGATTATTGATTTCGGATTAGCCAACATCAAAGCACCTGGTCAGTCAATTTTTGTGTTAGGTGTGAGGTATATGTGGTTTCATAGACCAGCTCCCTGTTATGTGCTTATGTGTCTTTATAAATTGAAGATGTGTAATCAGTTGTGAAATCAAGGTCGGTTAAAAGCTAGTTTCTAGTTGGATATGCCTTATACAGGTGTGAATGGTGCATACTGAAGCAAAGGCAAATTACAAAAAGGTTTAATAGAAATGTATAACAACATTAAAACTCAAATACGGAGAGTAAATTGTTTATTTAAACTTTACTTTTAATTTTTCATGGACCGTAGGAAATGCTGATATTTGAACTTAAGATGCAGTGACATTTTATTAAGCCTTAAACCAGGGATTCTGTTAATTTTGGGATAGGAAAGTCCTATACTGACGTACGTAGCAAAAACGGTCCCTTTTGCATTTTACATAATCGTCCGGAATGCGTCCGTGACGCGTTTGACATCATTATTTGGTCAGCATAGAATTGTTGGCGCTGTTCACGCGGTAGATTAACACACAGCTTGCTTAGGGGGGGGGGGGGGGGGGGAGCGGTACCGCGCCATATTGCGATATTTTGCGAATACGATCGTGGTTATCACGTGAAATAATTTACACTGTTTTAACGAAATGCACAATGGGATTGTGTTACCAGCCTGAAATCAAAGAGGTCGCACACTTGCTTACAATTGTATATTAGCCTAGCTATAACAAGCTAAAAGTGACATCTCTGAATGTATAAACAAAGTATGCAAAGGAGAAATTGTTGGGCACACTGGTAAAATGGTTTTACAACAAATTTTGCTATCATCATCAAACTGGAATCAAGTTAAATCACTTATTTATCGAGCAATAATATAATTGTTTACGCATTTTAATTTTTTAGATACAAAGTTAAATAAATCAAGAGTTCAATGATAGATAAATAAATAAAAAGAAAACTATAAACGCATGAGCGGCCTTTATAATTTATAAAATTAACATAACAATGATGTTACATTAATCCACCATCAAGTTTAAAAAATAGAAAAATAAAAGTATAACATGGAATATTCGGGAATCGAACCCGTGATTGCCGATTGCCAACGACATGGCCAACGTATGCACGCCACAGAGATCGACGAGTATAACAGTGATAGTTTTATTATTTAACCATATCCTTATTTATTTATAATGAACGGATTATCATTGTGCCATTTTTGCCAAATGTGTGTGTTTCTCTCGCACAAAATGTGTTTGTAATGTGATTATACTCCATATTTTTGAAAGAACGGTAAAAAACGTTGACATTTTCGAAAACAAAAAATGGCGTCATTTATACGGTCCACAATCCTGAGACTATATACTAGTACCTAAAGGGATAGGAAGCATGCATATGGACTCGATCTATTGTTGTATCCAAACACGTCTGATACGGCTGCTGTTTACACGCAGACGATGCCGGGCAAGCGAAGCGACAAGACCCCGCATATGAAACAAAAATGATCAGAACGGGGCTCGAACTCACAACCTTTTGCTCCCCATGTCAACGTTCCATCCATTACACCAACCGTGCTCATTGAAAAAATGTTGGCGATTATTTTATTTATATCTAATTTGATTAATTGGACATTTGAACTTTAAAAAAGGTCCAAAAAGGACACGTAGACTATCGGTTTTAGGATTATTTACTGTAGTTATACATAGAAAAGGGTTTTTTTTAGACTTTTGCGATGGGTATTCGCGATTATGTATTAAGCCAATACGGAATTCGTGTCCAGCGCTTATGTGTAATTCTACATTCCCAGCAGACACTCTGTTCGAAGGCACAAAAAGGGGACTTGTTTAAGGCATATTATTTGCAATTTGCCATCCATTTTAGAACATCTGAAATTGAATATGAACTGCACAAAGTATGATGCCAAGGGCATATCTTTTGCACGTAAATCCAATACAAGAGTTCTGAAAATCGACACAAATATGACGTCATAACCATTGCTTCTAGACAAAATGGCGCGGTACACCCCCCCCCCCCCCCCCCCCCCCCCAATACAGCTTGCTGTCAAAAAATGATACTGACACTTTAGTTGGTTATCCAACTCCAGCGGTTTTTGAATGAAGTAATGTATTTCCAACGTGTGAAAAATGTATTGGGTCATTTAATCAAAATCCATTGTTACATTGAAAGCAACAACTGAAATTCAAAATTAACGGCCGTTCGTGTCCACCATCTTCTGCTACAATCACGCCTTATCGGTATAGCGCCACCAAGGCTATGCTGACCAAATTTTGATTAAAAAATTGGCTTCCAATCGGCAAGCTGAGTGGCACAGCCCTGCTTAAACCTTTGAAAATGAGTTTCTGATATTCTAGTCCAAATATAACCTTATAGGTTGTCAGTTATCAGTATATAACCTCTTTGTTCATGAAAGCAATGAGTGAGAACAAGTTTGCATGACCCCATTAACATACGAAGGGTTACATGAACCAAGTTTGTGTAAGAGACCATATCAATTTTAATTTCGAGTTAACATTACTTACTAGACAATATGTTGAGCGTTAGAGTATTTTTTGATTGAACTATTAGAATCGTCAATTCGTAACATACCTATACAACCAATAACTTCAAATCTTAAGTTTATGCGTTCGTACCACTCTGTAGGCAGTATTCTCACAAAGGTTGCCAACACGGGTGACTCGAATGTACTCGTTACAGGCGTGTTTCCATCGGTGTTACCATTGAATTCCTTTAAAATTACAAAATATTATTTGATATCATATGATAATTTCTCAACCATTACTATCAAATATTATCACATCACAGAGAAAACGCCATGGTTTGCCAGATGCTTCACTATCAAAGAAGATTTTAAAGACACCCCCACAATGCATTGCGGTTTTGCAAAATACCCTCATTCTGGTCTCTAGTTTGTCTCGGTTCCCATAGACATATGTGATGCGGGCTGTGAAAACCCGCCACATTTTACCCATAATCCCTAGTTCACATTTTGCGACATCCAACGGGTTTTCACAGATCGCATCACATATGCACACAATCATGGCTTCATAGCGCGTTCATCGTTGGAGCTCTTAGATTCTAGTTTACATCAATGGATAAATTAGTTATCAGTGTTCCTTTTTCCTTATTCCTAAACAAATGCATCATCGTGTGAAAAAGGCTTTAGTTGGCTGGCGTTCGCGCAATGCATTGTGGGAAGACCGTAAAATCTTCTTTGATTCACTATCGTGTAAAGAGAAGACATCTGTAAACAATCTAAATATTGTATTGTGACCTCATAATTAGTCACGTGCTCCTGTATCCACGCTATCGTGTAAGTCCTATAGTCATAGTCATAATTATATCGAAAACGTTTAAATTCCACACAATAACCTCTATTGTTTCTATACCTCTCGTATATACCGTTATTGGGTTTTTTCAAAAGATGTCTATAGCAAATGCCTTACCCTGTCATTCTGTTGGTTGTCCTTCACATACATCCATGTATCACCATCAAAGCTAGTCGTAACCTTGTATTTGGTTACCCACGCAGGACTGCGAAATCCGCGGGAATCATTGGGTCACGGAAAGATAAAACATCCAAAAAGTAAAAAGAATTATGGAAATGAAATATCAATATGACTTGCTATAAAATCAATCTGCAAGTATTATCTTAAGGTAATGCTAAAAAGGGTATAATAACCCCAACACTTTTGGTATGGAAATGTTGAAAACAATATCCGGGTGAAAATGGGCGAAATTTAGCGGAAAAAAACGGACTTGCCGACGACGGGATTCGATCCCAGGTCTTCCAGCATGGATGACGTGTCTTAATCCACTCGGCCAGGGGGTCACGCGCCCGCAATTAACAATTCCGCAGACGACGGTGGACACGAATTTCCGTTGGTTTCAATGTAACAATGGATTTTGATTATATGACCCCATAAAATTCATCACACGTTGGAACTATCCTAAAACCACTGTGGATGGCTAACCATCCGCAGTGTCAGTATCCTTTTTTGAATTTAAACCGTTGTTAAGCGTTCGTCCCATTCACTTGATCACGTAACCTCGTTCGCATATTTTTACCTGAATATTCGTGAAATCGCCCGTGTCCAGCGTCGTCTGAATTCCGTACGCATTTATCACCCGCCGTCAGCGCCAGGCGAGATAGACTGAGGCGACACGTGCTGCCAGAATAGTTTTCGACAACATTTTACATAGCCTGCAACTTTAATCGCTTTATACAGGGTGTCTCAAAAAAATTACAACGCATCATTAGGCGATCATAACTTCCTAATTAAGTATCTGAATTGTACAATTCAAACGGTAAAATGAGGCAAAATTAGTTTTCTACAATTGGAACAAAACAGCGTTTAATTTGGTTAAGTAATTACAGAGATATCTGTGATTACGTAAGAGTAGTCACGGAACACTTCCATCCAAGTTGGCATATTTTGACAGATTTTCACTTGCGCGGCTGGTTACTTACTCATTAATGTTCAATTAGCCAGCACTGTTTGATACTATCATGATAAAAAGTTCAATGTGTGATCTAAGAATACTGAATAATCGATCATAACACTCATAACACCAAATATAATAATAAAAACCAAATACAATACAACTCATTGTAAGGAGAGAGATATGACAATACTCTTTTGATGTAAACAAAACATTTATTTTGTTTTCAATTGCGATACTAATTAGTAATAATTTGACCATCATGCGCAAAATTTTATAATATACATGATTTCAGCCTTCAAGTTGAAAATGTGAAGACTAGAAGCTTGATAAGTTTTATGCGAGATGTTATTAGATCTTGAACTTGGTTTAATAACGACAATGTAGTAAAATTACTATAATTTTGTTTCCAATTGTTATAAAGATTGAACTTATCGTACACATTTTAAATTTTTCTGTTCTTAAATCTAAAACCATAAAAACACGTTAATCCATGTCATTTTGTAGAGAAGTATTGATTTCATGTATGTGCTGTTTGAATCACTCAATATGAGCAAACTTGGATGGAAGTGTTCCCAGACTAATGTTACGTAATTGCTAATTTCTCTGGAATTACTGAATCACATCCGATTTTCTTTAAAGTATAGCAAACTATTTTGCCTTTATTTTGTCGTTTGAGTTGTTCTATTCTGACACTTATTCAGAAAGTTACAATCCTCTAAAGGTGCGTTGTAATTTTTTTTTAGTCACCCTGTATGGTATGTAGGTATCTGCAGCACGATGAAATAAATTTGGTTTTTTATTGTTATACATTTAAACTTTGCACCTTGTATAGCCTTATGAATGAAAGGGTGATATGTTGATTGAAACTTGACAGTCATTGACAGTCATTAAATAATGGTTCAAGTTCTGCAGATGAAGTTCTTCAGAATCATTTACCTCATTAAAAAATGAAGGGATACGTGAGGGAACCGGAATAGAACTACGAGAACCCAATTGACCCAAAGGCAAGGTTCAGTGGCGTAGCTCAGGGGGGCAGGGGGTGGCAAATGCCCCCTGACGGAAAAAAACCATTTGTGCCCCCGCCCCAACCCCGCCCCCTCCATAAAACAAATAGGTACATATACAAAATAAAATTTGACAAAATTTGAAAATAAAATAAAATGAATAATAATTAAACCGGAAAGAGATTATCTACCCCAGTGGGCTTATGAATGGCATGCCATGCCTTTATATCACAAAGTGCAATCGATCAGGTACAGACAATGTACAGTTCTTATGGATGGGTGGGAGAGGTCTTTTATTTTCGATATCCTCTTGGTATAAAGACAGAGATGAGAATGAGGTGTTAGACACTGAATGGAAGCGAGCATAAAAACACACCGGAAGTGGCACGTGATTGGTCAGCTGGTAACCGTGGTTGCCCAGCACACTTCCCGACAATAACAATTTCCATTTATTTGGGTAAAAGAGTTCGAGCTATTAGATAAGTTCCCCAGGGACAACATCAGAATCCTTGATTTTGACTCCTCTTGGTTTGGACGGGGAGTTCGCCACATCATGCTCAAGCAGAGCTCCTTCAACAGAGACGGAGGACGCTACTACCTACCAGCGATTTACACGCCGCTATTGAGTTGTCGTCCATCACCGCCTGACGGCGATGATGATGAGACTCAATAGCTTAACCACCAACAGCGCCCACACGTGTTATTGGGGCTGACGAAAGGCAAGCGAGTTGCTGCCAGAAAGCTACCCCAGAGGTAAGCTTACTTACTGTTGTGAGAAACAATAATCTCAAAAATAATAAAGTATATCCCATGAAAGATAGTATTATTACTCTGCACTTTTAAACCCACCTTTCAGCAAGTGTTCTTCCTTGCAGTATAATCCCAGATACTGATCGTATGAATCCAAAATCCACTTGAATCCATTGATAGACATCCTCGACGCCTGGAGCCCACCATTGTGCATGATTTAATCGAGCCTGAGTTGCAGACACTTCATTATTAACCTCGTTTGATGCTGTGATCTGAGTATCTAGTATTGCACCATTTTCCATACCAACTGGATAACCACAATCTAATTATGACGACAATTGGAAAACGAAAATAAAAGCGTTTGCACATAAAATCAGGGCTCTTTCAACAGTCATGCATGCATTACGGGTCAGTTAATAAAAGCGAGATCAAATCTAAATTATTCAGGAAACGCTCAACAGCAAACCTAGACGTAAACCATCGAAATAACTCAACATGATAGATTTATCAAAATACTACTTTGTTAAAACATGATAGATTTATCAAAATACTACTTTGTTAAAACATGATAGATTTATCAAAATACTACTTTGTTAAAACATGATAGATTTATCAAAATACTACTTTGTTAAAATTAATCAATTACATGTGTACTTGTTTTGAATTAGGGGTAAGGTTTACATGTTTATGAATCCCGATAATAAAGGCTATAGAGGGTGAATCAAAAAACTTTGTGCACGATTTGAAACGGCCATTTGACATTGATGCGTGCATTGAACCATGGAATTATCGTATGTACCTGTATATAAAATGCGTTATTAATCTAGTTTATCCTCCCAAAAGATGAAAGTAATCGAATGATAAATAAGCAAACTGTGATAAGTTGTGTAAGCTGACTGCGTTTTTCGCCATTCCAATGGGATTTAACCACAGTAAATTAGTATTGCTAAAATGGTCATTATAATCACATCATTTGTCAAATGTTCCTGAAATATTATTTTTTTAACTCTGGGATAAGTAGTTAATCTTCTGATACTAAAGTGTCAAATAAAAAGACATATCTGAATACCTGCATCAGTGACTGGTGATGCTGCATCACCAGTCAACCTTCAAGAAGTGGAGGCACATGTCAGAGCCAAAGTGACATACCTGCGCCGCAACGGTGCTCCATATCACCATGCTGCAGTTATATTCATATCTTAACTGTGTAAATCCCATTGGAATGGCGAAAAACGCGGACAGTTTACAACACGTGTCGCAGTTTGCTTATTTTTCAGTCGATTTCTTTTAATTTTTGGGAGGATAAACTAGATTAACAACGCTTTATACAAACAACACAAATGCGATGGTTTAATGCACGCATCAAGGTCAAATGGTCGTTTCAAATCGTGCACAATGTTTTTTGATTCACTCTGTATGGAAACAAAGACAGCGCAGGTCTTTCAGTAGACATACCACCTTTGGCAATGTAACCAATTATTGTCTATCCAGAGAGATCGAGGGATTGGAAGATCATACACTCTTTATATTATGCGTTCGTACCCCTAAATAATTGTGCGCACGCTGGCGTACGTGAAACACATTACACAGGCGCAACTGTATATACTTGGTGTAGTGTTGACACTCACAAAATCTCAAAAGCAGCCTTTATATATTTAAGTTATATTGTGACTCTTGATAGTGTTGTATAGCTGGGGAGCACACATCCTAAATCAGGGTCAAAAGTCAATCAACCACCTTTTGGCAAGGATGTCCACTTAGGTTTTAATTCTACCTACTTAATGAACATTTTGGTATATAACTCCCTATCATAGACAAATTGAATCTCGAAGAAACATTCCAGCAAATGAGATATCTATACATACGCCTTCTATAGTCTACCAAGTATCACTAACTCGACATTTCGGATTATACGGTGTTTTTGAAAATCGGTCAGACAGAATGCCACTTTTTACTGTACGATCTCTATGTAAAATTAAGCATTGCCCTCATTTGGGCTAACTTAATTCGCCCGAGCAACTACCCTCAAAATCGCAACAAAAATGTGTATATAGATGATAGATCGCCTTCGGCGACTCAATAATCTTTGTTAATTTGGTTGCATTGGGAAGTGCTAATATTTAAACGCAACACTTTATCGCTGCCAAAGTATTTCAATACAATTTGTTCCTTAATAATTTGTGTTAATTTAGTTTCATTAGGAAGAGCTGATATTTGAACGCAAGATGCAGTAACATTGTCCATAAACTGTTAGATGTGGACTCTCTGATACCAGAAACCATTGAAAATGGGTAATGTTTATTTTTGTTTGCACCTGCCCCATCCCCCCCCCCCCCCCACCCCTTTGTCGGCTTTGACCGAAATCGAAGGGAAGAAGAAAGGGAAGAGAAAAGAAAAAGGAAAGGGAAAGGAAAGGCAAAGGAAGGAAGAAGAGGAAGATAAAAAGGGAAAGTTAAAACGAAGGGAAGGAAGGAAAGATGGGAAGGAACAGAATTTGCCACTTGCCCGGTTTGATGATGGGCAATTTAGTATAAAAATGGCAAATTTTCGTGCGCATCGTATCATTATAAAAGGCCGTTTAAAAGAAAAACGTACCTTAGTAAATGCCATACTCGTGTAAATATGTTGTTAACATTTCTCGCGCAATGCGCGCATCAAGTTTAGGATTCGAGGTCATTTGGTGGAATAAACAACCACGGTGCGCCATTTTTTACGCATTACATTCCAGTTGCCTGTAAAGTTTGAGCCCAAGTTTGACAGGTTGAACTGGCCATGACGCGTTATGTGCTGCAATTTGTAGAATACGCAGTTACGACACTGTCTCGTGATGGCCAAATAGACTATACAACTATGCTTATACCAAAGTCATCTACTTGGCGATTCCAATTAATTTACAACAGTACTTATATCTATACGTATCGCGTAAAACAGGCTTGTACATAATGCGCTTTTTAACCAGGTACTGGTGTTTACGCTAATTGGCATGGCAACTCGAGACAATATTTGTCGATAATTTCTATTTCTTTTGAATAAAATCATGAACCGAGTCTTCTTTTTTTTAATTAATATTGCTTGAAATATTTACATGTATGGTTATTGCTACGCTCTTATGATTATTGTTTTCATCGCAGGCGCCTGATTACTCTTCGTTTCGCCTTGACATGTCTGCCACTGATATTTAACACTTTCCACGCGGCTATTAGTTTGACCACATACACGACAGATTTTTCAGAAACCTATCCAAAATTTCAAAGTCTATCTCAGGGATTACTGAACCAATACTAGGCATGTTTGTACTTAGCTTAATGCATTTCTCATGGTGATTCCAAATATGTTGATGAAATTCAATAATTGTGAACTTTTTTAAATATTTTGTGAAATTTTGGAATGTAGTCTGCAGACGCCTGCCGCATGGAAAGTGTTAAGCATCGTTCACTCTTATGATAAATTTCAAGATGCCTAAACCTCCAATCTTGTGCTATTTGATTCAATTATTTATATACAAATGCTACCAAACCTAAATTTTCAAATAAATAAGTTTATATAAACATAAAGTATTAGACGCAACATATCAATGGGTCGAAATTGAAATATTGATACAAGATGCCTTTGATACTTTTATGAGTAGATGTCGCCTAGTGTTGTGCTGTGTTATGGCCAATTCATAATTCATATAATAATTCATCAGCTATTGATTAACAGGCCTGTTTAGTGCAATATCGTATAAGATATAATTACCCTTGTAATGTATTTCATATGACATTAACACACATGTGAAACAAAACAAAGAGACTAAAACTATTCCACCGTCATATATTCTTTTTTCTCCACACAGTGTCCCGCGCGTCTGCCCGAGTGAAATAAACACGCAGCGCGCGCAGAACGCAAGTAGTCGATTGATAATGCACATACGCTGAAACATGATTTAATCCGTTTTAACAACTACCACGGATTTGAACGCCATTTCCTAAATAGACAATGCAAATAAGAACATAATTTAATTGTACTTCATTATTAACAATTTTATTCAATTAAAAAAAACACCGTAAAACTGAAATGACCAAATTAATGTAAACAGTTGGCAAATCCATTCCAAAATCAAAAACACACTGCGGCTGCGCCATCGCGTAGCGCGTAAACGCACTATCCACGTGCTTCGGTTCGATCGGCATGCTGGTTGCTCATATATTGGAGCGTTGTGTAACTCAAATCAACAACGCTTTGCTACTGTACTTTTAGAGTTGTTGAATCAATATTAAACAATGTCCAACAATAACTCTTATTAAATGGAACCCTAACCCTTCCCATACCTGACAAATAACTACAGTTCTATCAATTGGTAGCGCGTGCTTAACGGGTATATCTCATGCCACGATCAGCTGGACTATCATAATGGTCTCTGAAAAGTTAACTTTTTCGAGCTGACCCAAGATTGTGAGGGACTATGGCCCGGGACTATGACACCCCTGCACGCTGGCCCGCGGAAGCTTATGGTGGTGCTTACCCTTTGAAGAGAACTGAAATTTGAAAATCATTAGTTATTTCATGTTATCATCTTCCCAATGATATTTGCCGCATATCCTGAAGAAATCCGTTTAAATGATTCCTTACTTTTCTAGATAGATCAATTTTCTATAGGCTATGCAAAATGAGTCGAGTGCTCAAAACCTCGATTTTGACCTGCATAATGCATGCGCGCGCCATGCGTTGGTTTCTCGACGAAATGAGTGTAAACGCTTCAACTGTCCCTCCCCTCCCTCGGTCTTCCCTGGCCCGCGGGTGGGAGCTTATGGCGTGTGTACCCTTTGAAGAGGACTGAAATTTTAAAATCATTAGTTATTTCATATCATCATCTTCCCAAGGGTATTTGCCACATATCCTGAAAAAATATCATTTCAAATGATGCGTTACTTTTAGATCAATTTTCTATAGGCTATGCAAAATTTCACGACTACTTTATAGACAATTGATCATATCTCTGCTTCCTGACCACCGATTTTCATGAAACGAAGCTTATTAAGTAGCTGAGACAATTCCCTTTGTATGATAGCAAAGATTACACAGAAATTACTTTGGAACTATTTCTAACTTTTTTTTCTGTTTTTTTTTCTTCAAAATTGTATAACTTTTTTTGTTACATCCTGTACAAGTCCTTCGTCAGGTGTGCTAGGTTTATTGCAGCATAAACATGTCGACTTGTATGAACAGAAAGTACCTACCTCCTGCTGTGCAATTGTGATGACCATCTCCAAAGAATCCTGTATTACACGTACAAGTGAATGACATACCGAGGTTGACACACGTAGCATTGGTGTGGCAGTCGTCAGTGCCGCTTGCACATTCGTCAACATCTAGATTTTAATAATAGAAACCACCATATTTTTGTTATCAAATAGTCAACGCAACAATCTACCTACATTTAAGGGAGAAAGGGTTGGCACACTTTGTCCTAATTACGGAAAAACGCCCCTCTCCTCCGAGGCAATGTTGATCCGAGTCATGTTATCATAGCCTTGGCATTGATTGATGGGGGGTGGGGAACTACCATCTGTGATATAAAAAAAAGAAAGGAGGAGACTTCTGCTTTCTATTAAACCATTAAACAGTGCTCTGTCCCACGTCTGAGGGAATAACTCAATTGCGAGTAAAGGGATGGTTGTAATGAGGAAACACATGTTTCAAATTGGGTTTTGTGGTATTCGTGTTTTATTAGTTAATGGTTCGTAATGTAAACTTGCATTGAAGAAGCGAATATATGGGCCAAATCCAAAACCTCCTTTTTGGCGACGGACGGAATTTAAGTGACATTTTTAGTTGTCCTAAATTTCCTGTTGGTAGATTTGACACCTTGAGTGGGTTTTGGATTGAACTGCCTATGTGCTTTTATGACAGGCAAAAACAGTATGCTGCTGCTGTTGGGGTTGTCGCTATGGCGTGCAATTTGTAAGTGCGATAGACGGAATCAACAAATTCGTCCATCGCGTTTTAAAATTGCGATGCCATAGCACCTTGCTGATAAGTGTGGCTTGATTTTTTCAATTGATATTGATATAAAATTGGATGGATTGAGCATGATACACAAAGATATTGGTCGAGCTATGAGTTTTAACAAGTATTGTGCGAGACGCAGTCAAGCATAATATTTGTAAGACTCATAGCGAGACCAATATATTTCTGTATCACGCGAAAATATCCTTCCAATTTTATCATTATTATGTTTTGAGAATCTGACTTGCCAAAAAAAAAATCCAAAAAAAAAAAAATCCAAAAAAAATCACAATTTGTAAAAAATAAAAAATAATTTAACAAAAATACAACAACAAATTGTTTCAAAATCCAAAAACAATTTTTGACAAAAACCTTTTGTTAAATTGCTCAAAATATTTAAACAATCAAAAAAGACAAAATTCAAGCAAATTAGCGTACTGCATTTTGTGACAAATGTCCAGATATGTGTTTACATTTAAAAGAATAGGACGGACGATTCTCAATGCATACTTATGATATTGGTTGCTTTGTCATGCAAAGTGTACAGCTGGAAAGGAAAATGATTTTCCGTCCCTCTCGCAATTTCCGTCCGTCCGCCAATAAAATGTGTTGCTATGGCAACATGCTTGATCGTTGTTATGGGGTTTTTTTGCGGTGTACACCGGTAGTCGGATATATACAGAGGGTTACCGTGCCTCAAACCAACTTTTTTGACTTACTTTCATGATCCTAAAACATATTCAGGATGTTCCCAAAAATATTTTTGGGTATGCCACACCTAATTCCAAGATTGTTAGCCACCTGTGGTAATTATTTTGACAATTTGGAGGCAATTTTATTGACCATAATATGGAGGTAATTTTAATGGCATGGTCATTGGCTCATTGGCTCATTGGCTCATTGGCTCATTGGCACATTGGCTCATTGGCACATTGGCTCATTGGCTCATTGGCTCATTGGCTCATTGGCACATTGGCTCATTGGCACATTGGCACATTGGCTCATTGGCACATTGGCTCATTGACGCATTGGCTCATTGGCTCATTGGCTCATTGGCACATTGGCACATTGGCTCATTGGCTCATTGGCATATTGGCACATTGGCTCATTGGCTCATTGGCTCATTGGCTCATTGGCTCATTGGCACATTGGCTCATTGGCTCATTGGCTCATTGGCACATTGGCTCATTGGCTCATTGGCTCATTGGCTCATTGGCACATTGGCTCATTGGCTCATTGGCACATTGGCTCATTGGCTCATTGGCACATTGGCTCATTGGCACATTGGCTCATTGGCACATTGGCTCATTGGCACATTGGCTCATTGGCTCATTGGCACATTGGCTCATTGGCTCATTGGCACATTGGCTCATTGGCACATTGGCTCATTGGCTCATTGGCTCATTGGCACATTGGCTCATTGGCTCATTGGCACATTGGCACATTGGCTCATTGGCTCATTGGCTCATTGGCACATTGGCTCATTGGCTCATTGGCTCATTGACGCATTGGCACATTGACGCATTGGCACATTGGCTCATTGGCTCATCAAGCAAAAAAGGATACCACCACACCCTGTTTTGGTAAGCGCGTCCGTCCCTAATTTCAAATAAAACGAATAATATAGCCAAAGAAGATATTGCTATCGATTCTCATTCATTATCCCCCAATTAAGCGATGGACAACTAATAGACACGTGCTTGAACTTGAACTAATACGATTTCTTGAACGTTGCACCGCTCATTCAGAGCACCATTTGACCTTGAACCTTGACCTTGAACCCGACCCACCTGACCCACCTCAAAACCCTGGTCGGTTAGGCACCTTATTTATCAAATAACTTTTTTTTTAAATCTTTGAACTTGTAATTTATTTACCGTTAACCACCAAATCAAGGCGAATGTTTAACCTTGACCCCATGATTGAAATATCATTGACTTTGAACCGCTCATTAAGGGTTCCATTTGGCCTCGAACTTTGACCTGGATGACGTCATCGGATGCACCTTCACCTCACAGGGCTCTACGGGTACCGCGGGATTACCCCACACTCTGGGGGTAATCCCGGAAGTTATTTATCAATGGCAGCCCTCTTTTTATTGGACATATAGCATATCAATGGGAGTTAAAAAATACCCTTTTTAAAAGTGTAGCAGAAATCAAAGAACAATGTCACATATTTATATGGTCAACAACTATTACCGATTTATTATGTTAAATTGACCACGCCCATATTGGTTACCATGGAAACGGTACATGTCCGGGATTTCCCCAATCCATGTACAATGTATGGGAACATCCTCTCTTATTATTATGCTCATCATTGTGACTCCGAATTCATTTCTTTTTTATCAGAAGGTATCAAACATTACATAAAAAAATAATAAGACTTTGTTTTCCTTAATGTAGAAATACCAGTTTCAAAGAGAAATTAATGCACCAAAATATCAATTTGCCCAAAAAGTGATTTGTGTAATTCTCGCGAGAATTTGCGAGACAACCATCCCATATAGGTTTTGTGTGATTTCAATGGAGGCACCTAACATCATAAGGTGGCAAAATACCACCTTCTTTCACCTGCCTTTAGACACAGCCCTGTCCGTGATTACCCCGCGTCCGTGATTACCCCACTCTCCCCTACATGTTTCAACAAATTAGGGCTTGGCCACTCTAAGGGAGCGTTCATAAATACTCTGGTGGGGGTGTGGACAATTCAGGGGGATCAAAAAAATAATAAGCCTCAAAAAGGGGGGATCAAGCAAAATAAGTTGCCGTTAAGGGGGGGGGGGGGGGGATCAAACAAATTAATAATGTAAACAAGCCATGCGCGCGTGTGCCCCAAATTTTAATCAGGTTTAGGGAATTAGTTTAAAGCCAAAATGTATCCCAATCTTAACAAAATTAGTGTAAAGAAACAATTTTGCACCATTAAATTTACAAAAATATAGTCATATGTAAATATCAAACATAAAACATATGTGCTTTCAAACATTAACTTTAGCTTTATGAAAAAATAAGTATAAAGTAGCAAATGTTGCATGGGCCTCCATACATTTACTTAAGCTTTATAAAGGTTTTATGAAGGCCTCAATCATAGCAAAGTAAGTGTAAAGTAGCATTTTTTTCGCGCGCGCGCATGTTAAGGTATCAGGTCAGAAAACCTACAGCTCTAAGGGGCCGCTGCTCCCTTAACCCCCGCCGGCCCTTGGATCCTGGACGCCACCAGAGGGCCCTTAAGCAGGCCTCTGGACCCTACGCCGATTTGGTCAGTGCCCCCGGGCGACAAGCCTTCTGGCTACGCCTATGTTTAAAGGCTATTGAAAGTTAGGGGAGATGTCAAAACTCGACCGCCCGTTGACCGCCGGTTACGTACGGTTCCGCCCGGTTCTTTCAGGTCAAATGTTTTACTGGTATATGAATATGCACGCACGCAACACTGAACAACTGCCGGTTGACTTAATGCTGTAACCGGACCAATTTACACTATCAATCTGTTACTTTGCGGTCATAATAGCTCTCTCTATAATCGTTCTATAAAAATAACCATTCATAGACTTTCGGTATTGATTTTAAAAAGTTAATTGAGCTATAAACAGATTGAAAAAGCCAACCCCAGCGAAAATCAATAGCTGCATTGTACTGGTTGTCAACTGAGACTTTTATTGCTCACGCGTGTGACGAGGCACTTTCAACCGGTCGTGTTCACCAGAGTGTAACTATTTGACCTCATTATGTGTGTATATTATAACAGACGACACGTTTTGTGAGAACCGGGCGGAACCGGCCGTAACCGGCGGTCAGCGGGCGGTCGAGTTTTGACGTGATCCCTTACGATATTCAACTCATAACTCATAATCTGTTATTACCCCACCAAACCTAACTGGCATGGAGGGACCAACATAAATTTCAGACCCTGAAACGGGGAATCAATAAAGATAAGACTTTCTTGAAGGGGGGATCTTTTTTTCTAATGTCCGGGATGCCAATTTCCCCCCCCCCCCCCCCACCAAAGTATTTATGAACGCTCCCTATGGTGAAAATGTGTGTGCTTCGCGCGCATTTGTTTCACATGTTTCAACATTGTAAAACAAAATTTGGGCTTGGCCACCCTAATATTGTTTGCTTCATCATAAACTGTTTCTCCAATAAGTTAAAGTTAACCCTAGCTAGATAGGCCTTAAATAAATGACGAAGATAAATGAGATTTTTGGACCCCCCCCCCCCCCCCCCCCCCCCCCCCCCTCCTATCAAAGAAAATGACTGCCAATTTTACTTGGTTGATGCAGTAGATCGCGTGTTTATAATTATACCAAGGAGTACTCACCGTCACATCGGACTCCGATGTCATCGTTATGGCTTGTGCCGTGATTGAGGACTCCCCAGCCATCATGAGGACAGACTCCCACATAATACTCAGTACCAATGCATTCTACATTTGACAGCCATATAGTCCCCGTCCCTGGGCCGTAGTAGGTAAAATTGTACAATGATTGATAAATAGCAGGTGCGTGTCCTAGTAGATGACGACAAGCCACTTTAGCATCATTAGAGTTCCAAGCGTACCTGTGTACAGTCCCCCAATCACCAGCATTGTTTAATTCCACACGCCCTTCATAAATAGTCAATCCTCCAACAAGACGAATGGCTGAAAGTACACACACACACACAAAATACAAAAATATTGATAAAATAGAAAGGACAGAAAATAAAATTTTGAAAAATAATATTAACACAGGTGTATGCGTCGGCGGATATTGGTTTTTGAGTTGAAACAATGTCAACTTTTATTCGTCGGCGATGGCCAATGCCCAACGACGGGAATATAAACAGGAATTGATGAGACCCCTGTGAAAATGGAATGGTATGTAAGGAACAATGGCTTCCAAAAAACGATGAAAACAAAAAGGAGCGCTTCTCATTCATTCTAAAATGAGCGAAATTAAGCTCATCCCTAGCATGCTTAGTACTCGCTTCGAGAACATGCTCTCAACCAAGCATGTAACCTCATAACACTTTGAGCCGTGCAATAATTCCGAGACACTAGACAGAATCTTCTTGCATCTGGCTCATGCCGTAGAGGAGGATCATAAAGCAGCCTAATGATCGCACCGTGGACAACGATCCTGTGGTCTTGGTAATATGGTTTTCGAGACATTGGGCTTATCGGAGATCTGGAAGGCCTTGTGCAGTAGTTAGAAGTACCGCGACAATGTGGTGGCTTTAATAATAGGGTTTTCGACAACGTGGGCATATTGGAGATCTGGATAGCCTGGATAGCCTTGTGTAAAGTGGTAAAAGGTACTGAGACAATGTGGTTGGTTTAATAACATGGTTTAAATACATTTGTAGCTTTTAATAATGTGGTTTTCGAGAGCTTGGGCTTTTTTGAGTTCTTGATAGCCTTGTGCAATGGTAAAAGGTACTGAGACAAATGTGATGGGTTTAATAATATAGTTTTTGAGACCTTATTGGAGTTCTGGAGATAAGCAATTATATAATTATGTGTACATACAATGTGGATGCGTTACAAATGTGTTATATTGAATCTACAGTGAGGGATATTATAGGACAACACTCTATAAACACATAACACAATTCTTAAAAACAATTAAAAACACAATTCTTGTTCAATTCTATTGTTATGACGCTACACCGGCAGCGCATTATCATCTGATTCAACGCGCCATACAGCAAAAGCGTCCATCAACATCGGAATCCAAGCTCGACAAGATAATCAAGAGAAACGTCGTCAAAGTTAGCTGCATGCCCAACCTAGCCAGCATCATCAAGTAACATAATAAGAAAGTCTCACCAAACAACAACCAAACAGCGGGCGGAGCAACACCCAAAACATGCAAATTGACGCAATCAAAAAGACGGCCCCGCTTTAAGGAAATTGCCTAACGGAAATTCCCTTCAAGCTCAGATACTACAATCAAATGCAGTCCTAAAGAAATGAAAACAGCTCTCAAGACACGCGTAGCAGCTCATGAAGAAGAACCAACCATTCACCATCAAATGGTCTATCATCGCCAGAGCGCGCGCACATACGTCAACGGATCTAAGCGGTGCGACCTTTGCATCACGGAGAAGCTGTACATCATCAACGGCTACAAAAGTAGACTCCACAACAAAAGTAAGTAAGTGAGCGAGCGAGCGAGCAAGCAAGCAAGCAAGCAAGCAAGCAAGCAAGCAAGCAAGCAAGCAAGCAAGCAAGCAAGCAAGCTAACTCATGCGTATATCCTACGTCACACATTTTAAGAAGATCCCGCCTAGAGGCGGGATCAAAAAGGTTTACGGAGCTTGAGCTCAGCTTGCCTAGCTGATCACACGTCATATAGTTCGCGATATACATGTATCTCCCACGTGTACTTGCGAAAAGACTTCTGCTGCATCTGTAAGTGACCTCATAAATTGCTTTTTATTTCATTTCTCGATTGATAATGAAACTGAAACATGGTGGAATGTGGATAACATGTAAATTGATAACCCCCTTCACATAATTAAAAATCATTCCATTGTGAAAAACTAAAACTCATTCCATTGTGAAAAGCGTCCTTTTAAAAGTTTTAGTATATAGCAATTTTTATAAATTCGTTGATTGCTACAACATATTGTATGAATGTATTTTACTTGAAACTGTTCAACAATTTGTTGTTTACTTTTCTTACCTTGACATTTAGCAGGTGAAATGAGCATCGACATGTACCAGTAGCATATAAGCAGTATGCCGATCCAATCCATGGTGTCCCGTTAGCGGATCTTATCCTATAGGGCCAAAGTTTACATCAGCGTGTATGTGTGATTGATGAGGAGAAGAGAGGTAAACTGGACTTACACGCGCATCAGTTTAGTATCATATGAATACCAATTGAGTGGGGTTGTATTTTACTTCATTTCATATTTATTAAGTACTCTTATTAAAACACACATATGAAGACAATCGGTAAAAACCCAATCAACCGGACTAATTTTAGGTTTAACACTTTCCACGCGGCTATTGTTTTACCATATATACAAAACAGATTTCACAGAAACCTTTCCCAAATGTCAAGGTCTATCTCAAGGATTACTGAACCAATACTAGGCATGTTTGTACTAATTTCAATGCATTTATCATGGTGATTCCAAATATAGTAATGACATTCAATAATTTTGACATTTTTGGAACATTTTGGAATGTCGTCTGCATACCCCTGCCGCGTGGAAAGTGTTAAAACACACACACATAAAGACAATTGGTAAAAAACCCAACCAACCGGACTAATCGTATCTTTAGCTAGATTGGTTTCAGAGTTATATATCACAAGGTTCTGCATGAGCTGCTATATTTTATCAAGACATTGCAGTAGCAGATCTCAATTATGATAATGGTAGGCGACTATATAGTGATGAGAATAAACACCCATTTCCTGGGCAGAGAAAACATTATTTTCTCTGTGGGAACCTTTTCTTCCCGTAGAGACGAATGATCCCACTCACAATCTTATTCCCATCCATACATTTGACTAGGAGGCCATCCATTGACTAACTCTATTTGCGGGTGCCTTCTGGTGATGATGGTATTTACTCTTAGGCCAAAAATAAATAAAAGTTGACTTGCCCTAGAGTCTGGTCGGATATTTTTTTTTTTTAACAAGCAGATACTACTCAAAAACACGTTTTCGTCGTTCTTTATTTTTATGTGCTTCTTTCAACAACAACAAAAATTCTTCTTTTTTTTACTTTGAAGAAGAAAAAAAAATACCGACCCTAGATTTCCGAAAATTTGGGTCGGTCGAAAAGGGCAAGTCAACTTTTTATTTTTGGCCTTACTTAAATGCTGAGCAAGGTCACATCATATATAACAGCTAGTGGGCATCATATGTACAACTGTGCAAAAGCATAGTGTGCGATTAGGCCAGCCAAACCTCGAAGCAGTGACTGTCACTGCTCGAAGTAAACAGTTAATTCAGTTGGTTCTGAGGCTACCACATTATTGACAGATAATCCTAAACTGCTGCAAAAAGATAACTGATTAAGTCAGTAACCATGATCGTTTTGCTTTTTTTTCTTCAAATTTCGCCTTTGCAAGGATTTGTTATCAATTTTGTCAGGCAATAATAACACGGGTGTACGGATTAAAAACATCTGTTAAAATTATAGTACCTTTTATTGCCAACATTTGTCAACTTTACCCCTGTAAGTTTCGAATAACCCCACAAACATTCCATCCAATCCCGTGCGGTGAGTACGCCATGCGTTTAACAATACTAAAAAAAATTGTAGGGTAGATAGCTGATGTTAAAGCAATATAACAGTGTTGTCTACGGTAGATAATAGATATAGATATGAAAGCTATATGAGTGTTTTTGTGTAGTGTAGATAACCAGACCTGCAAATTTCCCTTATCGCATTCGCAATTTGCACCTTAAAAATCATCAACTGCGATACAACTGTTAAAGGCTGGTGCAAAATTGCGATACAGGTTTTTGCAGCCCTTAATAAAGTTGCTATCACAATTCACCTGAAATTGCACCTTGACTTCAAGGAATTACTCCTTGACCTCAAAAGTAAGGTGCAATTTTGGACCTCAAGAAAAATTGAACATTTCAGCAGTGTAGATAACAAATGTGAAAGCCATATAGATAGCACTATTGGTAGTTATCTAGCTCGATTTTTGCGCCAGTTTGGGGACCTCAAATCACGCACCCCTCCCCTCTCTCAAATTCCTGACGAGGCGGCGGCAATTCTCAGCCTGGTAAAGTTAAAGTCCACCGGGAAAATTACATTGCCCCCCCCCCCCCCTGAAAAATACCACATAATATACGCTACTGACAACACGATAGCTATACTCCATACTAATATAAATACAGGGTGATTCTATAAAAGAAAAAGGTTCAACATAGGACATAAATGTTCTATGTCCTATATATGGATCTCTTAAAAAGAATAGAAACCAAAAAAAAATTGGTTCTTAAAAATCGAGGAGCCCAAAAAAATGTATTTATAGAAGAACCATATGGTTGTTTATGAACCAAATATAGGTCTTTATACACCAACGGGTCTTTATAATCATGGAACTATTTTTGGTTCGATAGAGAAACCAAGTTTCTACAGTTTTATCACCCCTTTAAAAACAATTTTTGGGTATTTACCAGGGGTAGCGCTGGCTTAAAAATGTCAGGGGTCCTATTGAATTTGACTGCACCCTTTAATGACTGCAAACACCAAATTTAAGGGGTCGAAAATAGTCAAGGGGTTTCTGATGTAAGGGAAGGATGGACAATGAAAATTCAGTATTTCTTAAGGTTTCCATTTCAATTTAAGGGGTCCGTCCAATTTTTATCCTGACTCCTTAGTCACTTTCAAGGTGTAACTTGATGCGTCAAGCAAGAAGGTAAGGGGTCTATGACGTGCAAAAGCGTCAGAATGTCGTACCACTGGTATTAATCAAAGACAACTACTTGTTTCAATTCCGAAGACGGATGGCAAAATGGTTAACTTTATTTGTTGGAAGTGGCTCTTTTTACTTAGCATTCTTTCTTCAATCGTTTCTTTCAGCCAGTAGGCTTTATATATATGCTTTTTAAAATGAAAAGCACAACCCACGCAATATTGCAATACTCATAAAGTATAAAAATAAATACTAACATTTATTACACATGACATATACTCTATGCACAAATCAACTGATATCAAAAATGCATACATCATTGCACTAGAAGAAGAAGAAGAAAAAAAAACATATTGCATATGAATTAATGGGCCCCTTAAGTAAGATTATGATGAGCTAAACCCCCAGGTTAAGCCTCTTACACTCGTATACTTATGCACATATCAATGACACACCCACCCCTTTACAGTGCAACAGGTCATAACACTCCAAAATGCATATTTTCATATTTTAGGCCATAATTCAAATTTGGATGATCCAATCAACTTGAGATTTTCAAAGAGTAGCACCTACTAGTTTGTGGTGGTTTGAAGAAATTTCTAATTTGCATATGATTTGCATACTGTTTTAAGTTGAAATAATCAAAATGTCAATTTGGAGAAAAAGTAAACTTTGAAATGATTCTATAGAAAAACATGAATTTCTACCCAACTAACATTGATTTAAAAGACGAATGACATATGGGATATTTGAATTGGAATATCTGATTTAGATATTTCAGACCAATTTTCGGCTAATTTTAAGTAATTTTGACATTAAAAGTCAACACTATCGATTGTTTGGGGGACGAAATGGGGGGCTTGAGCTGATTCGGGGCAAGTGGGGGGTCAAAGGTCATGACTGGGGAATTTGCCCTACCCCCTCTCCCTGCTGGTGCTGCCTCTGGTGACTCTTGACTGTCTTCTTTCATAAGTAACACTTTATGTGCTGCCATGGAAGCTCCCATTTATGCCAATGTTTTCTACAAATTGCTGTATTTGGAAGTTGAGTGTTTATGACCTATTGCACTGTAACAGAAACAGAGTACTAAATAAATAGTAATGTATTGCACAGGAACTTATCTTACTCTTTATGCACTATGCACATATTAAAGTATAGGCCTACATACAATGAATACATCATTGTGAACGAAATTGTGTATGAAAATATATTGCAAAATGAAGCTTACTCTTGCTTCGGATCATGTCTAGTTATGCCACCATTCCAGTACAAGGAACAATTCACAATGACTACAATTCAAACATGAAAAGGCTTTGGTGGCCTTCAAATCGTTGACATCATATACAGTGAGGGGAGATAATTTATGCACATGGGGAGGGGATAGTTTATGTAGAGGAAACACAGAAAATATTCTGTACCCAGCAGATTTACTTAACCGATCACATGCAAGTCAAGTATGACACATCAACCATTTATTCAGTTACAATAAGAAAAACTGCAAAATGTACGCGTATAAAGGTAAACGAATGTGTTATTTATACATAAAGTAATATACTTATTATCTTCAGTAGATAGCATTAATTAGATGCATTTCTAAATAATGTAAAGTATTGCTATCTTCTAGACAGCTATATATTGCTATCTTCCGTAGATAGCATTATCTGTACATAATATAATGTAATGCCGTCTTCAATATAACATTTCTACATAGTGTAATGAACTGCTTATCTTCAGTAGAGAGCATTTCTAAATAATATGCTGGTATCTTTAGATAGCATGTATGACGGTACCTATTCAATGTAATGTACAGCTTACCTTCAGTAAATAGCATTTGTAAACAAATGTAATGTATTACTATCTTCATTTTTCAGTAGATCAAAGATAGCATATCTACATAATTTTGCCATCGTCAGTAGATAGCATTTCTACACAATGTAATGTACTGCTTATCTTCAGTAGGTGGTACATAATGTTATGTATTGCTATCTTCAGTAGAATTGTATTTCTACACAATGTAATGTACTGCTTATCTTCAGTAGATGGTATTTGTACATTATGTAATGTAATGATATCTTCAGTAGATACATGTACATGTAGCATACCTACATACATAACATATTGCCATCTTCAGTTGATAGCATAATTGCATATTAACCCTTAGTAATTTTCATAATGTGATGTCCTTATTATCTTCAGTCTAATGTACCGCTTATCTTTAGTAGATGGCATTTATACACAACACCACACGTTATGTACTGTTTATCTTCAGTAGAAACTATTTCTACATAATGTAAAATATAGCTATCTTCAGTAGATACATGTAGCATACCTACATACGTAATATATTGCTATCTTCAGTTGATAGCATAATTGCATATTAACCCTAACCATGCCAAGTACAACAGAAGCACCATGCTGGGGGACGCCCATGCCCAAGTCTCATTGCGCCATCACGCAAAGATACATAGGCTCCAAAGAGTTATTGATGGGAGGGCGACCAAGGCCCCCGTAGCCTGATGCACAATCACCTGGACTCAGGCCGACGCTGCGCGGGTCTGATCCCCAGAGGCGGTACAACCCCTCTATTTTTGTCCCCCTGTTAGCTTTATTGCGACAAACCGCTAGAATGGATTAAGGTTATGGTACTATAATATGGTATGACTATCATAAGTCTTTTGTGGCTCATGACTCACAAATAAAGTCATAATTGAAATGAGAGTAATTGTTAAAAATAAATCAACACACATTTATTCAATTGCAATTGAACAACCCACCCACAATATAGAAACAGTATAGAAATCATAAAATAAGAACCAGAAGGTTCAAACTCCCTTGTTAAGAGTAAATTGGTTCTTTGTATCAAAACTATGGTATGGGAAAGCATATCATTTATATATATCTAAATCAAATGACCTTTTGCACTTATAAACCTATGGTTTGTATCTTAACACTTTCCGCGCAGCTATTAGTTTTACCATATTATACAAAACAGATTTGTCAGAAACCTTTCCCAATTTTCAAGGTCTATCTCAAAGATTACTAAACCAATACCAGGCATATTTTTGAGATTATACCAGGCATGTTTGTACTTATTCCAATGCATTTCTCATGGTGATTTAAAATATGGTAAAGAAATTAAATAATTCTGACATTTTTGAAACATTTTGTGAAATTTTGGAATGTCGTCTGCAGACGCCTGCCGCATGGAAAGTGTTTTATGGCAACAAATCAAATCTGTCAAAATCTTTAATTCCCACAATAAAAAAGTGAGTACAGACATTCTAGTTGTGAACCAGTAAATTAAATAGGCTTACATGAAGGACAATCGAACATTCTGTTAACAGTTATAGTTTTCAACAGGTTAACATATACAAATTAAACAGTTCCCGGACAATAGGACATTAGGGGGTGGAGCATTTTTACACAGAGGACAAACACACACCCACACACAAGATTATCCGGATTTAGTTATACAACAACGCTAAAGGAAGATTTTCTAATTTACATTACATTACCTAATGAGAATCTCAGTTACTTCAAGTGGGAAATACATATCATTTACTTGTTGAAACAATCATAACTACAAATAGATAATTTAATGCAACAAAATATTATGATGGATATACATTACTTTACCCAATGAATACTTACACATATCATGTGTCCTGATGACCTTTACATGAACCTAACACTTGTGGAATGTTATCAACATTAATAATAACATGCATAAATAAATACTTTAACAACACCTGTCTCAGTCTCCTATTTCAGGCCTTACAAATAAATTGTTTGACCTTTACTCTAACCTAACACCTATGGAATGTTGTCAACATTAAAATAATAACATGCATAAATAAAAACTCTAACAACACCTGTCTCAGTCTCCTATTTCAGGCCTTAAATGTAATATTGCGAAACACATGTTATAGGTATACACCTAGCACATAAAGTCCCTGACCAGGCGCTTTGAGGTTGATTTATTCAAAATATATAATCGGTACCAAAAATCTGAGATATATATTATATGAGAAAATTTCTTCTCCGCAATTTGATACCTCATTCAACAAAATCGAATGGATGCTTTTAAAGTTATGGCGATTTCAATGACCGCGCATGCAACTGAAAAGTTGCACTAGGTATAGAAATCATTGATTTGTGTGTGATTACTGTCATAACTGTGTGCTATCTGAACGAGACAGATGAATGGGTCTTTAGTAATAACCGCAATGTGCGGGACAAAGGGTGTATCTGACTGTGAAGAATACAAGTCTTAGCTGATAAGCTGTGAGTTTTCAGTGACAGTGGTAAATCACACACAAATCAATGATTTCCTATACCTAGTGCAACTTTTCTGTTGCATGCGCGGTCATTGAAATCGACATAACTTTAAAAGTATCCATTCGATTTTGTTGAATGAGGTATCAAACTGCGGAGAAGAAATTTGCTCATTTAATGTATATCTCAGATTTTTGGTACCGATCATATATTTTGAATAAGCCAACCTCAAAACACCTGGTCAGGGACTTTATGTGCTAGGTGTATAATACATTGCACATATTGCACACCCGTGACTGTCAAACTGTTTCCCTCATTATGGAAATTTATAAATAAATTTAAAATAAAATATAAGTGATTAAAATGCAATATTTGTATACTTTTCCGTGGGTGGTTATTCCAATATTTGATTTAAATGTGAAAATGCAGCAGGTGAGGACATTGTGTCTAATATTCGTCAAGTTTTGTATTTCTTAATAATTTTATAATTCATATTTTTTTTTAAAAATTAAGAATGTGCAGCGATGCACTACATTAGTAAATCAAGAATGAATATTTATATTCTCTATATTCAACATAATCTATAAATAAATAATAAACAATATTAAAAGCTTCAAATGGATATCATGATGATTTTCACTGTGTGGAACCAGTGAAATAAACTAGTTTTGTCAACATCCCATTTATATGTGTTGTCTTATTTATTCTGTAAACACATACACCATTGTGAATCACATACACCATTTAGTATAAATTAAAATACACTGCTTTTAACAACCTACATCATGTGTAATAGAAACTCAAGTACTTTAACACTTTCCACGCGGCTATTATTTTTACCATACACAAAACAGATTTTTCAGAAACCTTTCACAATTTTCAAAGCCTATCTCAAGGATTACTGACCCAATACTAGGCATGTTTGTACTTATGTCAATGAATTTCTCATGGTGATTCTGAATATGTTAATGAAATTCAATAATGTTGACATTTTTTAAACATTTTGTGAAATGTTGGAATGTCGTCTGCAGCCGCCTGCCGCGTCGAAAGTGTTAAGTGTCTTGCTAGGAGACTGAGATAAGTGATCTAAAATCACACTATAATATCTAAACTATTGTGTGCATTAATTACGTTTACCAGTGCTACCAATTTAGATAATTTAGACAATGCAGCTATACTCACACCAAGTTGTGTCTTGCTAGTCGCTACACCTGTGTCATTACCACTGAATGCAATGGTAACATCAGATACACTTGGCATGCACCTCAGTGTATCAGATGACATCCAGTGATGCACAGGTGTGATAATCAAACTCAATAGTCTGGATGTTGCAGAGTGAGCTACCATATAATGTCACAAATCGTTGGAATATTGGCAGTGTCTGTGGGTGCCTGTTGAATATGCTCAATTTATTAAACAAAATGAGGTTCCTAGGGGGACAAATACTAATGGGCGGCAGTGTACATATACCATATACCATATCATATCAATATCCCCGGGGTTTGGATTGGAAAACAAATCTTCCAGTTGATAAGATAAACATTCGCGATTACGTGTTATTCCAATACCTATTCAAAATTAAGGGTTTGCGTGGCCACCGTCGTCTGCTAATTGCGCTTATTCACAGTGCGCCATCATTGTTACTAGCTAATTTCATATCGTACGTAATAAATGCCACGAGAGGGCAGCACAAATATCGTCATTTATTTCTGATTTATTTTTCAACCACCTACGGGTTCTAAAAACGTCACTTCCGCTCCCGGGATCGACAGAGGACACGACTGCCCAGTTGACTGCTACACCTTGATGTGGATTAAGCCAGTCCAATTATAACATTTGATTTTACCTGTCATAATTTTATTATAACTGTCACTGATTTTATCGAAACAGCTAGGTGAGTATCGTTGGTTTGTCAAATGTCAATACGGAATAGGTTTTAAGCTTTAAGCTGAATCCAATATACCGTGCAGCGCACAGCTTTATAATATGTCTGCAAATGTAGCATGCCGTATGCCGAAGGTTACACAAGTATAGGCCTACAGTGATCAATTGGTCACCGTCACCCGATGGAGCGGAACAATTGTCGTCATCCGTTTCCAGTCCTCCTACCATACTGTTTTGACCGTAACCACTTTCCTCAGGCAACTTTTAAATCTATGAATGATCTAGCTGAATTATACTAGCTCTCCATGCATCATATCGTACACGCGGTATAATAACTTCAAATTTTCATTGGTAAATGGGTGTTTCCATAAATAAGGGCGCCAATGTGTGACATACACAAATTAGGTCTAAATATTCAAAATGTGTCTATATTAATAACTGAATAACCACATTCATAATATGTTCCATTATTCTATTTCATGAAAATGGACTCAGAATAGGTCATTGAAGCGTACAGAGATACATTTTTACCATTACAAACATCAGTATTTCTTTGAAATACTTGTCTCCCCGTGTATCTGAGACACCAAAATAACACCAAAATTTTCAATTATGCCTGGCAACTGCAGAAACTGTCTGATCACTTTTATTTTGTTTTTTCTAAAGGCATTTACCATTGCTTTACTCTATAAACATCATTAATAGTGAAAAGATGAGATTACCTATTTTTGGGGGGTGGTGGAATTAATATTTCATGCGTCCCCGTGTAACGGAGACACCAAACCTTAATTTCCTAACTCTAATTTTCCTTTAACCTATCAGAGAGGCTTGTAAAATCAACAAAAAGGGAAATAAGATGGAGATTAATTGTCACTGTTACATGTAAATTTAAAGAAAACTGCCTTCACCGTATAACGGGTTTTTGAGACACCAAATGTTACACGGTGACGGTAAAATTGCCATGTATTCAATTATTACTTCTCAGTAATTTGCTTATGAAAAATGTGTTTAACACTTCAAAACTAGTTTGATATTGATAATTTAGCCTACAGATAACACAATTACTCTAAACAAAATCACACTATTGTTAATATTTTGACCCTGTCTTAAATGTCACACTTTTTTTGCCAAAATTGTAGGATATTTTGCCGAATTTTCACCAAAATAAGAAAAAATGTTGATATAATATACAATAATTTTACCTTTTGTGGTGTTATACCAGTGCAACTTTATGGACTTAATCAGATTTTAAAATGAAAATTAACCAAGTACATTCGTATATCAGGATATTGAACCATTTTAATATAGGCAATGCAAATATCCCACTGGTACCTGTATGAAAACAACCAAATATCTGTGACGTATAGGGCGTTATATTAAATATTGAAATCATATTTGCCTGATCTGACCTAATAATGTCCCTGATATTTATCTTAACCCTTCAAATTATGGCCGATATTAAATTATGGCAAATTTTGTTATATAAAATTATTAATCCCCGAAAAATGAAACCACTGAACTTCACACATTTGAAGACAAAACAACTCATGATCAAGTAGTGTTAATATTATTCGAAATGGATCTTTCCCTGTTTTGTTCAATAATCTTGTTTCCTGTTTTCCATCATATTTCAGATACACGTACCACACTATGAGCGTATTAAAGAAAGCGGGAATACATCTGACGCCCTTTGTCTGCAAATATTGCGGTTACAAATTATTCTCAAAGTTTGATAGATATATGATACATCTCCGCCGTCATCATGCAAAGTATCGGCCCGTGTATACAATAATGTGTTCGAGGAGGAGAGACTGGGAAATATCAAACACAATACACAATTTATCATGTGATAAGAGTTTAGAAGCCAAGTACGGGATTCGAAAGAAATCACACAAGTGTTCATATTCTGATCAGAGTTTCCAACAATTGAGTCACCAAACCCGCCGTGGAAAGATCCATTCCAAACCATACCAATGTGCGTACTGTGATAATATTTTCCCTCGTTTAGGGAATAAGATTTGTCAAGAAAGGATTCACACCAAAGAGAAACCATACCAATGTGCATATTGTGACAAGACTTTCTCTCATTCAAGTAGTAAGAACCGTCATGAAAGGATTCATACTAGAGAGAAACCATACCAATGTGCATATTGTGACAAAACTTTCTCTTATTCGGGTAGTAAGATCCATCATGAAAGGGTTCACACTAAAGAGAAACCATACCAATGTGCACATTGTAACAAGACTTTCTCTCATTCAAGTAGTAAGAACCGTCATGAAAGGATTCATACTAGAGAGAAACCATACCAATGTGCATATTGTGACAAAACTTTCTCTTATTCGGGTAATAAGATCCATCATGAAAGGATTCATACTAAAGAGAAACCATACCAATGTGCATACTGTGATAAGAGTTTTTCCCGATCAAGTGATAAGACCAGCCACGAAAGGATTCATACTAAAGAGAAACCATACCAATGTGCACATTGTAACAAGACTTTCTCGCAGCCAAGTCAAAAGACCACTCATGAAAGGATTCATACAAAAGAGAAACCATACCAATGTGTATACTGTAACAAGACTTTCTCTGATTCACGTAATAAGATCTGTCACGAAAGGATTCATACTAAGGAGAAACCATACCAATGTGCACATTGTAACAAGTCTTTCTCGCAGTCAGTTGGTAAGATCCAACATGAAAGGATTCATACTAAAGAGAAACCATACCAATGTGCATTTTGTAAGAAGACTTTCTCACAGTCAGGTCACAAAACCTATCATGAAAGAATTCATACTAAAGAGAAACCATACTAATGTTCATATTGTGACAATACTTTCTCTGATTCATGTAATAAGACCCGTTATGAACAGTAAGGTGCACAATTGGTCATTTTCGAAATATCATTATATATTGTACCTAACTGATAGAAACGATATACAGTCCTCAAAATAAGTAACTGACCAGGTAATAAATATGCTCTCAACTCCACAACTATAACTCCTACGTAAAAATATTAGACAATAAAGTTGTAAGGAAATGTATTGTCTTTAATTTGAGATATTATACACCCAAATTAGGGTGTCTACTAACCTAAGACCTAAGACCTAAGACCCAAAACCTAAGACCTAAGACCTAAGACCCAAAACCTAAGACCCAAAAACTAAGACCCAAAACCTAAGACCCAAAAACTAAGACCCAAAAACTAAGACCCCCTCTCAAATGTCCTAAAAATCAGTTTTATATACACGAGGATAGTGGATACGTGTTTAGAGAGGATGAGAGATCATTTGAATCCATTTTGGCGCCAAAAATCCAAGGGTCTTAGGTTTGTCGTTGAGAGGGGGTAAACTACTAACCTAAGACCCAAAAACTAAGACCCCCTCTCAAATGTCCTAAAATTCAGTTTTAGATACACGAGGATAGTGGATAAGTTGTTTAGAGAGGATGAGAGATCATTTGAATCCATTTTGGCGCCAAAAATCCAAGGGTCTTAGGTTTGTCGTTGAGAGGGGGTAAACTACTAACCTAAGACCCAAAAACTAAGACCCCCTCTCAAATGTCCTAAAATTCAGTTTAAGATACACGAGGATAGTGGATAAGTTGTTTAGAGAGGATGAGAGATCATTTGAATCCATTTTGGCGCCAAAAATCCAAAGGTCTTAGGTTTGTCGTTGAGAGGGGGTAAACTACTAACCTAAGACCCAAAAACTAAGACCCCCTCTCAAATGTCCTAAAATTCAGTTTTAGATACACGAGGATAGTGGATAAGTTGTTTAGAGAGGATGAGAGATCATTTGAATCCATTTTGGCGCCAAAAATCCTATCCTCGTGTATCTAAAACTGAATTTTAGGACATTTGAGAGGGGGTCTTAGTTTTTGGGTCTTAGGTTAGTAGTTTACCCCCTCTCAATGACAAACCTAAGACCTTTGGATTTTCAAAAGATACAAAAAGATAGTTTTGACGATAAAAATTAAAATATACAAATGATATTTTTGACGATACAGGGTGTCTCAAAAAAAAATCAGGACTCTGTTTCATGACGGTGTCATTCTTATTATAATCATTGGACCATGACCAATTTAGTCTCAATGTAAAGCCCAATTAATTATTATGATATCCTGGAAATATAAGATCAATCCGATGCAAAATAAGAAAACTAGCGTACTTTGCGTAAACCATGTCATTTACTGGTTTGTACAATATGATCTACATGTACAGACCAGTAAATAACATGGTTTACGTTTCAATACATTATAACAGTTGTCAACGTAGCAAATAATCTATCAGTCAATAGCAAAGTTTAGTTTGGTAATCCATTTAATTCTGGCACAAATCAATACTTGCTTTAAAAATTCGCAAAACAGATGCATGCATATTCCGTGCAAATTATGAACTCCAATGCAATGTTTATTATGCTCAGTCCCAGACTTAATGGTAAAGGGTTCAACAAAGGAAAGTATACCACTTTGTTTATGTCATTTTTAGTCACATTCATTTTTTTTTGACCAAACAGGCTAGATAGGCATTTAGATGATTCGTTTAGGCATAATTTGATACCAAATTTGCCCCCTAACAACAACGATAAACCATGATTAGCACCATTTAAAGAAAATTGGTCACTTTTCAAAAGTCACATTTTCAACGCACGCAAGCCGCGAAAAAATGCTGTGCGTGGCACTTTGAATAGCCGGGAATGAAATGGATATTAATTCAATATCCATTTCATTCCCGGCTATTCAAATATTGATCACACATTGATCTGCGTTTGGCTGTGCCTGAGCGAGCGGGCTATTTGATTATGAACAGGTAACATGTGGTCTTTTCTTCCCGCGTATGTGTATTGAAAATGTGACTTTTGAAAAGTGACTAATTTTCTTTAAATGGTGCTTATCATGGTTTATCTTTGTTGTTAGGGGGCAAAATTGGTATTAAATTATGCCTAAAAGATTCATCTAAATGCCTATCTAGCCTGTTTGGTCCAACAAAAATTGAATGTTACTCAAAATGACATAAACAAAGAGGTATACTTTCTTTTGTTGAACCCTTTATTTCAATAAATATTCCTATAAAGAAACAAGCTACATGTAGTGCATGAAGTGACTAGAAAACTAGTTCCACCATTGACAGTCGCCACTAGTTCAACCAAGGATGAGTTCTCGAACCCACTGTGGATGGTTCATGTTACTCGACTGTTGTGTGAATTCCCACTGTACAAACCAGTAAATGGCATGGTTTACACAAAGAACGCTAGTTTTCTTATTTTTCATCGGATTGATCTCGTATTTTCAGTATATCATAATAATTAATTGGGCTTTACATTGAGACTTTGAGAAATTGGTCATGTTCCAATGATTATAATAACAATTACACCGTCA
>CM069455.1:63572830-63692830 GCA_035610835.1 Ophiura sarsii | reverse complement strand
GTAGGGTAGATAACATGTGAAAGCCACATATTGTTGGTGTTTACGGTAGATAATAGATATGAAAGCTATATGAGTGTTTGGTGTAGGGTAGATAACATGTGAAAGCCACATATTGTTGGTGTTTACGGTAGATAATAGATATGTAAGCTATATGAGTGTTTTGTGTAGGGTAGATAACATGTGAAAGCCACATATTAGTGGTGTTTACGGTAGATAATAGATATGTAAGCAATATGAGTGTTTTGTGTAGGGTAGATAACATGTGAAAGCCACATATTAGTGGTGTTTACGGTAGATAATAGATATAAAAGCTATATGAGTGTTTTGTGTAGGGTAGATAACATGTGAAAGCCACATATTAATGGTGTTTACGGTAGATAATAGATATGTAAGCTATATGAGTGTTTGGTGTAGGGTAGATAACATGTGAAAGCCACATATTAGTGGTGTTTACGGTAGATAATAGATATCAAAGCAATATGAGTGTTTTGTGTAGGGTAGATAACATGTGAAAGCCACATATTAGTGGTGTTTACGGTAGATAATAGATATGAAAGATATGAGTGTTTTATGTAGGGTAGATAACATGTGAAAGCCACATATCGGTGGTGTTTACGGTAGATAATAGATATGTAAGCTATATGAGTGTTTGGTGTAGGATAGATAACATGTGAAAGCCACATATTGTTGGTGTTTACGGTAGATAATAGATATGAAAGCAATATGAGTGTTTTGTGTAGGGTAGAGTAAAGTCAAAAAATGTCTCACGGACACAAAATGTACTTTCATTGAAATTTGAAACTAAGAAAAACGCAATTTTTACTTTAAAAAAAGAAGAGATTTTCAAGGGGGTGCGTCCGCACCCAACGCACCCCCCATCTGACGGCCCTGGACTCCGAAGTCATTTTCAAGGTGTAACGTGATGCGTCAAGTAAGAAGGTAAGGGGTCTATATATATATGACGTGCAGAAACGTCAGAATGCTATACCACTGGTATTCAACATAATCAAAGACAACTACTTATTTCAATTCCGAAGACGGATGGCAAAGTGGTTCACTTTATTTGTTGGAAGTGGCTCTTTTTTACTTAGCATTCTTTCTTCCATCGTTTCTTTCTTGCATTTAATTCAGCCAGCAGGCTTTATATATAGGCTTTTTAAAATGAAAAGTACAACCCACGCAACTGTAATACTCGTAAAGTATAAAAAATAAATACTAACATATATATTACACATGACATACTTTATGCACAAATCAACTGATATTAAAAATGCATACCGGTACATCATTGCCATAGGAATCAAATATAAAATACATATTGCATATGAATTAATGAGCCCCTTAAGTAAGATTATCACGAGCTAAACACCCAGGTTAAGCCTCTTACACTCATATACTTATGCACATATCAAATGATAGGTACAACCCATGATAGGCACAATCACTCCAAAAGGCATCTTTTCATATTTCAAGTTTGGATGATCTATCATTCAAGTTTGGATGATCTAATCAACTTCGAACTTTCACAGAGTTTAAAACCTACTACATGTAGCGCCTATTAGTTTGTGGTGGTTGAAAGAAATGTCTGATTTGCATATAACGTGCATACTGTTTTAAGTTAAAATAATCAAAATGTCAATTTGGAGAAAAAGTAAACTTTGAAATGATTTTATAGAAAAACATGCATTGCTACCCAACTTGAGGGGAAATATCCTCAATGGAATCTTTTTAAAAAAAAACCTGTCAATTGATTTTCAATTTTAAAACAAAAAGTAGATTATTTTTAACTAGAAATTCATCCTCTGGCAACCAGTGGCGGCACCACCATCTATTTTAGGGGAGGGAGGTGGGGGGAGGGGCAAGACCAAAATATTGCGTCCGAAAATATAGGCTTTTATTGTTCAAATTGCCTGAAATTAGCTTTGTTTTGAATTAAACATTTCAAACCAATTGTAAGCTAATTTTAAGTAATTTTGACATTAAAAGACAACATTATCGATTGTTTAGGTAACGAAATGGGTTGGGGCTTGAGCTGGGAAAGTGGGGGGGAAAGGTCATGACTGGGGAAATTTGCCCTGCTGGTGCCGCCACTAGGCTGGCGACTCTTGACTGTCTTCTTTCATGTGTAACGCTTTATGTATGCCAATGTTTTCTACAAATTGCAGCATTTGTAAGTTCAGTGTTTATGACTTATTGCATGCACTGTAACAGAAACGAAGTGTAAAAATAAATAATTACATAAATGTATTGCACAGGAATTTATCTTATTCTTTATGCACAAATCAAAGTACAAGCCTACATACAATGCATACATCACAGTGAACGAAATTATGTATGAAAATATATATATATTGCACAATGAATCTTACTCTTGGCTTCAGATCAAACATGAAAGGCTTTAGTGCTGACATAAGGGAGGGTGGAGATAATTTATACAGATGGGGAGTAGATAGTTTATGCAGAGGAAACACAGAAAATGTACTGTAACCAGATTTGTTTGAACAATCACATGAAAGTCAATTATGACATATCAACCAGATATTCAGTCACAATAAGAAAAACACAATATGTACAGGGTGTCCCAAAAAAGAACTGCAGGGGAGAGCGGGGCTAGTCCGCCCTCGGGGCGAGTCCGCCCATCACGTGTATCTCATCACGTGACCGTTGAAAAAGTACCTGACTGGTGTAATTTGGTTGCACCGGTCATAGCAAAGTAACTATTAAAACTTCAGTCCCGGATACATCTCTCATAAGGAATAATTTAAGTAAAATTATTTGTCATTAAAAATGTTGCATTAATCTAGAGACATCACAGCGATGGTTCTAACTTTTATAGTCATTCTCAAGTTAAGGGCTTTGCCTAACATATTATGCAGTGAAAAACTTCCCAGTCCGTGTTAATAGTAGTTATACGATGAGATTTACAAAAAATGAGCCCAATTTCGCCGGGGCGAGTCCACCCTTGCCCAATTACACGCTAAGAAGGGGCGGACTCGCCCCAACATAATAAATGGACACATGTGTCCATTTCATATGTTGGGGCCACTTTTAATCAATCTTTACATGGAATAACTGATAGTTTCTGCAATATTTAACTTGCCTATGAAGCCGGACGAGCTTGCCCATCATGATGGCGAACCACCTGCCCCGGCGTGAGTAGTGTGGGGTAAGTCCACCCTGTTGGTTATTTTCCTTACTCCTGCACTTAAGTTCTAGAGTGCTGAAACTGTGGAGGTATGTAGCTAAGAAACGTAGCTTTCATTTGGAAGTAGGATAGCTTTCTAACTTGTAAAACGAGTCCTCTAGGCAATCCTGAAAATTAGAGGGCGGACTAGCCCCGCTCTCCCCTACACAAAACAAATGCCAGACCGACCGACCCTACCCGAGAGGGTCGTTTGCCTAGAACAGGGTTTCTTTCTTGGCCTTATGTAATATACTTTTTATCTTCAGTAGATTTCAGCATTTCTACTTAATGTAATGTACTGCTTATCTTCGGTAGATAGCATTTCTACAATGTAAAATACTTCTTAATCTTCAGTAGATGGCATTTCTACATAACATAATGCTCATATTTCTACAATTGCTATCTTCAGTAGATTTCAGTATTTCTACAATAATGTATTGCTATCTTCAGTAGACAGCATTTTTACATAACACAATGCTATCTTCAGCAAATAGTATTTCTACAATAATGTATTGCTATCTTCAGCAGATAGCATTTCTACATAACATAATGCTATCTTCAGTAAATAATATTTCTACAACAAATGTATTGCTATCTTCAGCAGATAGCTTGTTAACATAACACAATGATGTCTTCAGTAAATAGTATTTCTACAATGATATATGGCTATCTTCAGTAGATAGCATTTCTACATAACATAATGCTATCTTCAGTAAATAATATTTCTACAACAAAAGGATTGCTATCTTCAGTAGATAGCATGTTAACATAACACAATGATGTCTTCAGTAAATAATATTTCTACAAAAATGTATTGCTATCTTCAGTAGATAGGATGTCTACATAACATAATGCTATCTTCTGTTAATAGGATTATACAATAATGTATTGCTATCTTCAGTACATAGAATGCGCACCCGCTGGAAATCTAATCTGTCAGCCTCCTTGAAGATCAGCTTCTTCCGTGCTGCTGTAGAAAGCATTCTACTTTATGGCGCAGAAGGGTTGACATTAACAAACAGACTTGAGGCAAGACTTGACGGCTGCTATACCAGACTACTAATGATGGTATTAAACCTCAACTGGAAGGATCATCCCACAAGAGAGGAAATCTATGCAGGGCTTCCAAAAATATCAGAAACTGTTAGGGGTCGACGCCTCAATTTTGCTGCCCACTGGGTGTCTGGCCAATATGTTACCATGGCTTGATGTGGCCAGTTAAAGGCATTGGTATCATATTGCTACTGGATGCCATAGACAGTGCTGCCAGCGATGCGCTAGTGTAGAGTGTACAATATAGGTTGTGGCTGCTCTCACCTTTATTGCAGTCATCACTACACTCTGCCCATGGTTATTTGGACAAGGGCAAATAAACCATGAGAGAGCCCCGTCCTTCGGAGGGGACGTTAAGCTGTCGGTCCTATGTATGAGAAACTCACACTCATACATGTTTTGTCACAGCTAGGTTCGTAAAGAGTAGGGTGTTAACCCATAGCTGTTCCTTATCCGTCCCGGTGCTGTCTAGATATTCACAATCTAACTACTGACATAAAGTGCGCCTCTGAGCAGCCATTATGGAGGATGTGAACTGATTCTGATATCTACATAGGCAGCCGTGCTGTGATCTTGATGAAATGGCACGTTAAACAAGCCTATTATGTATGTATGTATGTATGTATGTGTAAGAAGGCTGAATGAACCAGTGTCTCAACTAGTCTTCTGGACCCCAACTCAAGGCCAACGTACTCAAGGGAGACCAAGGTTGACATACCCCACGCTGCTTAGTAAAGATGCTGGCATCAACCAGCAAGAGCTACGCAATCTAATACAAGGCAGAGTGAACTGGCGAAAATTCATCATGGCTTCCGACCGAGGTCGACGAAAGTAAAGTAAGTAAGTATGTATACATAACATAATGCTATCTTCAGTAGATAGTATTTCTACAATAATGCATTGCTATCTTCAATAGATAGCATGTTAACAAATCACAATGCTATCTTCAGTAGATAATATTTCTACAATAATGTATTGCTATCTTCCGTAGATAGCATGTTAACAAATCACAAATCACAAATAATATATTGATATCTTCAGTACATAGTATGTCAACATAACATAACGCTATCTTCAGTAGATAGTATTTCTACAATAATGTATTGCTATCTTCAGTAGATAGCATGTTAACAAATCACAATGCTATCTTCAGTAGATAATATTACTACAATAATGTATTGCTATCTTCAGTAGACAGCATGTTTATATAACACGATGCTATCTTCAGCAAATAGTATTTCGACAATAATGTATTGATATCTTCAGTAGATAGCATGTCTACATAACATAACGCTATCTTCAGTAGATAGTATTTCTACAATAATGTATTGCTTTCTTCAGTAGATAGCATGTTAACAAAACTCAATGCTATCTTCAGTAGATAGTATTTCTACAATAATGTATTGCTATCTTCAGTAGATAGTATTTCTACAATAATGTATTGCTATCTTCAGTAGATAGCATTTCTGCATTAGTATGTATTGTTATCTGTAACCCTAACCTTTCGCCCTGCCTTTTAAACAAAAGGATTTGGGAGAAGATGCCGCTCCCCGACCGGGAATTGATCCAGGGACGCTGGCCCTCCGGACATTGATCCGCCGGAGCCCGGACAGGTAAGCCACGACTATGAACTTCACGTTCGCGCAGTGTATTGCGCTCACTGCAAAGGCTCGTTCGATTACGTCATGGAAAATCGTCTATGCATGAGCCGGGAGATAGGCTGAGTCATAGTTTTCTTGGTATTTGATAGGGTTAGGGTTAATATAAATAGATAGCATATTAATACATAATGCAATGTACTGCTTATCTTCAGTAGCATTCTACATACTTGTCATCTTCAGTTGATGGCATTTCTACATACAAGGGTACTACTACTTATCTTTAGTAGAAAGCATTTCTCTATAATGTAATAATATCTATGGTCACGCGTTATGAACTCGCCTCCCAATAGGGTGGTGCCGTTACATTTTTTAGTTTCATGCTGTCATTTTCCTCAAATATTTTTAAAACCACAAAAGCTGCTATCTCAACAAATTTGGTATCATTTTAAAGCCCTAATAATAAGCTATCTGCCTACAAAATGGCATTGGTATAGCTAATACAGAATGGGAGATACAGCTGTTTGATGTTTGGGGACCAGGGGTGGTGCTGGAAGGGGTGCGGCTGGAAGGGGTGCCGCCTGTACAAACTCAATGGGGATAATCCCATGTTTTGTTCTTTTTACAATAACTAGTCATCCCCAAATGTTACAAATACCATTCTGGTCCCATTTTAAAGGATAATTAGTAGTCTTTAAGTATGTAGTTCAACAGACTTGTCAACTATTTGTAACAACTAATTAATTATGGATAAGACCATGAACATCACCTTTCTTCCTATTCGCTACACACTCAACATGAATAATCAGCCTCAATTTACCGGATTTATAAAAATGACTATAACAGAAAAAGTTTTCAACCTATGATAGCAAAGGTATACATTTTTGGAAAGCTTGTAACTAGAGGAATTCAGAAATGCAGTTTATATCAGGGAAGGGGTCATTCGTAAACAAATATTTCTGAAAATTCTAAAAATATATAAAATAAAAATTGGAGATATTCACTAGCCGGTATAATTACCATACCGACGTAGTAACTTTGACAATTATATATCATCTAATGGGTAATTTCATGAGGAATTCAAATATGTAAAATAAATAATGATAGGGGTCGGTATAAAAACTATATGGATCTCAAATTAAAAATTAAAAACTCTGATATTTTCCCGAACATTTCCGATCATACCATTTTAGTTCTTGGTCGTACTATAATTTCAATGGCATATTTGGTTTCCTCATGCAATTTCCCTTCAGAAAATGTATACTTTTACTACCTCAGGGGGGTATACAAGCAAATATAAATGTGTAAAGTTAAAATCATGTCGTGAAAGCCAAAATCCGTGTGTAACGCGAAAGGAGGCGAGCTTAAAACACACGACCCTATATGGAGTAGTGGAAATACCTACATGACTTTCCAATAATATTGTATGTACTGATCATATAGTAGTAGTAGTAGTAGTATTGCTTTATTTCGTAATAATAAGAGCGATTAAAATAATGTCTTGAAAAGTTCACCCCTCGCTAGTCCAGTGGTTGACTTACATACTTTACAATGCAGAGGTCCATTGTTCGGTTCCCACTAGGACCACTTTTTCAACTGATTTATTTCCTTTTGTAAAAGTTGGGTTAGAACATAGACGGTAACCGTCTATGGTTAGAAATATTCTAAGTCCACAAAGTGTGTAGTTCCTAATCAACCCCGGGTGGGAAGTCACTGTGGGTATTTCCATCTCTGCATATCTATATACAAAATGTTAAGTACTGCTTATCTTCAGTAGTTAGCAACATACCCACATAATGTTATATACTGCCATCTTTCTACATAATCTATTGCTATCTTCACTAAATAGTATTTGTACATAATGTATTGCTATCTTCAGTAGATAGCATTGTTATACTATAGTTCACTGCTATTCTCAGTAGATAGCATGCTATCTTCCATAGATAGTATTTTTACATAATGTAATGTATTGCCATCTTTAGTAGATCTACATAATTGCCATCTTCAGTAATAGTAGATATCATATCTACATAAATGATGTTAAGTACCGCTATCTTCATTTCTACATAACTGCATTTTGTGGAGGGAACAGTCACATGTTAATGGGAAATACATATCTTTTTTACTTGTTTTAAAAATCATATTTGTGATGCAGCACATCAAAAGGGGGACTTTGCAGCTGTGTTTTAGATGAAAACAGACAGAAAAAAGGAGAAGGAAATATTCAGAATTTAGGAGTCATTTTCGCTCGTAAAAATATGAATGACTTGATCCATTTTAATCAATTTGGTGTCATTGTAAAGCTCAGAAAATGCCCTGAAAGAAATAATAATAATAAACTTAAAATTGACTTCACCTGCAAAGTCCCCCCCCCCCCTTTTTTTTTTGAAGTGCTGCATCATATTTACAAATACATAATTTAAAGTGAACACAATATTATGATGTTCATTCATTACTTTACCTAATCAATACTTCACATACGCACTGATAACCTTTACATCTGATGACCCTAACACCTGTGGAATATTGTCACCAACATGCATACATAAATACTTTAACAACACCGTCTCAGTCTCCTAATTCAGGCCGTACAAAATAAATTGTTTGGTTGTCTGCCATATCTTGCTCATAGAGTGGGAATAGTGGGTGGAAAGGTTTTTAAAGAGAATTGGCAATTACTTCGTAAAAGTAACCATAAGGCCTTTAAATATTGTATTATTTTGACTTGATAATTTCAAGATGTACAAACATTTCGAATTTTCAATTTTTTAAAAGAAAGAAAATAAGTTTTCTGGAATTCAGAAAATTAGGGTAAGTATTCTTTTGTGCAGCGAAAATTTGAAAAATCTTAAATTAAAAAGGTGCAGACGGTGGATTACAGACAAACAATATTCTTTTGGCATACTTTGGCCTACAGGCTACTGCTTTAATGTTACATTGTGAAACACATCGTCTAGGTATATAATACATTGCACACATTGCACACCTGAGACTGACAAAAACCGTTTCCCTCGTATGGAAATTTATAAATTAAAAAAGGAACAAAATAAGTGATTCAAATATAATATTTATATATTTTCTGTGGGTCATTATTCCAATATTTGATTTCATTGTGAAAGTGCAGCAAGTGAGAACATTGTCTGATGTTGGTCATGTTTTGTATATCTAAACAATTAAATATCTTATTCTAAAGAAGAAAATGTGCAGCCATTCACTAGTAAATCAAGAATAAGTTTTTTCATTCTCTATTCAACATTATAGAAAAATAAAGGATAAATAATATTAAAAGGTTCATATTAATGTCATGATGATAATTTTACGGATTTATGGATAGATAAGGAATCTCATGTTCCTGATAAAATGAACTGCTTTTTCAACATAGTGTATTTCATTTATACACAGCGGTAAGTGTGATTGACAATGGATTCACAATGGTGTATGTGTTTACCGAATAAATAAGATAATATGAATAATATAAGTATAAATGGGATGTGATATTGATGTTTACGTTTGTGTTGGTTTTTGTGAATCACTGGATTGTGTTGCTGCATTCCTTGATATACTGAGTAGTGACTGTATTTCAGCATTCTCATATCTAAGCCTAATCCTACATGCCTCTACAGAAATGTCCTCACCTATACGAATGCGCTTATCTACATCATAGCACATACTATCAGCTGTCACACATTCCTTAACAAGGGGACTACAATGGCAATCAATAGTGGCATAGATCTCCATGTTTGTCAATCTTGCGCAATGGTGGATGTGTGTAAATAATGTGTTCAATGCATTATTACCTATAGAATTGCCTGTCAAAAACAACCCCTCCAGACATGTTGCATTGGGAAAGATATCACACAATACAGCAATGTGTCTATCCTCCAATGCAGCATACATTAGTGTAAGGGATACAAGGTGAGGTATGATACCACGCATGTGACTAATAGCATCACCAACATGAGTAAAAGTGAAGAAAATGTATTTAAGTGTATTGCTAGGAGACTGAGATAAATGATCGAATATCACACTGAAATCTAATCTACTGTGTGCATAGAATACTATCAATTTTGATAATTCAGTTGCAGCTATACTTTCACCAAGGTGTGTCATGCAAGTCTCACTTGCTTCACCTGTGTCATTATCAATGAATTGAATTATAACATCAGATACAATTGGCATGCACCTCAGTGTATCAGATATTACATCCACTGATGCACAGGTGTGATGATAAAAACAGATTCTCTGGATGTTGCACAGTGATGACCTACCATATAATATCACAAATCGTTGGAATATTGGCAGTGTCTGTGGGTGGTAGTTGTATATGCTCAATTTATTAAACATAATGAGGTCCCTAAATGGCTTAATGAGCTCCTTGTGGTTTAAGTGACCACATTCATTTAATAAATTAAGCACTGGCAGGATGTTGTTGTATTCTGATTTGTCTGCAGTATACAATTCATTAACCGCAATCTTATCACAATTGTTTTCAGCGCCATATTTAAGACAGCAAGCTATTGCATGTTTGATAATGTTGATAGCTGTATTGATAGCTGCATCATGACCTGAAAACCTACTGCACAGTAGTCCACAACAAAATAACAACACTTCCTGCTTACTCAACACTGCATCCCAACTATCTAGAGATTCTACAAATATGCTCAACTTATCAGGCATGTAAACTAAAAAATAGGCAGCACAATATTCTTGAAAAGATTTATGGAAGAATGATATAGACTTTTCAATTCTGAAATCTACAATGTGCTTTTCTTCGATTAACAACCCTAAATTTAAATCTGTTTCAGTATCAGACAATTCACTCTTTTTAAACACTAGCCTTTCATCCTTGATTCCTATGAATGCAATTTTTCCTATTTCCATCAGTTTATTATGCTCATTTCCACAATAGTTATGTTTATCACAAAACCTGTCCCAAATTGCACGAACAAACTGAAAGTACAGCTTTGTTTGCTGCTCGGGTAAATTCTGCTTCTGCTGCCACATCCAGCAAATCAACATTAGCATCACAGGTATCTTAGTAAGATTTACTAGGGTATCAGATGTTTTTAAATGGTTATACAGGGCTAGTGCCTCACCTTCTAATTTACCTTGAGAAGTTTTCCCCCTGTCTTTGTAACATTTCCCTCCAACAATTTCACTTTCACTCTTTTCATCACTTACATTCTGACTCGCTTCTTCAATGTCTCTGTCACTTCTTTCGACTTGGAAGAACTTACCAATGTATTTTTTCACACTTTTCTCAGAAAAGCCTGTCAGTTTTACAGTAGTGTATTTTGCCTGAACTTTTCCTAAAGATTTATGCGGACGAGATGTTACGATGACACAACTTGATGGTTGTTTTTTACTGATAAGTAAATTTTCTATATCATGTTCTGATTGTTTTTCAGGATCTACATGATCTAGAACTGACTCATCCCAACCATCAAGCAGTATCAATATTTTATCTTGGTTTGATGTTATGTAATTGCGTAAAGTATTCACGTCTATACTGGTTTCTGGCATCTGCCGGAAAACTTCATCTAGCAAACTACAATTGTGTTCCTCTCCAGAAGCTCCCTTTCTTAAACAATAATGTTTTGCATTCTTACAGGAATGAAGATTTCTCATTTTAAGATGGAATACTAGCTCATATTTAGCAAGTGAGGGAAGATCCTTTGACCAGGAATAAGCTATTCTGGACATCAGGCTGGTCTTACCACTGCCTGCTTCACCTAGGACTAGAACTCTAGTAGCAAACTTATCTTTCTTAGTCGGGTGTTTTAAAGTTACTAAGTCTTCATATTTCTCTAGCTTCTTTGGTTCCTTATCCCGCCTTTCTTTCGTTGCCAGCTCAAGATCTACGAATATATCTTCAATAGGCTTCATCTCATGATACTCCTCCAGCCAGGGTAACAGAGGGAGCTGTCCCATTTCATCCTGGTAGTATTCCTTAAGGTCATCTCTGAATTTAAGGATCTCTGGACATGTCTTTGGATCACCTGATGACAACATTTAACATACAGTATAAGATTAGATAAATGTTTCAATTTATAGTAATAATAGGGTATAATGATCATCTCTTTTCTAGCAGAACTATGTTTTAATAATAAATAATTAGACACCACTTTGAAGTTTTAGTGCTTTGTTCATAACTCAATATTAATATGAATCCAATCAGGAAAATGATAGTGAAATATTGCAAGGTAAAATTTAAATTGATACTTTTTATCTGAACATCAGTAAATGGCACTGACATAAAAGCTTAGCCCTTTGCAGTTTTTATGTATAAGTTAGAGCGTTGCATCACACATAGAACAGTTATGCCAATACACAAATGCGTCAGTTACAGCCACTTATTAATGTGAGAATGCTAGGGCCGTAGGACATTAGACTTGATTTGGAGTCAATCAAAGTTTTGTTTTTTGTTCGGGTGGGTTTATGGTGCTACCATATCAGATTATCCCTACATGTAATATACCTATCCCAATCCCTGCCTATATACCATGTCAGATGATGTTACAGATAATTTCTTGAACGGTTGGTTTCACATGACCATTATATTGAATTTTGACATTATATTCAATGGCATTCCCAGTAAAACATACCCCTCCTGACAAAAATGACCCGGTTACGACATTGTACCTCACAAAACAATTAAAATCTCCGAAACAGTTGCATAGTTTTGCATTATGATTAAAGCATTAAAATTTATATCAGTATGAAAATCCTGTAAATACTATGCTGCACTGACCCACATTTTTTTATTTGAGATTTTTAAAAAGCAATTGATGGTTTGTTAATAGAATAGAATGTATGAAATATTTTAAAGTCTTATAGAGAATGTTTGAATTTTTCTAAAGAATTTAAAAGAGATTTTGTGAAAAATTCTAAAAAAATTGGGAAAATATCTATAAAAATAAATAGTTAATTGTTGCTGTTGCTGTTGTCAAAATACTGGCCTGTTTGTACAATACATTGTGTCTCACAATGGTTCCCCCAGATTTACTAGCAAGGATCAGATCAAAAGTAAACTATTGAAAACATTACATAATGCCATCTTGTGGATTGAGACACATAGTGCAAAGTGCAAATATTCCATTTATAACGAATGATTTCTTTCCATGGAAGATTGACAAAATTAAGCTAGCCATAATAAAATTGTCAACTTCTGTAGTTATTCAAGTCTAAGGGTCAACGCTTTTGGTATACACCACCAATTGAGTCTCATTACAGGTGGAAACACAGTGAGTGGACATTTTTGAAGAAGAAAATACCTACACAAAATTGCCAGGCAAAAACGATAAACGATTCTTGTATAAATTCAGAGAAAATGCTTTATCAGACTGCATGGCAACCCTTTTCTACTTCTCACAGAACAACTGGAAATGTTTCTACTGTGGCTTCATTGGCAGTGAAGGTGACTATTATGAACCCACTTTTCTTTTGACTGAAGGTCAGCTGGCAATTACCCTAGAACTCAAGTGGCTCATGCAATTGACAATTTGTAAACGTAATGAACTTACGAGGCTCATTGACAAGTGGGTGCGTTTCCTCTGTCCTCTTCATTCTTTTAGATGTTGATGGACCATCGAAGGCTATGGTAAAGAAGAGAAAGACGTGGAAAATAAATGTTAATTCATGTATAGTTATGTAAGTCTGAGGGTTACCTAAAGCTTTTGGTATACACCACAACATGGGTTTTAAAAAGGTCTATTACAGGGGGTAGCGACTAGAAATTTCAAAACCACCGAACACACAAAAATGTTGTAGAAATGACTTCTTTTTACTGGCTACTCTTGTCTACAGCAGAGAATCTTGAAGGTGACTATCATAAACTCAACAAAACAATGTCTTTGGCCCTGAAGATCGGCTGCTAATTACCCTAGAACTCAAGTATTAAGCCACTTTAGAGGTACCATAACAATTGTAGTATAATTGCTCAGGGTGCTTTAAAAAATGACAACATCATACATTAGTAGGTCGGATATCAGTGTTTGGGTTGTTTTGCTTTATACGAGTTTTGAATACAATTTCATGAACTGTAAATTTACTCACTCATGTTCCATTTTGTTTTTAGTTCATTTAATGATGCTGTATTACAATCTCGACACCTCTCTATCGCCTCAAGCAATGCACCTCTTGTAGCTTCCTGTCCTCTTCTATTACGCCAGATATTAAGGATATTCATTGTCTGTTTCTTAGGACTATGCATATCACTTAGTTTGGCATTTTGGATGTCTACATGTGTAAGACCAAGTCGTATGCACACCTCCTCTACGTGTATGAATTGGAAAGTCTCTACGATGTCTAAAACATCTACATCTGACACTTCTGTATGAATTATAAGAATGGATACAATTTAATAAGGTATGAAATAGTACAAAAACATTATAATTGCTCTCTACTCATAACTTTTATATATCTAAATTTAAATTAGTTATTACAAGTTAAACCCTTTGGAATGGTAGTTGCTACTCCGAGCTTCATGCTTGTGCGATCATCGGACCACTAACTAAATTAGTTAGTATCTATTTTTAAATGATGACGCAATAGCAGATGAAACATTGTCACCGGAACCTTAAAAGTCCACTGATTTTGAAGATACCAAAATATCCAAGAATTTGGAATTTCTTTTTAAAATATCATACAGCTTGTGTCCGTACGGACCGACCATGTAAACCAACAAACAAACAAAATTGAGGGTTACAACTGGAATTATGTACTTCCCAGATGAACATCTGATGTTGTTCATAAAGGTCGATTTTTAGGGAAAATCAATCCCTGGGTTATCACATAGTGTGTTCAACATACCGCCCTCACTGGATTTCCTTGCTAGGCTGCACTTGATAGATCTTAGGCTTGGGTTTAGTTTGATCTATAATACTTGTTTATTAACAGTTTATTGTTTATTAACAGTTTATTAAATGTTTAGAATAATTGATGATATCTTTGAGAAAAATGTAATTATTAAAGATGTATGAAAAAATGATAGAACAAACTAATTAATATTTTTCTTGGAATGTATACACTGTAGACATTTGGAAAATGATGTTTTGATGATTTGTATTGGCATTTTGGCAGTGTAGTTGTTTATTTATATACAGGCTTCAGCCGCGTCATTCGTATCGAGCAATACACACACCTTTGACGTGACACATCTTTGATTTGTTTTAGTCTTGTATAATAATCTCCCTTGTCCTTCTAGTACATAGTGTACACAAAGAGTTGATTATTTGTGTATCGCAGGTTCAACTTACCTCCGAGACTTGATTCCTTACTAGACTGCGTTTGATAGAAATTCGTCTGGTTTCCATGCACAATGTATTGGTCTGGTCTCACACCCGTATAACTTACCGGGAGATTTTGACCCAAGGTTGCTAGGTCCACATTTCCTATTAAAATATTAAATGTGATCATTGTCATTGTTAGATTCCATCCCACATTATCACTGACTATATAAGACCAAAAAATACTTTTACAATTTATTATGAACATAAAAAGGGTATAATGACAAGTCAAACACTTACATATTTGGTAAAATTGCATATTTATCTAAAATGTTTATGACGTGATCACCATGCGTTAGCTTAGTGCAGGCATTCTCAAATTGTGGCGCGCGTGCCACTTGTGGCGCATCAAGGCATCATAAGTGGCGCGAGAGTGGTTAAAATTTGTTTTAAAAAAAATCATATTATGATATAGCCAAATTCCATAGGCATATGACAGTCAGATGTATAAATACAGCAATTTTTCTCGCGCTACGCGCGTATGTGCCCTCAAAACAGTAATATTAGTTAATATGCTGCCTACATGTTAAAATATTTTAAAAGTAATGTTATAAAGGGAATTTTGCCATTGTAAATTTTAAGAGATATGACCAAGTGGAGCTTCAACAAGTTGGTTACTAAAATGTGGCGCATCAGTAAATCTAGTTGAGAAAGCCTGGCTTAGTGTAATTACTTTAGGTTTTATTGTATGTTATGATTATTATAGTTGTTAGTTCAAGCAGGGAGGTGTTCCAGTGGCCATTTATGTATTTGTTTCTATGTTACGATAGTTAATCAGTTCCAAACTGGTGAATCTATTTGCAGCAGCGAATGCATTAGAGCAATGGTGTGCATGAACGCAGCAGGTTTGCAACTTACAGATGCCCAATGCATCATATGCGTGACGTACTATCAAGAAGATTTCTTCGTGTGCAGTCCAGCATGCTTATCATCACTACAGTGCCAACAGGGCTTCCCCACAAACAATCAGTACCAAACATGTGTTGAAGTACAAAAGGGCTGTCATACCTAAAGCGATCAGACCTTGCGATTGCATTGTGCTGAAATACGTATATTATCAAGTATCAAAGCACCAAGCCAAACGCATTAGGACTCTAAGAACCGATTGGTGATGCAGTGGACACTGGCTAGGGCAGGAGAGGGTGTGCATGATTCCACTCTGCCGCATCAAGCCAGCGCTGGCATTGCGCTGACAAAGTATAAAAGTAAGATATGAATAACATGCAGGAGGAGCGCGGACAACTGTCAAATATGGTCAAATCTTTCAAACAAGGTAGCTCAACTGTCAAATATGGTCAAATCTTTAAAACAAGGTAGCTCTCAGTATGTATCTATGAAAATTAAAAAAATAATTTAAAAAAATATCCTCAGGACCCTTTAAGGACTGCAAAAACTAATTTTAAGGGGTCCCCCAGAAATATAAGGGGTCCTGAAGTTTGAGCCTTTCAAAATGGTTAAAAACCGATTTAGAGAAATTAGAGGTTCAGTTCAGCGCAGGGAGCTGGAAATTACTGCAGCCTTTTTGTTTAAGGAAAGCATTTTCCCCGTTTGATTTGAATCCCCTCGGTGCAAAAAGATGTGCACCACATCTTCTCCACATCGAACTCTAACCATTTAAATCGGTTCTTCCATCTAGGCTTGTATTGCTCTTATTTTCTTAGATGGAGCCATTGTTACCTCGAATGATCATGGATAAAGGTGTACAGCAGCAACGATGCATGTACGAAAATCGATTTAACGGCATGCGTGTTTCGCTGTTATTCTGTAGACTGATACATTGTAGCTTACACATTGTTCATGCTCGGTCTTGTACAGAGATCGTTGAATTTGAATGAGTCTGTAACCCTTATTGCAAACAGTCGCTAACACAGATACGCACACTAGCGTAATAACGTGTAACTCATATACCTATGTCGTGTCCATGTTAATCAGTAGAAGATACTTATAGAATGTTTTGGAAATCGCTTGAAACTTTTGCGGAAGCAATTCGGAAGCGATTTAATGTGTTTAAAAACCTTTTGAAAATACAGGATTTGCATTGTATTTATCTTTTACGGACATTAACAAATTTTCATTGTAGGAGATTGACAATTTTCAGAATGTCTGAAGGTTTCCACGTCCATACATCGTCAGATTTAAGGGGTCCCTTCATGTTCGATTGGGACCCGTTAGTTTAATATGTAAACTTGCGCGTCCCACAAGAAAATGAGGGGTCCTAGGACGCGGGGACGCGCAATAACGCGACCCTTGGTAGCGGCACTTGTATATGAAGGTGACTATCATGCTCATGTATGCCCTCTGAAAATGGACCCTAAACAAATATTTCTCTCATGCGCCACAAACACCCAAAACATGTATTTTACCATTTTTTCCTACCCTAAACAAGTATTTTTTTTAAAAAGCCACCCCAAACAAGTATGCATCCATTTTTCATACCTTAAACAAGTTTAAACATTTTTGTTGTTATCATACCCTAAAGATCATCAATAAGTACATATAACTCTTTTATGTTTTAAATTAACATTTTCATGTGGGTTTTTTCACTAAAAGGTATATTTATCAAACTGCACATGTCAATTAATGCTTAAACGTACAATCACTATTATGATTACTGGAGGAATGTTTAATGTTCCATTTGAAATACTTCCCTCAACACGTATTGGAAGTTCTCAAAACATACCCTTTTTGCCGATTTTTACCGTTCTTGATACATCGCCTTTCCGTGAAAACAACCCTTTTTACGCGTTTTTTTAAACGAGCATGATATTCACTTTCATATACAAGTGGCCCCGGGTTTTGACTTGGACGTGTTTGGGGAATGAGGCATTTGACGCGATTGTTTTTGACTTGGACGTGTTGGGGGAATGACATTTCCATGGATCGGCTCTGAAGAAAATGAACAGTTTCCCGGATCTGTAACCATTGTGAAATATGTGACACAGCATAACATTATCGTAGTAGTGTCACACGTAATCAGTTGGGATATAAATCATGGATTATGGATGAACGTATCGGTATGGAGCTAGAAGGGTCTTTTGGTTAAACGACTTCAATGTTACTGTTTGTTACTAATACAGTTTCAATTTACTTTTCATTACTTACTTGATATTTTCAAAGCCACTTCTTTCATCTTGAGCTTCAAATAGGGTGATGGACGGTAGTCTTGAGAAAAACAGGTAGGATATACATTTGCAGGAACTACAATTAAACACACACATAAAATAAAATCATGAATTGCGCAAACATTTCAAGCTTAAGGGTAAATCAATTGAAAATCCAAATGTGACATTCACTACCCAAGAGACCACAGGTTGGGCGCGCAACTTCGGTGAACTTTGCCACACAGTAAAACCATGGATAAGTTCTGGATATCTGATTTATCATATTCTTAGTAAATGTGATATTATTTTCAGACAGTGTTATTATTTATTTCCGGTGTACGATAGTTTATCTCCTACCGCTACTTATCTGATGCCGCAAATTTTGCCGCAAATGATTACGACACATGACTTCTTTCCCCTCCCTAGACAGGGGAACTACGCCGGACCTAATCCACCTGGATGTTTATATTAGCAGTAGGCCTACTCATCCAGTTCCTTTGATCCATACGAACAAACAACAAATCTAGACAATCGAGTCGTTTTGTCATTTGACCCGTGTGTAAAATATCCCCGTAGCAAACAGAAAGACACCCTCTTTGATGTTTCTTATTATGATTATGATGTGATCATTCCAAAATCTTTTAAAACAAAGTCTCAAAATATACCCTACCTCAATATGTGTTATACTGTAGGCTTAGCAATAATGATTCTTACATCGTTGTATTTGTGCAAAAATTGCATTGCTAGAAATGTCTTATTGTAGGATGATTTTAGCATTATTTCAAAATTCTACCCTTAACATTTTCTTTTTAATTTGATAAAACAGTTATTTTTTCCTTTAAAAATAAAAGTAGATTTTTATAGCATCACTGAAAACAGCAAACACAAAACTTCAAAAGTTATAAATGTCTTAACAGTACCTAGACTTCTATAGTGCCATTCGTAAATGTGGCCCAACATCAAAGGTTGTTGATTCCTTGATGAAACATCACCAACTATCCTTTGAATGGCTTGGTCACCGGTTCCTTGAGGGGAACTTGTCACTACCAGAATATCTCTCTTAAGTATATGAGCCATGGCTACTAGGACGACTGCATCAGCCCACGCACCCTCTTTGGACATGGTTTTTAAGTAGGAGTTCCAATCAGGTTGTGTAGCTTGGAAGTCAATGATGCCGTCTTGACCCTAAGAGAGATGTAAATATATATAATCCGGGATTAAAACATGTTTTTGTCCTGCTTGAAAACAAAAATGCGAAATCTTTTTTCTTTTGGTGTTGTGATCATAGCATAGAACTTCCTCAAGTCATCTGTATTGATGATTAAATCAAGTGTAAATAATATTTTACAATAACTATCAATTCATATACCACAAAAGACTATTAGAGTAACTTTTTAAAAACATCTTGAGCCCATTTTAATTTTGTTCAAAATAAAAGAACAATGGACAGTTATGTCGAAAACCTACAACAATTATTTGTAACAAGGAGAGCTATAGATGAGGTGACCGTTGTTTATATCAGTAGTGTTTACAAATTGATTAGCGCCTGGTCTAATGACTACTGCATACATACTATTCGAAAGCAAAACGCACATCACTGAGCGCCAATTTTAAAAGCACATGCCCTTATCACTGCTTATGGTGCGTACGCATACTGCCGGGCAACCAGATTTAGTGCCTGGTCTCTCACTGTGCTTAGGGATGCAGACCATGACGCACTATTACACCGTAAGCATCGTAAGTAATGATCAATCAAGTGTGAATTAAAGCACATTCCCTGTAGGTGCGCACGCATACTGCCGGGCACTACGTCACCGGTCACACCATCTATACAGGGTGTATCAAAAAAAACGCAACACTTTTTGTCGCGAGCTCTCCGATTACGGCAAATCACAAATCACTCTAAAATTTATATATTCTGTTAGCTGTAATTAATGGCTATCACATAGTCAAATTACAGCGATATCGATTATTGATTCGCTGAGATATCAACGATACACGTAGACAAGTGCAAAACACGTTTTACATCGTTTATCCTGTATGCCTGATTTTCTTGTCAGGTGAATATTAGCAAGACACTTTAATATCTCATTGTACTTAAATAATTGGAATCAAACTGATCATTCTGAGAAGAAAATGTCATGTTAAAGGTATCAAATGTCTGGCTATTACAGCAACATATCAATATTAATTAGATCTGGCAATAAATTAGTTGATAGTTAATGACACAACTTGAAAATCCAGATTACAAAGTCTGTTTGCAAATCCTCTCACTTTTTCTCTCGTTAATGTCATAAATAAAACAGTATGGCACATTATTCAAAAGATAAACAAATGGAATAGTCCAGTGAAGGTAGTAATTGTCTTGTATGAATCAGTCATTGTAAGTCTGTTGTGAACGGGAATGGGACATTATGGTGCTGCTCGACCCTCAAAATGCTGTCCTTGTTTTAAGATGCATCGAATTTATGAACTTTAATTTATGAAAGAACGTACCATAGACATTATGTGGCGATCATAGCAATCGGTGGTTCAGAACTTAAAAAGGGTGATTGACGTATTCAAATGGTCGAATGATTATCAGATTACACGATTCAATGATTTTATGTACCACCTTACTCAAACAAAGGAAATTAAGATAAACCATTCCAGACATTAAGGTTACATTACATAGTTATTAAACTGTTTACCCATAACACTAATCGGATAGGAAAATCCAAGTTTTAAGAACGAACGATGTAAAACGTGTTTTGCACTTCTCTACTTATACCTTTAATATCTCAGCGAATAAATAATCGATATCGTTGTGATAGTCAATAAGTAGACCTAACAGAATATATAAGTCTTAGAGTGATTTGTCTTTTACTGTGACCTTACAGCTCTCGACAAAAAGTGTTGCGTTCTTTTTGATACACGCTGTAGTATCAATAATTGACAGATCGTTACCAAATCATGCAATCGGGCTAGATATCTGCATCGGAAATGCAATTCCAAATCAGGTGAGACTGCCCTTTTTGCTTAAGTTCTGATTTTTATTAACCGCAATAAAAGACATTGTACATGCCCGGTGTACATGCATTCAAAATCTTACTTATTTCAATATTGCCTTCACAGTCAATAAAAGATAGAGTTATATTTTATTTGTAACAAGATGTATACATGCAGTGGCGTAGCTAGGATTTTTTTCAGGGGGGGCAAGATTTCTAAAATTTTCGTAAAAGGTTGCCCCCAATTTTTTTCTAGTCACTTACCTCGTGAATTTCACGTAAGTGGGGGGGGGGGGGGGTGGGGTGAGGTCAAAAAAATTCGCACTGTCCCAAAAAAATCACACAGTCAACAAAAATCGCACAGTAAATGTACTACATGTACAATTTTGCCATCTATTTGGTTAATAACCTCGGTCTTTTTTCTCAATTTTTTCCTATTTCCTTTTTTTCTCACCCCTTTTTTTTTAGGGGGGGTGGGGGCGGGGGCACAAATTGGGTTTTTTCGTCAGGGGGGGGGGCATTCCCCCCCCCCCCCCCTGCCCCCCCTGAGCTACGCCACTGTATACATGCTGGGTAGGACAATGGCTAGCATAAGACTCGTGCCTCCTCAATAGTTCAAAACTGTGCCGCTCTAAATCTTGATAACAAAGACCCGGATCTAGTGTCGGTCTCGCAGCTTGGTACCAGAGTGAGGCAATGGCATATTTTACCATCTACATGTCTAGGTCTAGAACTCACCTGAATGCTTGGGTGTTCCCGGAGAAACCCAACCACATCCCTCCTAAGCTGAGCAGCTGATTCAGCAGGACACCCCAAAAGAGACAACTGATCAAACACAGCGTGAAAGAAGCAGTTGCCGTCTGCCGGGGTATTGCCATGGTAGGCAAGACTGTGTTCTCTGCAATTATCGAGTAAACGCTGCTCAGCTGCACTTACAGTGGTGTGTGATGAACCCCACTGTAGGGCGTTGACTAGTTCAGCAAGGTCAAAGTATTTACGACCTATAATGAAAAGGTATAAACAGGGCAATTATAACATTGGTTATAAAACATGAAATAATAATGCAGACTGAAATTAGTGTGGTAGCCTATAGGGAAGAAGAACAAGACATTTTCAAAAAAAGTACACTTTTTTCTTGTTTTGTAAGAAAATGGTTATACAGACAAACAATTCAAGATTGATGCCAAATCACAGTATTTATTAAGCACATTATATTTTTAACATAATAATATTATTTCCATCGACAACAGTCGAATGGTACTAAAGATGGCATTCAAAATCAAGAATCGGGTATTTCTTTGAAAATTGTTTGTGTGCAAGCATATTATAATCACCAAAAATTCACAAAGTAAAATATGTATGCTGATGTCCCTAGGGGTGTGTATAAATAGGAATATTGTCCCTCAGATTATACAACTGATTTCGTTAACCTAGTCACATATAATTAATAAAACAAGTTCATTAAGAATGACCTTACCTGATGGACTTTGTGCCATAATGCTGCTTTATTATTGTGTTATCTACGATGTAGAAAGATATGCCACCAAATTGCGGACGAACTTATGGATCTAAAATGAGTGAAATATGTATATATATTTTACATTTATTAGTGCAGTAGTGTTTTACGGAGGGGTTATCAGTAAGAATATGAATTCACTTATACATATGCAGGGTAACTAGATACTAGTAATTATATTATTAAAAAGTCACATAATGGACACCGTGTAAACGATATCGAGGGTTCAGCGCCAGTATCTCAATTTGTTGGCAAATTGAGATTTTGGTAGCAAGATAATCCATATAATCTACCAAATTTCAGGAACGTAAAGCAGTATGACTCATCAACACTCATAATTTGACTAAATTCAGAGGTATGAGTTGGGTGCTACAGTGTATTGTAATAAGAACCAAATATTTAGAAGTTGATTATCTCAAAATAGCATTTTTTTAGTTACGATCTTCTGGCGCTCAACCCTCGATATTGAGCTTAATGATATATAGATACATAATAGTGACGAATGCAAACAGCCTCTGAATGATCGACTACAGGCGCGGATACAGCCCCCCCCCCCCCACCCCCCCCCCCCCCCCCCCCCCCCCCCCCCTCCACCAAAAAAAGGGGGATGGAAAGAGAGAGGAAGAAGAGGGGACAAACGAAAAAATGGTGGTACGAAAAGGCGGGCGGGGAGTCATGCGAGGAACATGAACGTTTGGAGTTTATTAGAAGTTAGTCGGGATACATACGCGTACGTACGGTGACGAGAAATCTGATATGTTGAAGGTAAACTACAGTATATAGTATATCTTCTTTCTGGCATAGGCCTATATAAAAAGCCAATATTGATCGGAAATAAAGTGATTGCTTTTCAATAAAATATCGCTCAAAAGTACATACCAAATAGCGCCAAAACTATAGGTTCGAAAAAAATCCAATTCCCCTGTTCGAGCTTTTAAACAATCTAAAATCAAGAAAATATCAGTATATATGCTCAATATCTGTCTTGTGTTGATACAAAATATATATTGATTGGAAATGAAGAGGTGGCTTTTCGATAACATTTTGGTCAAAAGAATACACCAGATCGCACCAAATGAGTTCGAAAATTGAAACATTTTCTACTTCTGAGGGGGGCACATCCCCCCTCAGACTCCCCCCCCCCCCCCCCCCCCCCCCCCCTGTTCGAGCTTTTAAACAAAACAATCTACATTTAAATTAAGAAAGTATTAGTATAATATGCTCAACTTCTTTCTTGCATTGATAAAACAAAAAAATTATTGGAAATGAAGAGGTGGCTTTTCGATAAAATGTTGGTCAAAAGTATACACCAGATCGCACCAAATGAGTTCGAAAATTGAAGAAAAATTAATTAAAATGTTTTATTCAGTGCTGATTTTAAAATCTGGTCAGAGACTGTTGGTTTATCATCTCCTTTGGTAGTTCATTCCATAGTACATGCTGCAACTACGGTGAGTGAATGACTTAGGGACGCACCATTAGATTTTCAGGGGGCCGTAAGGGGAGATTTTTTTTTTGCGCCGCCTTCGAATTTTCTTTTTTTAATGTATTCATTCATATTGAATTGGGTGGGGTAGAGGTTTTGTTTGGGTATTTTTACTCATCAGGCGGGGAATTTTTTTTTTGAGCCTGCATAGAGGGGGACTTTTTAAAAATAAAACAATCCCCCCCCCCCCCCCCCACCTGAAAATCTAATGGGGCGTCCCTTATCACCATAAGTGCACAGTCCTGCTCGGTATGGCTGGTCTTTTAAGACAGTCAGTTCAGCTGAGTGGATTGAGCATGAATATGGGGCGATAAAGCAAGATTAGCTCATATAATACGAGGGTCATTCAATACGTTCTATAATACCTTCTCTTTATAACATTGCTAATATGAATGTCAGCTTCATGATATTTGTCATGATTATAGCTCTGAATCATGGCAACACATTTACAGTAAATAATAATCTGTTTTACTTTTTGTTCTGATGCGAAGGCCAGAAAGAGATTTTGAACAACGGAAACGGAAAATTACCCTCAAAATAAAACTTTAGAAACTGTTATACACTCATGATCATGTTTAGCGTTATGACCAAACCCCAAAACATTTGTTCAAAAATAAAATGTGACCATGGGCTCATAATACTAAACACCTTTAAAAGGACCCCCTGCGAAAGTCTGTACTCATTAGAAATTTCTTTAGATCTGATGATCTTTTTATAATAGAATTTTGTAAGTTAAATCGTTTGCTTTACAATAATATAAACCTTTTAACATTGATTAAATTTCATGTACCATGCGCACAATACAATGAATGACTTGAGAACGCTAATAGTTTTGACCGGGATGCGACTTTTTATTCCGTAAACAAGATTTAGCATTATTCCGTGATATGGGATTTGCCTTGTTTCGCCGTCCTCAAACCCCCTCACCCCTCCCCAAATTTCAATTTATTTAATTTACCAAAATTCACGTCCGGGGAGTTAGGGTTAAAACAATTCCTGTACAATTTACGAATCTGTAAATGCGGTAATAAAGTCGCGGGCGATTTGTTGTAGTACATTGCGCAAAAGAGTGTTACGGTTAACATCAAAACTACAATGAAATGCGCACAAAAGATTGACTTACCTAAGTGTAAACTTGACAAAAATAGTTTTACTTCATTTCTCCATGGCCTAAACAGTAGTGATTCGTATATATTCAGTCTATATTTGAAACAAAAGTAAGTTGGACGTCGTCAGAAAAATAACGCCGGAAGGGCGTTCCAGCAGCATTTACTCATGTAACGGAAAAACGTTGACTAGTAGACGAAATTTGCCCGAATGGCTTCACATTACGTCAGAATACTGGGAAACCCCGCACATAAGTTATGGACCAATCACATTCCATTAATTAGCATTTCACTAAACAAATTGGATGAGGTCAATACGATAGTGGAATATAAACACAAATGTTTCATATTTTTTATGATAAAAATATTTCACATTATTTTCTTCCTTTTATATATACAGCTCTGTGCTGTTATTGAGTTAAAAAACAAGGTTTGCCGATGAAAAACATTATGGTACTTTACTTACTTTATTATATATAATATAAATTCCTCTTTTGTCTTAAGAATAGAAACAACAAATGCTGTGAATTATTTTAAAGTTTAAAGTTATAGGTGCTATCAGAACCAGTTTAAATATTTGCTTTGATACACATATTATTGTCTCTAAAGCGCTATTAATAAATATTTCAATATCAATTTTTTCAATAATTAATACATAAATTGATTGATCGTTTTTATTTTCCATTGAGGACATCAGTAGGCTCCTTCTGAGGAATTGTTTGAAAATGTGGAAAGACGGATGCTCTACAAGTAAAGATGTTATTGTTTGGAAGGAAAATATACGGGGATAATTTAAGAATGTAGGGTTGAGTTCAGTTATAATATATGTCCGTAAAATTATTGGATAACACAGTATGTGTACTGTAGCACAATTATTTGTATGTAAATAATGTTACCTTAGCAACTAAATGATGATAACAGGAGTTCAAAGTTCTTTTTTAAATTTCTGTCAATAGTAGGGTTGAGGAGTCCTTTGGGTTTCACACATCTCAGAAGTCGTATTGGATTAAACATGTTAAATCAAACTACATGTCGGGCGTAATTGTCGGATTATATTATATATATTGCGTTTCAGCCAGTTAAACGTTAGGCCTACCTGTCTAAACAATTTTAAATGCAAGTAATGATGATGATAGCCTTGTAAAGACGATAATGATAAGCATTTTCACCTATTTGAGATATTGCCGAACGGATCTTTGTTGGTGTTTCAGCAAACTAGCAAAAGAACCCGTGTGAATGTTTCTTTAAAAAGCGCGAACACGCACCGACGCACCGTTAAAACATGCCATTTCGACATTTCATGTTTTGAACATGTTTCTTGTGAAGGCATCAGAATTGCACTGGCAACAATCTTAAATATGTCTTATTTACTATGGATAATTTGTGTCTTCTTTGTGGGTGTATATCACTAATCACTGTGGGATATCACATCACAGCAATAGTTCCTTCTATAAATTGAGAGATTTTGATAGACTTTTTTTCAATTCGATTAATTGATTTCTGATTATTATGAGATGATTTCAAAATTATTGAACAACATAGAAACCATGGTAACAGCCGAGGGCAGGAATTCAGCATACAAGGGCAGAGAAGGAGGGAAGAGGGGCAGAAGAAGGCAGTTCCGATACAGAATCCTCGGCTAGATATAATCCGTATCCGACCCAACCTCACTTAATAACTAATAACCCCCCCCCCCCCCCCCCCCCCCCCCCCCCCCCCCTACAGAAGAAAATGACAGCCCCTTACTTCTTCTTTTATCTTATCCATTCCCGTTGGCAATAAATAATTTTAAAAAGTTGCCCGTATGGTGTACCATAAACTGTGTGGGTGTTAGGGAGACCGTTTCGCATTTTATAATAACCCACACACTGGCTTATTATATTTTGTGAAACGAAACGAAATGACAACCGATGAAACATAAAATTGCGCATCAAGTATCTGTATTGATGGTTCGTTACTATCCGGACTGACAAGGCGTGACCTCGCCGATACTGAAGTGAACCAACAAGTTTTATAGGATAAAATTTAATACTTTTGACAAATTTTGTTAAATTGTGGAATGTCGTCTGCAAAACGTCTGCCCGTGGAAAGTTTTAACATAATTCTTCTTTTTTTTTATCCATTCCCCGTTGGCAATAATAAACAAACGTATAGATGGTTTGGATGTGTATATGGAGTCTGTTTTGCATTTTACAATAACCAACACTGGCTTATTATATTTTACGAATTGAAACGAAACGAAACAGACTTAATACAATTGAGCATCAAGCATCTGCATATGGATTTTTCGTTCCTATCCGGACTGACAATAGTAATCAAGTTCAATAATTTCACTAGTATCGTATTGTATTAGCAAGTGTAAAATAGGCCTGGCCCTTTAATCAACACCAGCCTCTGCTAAAAATCAATCTCTAGGTGCTGAGTTTTTCATATAATCTCATTACTCTACAATAATAATGAAGTTATGGAGTCAGAAAAAGAATGAAATAAAACATTGTCAAAAATATTGGTACAAAAAAAACCAAGAAATAATCACAAAGACAAAGAGAGCATTTGTTAAATAACCGTTTATTTGTAAGTAGGTATGTATACATGTAAATAGCATCCATGGTACAAGTAATCAAATAGAAAAGTAAATACGAGGGTCGTTCAATAATTAATGAAAGTGATCATGGTATGGGATGCATGAGTGATTCTATTGAGGGATAATGTGATCAATACAAAGTATGAACCTTTGTCTTTCAAACAATACACTTTTGGATTGTTAGATACCTTTGGTTATGTAATGTCATTAACATAAACACAATAGGTTTCAGACACTGACTGAAATCTGTCAATTATTTGGCTGGATATGTAATATGTTGAAAATGGGTTGATTGATACATTTGCGTATATCTCGGCAATGCAAGCATAAAAACAGATAACACTTGGCACATAGTTAGAACACACACTTATCTCTGCTTGACACTCTTTTCTAGATCTGAATCCCTTGATACAAACAAGAAGGGACCATCTCAAATGCGCTTTTATTTAGCAAAATCCGCAATAATATACCTTAGAAAACAACAAAGGATAAAGAACAATGGAGGGATTATAATTTAGTAAATTGTTGTGGGATGTAAAGCAATGATAGTGGGGATTTCAAGAGGAGCTGTTCATAACATTTCCTCAAACCATTGAAATTATGCGACGATTACTTTAACAATACATATCTAGTAGCTCTAAAGATAGCAGTAATGAGAGAGGTGGTGGCAGCCATCTTTGATTGATACATTCATGTATAACTTTATTTTGACTATTACAATATTTAAACACATTGATTTAAGCATTTTTCATTATTTCTGATTAGAATTTGAAGGCACAGCAAGCTTTTATCTGGTAAATTTCATGATTTTAGCCATTTGTGGCCCTGTTCAAAATTATCTGCCGTCTGCGCATGCGCATATTTTCTGCAGGTTCCATGCGAATAAGTTCATATAATTAGTTAGCTATCATATATATGGAATCTCCCAAACTGGTTAATTGGTTGGATTTTTCCTAAATTGTTTGATTTTCCGAAATATTAGTGATTCCTGACTGAGCATTTTAAAATGAAAATTGGCTATTTGAAATACTGATATTTGTATACATGTTATTTGATTGCCTCTCCTTACTTTTTCCTCTTATACTACATATATCAAATTACACAGGGATTAAAGTTATTGTCTTTTTTATCATACTTACGCGAAAAAAAATGGGATTTAACTGCTTCTGGTGTCATGTTATGCAATCTTCTTACCACATATTTTATACAAACAATTCAAATTTCCTGCCAAATAACTGACTTAGCACTGTCCCAAGTGTACTTAATTTGAGACAATGCTATGACGTCATAGTTCACACTTATAAGTCCAAAAGTGTATTGTTTGAAAGATAAAGGTTCATACTTTATATTGATCACATTATCCCTCAATAGAATCACCCATGCATCCCATACCATGATCACTTTCATTATTTATTGAACGACCCTCGTAATAATACTGTTCCAGTGAAACTACAATAATGTACCATAAATCATTGTTATGGCAAGTACTCATAAACCCAGCAAATGGCACTTAACTATAGTATTTCAGAGTGTACGAGGGGCATTCAATAAATACCCGCAACCATTGTTGTTCTCCACACCTGAGTGATTCTGTGAAATCTAAGTGGGTACATTATATAGTATGAACCTTAATCTATCATTTAACACAATCTGGATTTACTGAATATTCATAATTACGTAATAGCATTAGCTGCATAAAATAACCCATATTTGGACACTGAAAAACATGCCACTTTGGCAGGAATTTTGAATTTTCTTGATAGCACGTGTATTGAAATGAGCAGAACTTTGTTCCGGATTAGTGTGCAAGTCTAACATTTTGCATCAGGAAACCAGAGACCATGTTCAACGAGGTCCTAAATGGAGAGGTTCTGTCAACGACAACTTTTGGAAATACACTGCATCTTATCTTGGTCAACATTAGGTTTTGACAGTGAGCCCCAAAATGCCGAAAATCCAAAGAAATGAAAATGATAGTTATAGCAAACAATTGGGATTTCCTGAAATACCACAGCAAATGCAGGATTCGTTATTGTATAGATGACAGGGTATCAATAAATACATCGAGAATTGTTGAACTTGGAATAAAAATCTGCGCATGCGTAGAACGCACGGTGGTCAGAAAGCGCTCATAATGAGTAGAAATGTTAAACAATCACTGCAACCAACGTAAAAGTTACAGATAAGGAATTGAATTTAAGAAAACAAGTATTGTGGTGAACTTCAAAACATATACAAAGTTCAAAAATGTAAACATCTATTTGAAAATACAATTCAATTTAATGTTATGGTCAGTATAGTGAATTTACTCAAATTGGGTAAAAAGAGCCTTTTCATGCAGTGTCCAGAGAGTATTGATTTTACGCATGTGCCATTACGTAATCCCACAAACGATATTATTCATGCATGCGAGGAAAGATAAAGACCCATATTTCAAATTACCCTAATTCTAGTTGGCATACGTCGCGCATGAGTGGAGAAAAACAATGGTTGCAGGTATTTATTGAACGCCCCTCGTAAGTCACTACAATTTGAATAATATTGAAGATTAAAGTATGTCCCACGCTCAGAGTAGATGTCAGGTCAAAGTGCACTTCTGCTTGCATATTAACACGCATCATTACACTCACTTGGAAACTTTATGTACACGAGTAGGCAAGACATGGGCATGATGTGGGCCAGAGATGCGCTTTAACATCACATCCAATCTGAGATGGTGACGTACAGTAGATCCGTTTTTGGACAATATCACAAAGCACATGCACAATTGTCTTCTTTGTAGATTTGTATAGCACGCCAAAGGGAGGAGCCATCTAGACTTGCAGTTATTATGTGGCTGCTCTTTCTCAGGGGTCCATTATTGCCAATTATAATAATCCATGCTCTTAATAAACGAGTAAGTGGAAACCATGGGCACTGCAACTGTTGAACTTATAATACATACACATGACATTATACTTTATGCAAAAATCGACTGATATCAAAAATGCATACATCATTGCAATAGAAAGTATAAAATACATGAAGTAATGTACCCCTCAAGTAGGATTATTACAGCTAAAGACTCAGGTTACGCCTCTTCACTCATAATACTTATGCACATATCAAATGAAAGGTACAAGACACCCATCACTGTACAGTGCAACAGGTCATAAACACTCCAAAAAATATATTTTCATATTTTAGGCCATCATTGAAATTTGGAGTTTCCAATCAACTTGGGACTTTCACAGAGTTTAAAAGTGTATAGACCTACCAGTTTGTGGTAGTTTTAAAGACATTTCTGATTTGCATATGATTTGCATACTGTTTTACACAATCAAAAAGTAATTTTGGCCCTATCATTTCAAAGATTTATAATATTTTTCAATGATTTCTTCAGACATAGTGGCTGATCATGTTGCCTGAAAATTGTACATGAGGATTTGTCAATAATCTTCTTTGTGTTATAATTATATGAGACCTGTCACCACAAAATGAGCGTTAAGTCGCCAGTATGCATTAGGAGATATGGTCCAATGAACATGCCAAAAATCAATAGAAAACAAAGGCATTTTGCAACTTTAATTCAATTTTTGACCGGGAAAACATTGAGCAATTATGACATGTTGCATACCATTTTAAAGCTTGTTTCTTGAGTATTCTGAATCTGCACAAACCGCAAAATTAAATTTTCCGACTTCACTCTCATTTCGTGGTGACAGGTCTCATATGTTGATTTTTGGAGAAAACTACATTTTTATAGCCGTTGTGAAAGGCCTATGGAATGGATTCTTCAATTGTACAGTAAAAAGCAATGTCTTGCACAAAAATAAAACTAGTCATTACAGCAATCGTTTTGAACAAAACAGAACAGAATATGTTAGTTTTCTAGGAATACTGATTTGAAAATATCATTTTTCGGGGGAAAAGGTAAATTTGGAAATGTTTCTATAGAAAAACACGTATTTCTACCCAACTTGAGGGGAAATAATAATATTCTCAATGGGAAATAAAAACAAACTGACAATTGATTTTCAATTTTGAGGCAAAAAGTAGATTGTTGATATTATTTGCAACTAGAAATCCATCCTCTGGCAACCAGTGGCGGCACCACAATCTATTTTAGGGGAGGGGGGGGGGGGGCAAGACCAAATATTGCGTCCGAAAATGTAGGCTTTTATTGAACAAATTGCCTGAAATTAGCTTTGTTCTGAATTAGACATTCAGACCAATTTTAAGCTAATTTTAAGTAATTTTGACATTATCGAGTCAACATTATCGATTGTTTGGGAGACGAAATGGGGTGGGGCTTGAGCTGACTGAGGAAAAGTGGGTGGGGGGGCAAAGGTCATGCCTGGGGAATTCGGCCTACCCCTGCTGGTGCCGTCACTGCTGGCGACTCTTGACTGTCTTCTTTCATGTGTAACACTTTCTGTGCCTTGGAAGCTCCCATTTATGCCAATGTGTTCAACAAAGTTAAGTGTTTATGACCTATCGCATGCACTGTAACAGAAACGAAGTGTAAAAATAAACAATTACATGTATTGCACAGGAATTTATTTTACTCTTTATGCACATATCAAAGTACACCCCTACATACAATGCATACATCATTGTGAACGAAATTATGTATGAAAATATATAATATTGCACAATAAATCTTACTCTTGGCCTCAGATCATGTCTAGTTATGCCACCATTCCAGTGGCTACGAGGGACAATTCTCAAAGACTACAATTCAAACATGAAAGGCTTTAGTGCTGACATAAGGGAGGGTGGAGATAATGTATACAGATGGGGAGGAGATAGTGTATGCAGAGGAAACACAGAAAATGTACTGTAACCAGATTTGTTTGAACAATCACATGAAAGTCAATTATGACATATCAACCAGATATTCAGTTACAATAAGAAAAAAACAAATAAGTATAGGGTGTCCCAAAAAGAACTGTACACTTGAAATAATGCCAGACCAACCGACCCTACCCGAGGGGGTCGTTTGCCTGTAGAACAGGGTTTCTTTCTTGGCCTTATGTAATATAATTTTTATCTCCAATAGATAGAATTTCTACTTAATGTAATGTACTGCTTATCTTCGGTAGATAGCATTTCTACCAATGTAAAGTACTACTAATAATCTTCAGTATTTCTACAATAATGTATTGCTATCTTCAGTATATAGCATGTCTACATAACAGAATGCTATCTTCAGTAAATAATATTTCTACAACAATGTATTGCTATCTTCAGTAGACAGCATGTTCATATAACATAATGCTATCTTCAGTAAATAATATTTCTACAACAATGTATTGCTATCTTCAGTAGATAACTTGTTAACCTAACACAATGCTGTCTTCAGTAAATAGTATTTCGACAATAATATATTGCTATCTTCAGTAAATAATATTTCTACAACAATGTATTGCTATCTTCAGTAGATTGCTTGTTAACCTAACACAATGCTGTCTTCAGTAAATAGTATTTCGACAATAATATATTGCTATCTCTAGTAAATAGTATTTCTACAATAATGTATTGCTATCTTCAGTACATGTCTTGTTAACCTAACACAGTGATGTCTTCAGTAAATAGTATTTCGACAATATTGAAATCTCCAGTAAATAATATTTCTACAACAATGTATTGCTATCTTCAGTAGATAGCTTGTTAACCTAACACAATGCTGTCTTCAGTAAATAGTATTCGACAATAATATATTGCTATATCCAGTAAATAATATTTCTACAACAATGTATTGCTATTTTCAGTAGATAGCTTGTTAACCTAATACAATGCTGTCTTCAGTAAATAGTATTTCGACAATAATATATTGCTATCTTCAGTAAATAATATTTCTACAACAACGTATTGCTATCTTCAGTAGATAGCTTGTTAACCTAACACAATGCTGTCTTCAGTAAATAGTATTTCGACAATAGTATATCGCTATCTTCAGTAAATAATATTTCTACAACAATGTATTGCTATCTTCAGTAGATAGCTTGTTAACCTAATACAATGCTGTCTTCAGTAAATAGTATTTCGACAATAATATATTGCTATCTTCAGTAAATAATATTTCTACAACAATGTATTGCTATCTTCAGTAGATTGCTTGTTAACCTAACACAATGCTGTCTTCAGTAAATAGTATTTCGACAATAATATATTGCTATCTCCAGTAAATAGTATTTCTACAATAATGTATTGCTATCTTCAGTACATGTCTTGTTAACCTAACACAGTGTTGTCTTCAGTAAATAGTATTTCGACAATATTGATATCTCCAGTAAATAATATTTCTACAACAATGTATTGCTATCTTCAGTAGATAGCTTGTTAACCTAACACAATGCTGTCTTCAGTAAATAGTATTCGACAATAATATATTGCTATATCCAGTAAATAATATTTCTACAACAATGTATTGCTATTTTCAGTAGATAGCTTGTTAACCTAATACAATGCTGTCTTCAGTAAATAGTATTTCGACAATAATATATTGCTATCTTCAGTAAATAATATTTCTACAACAACGTATTGCTATCTTCAGTAGATAGCTTGTTAACCTAACACAATGCTGTCTTCAGTAAATAGTATTTCGACAATAGTATATTGCTATCTTCAGTAAATAATATTTCTACAACAATGTATTGCTATCTTCAGTAGATAGCTTGTTAACCTAATACAATGCTGTCTTCAGTAAATAGTATTTCGACAATAGTATATTGCTATCTTCAGTAAATAGTATTTCTACAACAATGTATTGCTATCTTCAGTAGATAGCTTGTTAACCTAACACAATGCTGTCTTCAGTAAATAGTATTCGACAATAATATATTGCTATCTCCAGTAAATAGTATTTCTACAATAATGTATTGCTATCTTCAGTAGATAGCTTGTTAACCTAACACAATGCTGTCTTCAGTAAATAGTATTTCGACAATAATATATTGCTATCTCCAGTAAATAGTATTTCTAAAATAATGTATTACTATCTTCAGTAGATAGCTTGTTAACCTAACACAATGCTGTCTTCAGTAAATAGTATTTCGACAATAATATATTGCTATCTCCAGTAAATAATATTTCTACAACAATGTATTGCTATCTTCAGTAGATAGCTTGTTAACCTAACACAATGCTGTCTTCAGTAAATAGTATTTCGACAATATATCGCTATCTTCAGTAAATAATATTTCTACAACAATGTATTGCTATCTTCAGTAGATAGCTTGTTAACCTAACACAATGCTGTCTTCAGTAAATAGTATTTCGACAATAATATATTGCTATCTCCAGTAAATAATATTTCTACAACAATGTATTGCTATCTTCAGTAGATAGCTTGTTAACCTAACACAATGCTGTCTTCAGTAAATAGTATTTCGACAATAATATATTGCTATCTCCAGTAAATAGTATTTCTACAATAATGTATTGCTATCTTCAGTAGATAGGATGTCTACATAACATAATGCTTTCTTCAGTAGATAACATTACTACAATAATGTATTGATATCTTCAGTACATAGTATGTTTACATAACATAACGCTATCCCAGTAGATAGTATTTCTACAATAATTTATTGCTTTCTTTAGTAGATAGCATGTTAACAAATCACTATGCTATCTTCAGTAGATAGTATTTCTACAATAATGTATTGCTATCTTCAGTAGATAGCATGTCTACATAACATAATGCTATCTTCTGTTAATAGGATTATACAATAATGTATTGCTATCTTCAGTACATAGTATGTTTACATAACATAACATTAGATAGCTTGTTAACCTAACACAATGCTGTCTTCAGTAAATAGTATTTCGACAATAATATATTGCTATCTTCAGTAAATAATATTTCTACAACAATGTATTGCTATCTTCAGTAGATAGCTCGTTAACCAAACACAATGCTGTCTTCAGTAAATAGTATTCGACAATAATATATTGCTATCTCCAGTAAATAATATTTCTACAACAATGTATTGCTATCTTCAGTAGATAGCTTATTAACCTAACACAATGCTGTCTTCAGTAAATAGTATTTCGACAATAGTATATTGCTATCTCCAGTAAATAATATTTCTACAACAATGCATTGCTATCTTCAGTAGATAGCTTGTTAACCTAACACAATGTTGTCTTCAGTAAATAGTATTTCGACAATAATATATTGCTATCTTCAGTAAATAATATTTCAACAACAATGTATTGCTATCTTCATTAGATAGCTTGTTAACCTAACACAATGCTGTCGTCAGTAAATAGTATTTCGACAATAATATATTGCTATCTCCAGTAAATAGTATTTCTACAATAATGTATTGCTATCTTCAGTAGATAGCTTGTTAACCTAACACAATGCTGTCTTCAGTAAATAGTATTTCGACAATAATATATTGCTATCTCCAGTAAATAGTATTTCTAAAATAATGTATTGCTATCTTCAGTAGATAGCTTGTTAACCTAACACAATGCTGTCTTCAGTAAATAGTATTTCGACAATAATATATTGCTATCTTCAGTAAATAATATTTCTACAACAATGTATTGCTATCTTCAGTAGATAGCTTGTTAACCGAACACAATGCTGTCTTCAGTAAATAGTATTTCGACAATAATATATTGCTATCTCCAGTAAATAGTATTTCTACAATAATGTATTGCTATCTTCAGTAGATAGGATGTCTACATAACATAATGCTTTCTTCAGTAGATAACATTACTACAATGTTGTATTGATATCTTCAGTACATAGTATGTTTACATAACATAACGCTATCTCAGTAGATAGTATTTCTACAATAATTTATTGCTTTCTTTAGTAGATAGCATGTTAACAAATCACAATGCTATCTTCAGTAGATAGTATTTCTACAATAATGTATTGCTATCTTCAGTAGATAGCATGTCTACATAACATAATGCTATCTTCTGTTAATAGGATTATACAATAATGTATTGCTATCTTCAGTACATAGTATGTTTACATAACATAACGCTATCTAAGTAGATAGTATTTCTACAATAATGTATTGCTTTCTCACAATGCTATCTTCAGTAGATAGTATTTCTACAATAATATATTGCTATCTTCAGTGAACAGCATGTTTTGCTATCTTCAGCAAATAGTATTTCGACAATAATATGTTGCTATCTTCAGTAAATAGTATTTCTACAATAATGTATTGCTATCTTCAATAGATAGCATTTCTACAATAATATCTTGCTATCTTCAGTAGATAGCATGTATACATAACATAATGCTTTCTTCAGTAGATAGTATTTCTACAATAATGTATTGCTATCTTCAGTAGATAGGATGTCTACATAACATAATGCCATATTCAGTAGATAGCATTTCTACATTAGTATGTATCATTATCTTTAACCCTAACCTTCCGCCTTGCCTTTAAAACAAAACAAGGATTTGGGAGAAGATGAACAAATGAATTGCCGCTCCTCGACCGGGAATTGATCCAGGGACCTTGGCCCTCCGGACACGGATCCGCCGGCTATGAGCTTCACGTTCGCGCAGTATATTGCGCTCACTGCAAAGGCTCGTTCGATTACGTCATCGAAAACCGTCCATGCGTGCGCTGGGAGATAGGTTGGGTCATGGTTTTTCTTGGTATTTGGTTATAGGGTTATGGTTTATATAAATATATAGCATGAGCACGTGTGGTCCAGTGGATCAGAAGCAAGTCTCACGATCATAGGTTTGTGAGTTCGAGCCCCACTGCGGTCAACGTGTTTGTATCCTTGGGCAAGGTACTTAGTCTCAATTGTCCCGTGGTTCGGAAAGTCACGTAAAGCCGGTGGTCCCGTGTATTCAGACGCTTCACCCTGAACACGTTAAATAGTCACAGACCTTATCGTTAAGAGTAGGGGATCATCCCGGTCCTGTTACTTGTGCATTTAAGGTAGTCACAGTCGTTGTACTGATAGGACCCTGCGCCATAATAGGCTGCAACCGTGGTTCTGACTATCCTAGGAATAAATTGTAAAGCGCTTTGAGATGTATGTATGTAAAAAGCGCTATATAAATGCCGTGTATTATTATTATTATTATTTACATAATGTAATGTAGCTGCTAGCATGACTTTCCACCGGGGGTTGATGTTCATGTGTGTCGCAGCTCTAATGTACTGGTCATATAGTAGTATTGCTTTATTCCGTAATAATAAGAGTGATTCAAATCATGTCTTGGCCAGTTCACCCCTCGCTAGTCTAGTGGTTCACTTACATACTTTACAATGCACAGGTCCATGGTACGATTCCCACTAGGACCACTTTTTCAACTGATTTATTTCCTTTTGTAAAAGTTGGGTTAGAACATAGACGGTAACCGTCTATGGTTAGAAATAGGTCCACGAAGTGTGTAGTTCCTAGTCAACCCCGGGTGGGAAGTCACTGTGGATATTTCCATCTCTGCATATCTATATACATAATGTAATGTACTGGTTATCTTCAGCAGTTAGCAAAATACTTGCATAATGTTATGTCCTGCCATCTTTCTACAAAATGTATTGCTATCTTCACTAAATAGTATTTGTACATAATTTATTAGATAGCATTTTTATACTATAGTTTACCGCTATCTTCCATAGATAGTATTTGTACATAATGTAATGTATTGCCATCTTCAGTAGATCAACATAATTGCCATCTTCAGTAATATACATAAATGATGTCAGTGGCGTACCCAGCTTTTGGAAACTGGGGGCCCCAACCATAGTTGTACCGACGAAAGGCATGATGTACCGACAATTTTTTTTACAGACTCCCAAAAAAAAATCGCATGGTCAAAATCGCAAATCTACCGACGGAGGGTCGTTTTTACCGAGGGGGACCAGGGCCCCCCTGGACCCCCCCCCCCCCCCCCCCACCCTGGGTACGCCACTGAATGATGTTAAGTACTGCTATTTTCATTTCTACATAACTGGATTTTGTGGAGGGAACAGTCACATGTTAATGGGAAATTTATATAGCTTTTACTTGTCATATGGGCAGTTCCGTAATTAGGTAACCCAAATTGAAAAAATTGAAAAAATTGAAAAAATTGAAAATTGTCGAAATAACCTAATTTATGCATCATATCAAAGGTTATGGGTTGTAGTTTCATGATAAAATTTGGAATTTTACCTAACATTCTCGGTTTGGCTGATTTTGAGGTTGTTGCGGACGTACAGGGCATTTTTGAGTGGAAATCGCACCATGGAAGTGCAATTATTTCCATGAATGAACTAAGGCAAGTATTACAAATTGATACAATCAATACAACAATGAACATGTGTTATGTATCATATAAAATAGTGACTTAAAATGACCAAATATTTAAGAATTATGCCTTTTGGATTGAATTTGGTACCTTCTGTTGCGGACGTACACTTCCCAAAGGCTGCCACTTTTAACCACTCCGTTCAATACTTTGGCAATGTTGGAAACCAATGAATTAAGTATTTTTCTAAAGCTGATGATTCATACTTAATGCTTAAAACTTATTTTGTTCTGTATCTGTTTACATATTTAATACATGGTCTCTTGAAGTGTGAATTATTTCACAGATGTACGTCCGACACACTAATATGTACGTCCGCAACGGATAAACATCGGTCAATTTTAACTTAAAGATAAAGGTTCTGATAATTTTCTCTGTTTGTTTTCTTTAGGTTTGTCCCTCTCCCTTTTCATTACAGACCTGAACACTTCAGAGAACTTTTGATAGGAATACAGGTGTACGTACGTCCGCAACGGAGGGTTTTCACACCATATCTCATTAACCGAAAATGGTACAGCAAAGGAATTTTCAGGTTTTATACTCCTACTAGAGATACTTGAAACCCAGGTGTTAACAATCAAGCAACTGCTATAGTTTAGATTTTGCAAGCCCTCAAAGTGTCTGAAATGTACGTCCGCAACTACGGAATTGCCCATATATAACCACATTTGTGATGCAGCACAACAAAAGGGGTACTTTGCAGCTGTGTGTTTTTAGATGAAAACAGACAGAAAAAAGAAGAAAATATTCAGAATTTAGGAGTCATTTTCGCTCGTAAAAATATGAATGCCTTGATCAATTTTGTATCAATTTGGTGTCATTGTAAAGCTCGGAAAATGCTCAGAGAGAAATAATAATAATGAAATTAAAATTGACTTCACCTGCAAGTCCCCCCCCCCCTCTTTTATGTGCTTCATCATATTTACAAATACATGATTTAAAGTGAAGACAATGTTATGATGTTCATACATAACTTTACCTAATGAATACTTCACATACGTCCTGATAACCTTTACATCTGATGACCCTAACACCTGATGACCCTAACACCTGATGACCATAACACCTGATGACCATAACACCTGATGACCCTAACACCTGATGACCCTAACACCTGATGACCATAACACCTGATGACCCTAACACCTGATGACCCTAACACCTGATGACCATAACACCTGATGACCCTAACACCTGATGACCCTAACACCTGATGGCCCTAACACCTGATGACCCTAACACCTGATGACCCTAACACCTGATGACCCTAACACCTGATGACCCTAACACCTGATGGCCCTAACACCTGATGACCCTAACACCTGATGACCCTAACACCTGTGGAATGTTGTCAACATTATAATTACATGCATAAATAAACCCTTTAACCACACCTGTCTCAGTCTCCTATTTCAGGCCTTAAATATAAAAGGTTTGACCTTTATAATTATGAACCTAACACCTGTGGAATGTTGTCAACATTATGAGAATGGCATGCATAAATAAATGCTTTAACAACACCGTCTCAGTCTCCTATTTCAGGCCGTACAAAATAAATTGTTTGGTTGTCTGCCATATCTTGCTCATAGAGTGGGAAGAGTGGGTGGAAAAGTTTTTAAAGAGAATTGGCAATTACTTCGTAAAGTAACCATAAGGCCTTTAAATATTGTATTATTTTGATTTGATAATTTCAAGATGTACAACCATTAAGAATTTTCAATTTTTTAAAAGAAAGAAAATAAGTTTTCTTGAATTCAGAAAATTAGGGTAAGTATTCTTTCTGCAGCGAAAATTTGAAAAAAATCTTAAATTATAAAGGTGCAGACGGTGGATTACAAACAAACAATATTATTTTGGCATACTTTGGCCTACAGAGGCTACTGCTTTAATGTTACATTGTGAAACACATCGTCTAGGTATAAATACATTGCACACATTGCACAACTGGGACTGTCAAAAACCGTTTCCCTCATATGGAAATTTATAAATTAAAAAAAGGAACAAAATATTAAGTGATTCAAATGTAATATTTATATATTTTCTGTGGGTCGTTATTCTAATAGTTGATTTCATTGTGAAAGTGCAGCAAGTGAGTGAGAACATTGTCGATGTTGCTCATGTTTTTGTATACATTTTTTTTTTTTAATTCTAAAGAAGAAAATGTGCAGCCATTTACTAGTAAATCAAAAATAAATATTTACATTTTCTAATATTAAAAGGTTCAAAATAATGTCATGATGATCATTTTACGGATGAGTGGAATCAGGAATCTTAAGATTCTGATAAAATTATCTAGTTTTTCAACCTATTGTATTTAATTTATACACAATGGTGTGTGCGATTCACAATGGTGTATGTATATATTTTCCGAATAAATAAGTCAAGTATGGATGTAATAGTGATATTTACGTTTGTGTTGGTTTTTGTGAATCACTGAATTGTGTTGATGCATTCCTTGATATACTGAGTAGTGACTGAATATTAGCATTCTCATAATATACAAGCTTAATCCTACATGCCTCTACAGGAATGTCCCCACCTATACGAATGCGCTTATCTACATCATAGCACATACTATCAGCTGTCACACATTCCTTAACAAGGGCACTACAATGGCAATCAATAGTGGCATAGATCTCAATTTTTGTCAGTCTTGCGCAATGGTGGATGTGTGTAAATAATGTGTGCAATGCATTATTACCTATGGGATTGCCTGTTAAAAACAACCCCTTGAGACATGTTGCATCGGGTAGGATATCACACAATAGTGTAATGTGTCTATCCTCCAATGCAGCATCCTGTAGTATAAGGAATCTAAGGTGAGGTATAATACCACCCATGTGACTAAAAGCATCACCTACATAAGTATCAAAAAGATTAATGTGTGTAAGTGTCTTGTTAGGAGACTGAGATAAATGTTCGAATATCACACTAAAATCTAATCTACTGCGTGCATGCCATACTGTTAATGTAGATAATTTAGACAGTGCAGCTATACTCTCACCAAGGTGTGTCATGCTAGTCTCACTTGCTTCGCCCGTGTCATACGCACTGAATTTAATTATAGCACCAGATACACTTGGCATGCACCTAAGTGTATCAGATATTACATCCAGTGATGCAAAGGTGTGATGATAAAACACAATATTCTGGATATTGCACAATGATGACCTACCATATGATGTCACAAATCGTTGGAATATTGGCAGTGACTGTGGGTTGTACATGCTCAATCTATTAAACATAATGAGGTCCCTAAATGGCTTAATGAGGTCCTTGTTGTTTAAGTGATCACATTCATTTAATAGATTGAGCACTGGCAGGATGTTGTATGTTGATTTACCAACACAAATTTCACAACAATTGTTCTCAGTGCCATATTTAATACAGCCAGCTATTGCATGTTTGATAATGTTGATAGCTGTATTGATAGCTGCATTTTGACCTGGGAACTTACTGCACAGTAGTCCACAACAAAACAACAACACTTCCTGCTTACTCAACACTGCATCCCAACTATCTAGAGATTCTACGAAAGTGCTCAATATATCAGGCATGTTGACTAAAAAAAAAGCAGCACAATATTCTTGAAAAGATTTATGGAAGAATGATATTGACTTTTCAATTCTTAAATCTACAAGTTGCTTTTCCTCGGTTAACAACCCTAAATTTAAACCAGTTTCAGCCATCAATTCACTCTTTTTAAACACTAGCCTTTCATCCTTGATTCCTTTGAATGCAATTTTTCCTATTTTCATCAGTTCATTATGCTCATCTCCACGATATTTATGTTTATCACAATACCTGTCCCAAATTGCACGAACAAACTGAAAGTACAGATTGGTTTGCTGCTCCGGTAAATTCTTATTCTGCCGCCACATCCAGCAAATCAACATTAGCATCACAGGTATCTTCGTTAAATTGATTAGGGTATCAGATGTTTTTAAATGATTATACAGGGCTAGTGCCTCACCTTTTAATTCAGCTTGATAAGTTTTCCCCCTCTCTTTGTCACATTTCCCTCCAACAATTTCACTTTCACTCTTTTCATAATTTACATTATCACTCGCTTCTTTAATGTCTCTGTCACTTCTTTCGACTTGGAAGAATTTACCAATGTATTTTTTCACACTTTTCTCAGAAAACCCTGTCAGTTTTACAACAGTGTATTTTGCCTGAACCTTTCCTAACGATTTATGCGGACGAGATGTTACGATGACACAACTTGATGGTTGTTTTTTACTGATAAGTAAATTTTCTATATCATGTTCTGATTGTTTTTCAGGATCTACATGATCTAGAACTGACTCATCCCAACCATCAAGCAGTATCAATATTTTATCTTGGTTTGATGTTATGTAATTGCGTAAAATATTCACGTTTATACTGGTCTCTGGCATCTGCCGGAAAACTTCATCTAGCAAACTACAGTTGTGTTCCTCTCCAGAAGCTCCCTTTCTTAAACAATAATGTTTTGCATTATTACAGGAATGAAGATTTCTCATTCTAAGATGGAATACTAGCTCATATTTAGCAAGTGAGGGAAGATCCTTTGACCAGGAATAGGCTATTTTGGACATCAGGCTGGTCTTACCACTGCCTGCTTCACCTAGGACTAGAACTCTGGTAGCAAACTTATCTTTTTTAGTCGGGTGTTTTAAAGTTACTAAGTCTTCATATTTCTCTAGCTTCTTCGGTTCCTTATCCCTCCTTTCGTTCGTTGCCAGCTCCAGGTCTACAAAGATATCATCAATAAGCTTCATCTCATGATACTCCTCCAGCCAGGGTAACAGAGGGAGCTGTCCCATTTCATCCTGGTAGTATTCCTTAAGGTCATCTCTGAATTTAAGGATCTCTGGACATGTCTTTGGATCACCTGATGACAACATTTAACATACAGCATAATATTAGATAAATGTTTCAATTTATTTATGGTAACTATAGGGTATAATGCTCATCTCTTTTATAGCAGAACTATATGTTTTAAAAATAAATAATAAGACACCACTTTGAAGTAATGAAGTGCTTTGTTCATAACTCAATATTAATATTTATCAAATCGGGAAAATGATACAAAAATATTGTAAGGTAAAATTAAAATTGGTATTTTTTAACTGAACAGTCTAAATGGCACTCACATTAAAAGGTTGGCCCTTTGCAGCTTAAAATGTATAATTTTATAGGTTAGAGCGTTGCATCACTCATAAAACAGTCATGTCCATACACAAATGCTTCAATTACAGCCACTTTTTAAACCAATGAAAATTTAGGTATTTTGAATAACTTTAATTAAACCATATTATAAATGTGAGGACATTATACTTGATTGAAGCATCCCTACATGTAAAGATATCTATCTCAATCCCTTCCTTTATAACATGTCACAGATAATTTCTCGATTATACTAATAGGCTTCTAAGTCTGGCTCATACAGTTTGTAATTTGTAAACATAAACTTACAAGGCTCATTGACAACTGGGTGCGTTTCCTCTGTCCTCTTCATTCTTTTAGATGTTGATGGACCATCAAAGGCTATGGTAAAGAAGAAAGACGTAAAGTGGACAATACATGTCAATTCATGTAGTTATGTAAATCCGAGGGTCACCAAAGCTTTAGTAATACACCACAACATGAGATTTTAAAAGGGCTGTTACAGGGGGACGGGGTTAGTGACTAGAATTTTAAAAAACACCGAACATACAAAAATGCTTCCTTTCACTGGCTACTCTTATCTACTACTCAAACAACAACTGGATATGTTTTCTATGTTGGCTTCATCAGCGGTGAATCTTGAAGGTGACTATCATAAACTCACCAAGCAATGTCTTTGGACTGCGGAGGTCAGCTGCAAATTACCCTAGAACTCGAGTTATTAAGCAAACAGGCTCATCCAATAAACTTGCTATTGGTAAAGAGTGTGAACTTACAAGGCTTATTGACAACTGGGTGTGTTTCCTCCTTTGTCCTCTCCTTTCCAGGTGTTAATGGATCTTCAAAATAAAAAAATAAAAATAAAAATGGAACACAATTATACGGAGGTCAGGGTTGGCCGGGTTTTTTCCGGGGCGGTAAATATTAGCAGTAAATACGGCCAAGCAAATGTTGGCCAAAACAGGAAAAACTCCACTTATAACACTAATACACAAATGTGACACCTCCGTGAAGAGGTGTTAATGTTCCTTTGGTTAATTTTCGTTGTTGATATTTTAATAGAGCTTGCTAAGTGCCACAATAATCTGAAATTTGAGCTTGATCGGTGGTACGGTTCAATAGATAAAATATAAATGCTACAAAGCTGACATTTTTGAAGCTTGTTAGTTATAGTGTTTAGACAATTTCCCGTATTGCATAATTAATTATACTTAAATATCTAAGGAAGCTTTAAGTCATTAAAAAATGGGGCTAATTAATTTCCCCTGATCAATTTTTCAAGTTCATGCACTTAACTAAATGTTTTGCCACTTGGTGTATGTTGGTTTATACAACTCCTTATTTTTCTGTGCTGCGGGAATCTACTGGAGTTGTCAATAACAATTTAGAGCAAAAACAATAAAGTTTATGAGAGCGCATGCGCATCGTGAACTCATTTGCTTACTGAGCAGGACATTGCTTGGGTATCTGATCGGCGTCATTCTGCCATAGCGATCGTGAGCAGAGCCAATCAGCGATCGCGACTTCGGAACCGCGAAAATGTGCTTTGCAATGCTACTACATTCAGTGGTTGATAATTGTTGTTAGCTTCGATACGAGAGGTCGACATTAAAAGCAAGTAACAAAAAATACAGAAAATTAGGGAGTCAAACAAAAGACAAAAAAGAAGAAAATAAAATAGACTGACGTCTGTTGGCCGAAAAATAATACACAAAAAAAGAATTTCAAAATGACTTACAATGTTTATATCTGTTGAACCGTACACCTGATTCACCTCTAGTAAAATACTTTTTTGTTGTACTCAACTAGCTCTACCATATACTTCAATATTAATTTGTGTTTTTTCTAGTTATAGGAACATCCTTAAATGTCGGCAGGATATCATCAAGGCTGTAATGGGCCTGGACTTTTAGTCGTTTAAGCACATCGTTGGCACTGTTTATTTGTGGGTATGAGCATTGAAGTGATGCAACGAATGCTGAGCTTAACCCCTTCAATATTGATAACTATGGCAGTGTCCATAGGATGTTTACCATATCCAGATAATTGGTTCCCATAATTCCTAGCGTGTGTGTCAAGAACTTGGCAGCATGCAGACGTAATACACAACTTTAGTGGGTTATCTTTATTATTGGTTCTACAACAATAACTACACAAGAAATATTCTTTGCCATAAGTACTAACATTTTCTGGAGAAGTCAAATGCTTAAATCCCATTGGAAGATATCAAAAGGAAGTTAGCCGACTGTTCATGTTCATAGTGAAACTGGGTGAACATAGGGGAGGTATGGATTTGTAGGTTTGAATTATGTTACCCATGCAGCTCTTTAGTCATGTCTTTATAACCAGATTTCTGATGAGTTTGGGCCTTTCAGGAATGAACAGATGTCAACCTCTTTCCCCAATCCCCACCAACACTTATCTTATCATCATCAACAGTTAGTTTTTAATTAATGGAGGGATAGGTTTATTCATGTAGGATTCATAAGGTAGGGTGTGTTTACTTGTGGTCCTGGTTGATAACAAAACATATAATCGAGGAGAGTGATCAAAATAGGCATTGTTTGTCAGGAGCCAACTCTGTGACTCCTGGCCCTATATCCACTGCAGTGCATCAGTTGCAATCTCAGAGTGCTCCCTCTTTGGGCCCCATTCAACAAGGATTTGTAAATTTGGAATAATACTACAAAAGTGTGTTTTAATTTGTAGAAAGGCCAGATTACATAGAACCAACCGAGTACACCGAGAGACAAGCCCTCCATGTTGCATCTATGAAAGTACTTTTAAAACAAGGGGAAAATATCAATCATGGTTTACAGGTTCGCAAGTTAAAGAGGTTTGACTTTGAGGATACCATAAAAATTGCAGTCTAATTGAAGAGAGCGCTTTTAAACAATAACAACATCCCACATTAGTAATTAGGTTGGATATCAATGTTTTGGTTGTTTTACTTTATGATGAGAGTGTTTGTACAATTCCATAAACAGTCAAATTTACTCACTCATGTTCCATTTTCTTTTCAGTTCATCTAATGATGCTTTACTACAGTCTCGACACCTCTCTATAGCCTCTAACAATGTACGCCTTGTAGCTTCTTCTCCTTTTCTATTACGCCACAGATAAATGAGATTCATTGTCTGTTTCTTAGGACTATGCATATCACTTAGTTTGCCATTTTGGATGTCTACATGTGTAAGACCAAGTCGTATGCACACCTCCTCTACGTGTGTGAATGGGAAAGTCTCTACGATGTCTAAAACATCTACATCTGACACTTCTGTATGAATTATAAGAATGGATACAATTTAATAAAGTTTGAAATAGTACAAAAACATTATAATTGCTCTCTACTCATAACTTTTATATATTTTAATTTTAATTAGTTATTATTAGTATTAGTTAGACCTGTTGGAATGGTAGTTTCTACTCCGAGTTTCATGCTTGTGCGATCATCGGACCACTAACTAAATTAGTTCGTATCTATTTTTATATGATGATGCAATAGCAGATGAAACATTGTCACCGGAACCTTAAAAGTCCACTGATTTCGAAGATACCAAAATATCCAAGAATTGGGAATTTCTTTTTAAAATAATATACAGCTTTTGTGTCCGTACGGAACGACCATGTAAACAAACAAACAGACAAACAAACAAAATTGAGGGTAACAACTGGAATTATAGGAATGTACTTCCCAGATGAACATCTGATTTTGTTCATAAGGGTAGATTTTTAGGGGGAAATCAATCATTTGGTTATCACATAGTGTGTTCAACATACCGCCCTCATTGGATTTCCTAGGCTGCACTTGATATATCTTTGGCTTAGGTTTAGTTTGATCTATAATACTTGTTTATCAACAGTTTATTGTTTATTAACAGTTTATTAACTATTTAGAATAATTGATATCTTTGAGAAAAATGTAATTATTAAAGATGTATGAAAAAATGATAGAACAAACTAATTAATATTTTTCTTGGAATGTATACACTGTAGACATATGGAAAATGATGTTTTGATGATTTGTATTGGCATTTTGGCAGTGTAGTTGTTGATTTATATACAGGCTTCAGCCGCTTCATTCGTATCGAGCAATACACACAGCTTTGACGTGACACATCTTTGATTTGGTTTTAGTCTGGTATAACAATTGAGTATCTCCCATGTCCTTCTAGTACATAGTGTACACAAAGAGTTGATTCTTTGTGCATCGCAGGTTCAACTTACCTCCGAGACTTGATTCCTTGCTAGAATGCGCTTGATAGATATTCGTCTGGTTTCCATGCACAATGAATTGGTCTGGTCTCACACCCGTATAACTTACCGGGAGATTTTGTCCCAAGGTTGCTAGGTCCACATTTCCTATTAAAATAATGTGATCATTGTCATTGTTAGATTCCATCCCACATTATCACTGACTATAAGACCAAGCAAATACTTTTACAAGTTATTATGAACACAAAAAAAGGGGTATAATGACAAGTCAAACAATACATATTATTTTGGTAAAATTGCATATTTATTTAAAATGTTTATGACGTGATCACCATGCGTTAGCTTAGTGTAATTACTTAAGGTTTTATTGTATGTTATGATTATTATAGTTGTTAGTTCAAGCAGGGAGGTGTTCCAGTGGCCATTTATGTATTTGTATCTATGTTACGATAGTTAATCAGTTCCAAACTGGTGAATCTATTTGCAGCAGCGAATGCATTCGAGCAATGGTGTGCATGAACGCAGCAGGTTTGCAATGCATCATATGCGTGACGCACTATCAAGAAGATTTCTTCGTGTGCAGTCCAGCATGCTTATCATCACTACAGTGCCAACAGGGCTTCCCCACAAACAATCAGTACCAAACATGTGTTGAAGTACAAAAGGGCTGTCATACCTAAAGCGATCAGACCTTGTGATTACATTGTGCTGAAATACGTATATTATCAAGTATCAAAGCACCAAGCCAAACACATTAGGACTCTAAGAACCGATTGGTGATGCAGTGGACACTGGCTAGGGCAGGAGAGGGTGTGCTTGATTCCACTCTGCCGCATCAAGCCAGCGCTGGCATTGCGCTGACAAAGTATAAAAGTAAGATATGAATAACATGCAGGAGGAGCGCGGACAACTGTCAAATATGGTCAAATCTTTAAAACAAGGTATCTCTCATGATAAAAATGTTTTGTTTACAAATCCAATATCTACTCACATGACTAGACAGTTTCGTCTTCCCGTTCGGAAGACTTCTTCGGTAGTGACTTGATCCACGTGTTTACAAAATCCCTTGTCACTCTTGTGACAAAGCCTATGTTGGTGAGACAGTTTGGAACAAGGTTGAATGAACATAAGAAAGACGCCAAGAAAGTTAGCGACAAAAAGTTCACGAGAGCCAACAGAAAAGATTCCACGACGGAACAACATAAATCAGCGGTCACCGATCATATAGCACAAGAGAATCACACCATCGACTGGGAAGGGGCATCAATCCTCGATAAAGACTATGATAAACATTAGCGATGGATAAGAGAATCCATTTGGATACGAAGGCAGGGGGCCAAAATCAGTAACCGCGACGAGGGTATTTATTCTCTAAATCATGTATACGATCCACTGTTAACAACACCTGAGCTTCCTGTGAACGAGAGTGTAAGCAAAACTCGCGGGAAAAACAAGTGGATCAAGTCACTACCGAAGAAGTCTTCCGAACGGGAAGACGAAACTGTCTAGTCATGTGAGTAGATATTGGATTTGTAAACAAAACATTTTTATCATTTCAATCTACAATCCTGATAAACTTATTCAAAGAAAAAGGTATCTCTCAGTATGTATCTATAAAAATTAAAAAAATAATTTAAAAAATATCGATTACTTTTTCCTTACCACGATCTTTGAGCTCAGGATCACTGATTTGTTGAGGTTTGTTGATTTTTGTGATAGAGATGTTCTGGTTCCCTTTAGAAATGAACTGATTACCACTGACATTGTATTGTCTCTTTACAATGGTTTGATCACCCGATACGTCGTGTAGTGTCATTATTTTGGTTTGGTCCCTCATATTGGTTTGGTTGCCTGTAATAAAAAGGTTGGTGATTTTTATTCATACGCTCTTAATAGTAGTGTCGAACCAATCAGAAACCAAGACACTAAAATACGCTCGAATGCATTGAAAGTGTCTTATGCAATCCGCGTGTGCGCTGTCCAATGCGCGCGCCACGAAGTGTTAGCAAACTTGTTAAACTTATTAAGCAGTGGACTATAATAGGTATGAGGCATTTGACGCGATTGTTTTTGACTCCGGGGGGGTAGGGGCACTTGTATACGAAGGTGGCTATCATGCTCATGTATGCCCTCTGAAAATGGACCCTAAACAAGTATTTCTCTCATGCGCCACAAACACCCAAACATGTATTTTACCATTTTTTCCTACCCTAAACAAGTATTTTTTTTAAAAGCCACCCCAAACAAGTATGCAGCCATTTTTCATACCTTAAACAAGTTTAAACATTTTGTTTGTTATCATACCTAAACATACAATCACTATTTTGATTACTGGGGGAATGTTTAATGTTCCATTTGAAATAGTTCCCTCAACACGTATTGGAAGTTCTCAAAACATACCCTTTTTGCCGATATTTACCGTTCTTGATACATCGCCTTTCCGTGAAAAACAACCCTTTTTACGCGTTTTTTTAAACGAGCATGATATTCACTTTCATATACAAGTGGCCCCGGGTTTTGACTTGGACGTGTTTGGGGAATGAGGCATTTGACGCGATTGTTTTTGACTTGGACGTGTTGGGGGAATGACATTTCCATGGATCGGCTCTGAAGAAAATGAACAGTTTCCCGGATCTGTAACCATTGTGAAATATGTGACACAGCATAACATTATCGTAGTAGTGTCACACGTACCTTAAAATCAGTTGGGATATAAATCATGGATTATGGATGAACGTATCGGTATGGAGCTAGAAGGGTCTTTTGGTTAAACGACTTCAATGTTACTGTTTGTTACTAATACAGTTTCAATTTAATTTTCATTACTTACTTGATATTTTCAAAGCCACTTCTTTCATCTTGAGCTTCAAATAGGGTGATGGACGGTAGTCTTGAGAAGAACAGGTAGGATATACATTTGCAGGAACTTTAATTAAACACACACATAAAAAAAAATCATGAATTGCGCCAACATTTCAAGTTTAAGGGTAAATCAATTGAAAATCCAAATGTGACATTCACTACCCAAGAGACCACAGATTGTGGGCGCAACTTCGGTGAACTTTACTACCAGTAGGCCTGTATAATACCATGGATAAGTTCTGGATATCTGATTTATCATATTCTTAGTAAATGTGATATTATTTTCCAGACCGTGTCATTATTTATTTCCGGCATATAATTGATCTCCTACCGATACCTACCTGACCTACACATGGGACTACGCCGGACCTTATATTAGCAGTAGGCCTACTCATCCAGTTCCTTTGATCCATACGAACAAACAACAAATCTAGACAATCGAGTCGTTTTGTCATTTGAACCATGTGTAAAATATCCCCCATAGCAAACAGAAAGACACCCTCTTTGATGTTTCTTATTATGCTTATGATGTGATCATTCCAAAATCTTTTAAAACAAAGTCTCAAAATATACCCTACCTCAATATGTGCAATACTGTAGGCTTAGCAATAATAATTCTTACATCGTTGTATTAGTGCATTGCTAGAAATGTCTTATTGTAGGATAATTTTAGCATTATTTCGAAATTCTACCCTTAACATTTTCTTTTTAATTTGATAAAACAGTTATTTTGTCTTTGAAAATAAGAGTAGATTTTTATAGCATCTCTGAAAACAGCAAACACAAAACTTCAAAAGTTAGAAATATCTTAACAGTACCTAGACTTCTATAGTGCCATTCGTAAATGTGGCCCAACATCAAAGGTTGTTGATTCCTTGATGAAACATCACCAACTATCCTTTGAATGGCTTGGTCACCGGTTGCTTGAGGGGAACTTGTCACTACCAGAATATCTCTCTTAAGTATATGAGCCATGGCTACTAGGACAACTGCATCGGCCCATTCACCCTCATTGGACATGGTTTGTAAGTAGGAGTTCCAATCAGGTTGTGTAGCTTGGAAGTCAATGATGCCGTCTTGACCCTAAGAGATATGTAAATATATATAATCCGGGATTAAAACATGTTTGTGTCATGCTTGAAAACAAAAATGTGAAATCTTTTTTTTATTTTGGAGTTGTGATCATAGCATTTAGAACTGCCTCAAGTCATCTGTATTGATGGTTATATCAAGTGTAAATAATATTTTACAATAAATATCAATTCATATACCACAAAAGACTATTAGAATATCTTTTTTAAAACATCTTGAGACCATTTTGATTTTGTTCAAAATACAAGAACAATGGATAGTTATGTCGAAAACCTACAACAATTTTTTGTAACAGATCGTTACCAAATCGAGCAATCGGGCTCTTAGATATCTGCACCGGAAATGCAATTCCAAATCAGGTGAGACTGCACTTTTGCTTAAGTTCTGATTTTTATTAAACGCAACAAAAGACATTGTAAATGCATTCAAATCTTACTTATTTCAATATTGCCTTCAGTCAATAAAAGATAGAGTTATATTTTATTTGTAGCATGATGTATACATGCTGGGTAGGGCAATGGCTAGCATAAGACTCGTGTCTCCTCAATAGTCCAAAACTGTGCCCATCTAAACCTTGGTAAAAAATACCCGGCTCTAGTGTCGTTCTCGCAGCTTGGTACCAGAGCGAGGCAATGGCATGTTTTACCATCTACATGTCTAGGTCTTTAACTCACCTGAATGCTTGGGTGTTCCCGGAGAAACCCAACCACATCTCTTCTAAGCTGAGCGGCTGATTCAGCAGGACACCCCAAAAGAGACAACTGATCAAACACAGCGTGAAAGAAGCAGTTGCCATCTGCCGGGGTATTGCCATGGTAGGCAAGGCTGTGTTCCCTGCAATTATGGAGCAAGCGCTGCTCAGCTGCACTTGCAGTGGTGTGGGATGAAATCCACTGTGGGGCGTCGACTATTTCAGCTGGGTCAAAGTATGTACGACCTATAATGAAAAGGTATAAACAGGGCAATTATAACATTGGTTATAAAACATGAAATAATAATGCAGATTGAAATTAGTGTGGTAGCCTATAGGGAAGAAGAACAAGACGTTTTCAAAAAAAGTACACTTTTTTCTTGTTTTGTAAGAAAATGGTTACACAGACAAACAATTCAAGATGGCTGCCAAGACTGATGCCAAATCACAGTATTTATTAAGCGCATTGTTTTAATAACATAGTAATATTATTTTCATCGACAACAATCAATGGTACTAAACTTTCAAATTAAAGATGATGGCATTCAAAATCAAGAATCGGGTATTTCTTTGAAAACTATTCATGTGCAAGCATATATTAATCACCAAAAGCACATTGTATATGTACGCTGATGTCACTGGGGTGTATAAATAGGAATATTGTCCCTCAGATTATATAACTGATTTCTTTAACCTTGTCACATATAATTAATAAAACAAGTTCATTAATAATGACCTTACCTGATGGACTTTGTGCCATAATGCTGCTTTGTTATTGTGTTATCTACGATGTAGAAAGATATGCCACCAAATTGCAGACGAACTTATGGATCTAAAATGAGTTGAAATATGTATATTTTACATTTATTAGTGCAGTAGTGTTTTACGGAGGGGTTATCAGTAAGAATATGAGTTCACTTATACTTGTGCAGGGTAACTAGATACTAGTAATTATATTATTAAAAAGTCTCATATATGGACACCGTGTAAACGATATCGAGGGTTCAGCGCCAGTATCTCAATTTGTTGGGAAATTGAGATTTTGGTAGCAAGATAATCCATATAATCTACCAAATTTCAGGAATGTAAAGCGGTATGACTCATCAACACTCATAATTTGACTAAATTCAGAGGTATGAGTTGTAATAAGAACCAAATATTTGGAAGTTGATTATCTCAAAATAGCATTTTTTAGGCGCTCAACCCTCGATATTGAGCTTAATTATATATAATATACATAATAGTGACGAATGCAAACAGCCTCTGAATGATCGACTACAGGCGCGGATACAGCCCCCCCCCCCCCCCCCCCCCCCCCCCCCCCTCCACCAAAAAAAGGGGGAAAAGGAAATAGAGAGGAAGAAGAGGGAACAAACGAAAAATTGGTGGTACGAAAAGGCGGGCGGGGAGTCATGCGAGGAACATGAACATTTGGAGTTTATTAGAAGTTGGTCGGGATACATACGCGTACGTACGGGGACGAGAAATCTGATATGTTGAAGATAAACTATATAGTATATCTTCTTTCTGGCATAGGCCTATATAAAAAGCCAATATTGATCGGAAATAAAGTGATTGCTTTTCAATAAAATATCGCTCAAAAGTACATACCAAATTGCGCCAAAACTATAGGTTCGAAAAAAATCCAATTCCCCCTGATCGAGCTTTTAAACAATCTATACTTAAATCAAGAAAATATCAGTATATATGCTCAATATCTTTCTTGTGTTGATACAAAATAATTATATATTGATTGGAAATGAAGAGGTGGCTTTTCGATAACATTTTGGTCAAAAGAATACACCAGATCGCACCAAATGAGTTCGAAAATTGAAGAAAAATAAATAAATTTAAATGTTTTATTCAGTGCTGATTTTAAAATCTGGTCAGAGACTGTTGGTTTATCATCTCCTTTGGTAGTCCATTCCATAGTACATGCTGCAACTACGGTGAGTGAATGGCTTAGGGACGCACCATTAGATTTTCAGGGGGCCGTAAGGGGGGATTTTTTTTGCGCCGCCTTCGATTTTTTTTTTAAATTCATTCATATTGAATTGGGTGGGGTAGAGGTCTTTTTGGGGTTTTTTTTACTCATCAGGCGGGGGATTTTTTTTTTGGGCCTGCATAGAGGGGGACTTTTTAAAAATAAAACAATTCCTACCCCCACCTGAAAATCTAATGGGGCGTCCCTTATCACCATAAGTGAAATGTTCTGCTCGGTATGGCTGGTCTTTTAAGACAGTCAGTTCAGCTGAGTGGATTGAGCATGAATTGAGCATGAATATGGGGCGATAAAGCAAGATCAGCTCATATAGATACGAGGGTCATTCGATACGTTCTACAATACCTTCTCCTTATAACATCAGTAATATGAATGTCACCCTCATGATATTTGTCATGATTATAGCTCTGAATCATGGCAACACATTTACAGTAAATAATAATCTGTTTTACTTTTGTTCTGATGCGAAGGCCAGAAATAGATTTTGAACAACGGAAACGGTAAATGTTACCCTCAAAATAAATAACACGCGGGCTTATTTTGCATAGAATATTAATCACTTTTAGTGTTTATAGTCTGTTAAAGAGATATCCGAACTTTAGAAACTGTTACACACTCATGATCATGCGACTTTTTATTCCGTAGATGTGTAAAAACAAGATTTAGCATTATTCCGTGATATGGGATTTGCCTTGTTTCGCCGTCCTCAAACCCCCTTCCCCCTCCCCAAATTTCAATTTATTTAATTTACCAAAATTCACGTCCGGGGAGTTAGGGTTAAAACAATTCCTGTACAATTTACGAATATGTAAATGCGGTAATAAAGTCGCGGGCGATTTGTTGTAGTGCATTGGACAAAGGAGTGTTACGGTTAATAGCAAAACTACAATGAAATGCGCACAAAAGATTGACTTACCTAAGTGTAAACTTGACAAAAATAGTTTTACTTCATTTCTCCATGGCCTAAACAGTAATGATTCGCATATATTCAGTCTATATTTGAAACAAAAGTAAGTTGGATGTCGTCAGAATAATAATGCCGGAGAAGCGTTCCAGCAGCATTTACTCATGTAACGGAAAAACGTTGACTTGTAGACGAAATTTGCCCGAATGGCGTCACATTACGTCAGAATACTAGGAAACCCCGCACATAAGATATGGACCAATCACATTCCATTAATTAGCATTTCACTAAACAAATTGGATGAGGTCAAATATTATATTATATTGGAATGTAAACAAAAATGTTTCATATTTTTATGATAGAAATATTTTTGAATACAGATATTTCACATTATTTCTTCCTTTTATACAGCTCTGTGCTGTTATTGAGTTAAAAACAAGGTTTGCCGATGAAAAACATTGTGGTACTTTACTTACTTTATTATATAAAATATAAATTCCTCTTTTGTCTTAAGAATAGAAACAACAAATGCTGTGAATTATTTTAAAGTTATAGGTGCTATCAGAACCAGTTTAAATATTTGCATTGATACACATATTATTGTCTCTGTATGCACTATTAATAAATATTTCAATATCAATATTTTCAATGATTAATTAATTAATTGATTGATTGTTTTTATTTTCCATTGAGGACATCAGTAGGCTCCTTCTGAGGAATTGTTTGAAAATGTGGAAAGACGGATGCTCTACAAGTAAAGATGTTATTGTTTGGAAGGAAATATACGGGGATAATTTAAGAATGTAGGGTTGAGTTCAGTTATAATATATGTCCGTGAAATTATTGGATAACACAGTATGTGTACTGTAGCACAATTAATTATTGTATGTAAATAATGTTACCTTAGCAACTAAATGATGATAACAGGAGTTCAAAGTTCTTTTTAGATTTCTGTTAATAGTAGGGTTGAGGAGTCTTTTGGGTTTCACACATCTCAGAAGTCGTATTGGATTAAACATGTTAAATCAAACTACATGTCGGGCGTAATTGTCGGATTATATTATATATATTGCGTTTCAGCCAGTTAAACGTTAGGCCTACCTGTCTAAACGATTTTAAATGCAAGTAATGATGATGATAGCCTTGTAAAAGACGATAATGATAAGCATTTTCACCTATTTGAGATATTGCCGAACGGATCTTTGTTGGTGTTTCAGCAAACAAGCAAAAGAACCCGTGTGAATGTTTCTTTAAAAAGCGCGAACACGCACCGACGCACCGTTAAAACATGCCATTTCGACATTTCATGTTTTGAACATGTTTCTTGTGGAGGCATCAGAATTGCACTGGCAACAATCTTAAATATGTCTTATTTACTATGGATAATTTGTGTCTTCTTTGTGGGTGTATATCACTAATCACTGTGGGATATCACATCACAGCAATAGTTCCTTCTATAAATTGAGAGATTTTGATAGACTTTTTTTCAATTCGATTAATTGATTTCTGATTATTATGAGATGATTTCAAAATTATTGAACAACATAGAAACCATGGTAACAGCCGAGGGCAGGGCTTCAGCACACAAGGGCAGAGAAGGAGGGAAGAGGGGCAGAAGAAGACAGTTCCGATACAGAATCCTCGGCTAGATATAATCCGTATCCGACCCAACCTCACTTAATAACTAATAACCCCCCCCCCCCCTACAGAAGAAAATGACAGCCCCTTACTTCTTCTTTTATCTTATCCATTCCCGTTGGCAATAAATAATTTTAAAAAGTTGCCCGTATGGTGTACCATAAACTGTGTGGGTGTTAGGGAGACCGTTTCGCATTTTATAATAACCCACACACTGGCTTATTATATTTTGTGAAACGAAACGAAATGACAACCGATGAAACATAAAATTGCGCATCAAGTATCTGTATTGATGGTTCGTTACTATCCGGACTGACAAGGCGTGACCTCGCCGATACTGAAGTGAACCAACAAGTTTTATAGGATAAAATTTAATACTTTTGACAAATTTTGTTAAATTGTGGAATGTCGTCTGCAAAACGTCTGCCCGTGGAAAGTTTTAACATAATTCTTCTTTTTTCTTATCCATTCCCCGTTGGCAATAATAAACAAACGTATAGATGGTTTGGATGTGTATATGGAGCCTGTTTTGCATTTTACAATAACCCACACTGGCTTATTATATTTTGCGAATTGAAACGAAACGAAACAGACTTAATACAATTGAGCATCAAGCATCTGCATATGGATTTTTCGTTCCTATCCGGACTGACAATAGTAATCAAGTTCAATAATTTCACTAGTATCGTATTGTATTAGCAAGTGTAAAATAGGCCTGGCCCTTTAATCAACACCAGCCTCTGCTAAAAATCAATCTCTAGGTGCTGAGTTTTTCATATAATCTCATTACTCTACAATAATAATGAAGTTATGGAGTCAGAAAAAGAATGAAACAAAACATTGTCAAAAATATTGGTACAAAAAAAACCAAGAAATAATCACAAAGACAAAGAGAGCATTTGTTAAATAACCGTTTATTTGTAAGTAGGTATGTATACATGTAAATAGCATCCATGGTACAAGTAATCAAATAGAAAAGTAAATACGAGGGTCGTTCAATAATTAATGAAAGTGATCATGGTATGGGATGCATGAGTGATTCTATTGAGGGATAATGTGATCAATACAAAGTATGAACCTTTGTCTTTCAAACAATACACTTTTGGATTGTTAGATACCTTTGGTTATGTAATGTCATTAACATAAACACAATAGGTTTCAGACACTGACTGAAATCTGTCAATTATTTGGCTGGATATGTAATATGTTGAAAATGGGTTGATTGATACATTTGCGTATATCTCGGCAATGCAAGCATAAAAACAGATAACACTTGGCACATAGTTAGAACACACACTTATCTCTGCTTGACACTCTTTTCTAGATCTGAATCCCTTGATACAAACAAGAAGGGACCATCTCAAATGCGCTTTTATTTAGCAAAATCCGCAATAATATACCTTAGAAAACAACAAAGGATAAAGAACAATGGAGGGATTATAATTTAGTAAATTGTTGTGGGATGTAAAGCAATGATAGTGGGGATTTCAAGAGGAGCTGTTCATAAAATTTCCTCAAACCATTGAAATTATGCGACGATTACTTTAACAATACATATCTAGTAGCTCTAAAGATAGCAGTAATGAGAGAGGTGGTGGCAGCCATCTTTGATTGATACATTCATGTATAACTTTATTTTGACTATTACAATATTTAAACACATTGATTTAAGCATTTTTCATTATTTCTGATTAGAATTTGAAGGCACAGCAAGCTTTTATCTGGTAAATTTCATGATTTTAGCCATTTGTGGCCCTGTTCAAAATTATCTGCCGTCTGCGCATGCGCATATTTTCTGCAGGTTCCATGCGAATAAGTTCATATAATTAGTTAGCTATCATATGGAATCTCCCAAACTGGTTAATTGGTTGGATTTTTCCTAAATTGTTTGATTTTCCGAAATATTAGTGATTCCTGACTGAGCATTTTAAAATGAAAATTGGCTATTTGAAATACTGATATTTGTATACATGTTATTTGATTGCCTCTCCTTACTTTTTCCTCTTATACTACATATATCAAATTACACAGGGATTAAAGTTATTGTCTTTTTTATCATACTTACGCGAAAAAAAATGGGATTTAACTGCTTCTGGTGTCATGTTATGCAATCTTCTTACCACATATTTTATACAAACAATTCAAATTTTCTGCCAAATAACTGACTTAGCAGTGTCCCAAGTGTACTTAATTTGAGACAATGCTATGACGTCATAGTTCACACTTATAAGTCCAAAAGTGTATTGTTTGAAAGATAAAGGTTCATACTTTATATTTATCACATTATCCCTCAATAGAATCACCCATGCATCCCATACCATGATCACTTTCATTATTTATTGAACGACCCTCGTAGTAATACTGTTCCAGTGAAACTACAATAATGTACCATAAATCATTGTTATGGCAAGTACTCATAAAACCAGCAAATGGCACTTAACTATAGTATTTCAGAGTGTACGAGGGGCATTCAATAAATACCCGCAACCATTGTTGTTCTCCACACCTGAGTGATTCTGTGAAATCTAAGTGGGTACATTATATAGTATGAACCTTAATCTATCATTTAACACAATCTGGATTTACTGAATATTCATAATTACGTAATAGCATTAGCATAAAATAACCCATATTTGGACACTGAAAAACATGCCACTTTGGCAGGAATTTTGAATTTGCTTGATAGCACGTGTATTGAAATGAGCAGAACTTTATTCCGGATTAGTGTGCAAGTCTAACATTTTGCATCAGGAAACCAGAGACCATGTTCAACGAGGTCCTAAATGGAGAGGTTCTGTCAATGACAACTTTTGGAAATACACTGCATCTTATCTTGGTCAACATTAGGTTTTGACAGTGAGCCCCAAAATGCCGAAAATCCAAAGAAATGAAAATGATAGTTATAGCAAATAATTGGGATTTCCTGAAATACCACAGCAAATGCAGGATTCGTTATTGTATAGATGACAGGGTATCAATAAATACATCGAGAATTGTTGAACTTGGAATAAAAATCTGCGCATGCGTAGAACGCACGGTGGTCAGAAAGCGCTCATAATGAGTAGAAATGTTAAACAATCACTGCAACCAACGTAAAAGTTACAGATAAGGAATTGAATTTAAGAAAACAAGTATTGTGGTGAACTTCAATACATATACAAAGTTCAAAAATGTAAACATCTATTTGAAAATACAATTCAATTTAATGTTATGGTCAGTATAGTGAATTTACTCAAATTGGGTAAAAAGAGCCTTTTCATGCAGTGTCCAGAGAGTATTGATTTTACGCATGTGCCATTACGTAATCCCACAAACGATATTATTCATGCATGCGAGGAAAGATAAAGACCCATATTTCAAATTACCCTAATTCTAGTTGGCATACGTCGCGCATGAGTGGAGAAAAACAATGGTTGCAGGTATTTATTAAACGCCCCTCGTAAGTCACTACAATTTGAATAATATTGAAGATTAAAGTATGTCCCACGCTCAGAGTAGATGTCAGGTCAAAGTGCACCCCTACTTGTACGCCTGCATATTAACACGCATCATTACACTCACTTGGAAACTTTATGTAAACGAGTAGGCAAGACATGGGCATGATGTGGGCCAGAAATGCGCTTTAACATCACATCCATTCTGAGATGGTGACGTACAGTAGATCCGTTTTTGGACAATATCACAAAGCACATGCACAATTTTCTTCTTTGTAGATTTGTATAGCACGCCAAAGGGAGGAGCCATCTAGACTTGCAGTTATTATGTGGCTGCTCTTTCTCATGAATGCCTCAGGGTCCATTATTGCCAATTATAATAATCCATGCTGTTAATAAACGAGTAAGTGGAAACCATGGGCACTGCAACTGTTGAACTTATAATACATACACATGACATTATACTTTATGCATAAATCGACTGATATCAAAAATGCATACATCATTGCAATAGAAAGTATAAAATACATGAAGTAATGTACCCCTCAAGTAGGATTATTACAACTAAAGACTCAGGTTACGCCTCTTCACTCATAATACTTATGCACATATCAAATGAAAGGTACAAGACACCCATCACTGTACAGTGCAACAGGTCATAAACACTCCAAAAAACATATTTTCATATTTTAGGCCATCATTGAAATTTGGAGTTTCCAATCAACTTGGGACTTTCACAGAGTTTAAAAGTGTATAGACCTACCAGTTTGTGGTAGTTTTAAAGACATTTCTGATTTGCATATGATTTGCATACTGTTTTAAACAATCAAAAAGTCATTTTGGCCCTATCATTTCAATGATTTATAATATTTTTCAATGATTTCTTCAGACATAGTGGCTGATCATGTTGCCTGAAAATTGTACATGAGGATTTGTCAATAATCTTCTTTGTGTTATAATTATATGTTGATTTTTGGAGAAAACTACATTTTTATAGCCGTTGTGAAAGGCCTATGGAATGGATTCTTCAATTGTACAGTAAAAAGCAATGTCTTGCACAAAAATAAAACTAGTCATTACAGCAATCGTTTTGAACAAAACAGAACAGAATATGTTAGTTTTCTAGGAATACTGATTGTATGTATTTCTACCCAACTTGAGGGGAAATATAATATCCTCAACGGGAAATAAAAACAAACTGACAATTGATTTTCAATTTTGAGGCAAAAAGTAGATTGTTGATATTATTTGCAACTAGAAATCCATCCTCTGGCAACCAGTGGCGGCACCACAATCTATTTTAGGGGAGGGGGGGGGGGGGGGGGGGGGGGGGGCAAGACCAAATATTGCGTCCGAAAATGTAGGCTTTTATTGAACAAATTGCCTGAAATTAGCTTTGTTCTGAATTAGACATTCAGACCAATTTTAAGCTAATTTTAAGTAATTTTGACATTACAAGTCAACATTATCGATTGTTTGGGAGACGAAATGGGGTGGGGCTTGAGCTGACTGAGGAAAAGTGGGTGGGGGGCAAAGGTCATGCCTGGGGAATTCGGCCTACCCCTGCTGGTGCCGTCACTGCTGGCGACTCTTGACTGTCTTCTTTCATGTGTAACACTTTCTGTGCCTTGGAAGCTCCCATTTATGCCAATGTGTTCAACAAAGTTAAGTGTTTATGACCTATCGCATGCACTGTAACAGAAACGAAGTGTAAAAATAAACAATTACATGTATTGCACAGGAATTTATTTTACTCTTTATGCACATATCAAAGTACACCCCTACATACAATGCATACATCATTGTGAACGAAATTATGTATGAACATATATAATATTGCACAATAAATCTTACTCTTGGCCTCAGATCATGTCTAGTTATGCCACCATTCCAGTGGCTACGAGGGACAATTCTCAAAGACTACAATTCAAACATGAAAGGCTTTAGTGCTGACATAAGGGAGGGTGGAGATAATGTATACAGATGGGGAGGAGATAGTGTATGCAGAGGAAACACAGAAAATGTACAAGTATCAATCTTTATTTCCATATAAAAAATACATCAAATCACATATAAAAAAACACAATATGGAGGAGTAGACTGGAAAGCCAATGAGGCCCGTTTATGGTCTACCCCTTAATACAAGCAATACATAAACAAACATATTATACTAAAATAAACAATAAGAATTCCACAACATCATAAACAAGACAGAACAAGGACGGGCTCAAAAAACAATAGATTACTCGTAATTTTGGATAAGGTTTTGCTTTAACTGCGTTCGGAAATGCTTTAAAGATTTGGATTGTTTCATGTTTTTGGGAAGTGAATTCCAGAGAATTGGACCATTGGTTCGAATAGCACGGTCGGGGAAAGTCTTTTTGTTATTTGTCATGTTAAAATCATTGCCATGTCTTGTTGGGTAGTTGTGAACATCTGAACGTTTTGAAAAGAAGGTTTTGAAAGCTACGGGTAGATCATTTATGGAATATTTAAACATGAATACACCAAGTTCCATTGTGTACATATCGGTTATTGTAAGAAAATTATACTTAGCAAATAAAGGTGCTGTGTGACTCCTATAGTGACTATTGGAGATGGTTCTAATTGCCCATTTTTGCAGTTTAACAAGTTTGTCTAGATATGATTTACAAGTTTTGCCCCATATAAGTATTCCATAGCTGAGATAAGGTAAAATTAAAGTACAATACAACGAGTGCAATATACGTGCTGGAATAGAATCTTAAGTTTGTTCATGACACCAATATTTCTTGAAACTGTTTTCGATATGCAATCAATGTGGTTTTTCCATGTAAGACACTCATCAATTAATACGCCTAAAAACTTAGTACATTTTACTCTTTCTAGTGTAATATTATCTAAAGTAACATTCAAATCTTCTCGCATTTTGGTTGATGTCATATGAGGTGTACCTAAAATCATATAATTCGTTTTGCTAGCATTAACTGATAATTTGTTGGCTTTAAACCAATTGCTTACTTCATTTAATTCTTCATTTATTAAATTTATTTTGCTATTGATGTCCTTGTGTGAGTAAAGAATAGTAGTAACATCAGCAAACAATATGAAATCAAGTACATTTGAAGTATATGTAATATCATTAACATACAATATGAAAAGCAAAGGGCCCAAAATGGATCCCTGTGGAACCAGATTTGTTTGAACAATCACATGAAAGTCAATTATGACATATCAACCAGATATTCAGTTACAATAAGAAAAACCCAAATAAGTATAGGGTGTCCCAAAAAGAACTGTACACATGAAATAATGCCAGACCAACCGACCCTACCCGAGGGGGTCGTTTGCCTGTAGAACAGGGTTTCTTTCTTGGCCTTATGTAATATAATTTTTATCTCCAGTAGATAGCATTTCTACTTAATGTAATGTACTGCTTATCTTCGGTAGATAGCATTTCTACCAATGTAAAGTACTACTAATAATCTTTAGTATTTCTACAATAATGTATTGCTATCTTCAGTATATAGCATGTCTACATAACAGAATGCTATCTTCAGTAAATAATATTTCTACAACAATGTATTGCTATCTTCAGTAGACAGCATGTTTATATAGCATAATGCTATCTTCAGTAAATAATATTTCTACAACAATGTATTGCTATCTTCAGTAGATAACTTGTTAACCTAACACAATGCTGTCTTCAGTAAATAGTATTTCGACAATAATATATTGCTATCTTCAGTAAATAATATTTCTACAACAATGTATTGCTATCTTCAGTAGATAGCTTGTTAACCTAACACAATGCTGTCTTCAGTAAATAGTATTTCGACAATAATATATTGCTATCTCCAGTAAATAGTATTTCTACAATAATGTATTGCTATCTTCAGTACATAGCTTGTTAACCTAACACAATGTTGTCTTCAGTAAATAGTATTTCGACAATAATATATTGATATCTCCAGTAAATAATATTTCTACAACAATGTATTGCTATCTTCAGTAGATAGCTTGTTAACCTAACACAATGCTGTCTTCAGTAAATAGTATTCGACAATAATAAATTGCTATCTCCAGTAAATAATATTTCTACAACAATGTATTGCTATCTTCAGTAGATAGCTTGTTAACCTAACACAATGCTGTCTTCAGTAAATAGTATTTCGACAATAATATATTGCTATCTTCAGTAAATAATATTTCTACAACAATGTATTGCTATCTTCAGTAGATAGCTTGTTAACCTAACACAATGCTGTCTTCAGTAAATAGTATTTCGACAATAGTATATTGCTATCTTCAGTAAATAATATTTCTACAACAATGTATTGCTATCTTCAGTAGATAGCTTGTTAACCTAACACAATGCTGTCTTCAGTAAATAGTATTCGACAATAATATATTGCTATCTCCAGTAAATAATATTTCTACAACAATGTATTGCTATCTTCTACTTGTTAACCTAACACAATGCTGTCTTCAGTAAATAGTATTTCGACAATAATATATTGCTATCTTCAGTAAATAATATTTCAACAACAATGTATTGCTATCTTCAGCAGATAGCTTGTTAACCTAGCACAATGCTGTCTTCAGTAAATAGTATTTCGACAATAGTATATTGCTATCTCCAGTAAATAGTATTTCTACAATAATGTATTGCTATCTTCAGTAGATAGCTTGTTAACCTAACACAATGCTGTCTTCAGTAAATAGTATTTCGACAATAATATATTGCTATCTCCAGTAAATAGTATTTCTAAAATAATGTATTGCTATCTTCAGTAGATAGCTTGTTAACCTAACACAATGCTGTCTTCAGTAAATAGTATTTCGACAATAATATATTGCTATCTCCAGTAAATAATATTTCTACAACAATGTATTGCTATCTTCAGTAGATAGCTTGTTAACCTAACACAATGCTGTCTTCAGTAAATAGTATTTCGACAATAATATATTGCTATCTCCAGTAAATAGTATTTCTACAATAATGTATTGCTATCTTCAGTAGATAGCTTGTTAACCTAACACAATGCTGTCTTCAGTAAATAGTATTTCGACAATAATATATTGCTATCTCCAGTAAATAGTATTTCTACAATAATGTATTGCTATCTTCAGTAGATAGCTTGTTAACCTAACACAATGCTGTCTTCAGTAAATATTAATTCGACAATAGTATATTGCTATCTTCAGTAAATAATATTTCTACAATAATGTATTGCTATCTTCAGTAGATAGCTTGTTAACCTAACATAATGCTGTCTTCAGTAAATAGTATTTCGACAATAATATATTGCTATCTTCAGTATATAATATTTCTACAATAATGTATTGCTATCTTCAGTAGATAGGATGTCTACATAACATAATGCTTTCTTCGGTAGATAACATTACTACAATAATGTATTGATATCTTCAGTACATAGTATGTTTACATAACAGTAGATAGTATTTCTACAATAATGTATTGCTATCTTCAGTGAACAGCATGTTTTGCTATCTTCAGCAAATAGTATTTCGACAATAATATATTGCTATCTTCAGTAAATAGTATTTCTACAATAATGTATTGCTATCTTCAATAGATAGCATTTCTACAATAATATCTTGCTATCTTCAGTAGATAGCATGTATACATAACATAATGCTTTCTTCAGTAGATAGTATTTCTACAATAATGTATTGCTATCTTCAGTAGATAGGATGTCTACATAACATAATGCCATATTCAGTAGATAGCATTTCTACATTAGTATGTATCATTATCTTTAACCCTAACCTGCCGCCTTGCCTTTAAAGGCATATTATGTGATCTTTTCCAGAGAGCGCCCTCTATTCATGATTTTTTTTAGAAAGTAGATTTTCTTGCAGATTTACATTTCTGATCATAAATCGGACATACATTCCAAGTTACAGAGCGAAACGATTCCTAATTACCTCAAAATCATGGTTTTAGAGTGAATTTAGACTAGAGTAAAATAAGTTGTCGGACAAAAATCGTCAATCCGACAGTTTATTTTCACTCTAAAACCATGATTTTGAAGTAATTAAGAATCGTATCGCCCTGTAACTTGGAATGTATGTATGATTTATGATCAGAAAAGTAAATCTGCAAGAAAATCTACTTTCAGGTTTTGTTTTGATGTTGAGGGCGTTTCCTGGAAAGATCACATAATATACCTTTAAAACAAAAAACAAGGATTTGGGAGAAGATGAACAAATGAATTGCCGCTCCTCGACCGGGAACTGATCCAGGGACCTTGGCCCTCCGGACACGGATCCGCCGGCTATGAGCTTCACGTTCGCGCAGTATATTGCGCTCACTGCAAAGGCTCGTTCGATTCTGTTGATAGGGATGTAATTTATACAGATGGAGAGGGGATAGTTTATGCAGAGGAAACACATATGCATGTACTTTACCCACTTGTTTGATCAACCACATGAAAGTCAATTGTGACATATCAACCATATATTCAGTTACAATAAGAAAAACACAAATATGTACAGGGTGTCCCAAAAATAACTGTGGACATGAAAAAATATATACTTTTTATCTTCAGTAGATAGCATTTCTACATAATGTAATATACTGATTATCTTCGGTAGATAGCATTTCTACCCAATGTAAAGTACTTCTTTATCTTCAGTAAATAGCATTTCTACATAACATAATGCTAATAGTATTTCTACAATTGCTATCTTCAATAGATTTTTCTACATATGTATTGCTATATTTAGTAGATAGCATTTCTACATTAATGTATTGCTATCTTCAGTAGATAGCTAACTACATAACATAATGCTATCTTCAGTAGATAGCATTTCTACAATAATGTATTGCTATCTTCAGTAGATAGCATTCGTACATATCATGATGCTATCTTCAGTAAATAGTATTTCTACAATAATGTATTGCTATCTTCAGTAGATAGCATATCTACATAATATAATGCTATCTTCAGTAAATAATAATTCTACAACAATGCATTGCTATCTTCAGTAGATAGCTTGTTAACATAACACAATGCTGTCTTCAGTAAATAGTATTTCTAACATAATGTATTGCTATCTTCAGTAGATAGGATGTCTACATAACATAATGCTATCTTCTGTTAATAGGATTATACAATAATGTATTGCAATCTTCAGTACATAGCATGTATACATAACATAATGCTTTCTTCAGTAGATAACATTACTACAATAATGTATTGATATATTCAGTACATAGTATGTCTACATAACATAACGCTATCTTCAGTAGATAGCATTTCTACAATAATTTATTGCTTTCTTTAGTAGATAGCATGTTAACAAATCACAATGCTATCTTCAGTAGATAGTATTTCTACAATAATGTATTGCTATCTTCAGTAGATAGCATGTCTACATAACATAATGCTATCTTCTGTTAATAGGATTATACAATAATGTATTGCTTTCTTCAGTATATAGCATGTTAACAAATCACAATGCTATCTTCAGTAAATAGTATTTCTACAATAATGTATTGCTATCTTCAGTAGATAGCATATCTACATAATATAATGCTATCTTCAGTAAATAATAATTCTACAACAATGCATTGCTATCTTCAGTAGATAGCTTGTTAACATAACACAATGCTGTCTTCAGTAAATAGTATTTCTAACATAATGTATTGCTATCTTCAGTAGATAGGATGTCTACATAACATAATGCTATCTTCTGTTAATAGGATTATACAATAATGTATTGCAATCTTCAGTACATAGCATGTATACATAACATAATGCTTTCTTCAGTAGATAACATTACTACAATAATGTATTGATATATTCAGTACATAGTATGTCTACATAACATAACGCTATCTTCAGTAGATAGCATTTCTACAATAATTTATTGCTTTCTTTAGTAGATAGCATGTTAACAAATCACAATGCTATCTTCAGTAGATAGTATTTCTACAATAATGTATTGCTATCTTCAGTACATAGTATGTTTACATAACATAACGCTATCTCAGTAAATAGTACTTCTACAATAATTTATTGCTTTCTTCAGTATATAGCATGTTAACAAATCACAATGCTATCTTCAGTAGATAGTATTTCTACAATAATGTATTGCTATCTTCAGTGAACAGCATGTTTTGCTATCTTCAGCAAATAGTATTTCGACAATAATATATTGCTATCTTCAGTAAATAGTATTTCTACAATAATGTATTGCTATCTTCAATAGATAGCATTTCTACAATAATATCTTGCTATCTTCAGTAGATAGCATGTATACATAACATAAAGCTTTCTTCAGTAGATAGTATTTCTACAATAATGTATTGCTATCTTCAGTAGATAGGATGTCTACATAACATAATGCCATATTCAGTAGATAGCATTTCTACATTAGTATGTATCATTATCTTTAACCCTAACCTTCCGCCTTGCCTTTAAAACAAAACAAGGATTTGGGAGAAGATGAACAAATGAATTGCCGCTCCTCGACCGGGAATTGATCCAGGGACCTTGGCCCTCCGGACACGGATCCGCCGGCTATGAGCTTCACGTTCGCGCAGTATATTGCGCTCACTGCAAAGGCTCGTTCGATTACGTCATCGAAAACCGTCCATGCGTGCGCTGGGAGATAGGTTGGGTCATGGTTTTTCTTGGTATTTGGTAGGGTTATGGTTTATATAAATATATAGCATATTTACATAATGTAATGTAGCTGCTAGCATGACTTTCCACCGGGGGTTGATGTTCATGTGTGTCGCAGCTCTAATGTACTGGTCATATAGTAGTATTGCTTTATTCCGTAATAATAAGAGCGATTCAAATCATGTATTGGCCAGTTCACCCCTCGCTAGTCTAGTGGTTCACTTACATACTTTACAATGCACAGGTCCATGGTACGATTCCCACTAGGACCACTTTTTCAACTGATTTATTTCCTTTTGTAAAAGTTGGGTTAGAACATAGACGGTAACCGTCTATGGTTAGAAATATTCTAAGTCCACGAAGTGTGTAGTTCCTAGTCAACCCCGGGTGGGAAGTCACTGTGGGTATTTCCATCTCTGCATATCTATATACATAATGTAATGTACTGGTTATCTTCAGCAGTTAGCAAAATACTTGCATAATGTTATGTCCTGCCATCTTTCTACAAAATGTATTGCTATCTTCACTAAATAGTATTTGTACATAATGTATTGCTATCTTCAGTAGATAGCATTTTTATACTATAGTTTACCGCTATCTTCCATAGATAGTATTTGTACATAATGTAATGTATTGCCATCTTCAGTAGATCAACATAATTGCCATCTTCAGTAATAGTATACATAAATGATGTCAGTGGCGTACCCAGCTTTTGGAAACTGGGGGGCCCGACCATAGTTGTACCGACGAAAGGCATGATGTACCGACAATTTTTTGTACAGACTCCCAAAAACAAATTGCATGGTCAAAATCGCAAATCTACCGACGGTGGACGCCCCCCCCCCCCCCCCCCCCCCCCTGGGTACGCCACTGAATGATGTTAAGTACTGCTATTTTCATTTCAACATAACTGGATTTTGTGGAGGGAACAGTCACATGTTAATGGGAAATTTATATAGCTTTTACTTGTCATATGGGCAGTTCCGTAATTAGGTAACCCAAATTGAAAAAATTGAAAAAATTGAAAATTGGCGAAATAACCTAATTTATGTATCATATCAAAGGTTATGGGTTGTAGTTTCATGATATAATTTGGAATTTGACCTAACATTCTCGGTTTGGCTGATTTTGAGGTTGTTGCGGACGTACAGGGCATTTTTGAGTAGAAATCGCACCATGGAAGTGCAATTATTTCCATGAATGAACTAAGGCAAATATTACAAATTGATACAATCAATACAACAATGAACATGTGTTATGTATCATATAAAATAGTGACTTAAAATGACCAAATATTTAAGAATTATGCCTTTTGGATTGAATTTGGTACCTTCTGTTGCGGACGTACACTTCCCAAAGGCTGCCACTTTTAACCACTCCGTTCAATACTTTGGCAATGTTGGAAACCAATGAATTAAGTATTTTTCTAAAGCTGATGATTCATACTTAATGTTTAAAACTTATTTTGTTCTGTATCTGTTTACATATTTAATACATGGTCTCTTGAAGTGTGAATTATTTCACAGATGTACGTCCGACACACTAATATGTACGTCCGCAACGGATAAACATCGGTCAATTTTAACTTAAAGATAAAGGTTCTGATAATTTTCTCTGTTTGTTTTCTTTAGGTTTGTCCCTCTTACAAACAAAACAATATTAGTTTTCATTACAGACCTGAACACTTCAGAGAACTTTCGATAGGAATACAGGTATGCTGAAAAAATCACTTTCTCTGCGTACGTCCGCAACGGAGGGTTTTCACACCATATCTCATTAACCGAAAATGGTACAGCAAAGGAATTTTCAGGTTTTATACTCCTACTAGAGATACTTGAAACCCAGGTGTTAACAATCAAGCAACTGCTATAGTTTAGATTTTGCAAGCCCTCAAAGTGTCTGAAATGTACGTCCGCAACTACGGAATTGCCCATATATAACCACATTTGTGATGCAGCACAACAAAAGGGGGACTTTGCAGCTGTGTGTTTTTAGATGAAAACAGACAGAAAAAAGAAGAAGAAAATATTCAGAATTTAGGAGTCATTTTCGCTCGTAAAAATATGAATGCCTTGATCAATTTTGTATCAATTTGGTATCATTGTAAAGCTCGGAAAATGCTCAGAGAGCAATAATAATAATAAAATTAAAATTGACTTCACCTGCAAGTCCCCCCCCCCCTTTTATGTGCTGCATCATATTTACAAATACATGATTTAAAGTGAAGACAATGTTATGATGTTCATACATAACTTGACCTAATGAATACTTCACATACGTCCTGATAACCTTTACATCTGATGACCCTAACACCTGATGACCCTAAGACCTGATGACCCTAACACCTGATGACCCTAACACCTGATGACCCTAACACCTGATGACCCTAACACCTGACGACCCTAACACCTGATGACCATAACACCTGATGGCCCTAACACCTGATGACCCTAACACCTGATGACCCTAACACCTGTGGAATGTTGTCAACATTATGATAATTACATGCATAAATAAACCCTTTAACAACACCTGTCTCAGTCTCCTATTTCAGGCCTTAAATATAAAAGGTTTGACCTTTATAATTATGAACCTAACACCTGTGGAATGTTGTCAACATTATGAGAATGGCATGCATAAATAAATGCTTTAACAACGCTTATCTCAGTCTCCTATTTCAGGCCGTACAAAATAAATTGTTTAGTTGTCTGCTACACATTGCTCATAGAGTGGGAAGAGTGGGTGGAAAAGTTTTTAAAGAGAATTGGCAACTACTTCGTAAAAGTATCCATGTGGCCTTTAAATAAGGTACCAAACATATTGTATTATTTTGACCTGATAATTTCAAGATGTACAAACATTTAGAATTTTCAATTTTTTAAAAGAAAGAAAATAAGTTTTCTGGAATTCAGAAAATTAGGGTAAGTATTCTTTTGTGCAGCGAAAATATGAAAAATCTTAAATTAAAAAGGTGCAGACGGTGGATTACAAACAAACAATATCATTTTGGCATAATTTGGCCTACAGAGGCTACTGCTTTAATGTTACATTGTGAAACACATCGTCTAGGTACATAATACATTGCACACCTGAGACTGACAAAAACCGTTTCCCTCATATGGACATTTATAAATTAAAAAAGGAACAAAATAAGTGATTCAAATGTAATATTTATATATTTTCTGTGGGTCGTTATTCTAATATTTGATATCATTGTGAAAGTGCAGCAAGTGAGAACATTGTCGATGTTGCTCATGTTTTGTATAAATGATTTTAAAAACAAATTCTAAAGAAGAAAATGTGCAGCCATTTACTAGTAAATCAAAAATAAATATTTACATTCTCTAATATTAAAAGGTTCAAATTAATGTCATGATGATCATTTTACGGATGTGTGGAATCAGGAATCTTAAGATTCTGATAAAATTATCTAGTTTTTCAACCTATTGTATTTAATTTATACACAATGGTGTGTGCGATTCACAATGGTGTATGTATATATTTTCGGAATAAATAAGTCAAGTATGGATGTAATAGTGATATTTACGTTTGTATTGGTTTTTGTGAATCACTGAATTGTGTTGATGCATTCCTTGATATACTGAGTAGTGACTGAATATTATCATTCTCATAATATACAAGCCTAATCCTACATGCCTCTACAGGAATGTCCTCACCTATACGAATGCGCTTATCTACATCATAGCACATACTATCAGCTGTCACACATTCCTTAACAAGGGCACTACAATGGCAATCAATAGTGGCATAGATCTCAATGTTTGTCAGTCTTGCGCAATGGTGGATGTGTGTAAATAATGTGTGCAATGCATTATTACCTATGGGATTGCCTGTTAAAAACAACCCCTTGAGAGGTGTTGCATCGGGTAGGATATCACACAATAGTGTAATGTGTCTATCCTCCAATTCAGCATTCTGTAGTGTAAGGAATCTAAGGTGAGGTATAATACCACCCATGTGACTAAAAGCATCACCTACATAAGTATCAAAAAGATTAATGTGTGTAAGTGTCTTGTTAGGAGACTGAGATAAATGATCGAATATCACACTAAAATCTAATCTACTGCGTGCATGCCATACTGTTAATGTAGATAATTTAGACAGTGCAGCTATACTCTCACCAAGGTGTGTCATGCTAGTCTCACTTGCTTCGCCCGTGTCATTCGCACTGAATTTAATTCTAGCACCAGATACACTTGGCATGCACCTAAGTGTATCAGATATTACATCCAGTGATGCAAAGGTGTGATGATAAAACACAATATTCTGGATATTGCACAATGATGACCTACCATATGATGTCACAAATCGTTGGAATATTGGCAGTGACTGTGGGTGGTAGTTGTACATGCTCAATCTATTAAACATAATGAGGTCCCTAAATGGCTTAATGAGGTCCTTGTTGTTTAAGTGATCACATTCATTTAATAGATTGAGCACTGGCAGGATGTTGTATGTTGATTTACCAACACAAATTTCACAACAATTGTTCTCAGTGCCATATTTAATACAGCCAGCTATTGCATGTTTGATAATATTGATAGCTGTATTGATAGCTGCATTTTGACCTGGGAACTTACTGCACAGTAGTCCACAACAAAACAACAACACTTCCTGCTTACTCAACACTGCATCCCAACTATCTAGAGATTCTACGAAAGTGCTCAATATATCAGGCATGTTGACTAAAAAAAAAGCAGCACAATATTCTTGAAAAGATTTTTGGAAGAATGATATTGACTTTTCAATTCTTAAATCTACAAGTTGCTTTTCCTCGGTTAACAACCCTAAATTTAAACCAGTTTCAGCCAACAATTCACTCTTTTTAAACACTAGCCTTTCATCCTTCATTCCTTTGAATGCAATTTGTCCTATTTTCATCAGTTCATCATGCTCATCTCCACGATATTTATGTTTATCACAATACCTGTCCCAAATTGCACGAACAAACTGAAAGTACAGATTGGTTTGCTGCTCCAGTAAATTCTTATTCTGTCGCCACATCCAGCAAATCAACATTAGCATCACAGGTATCTTCGTTAAATTGACTAGGGTATCAGATGTTTTTAAATGATTATACAGGGCTAGTGCCTCACCTTTTAATTCAGCTTGATAAGTTTTCCCCCTCTCTTTGTCACATTTCCCTCCAACAATTTCACTTTCACTCTTTTCATAATTTACATTATCACTCGCTTCTTTAATGTCTCTGTCACTTCTTTCGACTTGGAAGAATTTACCAATGTATTTTTTCACACTTTTCTTAGAAAACCCTGTCAGTTTTACAACAGTGTATTTTGCCTGAACCTTTCCTAACGATTTATGCGGACGAGATGTTACGATGACACAACTTGATGGTTGTTTTTTACTGATAAGTAAATTTTCTATATCATGTTCTGATTGTTTTTCAGGATCTACATGATCTAGAACTGACTCATCCCAACCATCAAGCAGTATCAATATTTTATCTTGGTTTGATGTTATGTAATTGCGTAAAATATTCACGTTTATACTGGTCTCTGGCATCTGCCGGAAAACTTCATCTAGCAAACTACAGTTGTGTTCCTCTCCTGAAGCTCCCTTTCTTAAACAATAATGTTTTGCATTATTACAGGAATGAAGATTTCTCATTCTAAGATGGAATACTAGCTCATATTTAGCAAGTGAGGGAAGATCCTTTGACCAGGAATAGGCTATTTTGGACATCAGGCTGGTCTTACCACTGCCTGCTTCACCTAGGACTAGAACTCTGGTAGCAAACTTATCTTTTTTAGTCGGGTGTTTTAAAGTTACTAAGTCTTCATATTTCTCTAGCTTCTTTGGTTCCTTATCCCGCCTTTCTTTCGTTGCCAGCTCAAGGTCTACAAATATATCTTCAATAGGTTTCATCTCATGATACTCCTCCAGCCATGGTAACAGAGGGAGCTGTCCCATTTCATCCTGGTAGTATTCCTTAAGGTCATCTCTGAATTTAAGGATCTCTGGACATGTCTTTGGATCACCTGATAACAACATTTAACATACAGCATAAGATTAGATAAATGTTTAAATTTATTTATGGTAATAATAGGGTATAATGCTCATCTCTACTATGTTTTAAAAATAAATAATTAGACACCACTTTGAAGTTAGTGCTTTGTTCATAACTCAATATTAATATGAATCCAATCAGGAAAATGATACTGAAATATTGCAAGGTAACATTTAAAGGGGCATTCAATAAATACCTGCAACCATTGAAAATCTCTGAACCGTGACACGTGTCAGTAAAAAAAACTTATGATACTTAAACTGTAAGTCTAATTCTTTTCTCACAGAAATTTTCGAACACGTAGGTCATTGTTATCATTACATTTCAGCACTGTGAATACCGTGATCTCGGGGCACTGGTTATGGAATTAAATGTTACAATGGCGGGAAATTGGAAAGACAAGTTTATGGCATGCATTAAGATACATGCGTTAACAGTGTTAATATTGGCGCTTGATTTATAATTTATAATGCTGATTCTTGTCAAATTTCAGTGCCCAGAGACCATGATGTTTATAGTACTGAAATTACATGATAAAAATGACCCACATGTTTGAAATTTTCCGTGAGAAAGGGGTAAGACTTACGGTTTAAGTATCATAAGTTTATTTTAAATAACACGTGTCACGGTTCAGAGATTTTTAATGGTTGCAGGTATTTATTGAATGCCCCTCGTAGTATAATATCAACTCGAATTTTGCTACAACTTTAGCATACTGGAAAACTGCTATTCAGTCAAATTGTCGTTGTTACATGTCAAGCCACAGTAATGCCTTGAATGTTATCTTAACACGATGGTCTATTTATGAGTTTTCCTTATTATTTTGCCACATTTAGAATAGTCAATCAGGTAGTCAGTGGTAGAAAATTAGATTGACTTAAAATCCCTCCATTTAGTCCAGTATTATTAAGATCTGTAAGTTCTTACGAAAAGCAAATAATGACTGTTGCTGCTGTTCTCTAGGGTAGGGTTAAAATAATGGCTGTCCTGGTCTGGTTCTGGCAAATACTTTTACAAGTTATTATGAAAGGGTATAATGACAAGTCTAACAATACATATTTGGTAAAACTGCATATTGATTCAAAATGTTTATGACGTTATCACCATACGCTAGCTTAGTGTAATTTCTTTAGGTTTTTATTTTATGTTATGATTAATATAGTTGTTAGTTCAAGTGGCCATTTATGTATTTGTATCTATTTTACGATAGTTAGTCAGTTCGACCCATCGTGCAATCGCCCTATTCGCACTTTGCAGGTATGGTCCGCCATTTGCGAGGAGAGCCTTGAACTGGTACTAGTTCGACACTCTCTAGTCTACACAATATGACTGGTCATGCAGTGAGACGTTGTGTAATGATGCAGTTGCAATGTGATTCCAGTTAGGAAGCTCTCCTCGCAAATGGGGGACCCGTGCCATCCCTCTGAATTTAAATAAATAAATAAATAAATAAATAAATATCGATTACTTTTTCCTTACCACGATCTTTGAGCTCAGGATCACTGATTTGTTGAGGTTGGTTGATTGTTGTGTTATAGTTGAGTGTAATGTTCTGGTTCCCTTTAGAAATGAACTGATTACCACTGATATTGTATTGTTTCTTTACATTGGTTTGATCACCCGATACGTTGTTTAGTGTCTTTATATTGGTTTGATCCCTCATATTGGTTTGGTTGCCTGTAATAAAAAGGTTGGTGATTTGTATTCATACACTCTTAGTAGTGTCGAACCAATCAGAAAGCAAGAAACTAAAATACGCTCGAGTGCATTGAAAGTATCTGAAGCACTCCGTCCAATGCGCGCACCGCGTAATTTGTTTTGATTCGTTGTTCAGGAATCGCGGGTTCGCCGATTTTCACTGCGGGTGTTAGCAAACTTGTTAAAACATGTTTTTATTCTTTTTAACATACAGTAGATCAAAATTATGCTCGAATAGAGAATTTTGATTTGTTTGGTGTCGTGTATGAATAAAGTCAATGCATGCGTATGTTTTGTTTCTTGAAAATTTAGAAAAAATCAATGTACTTTTGCACAAATGTTGATATGCTCACAACAATAGCACTTCCCCTACGGGATCGTGCCATTATTCACACATCAACATCAGCCCACGTAGTTTGATTTGTCTAATTTCTCTCGAAACAGCACATACGCATTGAACTATAAATATCATAGTTGGGTGCCAGATATTTGGATCATATTATTTGCTCTCACCATTACATAACATGCATCATTGTGTTACCAAAGAAGTTAAACCATATATGAATAATAGGCATTCACGACGGGTATTAAAAATATTATAAATATTGTTAATTATTTTAGTAGTATCACACGTACCTTACAATCAGTTGGGATATAAATCATGGATATGGTAGAACTGGAATCGGCCACTCGCGGAAATATAATACTATCACATGAGCGGCGAAGCCGCGAGAGGCCTGGGTAATCCACCAAACCCGGCCAGACCAAAGCATGGCGCAGTTCCCGGCCCGTCCAGATCATTTGACATATTATTTACATAGGCCCAACTATATACTATTCCGCGCACATCGTAAACCAACGGAGCAATTCTAACGGTTGGTGATAGGGCGGCACCCTTAGATGTCATACAAGTTGATGGACACTAACGTGTGCTATCAGCATGGGGTGTTCCTTGCTGGTAAACGTTTCGCACAAATATTCGCGGTACTACTATTCTAAGTACTATAGAAGTGTTGAACTAATTAAACTGTGAATATTTATTTACCAGAAAATTTTAAATTAGAGGAAACTATTTATAAACGTCAGAACAATATTAAAATTAATTAAACGAAGAGTATTTGTTTGTTTGGCAACTTCTCTTTGCACGGAGGCTCCCTTAGGAGTCATAAAGCGTACAGTGGATTATCCAGGTCCCTCACCATGCTCACGGCTTCGCCGTTCGAAATCAGTGTACTAAAGGCCGTGAGTGACCGATTCCAGTTCTAGGATATGGATGAACGTATCGGTATATGGAGCTAGAAGGGTCTTTTGGTTCATTACTTACTTAATATTTTCAAAGCCACTTCTTCCATTTTGCGCTTCAAATAGGGTGATGAAGAACAGGTAGGATATACATTTGCAGGAACTTTAATAAAACACACACACACACACAAAATCATGAATTGCGCCAACATTTCAAGTTTAAGGGTAAATCAATTGAAAATCCAAATGTAACATTCACTACCCAAGAGACAACAGGTTGTGCGCGCAACTTCGGTGAACTTTGCCACACAGTAAAACTATGGATAAGTTCTGGATATCTGATTTATCAAATTCTTAGTAAATGTGATATTATTTTATCTCCTACCGCAACTTATCTGATGCCGCACATTTTGCTGCAAATTATTGCGACACATGACTTCTTCCCCTCCCTAGACAGGGGAACTACGCCGGACCTAATCCACCGTGATGTTTACATTAGCAGTAGGCCTACTCATCCAGTTCCTTTGATCCATACGAACAAACAACAAATCTAGACAATCGAGTCGTTTGTCATGTGACCCGTGTGTAAAATATCCCCCGTAGCAAACAGGAAGACACCCTCTTTGATGTTTCTTATTATGCTTATGATGTGATCATTCCAAAATCTTTTAAAACAAAGTCTCAAAATATAGCCTACCTCAATATGTGTAATACTGTAGGCTTAGCAATAATGATTCTTACATCGTTGTATTAGTGCAAAAATTACATTGCTAGAAATGTCTTATTGTAGGATAATTTTAGCATTATTTCAAAATTCTACCCTTAGGGAGCGTTCATAAATACTTTGGTGGGGGTGGGTGGGCAAATTGGCATCCCGGGCATTAAAAAAAAATGATCCCCCCCTTCGAGAAAGTCTTTTTTTAATTGATCCCCCCCCCCCCCCCCCCTATGCCAAACCACACTTCTGTTACATTTGTAGGTTTGGTGGGGTAATAACGGATTATGACTGAGTTGTTTTGAATATCTTAACTTCCATCAGCCTTTAAACATAGGCGTAGCCAGAAGGCGTGTTGCCCGGGGGGGCGGGGCACTGACCAAATCGGCATAGGGTCCAGGGGCCTGCTTAAGGGCCCTGTTGGCATCCAGGGGCCAAGGCCCGGCAGGGTTAAGGGAGCAGCGGCCCCTTAGAGCTGTAGGTTTTCTGACCTGATATCTTAACAGACGCGCGCAGCGCAAGAAAAATGTGCTACTTTTAGACTTACTTTGTTATGATTGAGGCTTGCCTTCATAAACTCTTCATAATCTTTATAAAGCTAAAGTAAATGTATGGAGGCCCATGCAAAATGTGCTATTTTATTTTTAAAAATGTTTCTTTACACTAATTCTGTCATGATTGGGATACATTTTGGCTTTAAACTATTTCCAGAAAGGTAATTGCAGTTTGGGGAACGCTCGCGCGCAGTGCGCAATTTTTTTGCGGCTTTTTTACATTAGAAATTTGTTTGATCCCCCCCTTATCGGCAACTTATTTTGTTTGATCCCCCCTTTTTGAGGCTTATTATTTTTTTGATCCCCCCCCCCCCCCCCCCCCCCTGGATTGCCCAACCCCCCTACCAGAGTATTTATGAACACTCCCTTAACATTTTCTTTTTAATTTGATAAAATAGTATTTTTTTCTATTTGAAATAAGAGTAGATTCTATATTATCTCTGAAAACAGCAAACACAAAACTTCGAAAGTTAGAAATGTCTTAACAGTACCTAGACTTCTATAGTGCCATTCGTAAATGTGGCCCAACATCAAAGGTTGTTGATTCCTTGATGAAGCATCACCAACGATCCACTGAATGGCTTGGTCACCGGTTGCTTGAGGGAAACTTGTCACTACCAGAATATCTCTCTTAAGCATATGAGCCATGGCTACTAGGACGACTGCATCTGCCCACTCACCCTCATTGGACATGGTTTGTAAGTAGGAGTTCCAATCAGGTTGTGTAGCTTGGAAGTCAATGATGCCGTCTTGACCCTTAAGAGAGATGTAAATATATATATAATCCGGATTAAAACATGTTTTTGTCCTGCTTAAAACAAAAATGCGAAATCTCTTTTCTTTTGGAGTTGTGATCATAGCACAGAACTTCCTCAAGTCATCTGTATTGATGGTTATATCAGGTGTAAATAATATTTCACAGTAAATATCAATTCATATACCACAAAAGAGTATTAGAATAACTTTTTTAAAACATCTTGAGCCCATTTTAATTTTGTTCAAAATAAAAGAACAATGGATAGTTATATCGAAAACCTACAACAATTATTTGTAACAAGGAAAGCTATAGTATCAATAATTAACAGATGGTTACTAAATCGAGCAATCGGGCTAGATATCTGCACCGGAAATGCCATTCCAAAGCAGGTGAGACTGCCCTTTTAGCTTAAGTTCTGATTTTTATTAACCGCAACAAAGACATTGTACATGCATTCAAAATCTTACTTATTTCAATATTGCCTTCACAGTCAATAAAAGATAGAGTTATATTTTATTTGTAACAAGATGTATACATGCTGGGTAGGGTGTCATCATCATCCGTCGGCTGCAGAGCAGGCGATTTTACCATCTACATGTCTAGGTCAAGAACTCACCTGAATGCTTGGGTGTTCCCGGAGAAACCCAACCACATCTCTCCTAAGCTGAGCGGCTGATTCAGCAGGACACCCCAAAAGAGACAACTGATCAAACACAGCGTGAAAGAAGCAGTTGCCATCTGCCGGGGTATTGCCATGGAAGGCAAGACTGTGTTCTCTGCAAGTATGGAGCAAGCGCTGCTCAGCTTCACTTGCAGTGGTGTGGGATGAACCCCACTGTAGGGCGTTGACTAGTTCAGCTAGGTCAAAGTATTTACGACCTATAATGAAAAGGTATAAACAGGGCAATTATAACATTGGTTATAAACATGAAATAATAAATGCAGACTGAATTTAGTGTGGTAGCCTATAGGGAAGAAGAACAAGACATTTTCAAAACAGTACACTTTTTTCTTGTTTTGTAAGAAAATGGTTACAGACAAACAATTCAAGATGGCTGCCAAGATTGATGCCAAATCACAGTATTTATTAAGCGCATTATATTAATAACATAATAATATTATTTCCATCGACAACAATCAATGGTACTAAACTTTCAAATTTAAGATGGCATTAAAAATTAAGAATCTGGTATTTATTTGATAATTATTTGTGTGCAAGCATATATAATCACCAAAAACACACAAAGTAAAGTATGTACGCTGATGTCACTGGGGGTGTATAAATAGGACTATTGTCTCTCAGATTTTATGAGTTATTTCTTTAACCTAGTCACATATATATAATCAATAAAACAAGTTCACTAATATTGACCTTACCTGATGGACTTTGTGCCATTATAATTGTGTTATTGACATGTAGAAAGATATGCCACCAAATTGCAGACGAACATATGGATCTAAAATGAGTTGAAATATGTATATTTTACATTTATTAGTGCGTTGTAGTAGTGTTTTATGGAGGGGTTATCAGTAAGAATATAAGAATTCACTTATAGATGTGCAGGGTAACTATAGGGTGTCTCAAAAAAACCCGTGCACGTGTTTACCCAACTTATTGACCATGAACTTATAGAATTTGGTGTAACAATTGCATACATATTGATAGACATAACGGTTAGCTTTCATATTCCGTTGATTTCATCTGATTTGGTTTTGTTAATCTTGAGATATGACTAATTAACTAAAGCTACACATCGACGTTGTGCCACTTTACAGTTTGCAATGAATAGAAAGGGTTACTCCGGAGAGGGGGGGTTGTTACCACCCCCTAAATAAACCCAATTCGAAATGCAGAGTATGCCTATTTGGGTACCATGCTATAGCTAGAGGTTCCCTCTATCCATACATACCAAAAGAAGTACAAACATCCCACGTATGACGTCACAATGACGTCACCAAACATGGCCGACCTCAAAATCCCACCGTATTCGCTGGTCAGTGAAATATCATAGAAATCTTCGCCAACAAAATTCTAAATATCGGAATTTCACCCGGTTTTTAGCTTATAAGTGAGGGAAATGGTCTTTCTAGCATAGGCCTATGCTAAAATAATTCAGGACCATACAATTAAAATATTTTTCAAAATGGCGATTTAAAAACAAATTGTAAGGTGGCAACCACCCCCATACTATTGAACTTTGACGGCTTACCCTGCCCCCGGGTAAGGTGGCAGCCTAAATTTGTTTTCGTCAAAATGAGCGCAGGGGATGTAAAAGCGATCACCTAGACACCCTATGTCACAGTTCTTTGCGTTCTAGCGTAATCGGCGACAACCCTCCCTTAGGAGGACGAGGGTTTTAATGCTTATCTTAAACATTCTTTCCGTAAAAGTGGCACAACGTCGATTTTAAGTAGCTTTAGTTAATTGATCATACCTCAGGATTGACAAAACCAAATTAGATGAAATAAACGGCATGTGAAAGCTAAACGTTTAGTCTATCAATATGTATACAATTGTTACACCAAATTCTAGAAGTTCATGGTCAATAAGTTGAGTAAACACGTGCACGGGTTTTTTGAGACACCCTGTATATAGATAATTATATTATTAAAAAGTTCAGCTCCAGAAGGCTGTATCTCAATTTTTTGGCAAATTGAGATTTTGGTAGCAAGATAATCCATATAATCTACCAAATTTCAGGACCGTAAAGCGGTAACTTATAAACACTCATAATTGGACTTAATTCAGCTGTATGAGTTGGGTGTTACAGTGTATTGTAATGAGCAGGGGTGGATTTAGGAGGGGCGCGCAGGCACCCCCCTTGTTTTGGCAGGGCGACTTTTTGAAAGGGCGCTAGCCCCCCCCCCCCCCCCCTTATTTTTGACAGGACGTTAAGAACTTGTAAAAACCTGTAAAAACGTGCGAAAACTTAAAAAAATTGCCAAGGGGGCATTAGTCGTTGAATGTGCTTTTTTTTTGGACTGTGCGAAAATCCCCCCCCCCCCCCCCCCCCCGACATGAAATTCACGAGGTAACTACCAAAAAAAGTTGGGGCTACCTTTAACTATTGTTTTGTTGGTACGTCGGGGGGGGGGGGGATTGAGAAGAATCTGTGTCGGGGGAATTGGCGAGATGAGCGCATATAAATACGAGGGTCATTCAATACGTTCTATATACCTCCTCCTTATAACATCAGTAATATGAATGTCACTCAGCCTCATGATATTTGTCATGACTATAGCTCTGAATCATGGCAACACATTTACAGTAAATAATAATCTGTTTTACTTTTGCTCTGATGCGATTAAGGCCAGAAAGAGATTTTCACCAACTGAAACGGAAAATTACCCTCAAAATAAATAACACGAGGGCCTATTTTGCATGGAAAATTAATCACTTTTAGTGTTAAAGAGATATCCGAAGTTTAGAAACTGTTATACACTCATGATCATGTTTAGCGTTATGACCAAACCATAAATAATTTGTTCCAAAATTGAATGTGACATGGGTTCATAATACTAAACACCTTAGTATTATGCTCTACCGACCGAGCTACACGGGCGAAGTTCGTAAGTTATTTTCACAAGTGGAACGCCGCGCCGAGCGTGGTACGAGATTGACAGTGTGACTGTCCAGTAAGGTTAGGTTTATACCATGGAATGGATATACGCGAATATTGGTAAATTAAAGAAATTGAAATTCGAGGCGAAACAAGGCAAAAAAATAGCTCTCAAAATGGTCTGAAATACCTACTTTTAGACCAAATTAAGCTCATTTTAGCTAATTTTGATATAATACGGCAACAACTTTCGCGCGCTACACGCGCATTTGCCCTCACAAATGTATCTTGACCACCATTTGCCAATCAATTTTTTTATGCTGGTGCCGCCACTGGATATGCCCCCCCCCCCCCAGTCAGAGGTCATGCCCCCCCCCCCCCCCCAAAAAAAAAATGAAATACCTAGTTATGCCCCTGGTTGTGATGAGCTAATTCCCCCGACATGTGTGCAAAGAATAGACCCCACAACATCTACGGAATAAAAAGTCGCATCACGGTCAATACTATTAGCGTTCTCAAGTCATTCAAATGAATGCGCATGGTACATGAAATGTAAATCAATGATTGTAAAGCAAACGATGCAACTAACAAAATGCTATTATAAAAAGATCATCAGATCTCAAAACAACTCTAATGAGTACAGACTTTCTCTAAGGAGTTGCAGAAATCCTCGGAAAACCTGCCGCTTTCTTACCTTTCTAATGACTTTAATAATAAAATAATAATAATGGTAATTTATAAAGCGCCGGTATCCGCCGCAAGCGACGCTCATGGCGCTTCTCTGCATAACAACCAAAATAACATAAACACGCATAAGAACAAAAATGAGGAGAGTCACATCAAGCAAATACTTTAGAGTACAAATATGTCTTCCAGTTTTTCTTTAAAATATGTACAGAGTTTGACAGTTTCACATATTCAGGCAAGCTATTCCATAGTTTTGGTGCTGCGACTTGAAAACTTCGCTGTCCCCACTGATGTTTAGCCAATGTTTCCTGAAGAAGACCTTGTTTTGAAGAGCGTAGCCCGCGATGCCCTGGCACATATGGTTGAACAAGTTCTGTTAAATAAGAAGGAGCTGCGTCATGTAAGATCTTGAAAGTAATAAGGCATATCTTGTATTTCAGTCTCTGTTCAATTGGAAGCCAGTGTAGGTCCGCTAATACAGGAGTTATATGATCTGTTCTCTTACATGTCTTAGTATATGTAATAATCCGGGCGGCTATATTCTGCAATCGTTGAAGTCGAGAGAGTTGTGATGATGTAATTCCATATAGAAGTGAGTTATTGGAGTCAAGTCTGGATGTTACAAATGCATGAATGATGGTTTCAGCTAGCTGCATCCCTTGTTAGATGTTGACGGATTCTGCCAATATTTCGTATTGAGCAGAAAGCAGCCTTTGATACTGCTGTCACATGGCAGTCCATTGTTAGATTTGAATCAAACATGACCCCCAAGTTGCGTACATTTGCAGCTGGCACAACATAAGATTCACCGACTCTAACATGTTGAATATTGACCTTTGCGATTTGTTGTTTGGATCCGAGGATCATGAATTCTGTGTTTGAGTCATTTAACTTCAAAAAATTGGTATTCATCCATGTTCTGATATCATCGATGCAGCTTTCAATTCTGTGAAGCGCAGAGTCATCATCTGCTTGCACAGGTTTTACAGACAAATACATCTGCGTATCATCTGCGTAGCGGTGATAATTCAGTTGATGCCGACGAATGATATCTCCCAATGGCAAAGTATAGATAGAAAATAGTCCGGGTCCGACACACAAACCTTGTGGTACTCCATACTTTAGTTGAGCAAAATCTGAAATGACATTGTTGATAGTTGCAGATAGTTTGTGATCTACCTGAGAGGTATGATATAAACCAATCCAACGCGACACCGTTTAAACCAATTCGATGTTGAAGGCGATGAAACAACACAGCATGGTCTACGGTATCAAACGCTGCTGACAAATCAAGTAGGACAATTAGTGTGATTTCTCCCTCATCAGTGGCATGCAACACATCATTCTGTACTCTCAGAAGTGCGGTTTCTGTGCTATGGCAAGCACGGTATGCTGATTGATAATCCTCACCAAGATTATGTTGTTGTAGAAAGGGTACTAGTCTAGAGTAGAATTACACGTTCTAATGTTTTGCTTAGAAATGTCAGATTTGATACTGGTCTTTAGTTCTTGAAAATGTTGCGGTCAAGATTCGCTTTCTTTATAAGTGGTCGAACATGAGCAACTTTCAAACTATCTGGGAAAACACCGGTTTCAAGCGATCTATTCACTATCTTGGTAATAATAGGCACAATTTCATTGGATGATTTCTTAGAAGCGATGTCGGGATGGTATCAAGCTCACAATATTTTGTTGGAGCTTTGCGAATAATTGCCAGAATCTCATCCTCGGTAGCTGGTTCAAAAGATGTTAAATAGTGAAATGCTGTTTTTGGTTCTGCGTACGACCAGTCATCCACAATATCAAAACTGTCACGAATTCTCGTTATTTTCTCAGTAAAGTATTCACAAAATTGATTAGACTTTCAAATAAGATATTCCTGAGCTATAAATATGACTTCAACAAGGAATTTTTCTAGTTTGCGGTGGTGAGTTATTATCTTCGTCGTGACTAGGGCTATAGGTATATAATTTAATTTAAAGGAGAAAGCGTTACAAGCTACGGTTTATTCATTTCAAGCACCAGAATTCTGCAACCAAAAAACTAAAAAATATAACTTTCGAGTTTTACCCTACAGCATGCAATATAGAGGAAATAACGGAAAGTGTGAAGTACATTGCAGTGAAATGGTTAACAATTGGCTCCAAAAAAGGCAAAAAAGCGCTCGAATTTGGCTCACAAATGTCACTAGAATTGCACGATATTGTGCGTTTCGCGTACTACCGCTTAATCGTTCCGTGGTAACGCGTCGCGTGTATGTTTGCGCAAGTACTCACTGTGGCTTGCTCAGGCAGGGAGAAGAATCTTGCCTGGTTTACAACCGGAAATAGTTTACGGAGTAAAGCGTGTAAATCTACGTAAATCTATCAAATTTGTAAACTAGGCAAGATTCATCTTGCTGCCTTGGGCAGGGGCCGGTGAACCATTTTTTAAGCTAGCTCGAAAACAACAGCGTCTTGCCTGCATCGCGTAAAGGTAAACTTGTACGCTCGTGTATTGCCGGCCCTGCGCCGCTGCTTGCGTGTGAATCAGTGTGGCAGAATTAACCGGCATGCGGGGCTTTTATTTTTTGCTGGAGCTAGATTATACTTTTTTACTCCAATGGATTGGCGAGATGATAACGAGTTTCATTCTACGGTATGGGTAATGAATGACTTTGAGTGTGTCTGCAGGGACCGGACCGCGATGTTATTTACCGTAACACACATTTAATACCTTGACGGAGTAAACCCAGCAAACACAGAACGTTTCCGCAACGTTGCACCTAGGTTGCAGTTAGGTTGCGTCATTTAAAACGTTTTAACAACGTTTTTATAACATTACGGTTTGGTTGTGATTTGGTTGTTTTAAAGTTGGTCCGTTGAAACGTGAGCAAAACGTTCTCTGAACGTTGCAGTTTAGTTCTAGTTTGGTTGCACTTAGGTTGCGGTTAGGTTGTCATTATATATGACGTTGCGGTTTGTTTGTTTTAGGTTGGTTCTTGGAAACGTGATTAAAACGTTCTCTAAACGTTGCATGTTGATCATCGGAAACGTTTACATAATGTTTTAACAACGTTGTAACACTCAAATAGTTGGTTGTTTTAGTTTAATCCTTTAAACGTGAAAAAGATGTTCACTGAACGTTGTAGTTTAAGTTCTAGTTTGGTTGCACTAAGGTTCTGGTTAGGTTGTCATTAAAAACGTTCTTACAGCGTTATTATAACGTTGCGGGTTGTTTGTTTTAAGTACCAAATCACAACCAAACGGTCCAAACCGCAACGTTATAATAACGTTGTAGAAATGTTTTAATGACAACCTAACCACAACCTAAGTGCAACCAAACTAGAACTTAACTGCAACTTTCAGAGAACGTTTTTCCAACGTTTCCATGGACTAATTAAATAATGAAATACATTTTATTTGAAAAGGTTTACAATCAAATTTTTAATACAAAACAATTTGGCATTACAAATTTGATTTGTACTAATCTAGGCGTATACAAATGAAATTGATTATAAATCAATTTATTTCTTTACCTTGATTTTTTCAAAAAATCGAGGTACTCTATCTCTGCCGTTTCTTTCTGCTTCTTCTTTCTGGCAACCTTTCTACAAAATGCTTCTTCTCCTACAGTTTACATGCTACAATCACCAGACTTGGTCAGTAGGACCCTATACCAGACCTTCATTACAGGACCTCACAGTTTGGGGTCAAACGTCACAGGGGGGTCACTAGGGGTCAAAACGTGATTTTCACTTAAAACGCATTTCCAATTTAGTGAAATGACCTAGGATCGTCAAAATCGGTCAACATATTCCTTATGACCATACGCATATATAATAGTTCGGTTTTTACAATCAACAAATATTTGGGGTCACTAGGGGTCAAAATGTTGATTTTTTTACCATTTCACTTAAAATGCTTCTTGTCTCAGAGGAAATGGCTTATGAATGTCAGAATTGGTCAAAAGATTCCTTAGGACCATGCACATACAGCGATCTCAGCGATTAAAATTGACGTGCCATGCGGGGTCACTAGGGTTCATTGACCTATACAGGGGTAAAACGTGAGATATGCTCCGATTTAGACCGGACTTGTTTTGTCTTGTAGGCATTGATAAGACAAGAAAAAAAGTCAATTATGATTTTGGGGTCAAAGGTCAGGAACAGGTCAGTAGAGGTCATTGAACTTTCTTGCACACCCATATACAAAATGCTTCTTCTCCTACAGTTTACATGCTACAATCACTAGACTTGGTCAGTAGGACCCTCTACCAGACCTTCATTACAGGATCTCACAGTTTGAGGTCAAAGGTCACAGGGGGGTCACTAGGGGCCAAAACGTGATTTTCACTTAAAATGCCCTTGCAATTGAGTGAAATGACCTAGGATCGTCAAAATCGGTTAACATATTCCTTATGATCGTACGCATATATAATAGTTCGGTTTTTAAAATCAAAACATTTGGGGTCACTAGGGGTCGAAATGTTGATTTGCTTGCCATATCACTTAAAATGCTTCTTGTCTCAGAGGAAATGGCTGATGAATGTCAGAATTAATCAAAAGATTCCTTGGGTCCATGCACATACAGCGAATTTAAGCGTTTAAAATTGGCGTGTCGTATGGGGTCAAGAGGGGTCATTGAACTTTACATGGGTAAAACTCAAGACATGCTCCGAATTAGATCGGACCTGTTTTACCTTGTTTGGTTCGATAAGGCAAGAAAAATAGCCAACCATCATAACCAGGTCAAAGGTCAAGAAGAGGTCACTAGGGATCATTTTCTCATAAAAATCAAGGTGCCCTGGTCTCAGACCAGAACTAGATCTAGTTTTATTTCTATTTTCTTTTAATTTTATTTTTACCTTGATTTTTTCAAAAAATCGAGGTATTGTATCTCTGCCGGTTGTTTCCTCTGCTTCTTCTTACCTTGATTTTTTCAAAAATCGAGGTACTGTATCTGTAACTGTCGGGTTTTTTCTTGCTAACCCACCATACAAAATGCTTCTTCTCCTACAGATTACATGCTACAATCACCAGACTTGGTCAGTAGGACCCCCTACCAGACCTTCATACAGGGATCTCACAGTTTGGGGTCAAAGGTCACAGGGGGGTCACTAGGGTTCAAAACGTGATTTTCACTTAAAACGCCCTTTCTTCTTAGTCAAATGACTTAGAACCTTCATAATCAATCAACATATTCATTATGAGCGTACCCATAAATAATACTCCGTTTTTTAAAAATAGGAACATATTTGGGGTCACTAGGGGTCAAAATGTCAATTTTCACTCCTTTCACTCAAAATGCTTCTTGTCTGAGAGGGAATGACTTATGACCGTCATAATTGGTCAAAAGATTCCTTGGTTCCATGCACATGTGGGGTGTTCAGCGATTAAAAGTGACATGTCACATGGGGTCACTAGGGCCATTCCCCTTAAAATGTTACGGATTTGACTAGATATTTGAGAAGAAAGATCTATGCCTTAAGTAACTCACGTCAAAAATAGCGTATTTAGTCGGGCTGGATAGCAAACGGGAAGCAATGTCAAAATTCAGTCCTGAAAAATCCTCCGTTTTTATGACCTTTTTGGGGACCCAAACACTGTTCCAGAACTAATTGAGTACCAAATAGTAACTTTTAATTTATCTGGGAAATCAGAATTTGGACAATGGAGGGATTTTGTTCTTCTGGCATGGTTCCTCTTTACATTAGCAGTTGCCCAAGTACCATGATCAGTAAATCCTATTTTATTCCCTGCATCAATGGCTCCACACCACTTATCTATGAGATGAGTTGTCCCGGGGATCCAGATGAACAGCGGTGGCAGGGAACCAGCATAATTGTTAGATTCCAAGGATCTACGCCTTTATCTGAAAAGGCCGTGGGTATTTGTACAACTGTTGTACAAATAACATGAGATTCTGTAATTCGTACGACTGCCTAATTCGTAACGACAGTCGTACCAATATTGGTACAACAGTTGTACGAATAACAACTTTGTACAACAGTACTGTTGTACAAATAGACTCAGCCTAACTCTGTAGCTATGTGGGTGGTATGTTCTACCCGGCAGAGTGATAAACATGATAAACCGTGAATCAATGAAGTATACGGTTTATTCAGTGAGATACCTCCGGCGGGGAGAGCACAACGCTTACGCTAGTAGGCGTTGAATCGTTCGCGTTGAACCATTACAAATGTTACATACATATCTGGATCTATATGCCGTGATTCTGTGACATACCCGGGGACACAACTCCCTCCATCGAGTGGAAAACAACGCTTTATCCATTAATCAGCCCATTAATACCGGTAAGAGGAACACATTCAGAAAAATCATGACGTTCTTATGAATTTGATACCATGATCATCACAAGTGAAAGTTGAGATATTGTGAAATTACTGAGGCAATCTCACAACTGTCAGACTGTTTCTTAGTACCGAGAGGCATTTGATACGGGCCGGCAGCCCCGCCGGCAACCGGTAACTGATATTAGCGGCACTGGATGTGGAAGGCGTCTTTATTAACTTTAACTTTTTTGTTAGGAATTTATAAAGCTGACATCTTGGTAAATAGATTTACTATAGTCCAATGAGCATTTTAAAGCAGGTTTTGTGTTCACAAACCCCCCAGAACCATGAAATAAAAAGATTTTACAAAGCCCTCGTCCTCTTCAAGTTCAAGTTATGCAATCAATCATTTTGCATTGTTTACTATAAAATACTGGAAATAAAATTAACAGACTGGATCCCCAGAGCATGCACCAGAGGAAGAGGCAGGCCGGCCAAACAAACGCTGGACAGACGACATCAAAGAGTATGGCAACGTTACTTGGAAAAGGACAGCTCAGGACCAGGGAGGTGTCAAATGACACCTCCCTGTCAGGACAGAGTGAAATGGAAAATTGATGAAGAGGCCTTCCTTCTGCAGTGGAGTGAAGTAGGCTATAGATAGATAGATAGATATATAAACTATAAAAAAGAAAAAGTGCCCTCATCCTCCTTTTATCAAAAGTTAGGACTAGAACTAGTTTTTATTCAAAAAAGGTCATGAGAGAGCAGACCATGAGCTCATCTCTTAATTCAGAGGATGTTCATTAAATAAAACCACTTGAGTATTAATATGAATACCTACATCCTATAAAAAGAGATGTGACACAACTATAATGGTATGCTTCCGTGAACATCTCTGTTATAAGCCTTTTGAAGAAAAAGCAGACACAACAGGAGGGCAGTATTTGGTTTGGGATAAATGGTGGAAAATTCAAAAGACTTTACCCAAAGCATGCAGCGCAGTAACATCCTATGAATAGAGTTACACACAATGTCCTTCGTTAATTCTATTCATTTATGCTGACGCAACATAGTGGCTAATTACATTTAGGCCTACTGTTTTGCGCCCACTGAAAGCATTTCAGAAAATGTTTTTTAAAGTTTTGTTTTTCACAATTCAGCACAATTTTATAATATTATTCTTTTGCCAATATTGATGGCCAATATAAAAGCATCTGTATGCGAGAGTTTGACCAAATAATTTGAGCAGAACTTTACATGCACACCATAGCAGATTTATTTTCAGCAGCCAAAATGGCCACAGAATTTACTGGTTTTTGAATTTTGTTTGTCATTTGCCCACCCCTAGTATTAAGGTCGGTGAAATAAACCGGTCAATCTGCAACACATTTGACACATGTGTTGTTCGCATTAAAATCTAAAGGAGATCCAAGCAAAGTATTTTTTTGGCAATATTCACATTGATATGGCTTTTCTTCAGTGTGAGTCTGTATTTGTAATGTCAGCCTAGGCCTACTCCTCCAAGCAAAGCATTTGACTGACAATATTCTCATTGATGGCTGGATTGTCTTCAGTATGAGTCTGTATTCAGGTGCAATGCCAGGAGGTTACCCTATAATGAGCAAAGCATTTCTTACAATATTTACACTCATATGACCTCTCTCTAGGGTGCGTCTCATGTGTAATGACAGGCTACCCTTCCAAGCAAAGCATTTTTGCCAATATTCACATTGATATGGCTTTTCTTTAGTGTGAGTCTGTATGTGTATACGTCAGGCTACAATTGGTCAACATATTTCTTATGACCGTACGCATATACAATAGGTCGGTTTTTAAAATCAGAAATTATTTGGGGTCACTAGGGGTCAAAATGTTGATTTTCTAACCATATCACTTAAAATGCTTCTTGTCTCAGAGGAAATGGCTCATGAATGGCTCATGAATGTCAGAACGTGAGATATGCCGATTGGGACCGGGTTTGTTTCATCCTTTCTGATTTGATGAGGTAAGAAAAAAAAGTCAACCGTGATTTTGGGGTCAAAGGTCAGGAACAGGTCAGTAGAGGTCATTGAACTTTCTTGTAGACCCTATCTACAAAATACTTCTTCTCCTACAGTTTACATGCTACAATCACCAGACTTGGTCAGTAGGACCCTCTACCAGACCTTCATTACATGATCTCACAGTTTGAGGTCAAAGGTCACAGGGGAACCCTAGGGGCCAAAACGTGATTTTCACTTAAAACGCCCTTGCAATTTAGTGAAATGACCTAGGATCGTCAAAATCAGTTAACATATTCCTTATGATCGTACGCATATACAATAGTTAGGTTTTTAAAATTAAAACATATTTAGGGTCACTAGGGGTCAAAATGTTGATTTGCTTACCATATCACTTAAAATGCTTCTTGTCTCAGAGGAAATGGCTGATGAATATCAGAATTAATCAAAAGATTCCTTGGGTCCATGCACATACAGCGATTTAAGCGTTTAAAATTGGCGTGTCGTATGGGGGTAAAGAGGGGTCATTGAACTTTACATGGGTAAAACTCAAGACATGCTCCGAATTAGATCGGACCTGTTTTATCTTGTTTGGTTCGATAAGGCAAGAAAAAAAGTCAATAATCATAACCAGGTCAAAGGTCAAGAAGAGGTCACTAGAGATCATTTTCTCATAAAAATCAAGGTGCCCTGGTCTCAGACCAGAACTAGATCTAGTTCTTCTTTCTGGCAACCTTTCTACAAAATGCTTCTTCTCCTACAGTTTACATGCTACAATCACCAGACTTAGTCAGTAGGACCCTCTATCAGACCTTCATTACAGGTCCTCACAGTTTGGGGTCAAAGGTCACAGGGGGGTCACTAGGGGTCAAAACATGATTTTCACTTAAAACGCATTTCCAATTTAGTGAAATGACCTAGGATCGTCAAAATCGGTCAACATATTCCTTATGACCGTACGCATATATAATAGTTAGGTTTTTACAATCAACAAATATTTGGGGTCACTAGGGGTCAAAATGTTGATTTTCTTACCATTTCACTTAAAATGCTTCTTGTCTCAGAGGAAATGGCTTATGAATGTCAGAATTGGTCAAAAGATTCCTTGGGTCCATGCACATGCAGCATCCTCAGCGAATAAAATTGACGTGTCATCCGGGGTCACTAGAGGTCATTGACCTATACAGTGGTAAAACTTAAGATATGCTCCGATTGGGACCGGGTTTGTTGCATCTTGTTTAGATTGATGAGCCAAGAAAATAAGTCAAGCATGTTGACCAGGTCAAAGGTCAAGAAGAGGTCAATACGGGTCATTAAACATTACAGGGGTAAAAGTTAAGACATGATCCGATTTGGACCAAATTTGTTGCATCTTGTTTAGATTGATAAGCCAAGAAAATAAGTCAATAATATTGACCAGGTGAAAGGTCAAGAAAGGGTCAATAGGGGTCATTGACCTTTACAGAGGTAAAAGTTAAGACATGATCCGATTTGGACCGGGTTTGATGCATCTTGTTTGGTTTGATGAGCCAAGAAAATAAGTCAATCATATTGACCAGGTCAAAGGTCAAGAAGGGGTCAATAGGGGTCATTGAACTTCACAAGGGTAAAAGTAAAGACATGATCCGATTTGGACCGGGTTTGTTGCATCTTGTTTAGATCGATGAGCCAAGAAAATAATTTAATCATATTGACCAGGTCAAAGGTCAAAAAGGGGTCAATAGGGGTCATTGAACTTTACAGGAGTAAAAATTAATACATGATCCGATTTGGACCGGGTTTGTTGCATCTTGTTTTGTTTGATGAGCCAAGAAAATAAGTCAATCATATTGACCAGGTCAAAGGTCAAAAAGGGGTTAATAGGGGTCATTGAACTTTACAGGGGGTAAAAGTTAAGACATGATCCAATTTGGACCGGGTTTGTTGCATCTTGTTTGGATTGATGAGCCAAGAAAATAAGTCAATCATTTTGATCAGGTTAAAGGTCTAGAAGGGGTCACTAGGAGTCAAAACATCGATTTTCAATCCAATGACTGATGTGCATTAGAATTGGTCAAAATATTCCTTAGGTCCATGCCCATACCAGTATTTCAGCGATTAAAATTGACATGTCGTATGGGGTCACTAGGGGTCATTGACCTATACAGGGTTAAAAGTTTAAATATGTTCCGATTTGCAAGACATGCTCCGAATTAGATCGGACCTGTTTTATCTTGTTTGGTTCGATCATGCAAGAATAAAAGTAAATCATCATAACCAGGTCAAAGGTCAAGACGAGGTCACTAGGGATCATTTTCTCATTAAAATCAAGGTGCCCTGGTCTCAGACCAGAACTAGATCTAGTTATTATTTTATTTATTTAGGCCTATTAATTTTATTATAAGACGATTTTCACTTTCGCGCGCTTAATTTTTCGCCGTAAAAATGTAACTGTTTTACATCATTTTTTTAATTACTCACATCTGGCTTCATCACGACGTTCATATAACGTTTACACAACCAAATTATGTTACCTGGGCTGTAATCGCTAATTTGTATATTTTACCTGGCCTTACATGAGTCGAGTAAATTGTGGAAATAGCTCATTAGCATAATTTCAATGGTACAAAAATTAGCACCGGTGCTCGTGTGTAACCTTTAAATTATGGTAATGAGCTAATTTGCACCTTTTATTTATTTAAACCTATTTTTTTTTAAATTTAAGTCGATACATACATTTAACAGCTTTTAACACCATAGAAAGTATTTTGATATGTATACGTAAGTTCTCATATGTATGGCTAAAGGCAAGTCATTGTTCACTAATGCCATATACATTGTGCAAGAACATACACATGAAAAGGTCAATGACCCTGGAGCCCGCCCACCCTCCCTCTATAATACCAGTACCATTCCCATGGTTGCCATGGTGTAACTAACCGAATTTGATGAAAGTTTTTTAAACGTTTGGGATAACGTTGTGAAAACGTTCAAGACTAACGTTCATACAACATAAAAATGTGTCGACAAATAAACGTTTTTTGAACGTTTAATCATAACGTTGTATAAGAATGAAACGTTGTCACGACGTTCCAACAACGTAATAAATAGGTCATAAAAAAGTCATTTGGACGTAATGGTATAACTAACAGAATTTGAAGAAAGTTTTTTAAACGTTTGGGACGTTGTTATAACGTTGTGAAAACGTTCAAGACTAACGTTCATAAGACGTAAAAATGTGTCGACAAATAAACGTTCTTCTAACGTTTGATCACAACGTTCTAAAAACGAAAGTGAAACGTTGTCACGACGTTCCAACAACGTAATATGGTTAGCTCGGAAGCGTATAGTATACACACCCCCATCGGTGCACCCCGACGTGTGTGTGTCCGGGGTGTGTGTAGTCTTAAAAAAACCTAAAATCACGCACTATGAATACCCCTGTGAAGGGTATAACAGAATTACTCCACACCTTGTATAGGGCGCGATGACCAAACGCACTGAAGGTATTAATATTCGTCTCATAATAATAATAATATAGTGCGTATCGAATTGCTTGTTAAAATCCAAAACCACAACAATAAGAAAATGATATACTTTGTTCAATCGTTTAACTTATTACAAAAGTTGGATTTCTGCGCAACACAATAATAACTACTCCATTAATACAGAGTGTCCCAGAATGATTTCTACCCGGTTTTAAAAAATGATAACAATAAAAAACATCAATGCATTCCAAATCTAATACTTGTAATATAATCAGGAACATGTTTCCTACATACTCTGCCAATGTCATCAAAATATTTTTTTCTGTTCCGATATGGCATGTGTTGAAATCGGTGAAAACCGGTTTTTCACTTTCAGCGTATTTCGATATATAAATCACACACACAATTTCAAAACTGCCGCTAAGAAAGTATGGTAAATTCACTCAAGCTGAACAATTTTCTCACACCATTGCAATATTGCTTCATAGAAGAACACAAATAGTTGATATCTACTAATTATGCAGTGGAAATTAAAAGAGACAACATGAAATTGCCAGCATATCATTTAAATTGAGATTTGTATGTTCAATGATTTTATGAGTTTCAAAAAAAGTAATTTGGGTCAAAAAGTGGAATCTACCATTTGTATAGAGTAGTCCATATCATTTCTGTCAAATACGCCCGATCAAAATGTTTGAGAAAGCCAAATGCATGTTGATATTTGAACTATGAGGCCAAATATGAGGGGCTTTTTATTTTTTATTTTTTTATTTTTCAAAATGGCCGTCGTTTGATATTTCTGGCAATCTATAGTGTTTTCCCTATTAAATGAAATGACAATTGAAAAAGAGACAATTGTTAGACAAACAAGAACTTAACATATTTACAGGGATGTACTTTCGCGACATCCTGCGAGAATCCAAATGGATTCTCGAGGAGGAACTTTGCGAGAATCCTTTTTACTGAATTTAAATTCCGCATTTTAAACATTTATTGTACTATATTGTTAAGAACAATCATCATTTTAACTTCAACTTGAACAGTTTAGAGTCAAATACCAGTCATCTAAGGTCTTGTTTTGAACTTAGAAAAAAGAGGGGGGAAAAGTATTTAAAAAATGGGGGAAAAAAAAGAAGAAAAAAATAAATAAAAGGAGGCGGCCCCAAAAAAGGAAGCGGGCGGGGACGAGAAACATATGGTATGGTATAACAATAGTATTCATAGTTTAAAAATGCATCTTTCTGGGATAAATACAAAGTGGTTCTATAAGGTTTCGTAACCATTCTACTTGGTGCAATGTAGCATACTTCTTATCATATTGTTTATAAACAATTGCTTTTTTGAAGGTCAATGGTTAGAGAAAGCTTTACAGTTTTAGAAAGACATCGGCAATTTCAAAAATCGATAAGAGTAAATTATTTCTTCTCAAACTACACAAATAATGATAAAATAAAGATGTATCACTAAAAATCCAGGATTTGGATTCATTTAAAAAAAATGTAAAAGATATTATGCGATAGGATTGAACTAAAGGCTTTAACACAGATAATAAAATAGTCCAACTCTTCTGAAGTTGTGGGTGGGAGAATTTAGGGATACATCCTCGATGGTTTTGATACGGGATGGTCCATAAAACCATCCCCAAATGCCGGCGCCAGTTTGTGCCATTTTCTTCAAGGTAATCTCTGACCATTTAAGCTAAAATGTAGGAAACTTGTGAATTAGCTCCATAGTAGCTACATTATCAGCATCAACATTGACAACTAGCCTACCCGAATGTGAGTTCATTGTTACAATCGCAGTTATTCTGCGATTAAAAGGTAAAGGATTGTCCCAATTTGAAGAAAATAAATCACGAAATCCATCCCCAAATGGATTTTATGAAATCTAAGTCACTGCTTATTCACCCAAATTACTTCATTAGTTATTCAGAAGTCCTTAAACACTTGCCAAATAGAAACAAAACATGAGGTCATTCAAGTGGGAAGAACTTCTTTTACCCTTCAAATTAAATTAAAATGAAGAATATTTATAAGTTGAAAAACCATGCTAACGTAGTTGATCATGGGAAGTGCTGTAGATTAACAGTGAACAACAAGAAAGGAATAAAAGATTAGATTAGTAGACAAGAGAATATTTGTGCGTTTTTTCAAACAAGTTTTTTTCTTCTTTTTTTCTTCTTTTTTTTTCTTCTTTTTTTAATCTTCAGTTTGATTAGTCCGATATTCATAATCTAACATTCTAATGAAAGAGTACAACGTGTCAAAGACGGACTTAGCCTCATTGATTTTAATGATGAAAATAATTAATTAACTTTGAGCCACGATGGACACTAATCATTTGGGACATATAAAATACATAGAATGATATTTCTGGACATATGGGAACAATTAATTTGTCATACTTTTTTCATACTAATTGTATACAAATTTAGTTTCGATTCCCTCGTCTGACGCCTTGACATTGGATAGAATAACGTATAATATACCCCTTAAATTCCTCCGAATAGGTGTAATCCCCTACCTCCACCCGAATGATTTTTGGTAGCGGGAGGAATTGTTTTCACTGGTAAGAAAAAACAAATCCATAATAAAATTAAAATTATATCTTATAGGGTTTTTAAAATTGTATCATTTTAGTTACACTTTACAGTCTGTATAAAGTGGCAATGTCCTATACCCTGTTACTGATAATAATTCCTTTCAGCTTAGCTCAGACACATGTGATTTGATTGCGATCTGTGAAAACCCTTCGGATGTCGCAAAATGTGAACTAGGGATTATGGGTAAAATTAAAATTTAAAAATTTAAAAAAATAAAAAAATAAAAAAATGTTAATAGATTTTTTTAAAGAAAATTACTTTCCAATACTTTGTGTCATCATCTTTCATGAAATTTCACCTTCAAACACTTACTTAAGTCACTTTTATCATTAACCTTATAATGTTATTCTATTGAATTATGTATCTTGTTTTGTAGCTCTTTATGACATCACAATCACCATTCACTCATGACTTTTTTTGTAGAAAAATGATCGAAACAGTTCTGTAATCAGCACAGTATTATTAGCTTTCTTATTATATAAATATCCCCAATATGAAAAATGCCACCATGTGGCGGGTTTTCACAGATCGCATCACATATCAGCTCTATTCCAAAAGCAACGGAGAATATCATATTAAAACGAAATTAATTTCGTTAAATCCTAGGACAGACATACCTGATACTCCTGTAGTATTCCCCGTTGTCAATAATGGCGCTTAGGATGCGGTCCACACTATAATGACTCACAGCAAATAATGACCCAAATGGATGTACTTTAAAGAACTCTAAACATCACCAAACTAGACAAAATGACAAATGTTGATCCATATAATAACACAAATTGTGAACAATCAACGGAGCACAACTATCAAATGAAAACGCCCAAATGGTAACATGTACATGACTAGGCGAAGAGCGTTGACGAATGACCAATGTTCAAAGTTCATAGTGTCTCATTGATATTACCAAACAAACAGATATTCATCATACGACGTATAATGTTCAGGGCTGTATAGGGTTATGGCATGTCTGAAACCCTTGATTTGGATATAAATATCACTCTTGATTGGTTATTTATAAACTTGACATGAGTACAATCACGTGACATAATAATATTTGGCCTATTTCCACGCTATTTCACAGAGGGGAAAAAGTTCCCATACAAAAGTACTATTTCCCTGTGATGAGGAGCTGCGAGGGAAAAGTACCTTTGTCAATATAAAATGAATAAGGGCGTGTTCACACTATAGCTAGTTTTCTCCACGACCCGGGTCGGACCCGGTCGGACCCGGGTCGAACCCGGGTTGAAGTCTGGTGTGAACAGAAAAATAGGCTCAAAAAACCGACCCGGGTCGAAAATTACAACCCTGCGAAAGTGAAGGGTAGAACCCGGGTTCGACCCGCATCGACTGTAGTGTGAACAGAAATCGCTGTTTCGACCCGGGTTGCAGGAAGTAGATAACCTGACTGCTGACCTAACCTCTGACCGTGGTTTGGCATGGTAGTTGTTTACGTCAGTTTCGAGCTTTGCTTCGCACGTTCTCTTTTGCCTCTGGTTCTGGTTGAAATCTTTATTCAAATGACAAATAAATGGAGTCAAATTGAAACAGAAGCCATGATGGAACTCTGGGCAGATGAGACCGTGCAAACTAGTTTGAACTCAATGATCCACAATAAGGATATTCACGCCAATATGTCACGCCAATGCGAATACAACTTCGACACATACATAGCGCTAGTGTGAACAGAAAATGAAATATCGATCAATCCGGGTTCGACCCGGGTCCAACCCGGGTTGAGAAAAAAGCTATAGTGTGAACACGCCCTTAGTTGTTATGTCAAATGCCATGAAAGAGATGGTGTGATGAAGTATGTGTGACATGGACAAGAACCGGGACAAAGAAAGTGAAGAGTTGACTAATTATGTCATTGTTTTTATTAACAATTACATTATGTATTTTGAATAATAACTTTATAATACTGCGATGGATGACGATAATAGGTCCCATAGCTTGGATTAAGTCACATTCTACCTTTTAGGCTAATTATGGATTCGGACAATAGGTCACATGTTTTATACAGGTCATTGCACTTCTACATCTGTGCTAATTATAACTAGGTCGATGAACCACTTTACTACCAAGTGAGATATATCAGTGTCGATAACTCTAATGATAAGTGGTTAGTTTCTGCTATGTCAAAATCATCATTGAAAGATTATGTACTGTACAAGAAGAAGCCTAGTTTAGACAAGTATTTGTTATGCAAATTAGATTTCTATGAGGCGGCGCTTAAATTCAAAGCACGTCTAATACCCTGACACTTTGCAGTCTTGTACATTCATGGAAGGCAAATATAGATGTCATATGTCCTCTTTGTAACAAAGACACCGAGGATCTTAAACTTATTTCTATGTTCTGCTCTAAATGACATCAGAGTCGATGAGTTTCCAAAATTAGAGATAAAACTCTTAGCTCATGATCTTGAACCTTTCTGGAGTATATTTATTTCAATTTGACAATTAAAATGTGTTTTTTGCTTGGTTTTTCTAATGAAACGCTCTCTCTGTTACTGATAATTTCCCCTTACTGCCAATATTTGATGTGTTATGTAAGTCATAATTGAATCCAAGCCTACTTGCGTCGTTACAGATGGTGTGAATGACACCTTCTTATCATCCCAGGGGTGAGGAGTTTGAGAATGACAGATTCTTGTATTATTTCGGGGGGGGGTGATAATGAACATTTATAGTTAATTATCTTAAGAGTGTAAAAAGTCAAGTGTATAATATGCAAATTACTTTACCATGTTCACTGAATAGTATACATATTCATGAATGTATAAATGTATATAGTTGTGACCAAATAAGGTATCATTTATGTCTCCATAACATGTATACGTAACTTGTTAGTCAATCAGAACGCGCCACGCCCCTGGGCGATTCACTTCCAAAACCTGTAGGTGCGCGATCATCAACTTCACTTGATTTGGCGCCGGGACAGGTCCATCGTATAATCATTTAGTAGCGATGTAAAATAATGTTTAAGTAATAGTTTAAACTGTGATTATCCTTTGACTGATGATTTAACCTGTATATTTAATAAATAAGGAGTAACAGTCAAAAATAGTGAGTTTTCTTGAGTTTTCTTGTAATTATTCCTCCGCTAATTACTTAGTGACTTTAACCATGATCATCACAATTATTGAACTATTGAAACAATTCCTTTTGTATTATCTGTCCTTCCCAGCTGGCCATTTTACGGTTTTTAAATGTTATAAACACGTTTCACGTTGGTGAAAAAACCGTTTTTAATATTACGTATTAAAAACGTATAATGTGTGGAGTTTTTTATGGGTTTTAATAACGTTTCCATGTAACGTTTTGAAAACGTTAATAATCACCATGTTTAATTTATTTAGTCTTGCAAGATGTTTCAAATACGTTTTAAAAATATGTTTAAAACGATCTAAAAACATGTTTAACACGTTTTAAAAACGTTTCACAAACACGAAACATAATTAAACCCAATTTAAACGTTTTGAAAACCTATATTAGGTGATTGATAATTAATTGATAATTAAAGATGGACACTTCAATAATTTGGCTTTTTATTAACATTCTCCAACAAAATTGTTCATGTGTTTGTGAAGTAATGTTCTTATTTGCCATTTAATTATGAAATGATAAATGAGGTAGATCGAATAACTTTATGAAAGGAAATAAATATACAATCCATAGTGTTACCAAACCAATATAACCCAGGTAAGTGCGCATCGCGGCTTGGAATTGCCCAGGTTTTTAAAAACGATTTTATACGTTTCGTAAAAAACGAAAATAAGGTCCACAATATTTGGTTTAATTTAGGTTGTAATATAACGTTCTATAAACGTTTTGATTTCGTTTCAATTATATTCGTTTATAAGTATTGTGACAACATTAATTTAACGTTTTTATAAAGTTTTGATAAAACAATTATCAATAAAAACATGCTTCGAAACTGTAAAGTTTTAAAAACGTTTCACAAAAACAAAACCTAATTTAACCCTATTCAATTTGAAAACGTTTTGTGTTTACTGGGTTAGTACTCATGTTTGGCATGTCGGGAATGCTTGCAGACAAAGATCATGCTTTGATTTTGAATAAAATCGTGTAAAAATGTTCCGTCTCTCAATTAGATTTTACGATATGGTCATTTATTTTTTACTCGGGCGTTCCCCTCAGCTTGTGACTGTTCGATATAATATATCCACCATTTTGTTATAAATATAACATGCTACCCTCGTCAAGGCTGACTCCCAAAGGACTCCAAATCGGTTTTTGGTTTAACGGAACTCACTATACACAAAACGTGATTTAGTGTTAGGCGCCTTTTATCACGTAAAATCATACGCATACTTGAATATGAAAACGCGACCCGGAAATGCGCGACCTGTTGTACGTATGCCCAGTATAGGGGTTTCCCATCCTACAATGTATAGTATCCCTGGCTGATGTTTGAGTGTCTGTGCTTTGGTGTCTCACGGTATGTAATGACGACAGTTATAGTCTATCCATCTGAGACCGATCTTCCAACCACGTGACTCAGCCGTTCCATTGACTGGGAGAGGAGGCTATTTTATGACAAAAATATCGATGGAATCAGTAGAGTGAAAAACGGCCACAATAAAAAATAAATATGTTACCCACCTACTTTTATCATCATAACCCAAGTTGTGCCATGAGAGTCAGTTTAATTGACATTGCAAAGACAGGTAGCTTTCCCTTCCCAATTTCTCCATTTCAAAAAATGCTTTCAATTTGGCAAGCACTGGCTGCATCTCATCTTTAATGGTCTTATTTGGTGCCATTTTAAGCTCTACTGTACTACAGGCCTCTATCGGAACAGGTACATGTAGAGTGATAGACCCCGATGAAGACAACCTTTCATTTTATAAGTCAGAAAATAAACTTTATTTAGTTTGTCAACGTTCAAATTGTATAATATTTGTTTGAAAATGAAAATCATACCTTTCAATATTGATACATATCATTGTAAGCGTATTTGTTTCTTTCTATACTTAACAAGGAAATCTGATTGATTCGGACATGCAGACAGAACATAGGGATACGGAGATTCATATCATTGTACAACCATTTTATCTTACTATAGGCCCGGGCAATCCGAGTGAAAATATACATTATTTACTGTTGGAAACATTACAAGATAGCAAATAAAAATTAAATGTGGCCTCCTACAATATGCTAAATGTTAAAAAGTCCATCACTTTCGATCTTTTTCAGCTTTGTGATTCTATTCATATGCCGAAATCACAGGTGACGATTATGGTAAATGTTCAAAGTCCATCACTTTCGATCTTTTCCAGCTTTGTGATTATATTCATAGGCCGAAATCACAGGTGACGATTTCAAAGCCTTTTGATTTCAGATAATGCGCAAATGGTTCGATATTTGTCTCTCTTTGAAATGGTACACTAGACGTAGCTGCTATGTGCATGTGTGTGATGAGAATAATATGCATTAGAACAGTGTTGTGTGTGTTTGCATAAGGCAGCTTAGTTGTTTCAATTCACATTATAGATGAGGTTCGACCGGAGGTTGGAATAAAATGGGATCCTTCGACAACTAGCAAATATACGCCAGAAGACAGCACATCTTATTTTTACTCATCTCCCCTGCCCATCCGAGCACCAAAGATCGCTCTCAGATGGATAGACTATAGTAATTTTAATCAATATTTTGATGTTGTTGAAAGCCATATCGCGAACAAATATCACCATTTTCAGCACATTTCAAGCCGATCTATGTACATGTACATGTACGAATTACACAAGTAATAGTCCATTTCAAATCCGAAAATATACGATAGCTCCGAATGTTTCCGATTAGCTGAGTAATTTGACGCTCGGTTACATGACCTGTCAGCTCACAGGTCATAGAGTCCATGTGCCGGAGAAAAACAAACTGTGTGGATTTAGAACCGTGCCCTCTAAAATTAAAAGCGAGAATATCATGTGACTATTAAATTAACAAAGTAATTAATGTTTAAATTCTGTTTTTCACTGACAAAACACTACAGACAGGTGTAACTTAAAATGAAGTGCTCACGTGGTTCTTGACAAATGCATCTATTATTTGAACGATCAACCCTCCCGGTAAACTAGCCATACACAGAAAGACAAAATTACCTAATTGACCATGTGATTTATGGTTTTTCAAGATGGCCGACAAAGGTGATTTGTGTGTTGCTAGGGGTGCTTCCCATCAGTCCGAAGTCCCATCAGTCCGAAGGCCCGCTAGTCCGAAAAATGAAAAAAATAATTCGGACTAACGGGCCTTCGGACTGGCGGGGTGTTTTGATTTTTAATTTTTTTTCGGACTAGCGGGCCTTCGGACTGACGGGGCGTTTTGGATAATTTACAATAAATAGTATTTAGTTGTGTTTTTTTGGCTATGACTCAGGGGGTGCCACTTCAAAATATTTGGGTATTTTCAAGTATAAATAACTCGAAAACCAAAATAGATATGACCACCGGGTGAGGTCATGTGAATGGGTAAATGGATGAATTAAAGTACTAAAATATTAAGTCAGGGGGTACTACTCCCTACGGGTACAAATATTAAAAGACTTGAATAAATAACCAATGCAAATGATTTTAAAAAAAGAAATGTTATGACTATTTGGTTACTAATTCAAATCATTTTATCGTTAACATATATTGGTCCCCGGGGGTGCACCTACCCATGAACATGTTAAGATTATAAGTTACTACTAACAATATATTGTTATGACTCAGCGGTTCTGAAACAGATGAAAGAGTTTTGAAAAAATAATATTGTCCCAGATATCCTGGGGGTTCTCCTCTCCATAATAATTGGACTGCTACCACTCTCGAATAGTAAAGCGTTTTCTTAACTGCTACTTGTTATTTTTTATTTATTGATTTGATCTTTGTGCGGCGCATCCGTTTGAGTTTACTTGCGGTTTAAAATACGGCTTTAAATATGGGCGGCCAAAGGGGTCAAAATGGTCTAAAATGGAGAAAGGTCTCAGTAATTTAGAGAAAGGTGTCTAGAATGTAGAAAGGGCTCTGTAATTTAGAGAAAGGTGTCTAGAATCGAGAAAGGTCTCTGTAATTTAGAGAACGGTGTCTAGAATGGAGAAAGGTCTCAGTAATTTAGAGAAAGGTGACTAGAAAATGGAGAAAGGTCTCAGTAATTCAGAGAAAGGTGTCTAGAATGTAGAAAGGTCTCTGTAATTTAGAGAAAGGTGTCTAGAATCGAGAAAGGTCTCTGTAATTTAGAGAACGGTGTCTAGAATGGAGAAAGGTCTCAGTAATTTAGAGAAAGGTGACTAGAAAATGGAGAAAGGTCTCAGTAATTTAGAGAAAGGTGACTAGAAAATGGAGAAAGGTCTCAGTAATTTAGAGAAAGGTGACTAGAAAATGGAGAAAGGTCTCAGTAATTCAGAGAAAGGTGTCTAGAATGTAGAAAGGTCTCTGTAATTTAGAGAAAGGTATCTAGAATCGAGAAAGGTCTCTGTAATTTAGAGAACGGTGTCTAGAATGGAGAAAGGTCTCAGTAATTTAGAGAAAGGTGACTAGAAAATTGAGAAAGGTCTCAGTAATTTAGAGAAAGGTGACTAGAAAATGGAGAAAGGTCTCAGTAATTTAGAGAAAGGTAACTAGAAAATGGAGAAAGGTCTCAGTAATTTAGAGAAAGGTGACTAGAAAATGGAGAAAGGTCTCAGTAATTCAGAGAAAGGTGTCTAGAATGTAGAAAGGTCTCTGTAATTTAGAGAAAGGTGTCTAGAATCGAGAAAGGTCTCTGTAATTTAGAGAACGGTGTCTAGAATGGAGAAAGGTCTCAGTAATTTAGAGAAAGGTGACTAGAAAATGGAGAAAGGTCTGTGTAATAGTCTTGGAAAGGTCAAATGTTGAAAACGGTCTGGGTGTAAAGCAGAGAACGGTCTGTAAAGTAGTGAACGGTCTCAGTGTAAAGCAGAGAACGGTCTGTAAAGCAGAGAACGGTCTGTATCTTCTATTTCTACTCAGTGTAAAGCAGAGAACGGTCTGTATCTTCTATTTCTACTCTCTCTTTCTCTCCCCGGTAGTCGGTCAACGCTACGGGAGACGGGCTTTATGTAAATCAGTGAGATAGGGGAGCACCACACCAAATATCTTTCTCATTGAAATACGTGTAAAGTGCCATATTTCAAGAAACCTTTTCTATCCTGCGGTTACATTTATGGCATACTTGTCACCTATGACCATTTTCAGTAACATCTCAACTTTAATTTAAGCCTTGTTTCATGAGGGGTTATTTACCTAAATTTTCCGCTACGGACCTGCACACAGCGCCCTCACTTTTTCACGTTTGCTGGCATGCCTGTTCACCATTTAGGCAGGTGCTTACGCCCTGGGCACTATTTAGGTCGATAAATTAAAAATATCGTATTTTATCATTGTAGGTGCAACGGATAAGGTCCCATTTGTTCATTTAAGGGACCGTTCATTATTGTGGAGGGTGGGGGGGGGGGGGGGACAAATTCGAGACTCGTATGTTAAAATTACCTTACCCCCCCTACAGTTTAAGGGTATAACAGAATTACTCCAATTACATAACCCCCTGCTAACCAGTAGCTTTTTACACAACCCCCCCCCCCCCCCCCCCTCCACGAAAAAAATTAATTTGTCACATACTTAACTTGAATTTTGTTCATGGATACGTTGGCAAATTTTGTTTGTGTCCTATCTGAACAGCCAATAATTTTATGATGCCCCTTCTTTTTATTGTGTGAAATTAGTAATGGCGAGCGTAGCGAGTTGGAATTTTTTTCTTCATATTTATACATTTTGGGTGGTTTTGTGAGTCTTTATAACCTGAACAAGTTATAACATTCTGAGCAGAAATCAGTGGCGTACCCAGCTTTTGGAAACTGGGGGGGGGGGGGGGGGGTGGGGGTGGGCCTGACGATAGTTGTACCGACGAGAGGCATGATGTACCGACAATTTTTTTTACAGACTCCCCAAAAAATCGTAAATGATAAGTGTGGATAAGTGTGGGGGGGGGGGTAACATTATACACCCTGTGATGATTTAGGCATAGATGTTTTTCCACCATACCGTCGATGTGCTGTCCAGAATTTATCTCATAGTAAAAGTTTTTGAAGTCGATAGGTTTTAATAAATATGCGCGAAGCGCAGAAAAAAAATGGCATTTTACACTCCAAAATAGCCTCTAAAATCACGCCAATCACCACCATCTTTATAGTTTAAACAAATTTACACAACCCCCCCTGTTCAAAAATAAAAAGTTACATAACCCCCCTATTTCAACATATGAAAGTTACATGACCCCCCTATAGTTTACTCCCCCCCCCCCCCTCCACCATAAATAATGAACGGTCCCTAAATACAAACATACCATCCCCGGAGAAACAAATTGCCCGAAAACCTCACATTTACAAGCCTAGTCTTCGTGCTTTTCCGGAACTACTACAGGATTACACGAATTGCGCATTGATTTGGTGTGGTGCTCTCTTGACCGACTACCGGGGAGAGAAAGAGAGAGTAGAAATAGAAGATACACACCGTTCTCTACATTACACTTACGGGGAGAGAAAGAGAGAGTAGAAATAGAAGATACACACCGTTCTCTACCTTACACTTACGGGGAGATAAAGAGAGAGTAGAAATAGAAGATACACATCTTTCTGTACATTACACTTACAGACCGTTCTCTGCTTTACAGACCGTTCTCTGCTTTCTAGTCACCTTTCTCTAAATTACTGAGACCTTTCTCCATTTTCTAGTCACCTTTCTCTAAATTACGGAGACCTCTCTCCATTTTCTAGTCACCTTTCTTTAAATTACTGAGACCTTTCTCCATTCTAGACACCGTTCTCTAAATTACAGAGACCTTTCTCGATTCTAGACACCTTTCCCTAAATTACAGAGACCTTTCTACATTCTAGACACCTTTCTCCATTTTCTAGTCACCTTTCTCTAAATTACTGAGACCGTTCTCCATTTTCTAGTCACCTTTCTCTAAATTACTGAGACCTTTCTCCATTCTAGACACCGTTCTCTAAATTACAGAGACCTTTCTCGATTCTAGACACCTTTCTCTACAATACAGAGACCTTTCTACATTCTAGACACCTTTCTCTGAATTACAGAGACCTTTCTCCATTTTCTAGTCACCTTTCTCTAAATTACTGAGACCGTTCTCCATTTTCTAGTCACCTTTCTCTAAATTACTGAGACCTTTCTCCATTCTAGACACCGTTCTCTAAATTACAGAGACTTTTCTCGATTCTAGACACCTTTCTCTACAATACAGAGACCTTTCTACATTCTAGACATCTTTCTCTGAATTACAGAGACCTTTCTACATTTTCTAGTCACCTTTCTCTAAATTACTGAGACCGTTCTCCATTTTCTAGTCACCTTTCTCTAAATTACTGAGACCTTTCTCCATTCTAGACACCGTTCTCTAAATTACAGAGACCTTTCTCGATTCTAGACACCTTTCTCTGAATTACTGAGACCTTTCTCCATTTTCTAGTCACATTTCTCTAAATTACTGAGACTTTCTCCATTTTCTAGTCACCTTTCTCTAAATTACTGAGACCTTTCTCCATTTTAGACCATTTTGACCCCTTTGGCCGCCCATATTTAAATGCCTGTTTATATTTAATTGGGTAGCAACAATTTTCTCAAACTAAGGGACCGTTCATTATTTATGCTGGAGGGGTGTTGGGTAAAATATAGGGGGGTGTCATTAAACTTTCATATGTTGAAATAGGGGGGGGGGGCTATGTAACTTTTTATTCTTAAACAGGGGGGGTTGTGTAACTTTGTTAACTATCAAGATGGTGATTGGGGTGATTTTAGAGGCTATTTTGGAGTGTAAATGCCATTTTTTTCTGCGCTTCGCGCACATTTTCTTACGACCTATCAACTTCAAAACATGTACTTATGATGAGACGACTTTCGGACAGCAAATCTGCTTGGACGATCTGTTGAAAAGACGCCTATATAATCATCAACGGTTGAAAACATGGGGTGTATAAAAACATATTAATTAGCCTAAAGGCCTATGTTCCCGGACCAAAATCCAACAATATATGATTAAAAACGGTATTTTCTTGCATGCTTTTCACCCTCTTCTCACTCTCAGCTCTGCACCTAAGCTCACAATAGTAGAATGTTGCATACGTTTTGTCAGGATGTTCTAACTTTTTTGGGGAAATATAAAGACTCACAAAATCACCCAAAATGTATAAATGTATGACAAATTTTCCGCATCGCTACGCTCGCAATGTACTTATATAGTATAATTTCACACAATCAGAGATCAAGAAGGGGTATCATTAAATTATTGGCCGTTCAGAGCGGGGCACAAACAGAACTTACCAACGAATCCATGGACAGATGTGATAAGATGAGATGTGACAAGGTTTTTTTTTGGGGGGGGGGGGGGCGGTTGTGTAAAAAACTACTGGTTAGCAGGGGGGGTCATGTAATTTTCAGTTTCAGCTGTAGGGGGGGTTAGGTAATTTTGACATACGAGTCTCGAATTTGTCCCAACCCGCCCCCTCCACCATAAATAATGAACGGTCCCTAAAAGAGACAAACCGTGGGTTGTAAAACGATACAGTTTATTCAAGCCCGTGAGGGGGCGGGTGGGGGGGGGGGGGGTACTCGGGTTTGGTTTGGTCGGGGTGTGCCGCAACCCCGGGCCGCAACACCTATGATTTCCAAGGGTGATTTTGGAAAAAACGGTACCCAATTTCTAAGGATTTGCGGCCTCATCATCATGATCATTATAGACTCAATTTTCGCACAATTATCGAGAAAATATCTACAATTTTAGCAAATGTTCGCGACAAAGTAGCCAGAATTTTTGCGAAAATAATAACCATTTGTAAAAAGTGACCCCATTATTAGGGATTACACAGCACAATTCATACTCATGCTTAGATCTCCACATCGGTATACGGGGATGAGTAGCCTACCCCCAACTCATTTCACCAAACAATCGAAAATAAGTCAAAAATGTATATACATAAAAGCCACAATGTTGACCCCACCAAAAAGTTTGGTGTCATCCAGTTTGTTATTCTTGTCCCCGCCCATTAAGGCCCCCCCCCCCCCCCCGCCCCAATGTTGATGCTGGCGAGGGGCCACAATAGCTCCACACTTCTTTGGGCCTATTCTGTTCTATCAAGAATTCCGAAGCCCCTATCATAAACCCTATAGCTGGTACATAAGTTGAGTGCCTCCCCCTCACCCATTACTAAACCCGTCAAATTTTATTTTCAGAACTCCTCAAAAATCTCGGAGCGGCTTTTCCAAAAATGTAGGGTCGTAAGAACTTAAGAGATATTTGATAAAAGGTCGGAACCCCTACATCTGTTTAGTATAAGGAACGCCAATTCGAATTTGGGCTCAAAATGGGAGGGGGGTAAGGGAGGGGCGGAAGAGGGTGACAAAAGAAGGGGTCTGCAGGGCGGTACTTATCATGCTTTCCAATGTCAGTTACCGTCACCGGCCAGTGAGAAGCGGTCATGTTACTATATAAGGCCCACGGTGGTGTTACCATCGCCAGTGAAGAAATTATAGACGCGTACAGCGACCAAATACAGGGCTTAACGCTTAAATATTGCCCGAATATGCGTATTTATGATTATTTACGAATACGATAGTGATGGAAAAGATAATGAATGCGCCTCAACGCCGAAAGAACATACATTGCTGAATTGATAGATATGTCCCTCGCGCGCGTGTCCATCGTCGTCTGACGAAATCTTTAACAGAAAGTGAGCCCTCTCTTGATTTAAGTTTGAAACCACACACGAAACCGAACTTACAGTGTGATTGCGCCCTCTCCATTAGAGATAAACAAAATCCAGGGGTGTAACCAGGGGGCATGAGGCGGGGTGCATCATTTTGGTTGTTCGGTTTTAGTGGGTGGAAGGGGGGGGGGGTTGTACTGCGCCATTTGTCCCGAAGCAATGGTTATGACGTCATATTTTTGTCGATTTAAGAACTCTTGTATTGGATTTACGTGCAAAACATATGCCCTTTTTTCTTCTTTTTTTTCTTAAAATTTTTGGTCTGCAACATATTACATCAAAATACATTATTAAGCTAACTTAAAAGATACCTATAATGATATATTACAAATTTATTTAAACACTAAAGACGATGTACATTTAACCATTGAAAAAATAGCAAGACAAAACAAGACAATACATGACATAACCCGACACGACACAACACGACATGGCATGGTACGGCACTACATGACATGACATGACATGACATGACATGACACGACATGCAACATCATGACCTGACATGGCATGACACGACACAACACGACACGACATGCCACGACATGACACGCCACGGCATGACATGCCACGCCACGACATGACCCGCCACAACATGACCTACAACGACACGACAAGACAAGACAATACAAGACAAGACAAGACAAGACAATACAAGACAAGACAAGACAAGACAAGAAAAATGGGACAGAGATAGTTTCTTACATCACTTGTTTAGTATGATACATGTATACACTTTAACATGAGTACTTTCAATGTACAATCATATTATCTTATATATTAATATTTAGGAGTACAATTTCATCATTAAATAAATCCTTTCCATTTGTTTTCAAAATTGCTCACTTGATTTGTTTTGTAGAAATAGTTTTTTTCATCTTTGATCTTTGAGTCAATGATACTTTTTAATATCTCAATATCAGGTTTACTTTTGATAGACCTATTTTGAAACACATGATACTTAGTACAGTATAACACATAATTAATCACTACATATTATGAGTGGTTCGAAAAACCTAAAAAGACATCCTTACAATCAACTTGTATGTTGATTTTCAGTGTATCATTTATCCATAATGCAACATTTTTCCAAAAGCTATTTATTATAGGGCATAGCCAAAACATATGTTCAATAGTTTCTTTCTCTAGGCATAAATGGCAATTCTCATCATCGATAATTTTTACAGTCTTTAGAAAAGAGTTACTCAGAATAATACGATGTAGCAGCTTGAACTGGAAATATCTCATTTTTTCCTCAATCGTTACTTTGAAAGGAAGAGACCAAATATTACTCCAATTGATCTCAAGTGGGAGTTTCAGTAGACGCTCGTAATATATCTGACTTGATGGTATTGTCATTTGTTTCATATTAAAGATGTTTCGTATACCACGGGTTGTTAACTTACTAATATTTGGTTTTGTAATAATATCTTTACCTTTAACATTATTTATATCATATTTAGATGCTTTGTTTAATATAATCTTCCATTTATATGGAAAGCTTTTTATGATACCATAATACGATACAAAGTCAATACAGTTTCCATACATATATACAACATACTTTTGAATAAGATAAGAAAGAACCTTTCTCGTCTAATATGTGTTTAACTCTTTCGATACCAGCTTTAAATGCTGTTGTATGAAATACATTATTTACTGGATTAGTTAACAATGTATTATTCCAAAGTGGCATGTTATAGATCTCATCAAGCTGTAGATCTTTTTGATCGCAATCTTTTAACTTCTGCCAACCTAGAATAATATCTTTATAGAACTTAGGAAAATATTTCGGAAATGAATCTTCCTTCATATTTGTTTGCAATATATATTCAAGACCTCCCAACTTATCAAAATAATAATTTGGTATATCTTTCCACGGAGCATTTTTTTCGCTGAGGAAACGCTTTAACCACATTACTTTTTAAAGCTATATCTGTATTATAAACATCTATCATATCCACTCCACCTTTATCTTTTGATGCAATCATGACAGAACGTTTGATTTTATCTGGTTTACCACTCCATATAAAGTTATATAGAATTTTGTTTAAAGCAGATAAGGTTTCATTTTTAACAGAAAGCATTGACATTACATACGTCATTTGAGAAATGCCAAGGCTTTTAACAAGTAATACTTTCCCCCTGAGTGTTAAATCCCGACTACGCCATATGTCTAATTTATCTTTGAGTCTTGACATTCTTGGATGTACATTACAATTATAACATTCGTTCTGATCATGACCAATAAATATTCCTAGGATTTTAACTGGTCCTCTGGCTGGTCTAATACTTCATCATACTTTCACAGGTGTGCAGTTCATTTCAAATTTCAGATATTCTAAAATTGATGGTTTTCTAAACAATTCGAGAAAGAAAATCGAACTGCACACCTCAGAATTGCAAAAAAAACATAAAACAAGTCAACTTTGTTGTGCCTTTGAACAGAGTGGCGGCCGGGAAGCGTGGGAATGAGAATTTAACACAGTTTTTAAACTTTGTGGATTAATTAATGTAACATCATTGTTATGTCATTTTTTATAAATTATAAAGGCCGCCCATGCGTTTAGTTTTCTTTTGATTTATTCATCTATCATAAATTTATCTATTGATTTATTGAACTTTGTATCTAAATTAAAATGCGTAAACAAATTATATTATTGCTCGGTAAATACGTTATTTAAAGGCATATTATGTGATCTTTTCCCGAAAGCGCCCTCTATTCATTATTTTTTTTAGAAAGTAGATTTTATTGCAGATTTACATTTTTGACCATAAATCATACATCATACATAGGCCTACATTTCAAGTTACAGAGCGATACGATTCCTAATTACCTCAAAATATGGTTTTAGAGTAAAGTTAGAGTGAAAATATAAACTGTCGGTGTTATCCGACAGTTTATTTTCACTCTAAAATCATGATTTGAAGTAATTAAGAACCATATCGCCCTGTAACTTGGAATGTATGAACGATTTATTATCAGAAATGTAAATCTGCAATAAAATCTTCTTTTCATTTTCTTTCGATGTTAAGGGCGTTCCATGGAGAATATACCTTTAACTTGAGTTCAGTTTGATTATAATAATAGCAAACTTGTTGTAAAACTATTTTACCTGGCCAACAATTTCTCCTTTGCACACTTTATATACCTACATTCAGAGAGTCACTTTTATTAGCTTGTTATAGCTAGGCTAATGATTATATAATATACAATTATAAGCAAGTTTGCGACCGGGTTTGCGACCTCTTTGATTTAGGCTGGTAACACAATCCCACAGTGCATTCCGTTAAAAAAATGTAAATTATTTGTCACGATACGTATCACGTGATAACCACGATCGTTTTCGCAAAATATCGCAAAATGGCGCGGTAACCAGGCATCAAATTTCGTCATTTTAGGGGCACGGCCACTTTGGCCTTAAGAATATACCAAGGCCAAACCAAGGGCACACACGGCCTCTGTTAAAAATAGGGCACGGCCATTAGGCCTAAAAAAAAGAAGTTTGATTGGCGTAACATGACCAAAACAAATAGGGTAGGTCGGTCGGGATTTTTTTTTTTTAAATTATTTTTTTATATTTTTCAAATCACCTACTTTTGAACACTTGAAAGACAGCAGTACACACAAATCATAGCTCTAGCGTATTTAATTGCCGGGCAAAAATGTATTGTTGTGTTCAACAATATATCATTTCGATGGGGACTTAAAATAGCCGAAATTGAAAGCAAACAGTCAAAAACTTTAATACTTTGTTCAATTTTTATAGATATATATATATATATATATTTTTTGTTTTCCCCCTCAAAATAATAAAACAATATTCAGGGTCGGCGATGTATTTAGGGTCGGTCGGGTTACGCCAATCAAACCTTTTTTTTTAGGCCTTATGGCCGTGAATTTTTTACTGATCCGAGGGCATCGTAGTCTACTAAATATACCCTTTTCCCTTATTTTCTAATTCGCTAGCTCAACCGCAAATAAGAATTTTCCTATCCCGCTATTCGTCCTCCTGAAAGAAACACATTAATCAAATACACTTATTTGGGGCGCACGGCTCTTAGACGACGGGCACATAGCAGACGTGGATAGACAACAAAATATAATTCCAAACTTACCCACTCTCCTCCCGACCTTCATTCCCTTCACCTTTTCTCTGTATCTCTCCTGAATCAAAATCCTGCGCTAACTATTCTTCATTGCCAAAGGAATCTTCTCAGTTCTATAAGTCTCTTCTGCATCTCTCTGCAAATGGATCTTCCTCATCCTTCCAACTAGGTTATCAGACTCCGTCTTGTGTAGCATCATCCTATGCCAGACGTCTTATCTTCTCTGAAACGACATGGCTAGTATTAAATAGTTAGTTCCAAGTAAAGTTTACTCAAACATGTTTCTAAAACATTACTCTCATTAAATCAACATACCTCCCCTCTTCTTAAGTGAACAGGTCCGGATTATACCGATAAGCATGTCTTGTAGTGCCGAATCTAAAGCTATCAGTGGAGGCGTCACGCACTGTTCACCTTCCTTCATACTTCCCGCTGACCTCTTCATTAACATAACAATACCGCATTCAGAGTACTCCTGCTAATGATAGGAAATACAATTTCTTTGTCACTATATGAACATGTACCGATAGAGGGCTCACTCCCCATGGACCGCTCCCCAGACGACGCTGGACACGGGCGTATTTACGAATATTCAGGCAAAAATATGCGAACGAGGTTACGTGATCAAGTGAATGGGACGAACGCTTAACAGCGGTTTAAATTCAAAAAATGATACTGACAATGCGGATGGTTAGCCATCCTCAGTGGTTTTAGGATGAAATAATTTAGTTCCAACGTGTGATGAATTTTATTGGGTCATATAATCAAACGAAACCAACGGAAATTCAAATTACCGGCCGTTCGTATCCACCGTCGTCTGCCGCTCCCCATCCTCTGATCTCACCCCGGGAAAGGTTGGTCGGTTCTCGGATTGGAAGTATCAGGGGGGCTGGGGGTGTTGTTCGATTGTGTGACTGTGAAATTATACAAGGTATACTACAGCAACTGCAATTTTGTCATAGCTAACCGAAATATTTATCACACAGCTTATTAATTTATACTTAAAGGCCTAATAATTATTTTCTAAGTATCAAGTATATTATCCTTCTTCAATTCGCTCTCGATGCACCGCCAGCCACTTTCCTGTAAATCAAAAGAGAAAGAAGTCAATATCTAAATTAGTAGAGAATAATTTGACGTTTCAGCCCATCAGCTTGCTGATGTAGTCCTTGAACTTTGAATGTTCAGGGTTGATATGTAGGCCTACGTGACGTGTTCTACCGAAACCAGACGGAATTAGCAGAGCTCCAAACTGAGAAATAGCCCAAAACATAATTGGGGTGTTTTTGGGGGATTTTGAGTTTCTTGTAAATAATTGAACTTCATAGTGGTTATTATAACATTAGTGTGACAGTTTAAAAATCAATCTACACCCCCCAAAAAAACAAACCGGCCGCGTGACAGGCGATATATACTACCACTCAGCCACGAGGGGGGGGGGGGGGGGGGGGGGGTCTTCACATGCTAAACAAGTATTTAAAAAAAACTGGACGGGGGAGATAGAAGACTGTTGAAAGTAGGCTTGAGTTATCCCGTGCTTTTTCTCTTACGTGACACGGGTCATTCTATACGTGCGTGTCACGGGTACCCGTATCCCGTAAGTCTCACTCTCCGTGAATTCCCAAACCCAACCCACAGTAGAGCCAAGCCCCGTAATAACCTGCATAGTGCATACCACCACGCAGCGTTCGATTTAACCAATGTAGCATCACGAAATACGACACACTTTTGAACACTAATGCACAAATATGTAGCAAAAAGTGCTACGGCAAAAGATTCCCTACTTGATCTCTGATCACGTACCATCAAAGCCAAACCTAAAGATTGAGTGTCATCTTCAAATAACTAAAACAAAGTATGGTAAATCTTGAAATATCGGCGGTTCATTTTCACTTTCGTCCAGAGTTAAAAATCCCATTGGTTTACACGTACTTGCGCAGAATTTTTCTGTCGGTTTAAAATGTGTACAAAATGGCGGAGTTCTGCGCATCTCGGAGAAGTAATAATCATGACGTCACTTCTAGTCTTGTTTTCGTGTCGCATGGCAAAGGTCGAGGGGTTGTTGCCATATCATTGGGCTAATCATATTGAAGGGTTCACCTAAGACTGTAACTCTCAGCCGCCCTCTTATGTCGCTATCTTGCAGGCTCCGATATTTGTACAGCTTTAGCGTCCGTACGGTAATATTGATGACTGGGGGATGTAGCCTAGGGTTCGCCATAATCATTGGGCTAATTGCGAGACCAAGGCAACACGGAACAAAGAGGCCGTGGACTCAGTGACTCAGTATATTACTAAATCATATAATATAATACAAAATAGCATCCAAATAGCTTAGTATATTACTAAATGGCATCCAAATAGCTGAAATAACTTACTGTGTCCTCTTACCTTCATATTATAACAATATCAATTACATTTTACAACAAAATCGCTTCAGAAGATGATTAATGCAAGTTATTAATATTAGCAAATGCCGCGAATTTTAGGGGTTTGTGAAAAGGTTACGACTTAGAAACGTCGTTTCAAATGACGGGGTCGCTAATCTCCCCCGTCAAAAATCGGACACCATAACATACCCGTAGTTTAGTGCTACATGATATAGAACTTGTGCGCGCGCAAGCCAAGTGGTGCTGGCTCGGCTGTGAGGTTTCTGTGAGACGTAGTAGGGTTTAATAGGGTTAGGCCTATAGGTGGGTTTTTTCAGTTTGGAGATTTTATAAAGATGAACTTGAAGAGAAAAAAAATTAACTTAGCTTTCGGAAGTTAGAAAAAAAGGAACCAATTGTACAGCTTATGATCTCTACTTAATAATGAATTACTTACTCAATTTTGATATCTTGCACAATTGTGTCTGGTTTCGGTAGAATACGCCACATATTACTGAGGGCACTGTTGCGTTGTCTTTCTACCTGTGTGGGCGGAGTTTACTCTGCAGTTATTTTACTCAAGGATCAAGACTTAATTATTATATATTGACAGTGCTTTTACTCAAATCAAGAGGTGTAATTGTATAATTAATTTCATGTTTCGGACATTGCATTTCTTGACTTTATTATAGTGTACTTGCCGATTATAAGTTTCTGGTTCATGATAGGCTAGGCATATATGTATATTATGGCTGAATGATTGACAACCGGCTGTAATCAAATCCCGTGAGCAAACGGCAAAACCTTAGAGAAAAATCTTAATATTCAGGAGCGAGCTATACTATTATCCGGCATTGTCTGCCAGACGACGCTGGACACGGCGTATACGAATATTCAGGTTAAAATATGCGAACAAGGTTACGTGATAAAGTGAATGGGACGAACGCTTAACAACGGTTTAAATTCAAAAGATGATACTGACACTGCGGGTGGTTAGCCACCCAGAGTGATTTTAGGATGAAATAATTTAGTTCCAACGTGTGATGAATGTTATGGGGTCATATAATAAAAATCCATTGTTACATTGAAACCAATTCAAAATTAACGGCCGTTCGTATCCACCGTCGTCTGTTGTCTGCATACGAAAATTCAGCGCCCTCTATTAACAATGGCCCTGACAACAAATGTAAACTTTTTCCGCGATATTAGGTATGGTCGTGCCCGGGGCGATATTCTGTACCGTAAACAACATTTTATATATACCTTGACGGAGTAAAGCAAGCGCATACTATTATATATACACATACATAATTG
>CM069455.1:63387599-63572730 GCA_035610835.1 Ophiura sarsii | reverse complement strand
AATAAACAATTTAAAAAGTTGCCCGTATGGTGTACCATAAACTATGTGGGTGTTAGGGAGACCGTTTGGCATTTTATAATAACCCACACTGGCTTATTATATTTTGCGAAACGAAACGAAACAAAACGAAATGACAACCGATGAAACATAAAATTGCGCATCAAGCATCTGCATTGATGGTTCGTTACAATCCGGACTGACAAGGCGTGACCTCGCTGATACTGACGTGAACCAACAAGTTTTAAAGGATAAAATTTAATACTTTTAACAACTTTTGTTAAATTGTGGAATGTCGTCTACAGACTTCTGTCCGTGGAAAGTGTTAACATACTTCTTCTTTTTTTCTTATCCATTCCCCGTTGGCAATAATAAACAAACGTATAGATGGTTTGGATGTTTATATGGAGCCTGTTTCGCATTTTATAATAACCCACACTGGCTTATTATATTTTGCGAATCGAAACGAAACGAAACAGACTTTTACAAAATACAATTGAGCATCAAGCATCTGCAAATGGATTTTTTGTTCCTATCCGGACTGACAATAGTAATCAAGTTCAATAATTTCACTAGTATCGTATTGTATTAGCAAGTGTAAAATAGGCCTGGCCCTTTAATCAACACCAGCCTCTGCTAAAAATCAATCTCTAGGTGCTGAGTTTTTCATATAATCTCATTACTCTACAATAATAATGAAGTTATGGAGTCAGAAAAAGAATGAAACAAAACAAAAATATTGGTACAAAAAAAACCAAGAAATAATCACAAAGACAAAGAGAGCATTTGTTAAATAACCGTTTATTTGTAAGTAGTATGAAACTATATCCAACAATGTATACATGTTTCGAAGTAAATAGCATCCATGGTACAAGTATGCAAATAGAAAAGCAAATAGTAATACTGTTCCAGTGAAACTACAATAATGTACCATAAATCATTGTTATGGCAAGTAGGCTACTCATAAAACCAGCAAATGGCACTTTTAACTATAGTATTTCAGAGTGTAAGTCACTACAATTTGAATAATATTGAAGATTAAAGAATGTCCCACGCTCAGAGTAGATGTCAGGTCAAAGTGCACTTCTACTTGCACGCCTGCATATTAACACGCATCATTACACTCACTTGGAAACTTTATGTACACGAGTAGGCAAGACATGGGCATGATGTGGGCCAGAGATGCGCTTTAACATCACATCCATTCTAAAATGGTGACGTACAGTAGATCCGTTTTTGGGCAATATCACAAAGCACATGCACGATTTTCTTCTTTGTAGATTTGTATAGCACGAAAAACCGAGGAGCCATATAGACTTGCAGTTATAGTTGGTCACATGTAACTAATAGGTATATCAAATAAGGTGGGGCCGTTTCAAAAAATCCTTAAAATCGTGATACGTGTCTCTATTTTAAATAGAAGTTGTCAAAAAAAAACATAACATTTTTGGTATCATATTAAAGACGATTTATCCAGCTACCGAATTAAAAAAAAGGATTAAAGCCACATGTTTAGTAACAGTGAAGTTATCAATCTAAACGTCCAGTGAGTCAAGGGTGGGGCCAGTGGATGTGGCGCCGGTGGATGTGGCGCCCATAGGTTTCTACACAAAATAGCGGAAAACTAGAACTTTTTAAATTGATGCCATTTTAAAAGTATACATAGGAAAGTTTTCAAACTTCTCATATGTGTTAATAACATGTGCCTGTTACTATGAATATTGAATTGTTATCTAGACATTCTCTACTAGAATATGATGTTCAATTCAGGGAGTGTTTTAATGTAAAAAATACACAGTTTTATTTATTTTATTGATTAAACAATGGCCAAATCGCAGTGTCTCTATTTCATTTGTGTGACTCTTTGGTCCTTTTCTACCCTGGGTAGAAAAACATTTAACTAAAAAAGCTACACGTGTTTCTTCACTGAATTGTTCATAAATTCATGAAAAATTTGCTATTTAGACCGATTTTGGACCATCCTGTAAATAAAAGGAACTTTAACGATATTCATGTAGTTCATTTTGATACAAACCTTCATTTTATGCATTATTTCATCATAATTGTAGACACCCTGTACTTTTCCTGTGTACATTTTGGGCAAATGATTCTTAGCAAATTTGGTAGCACCTTCTGCGGTTGTTCTAATTTTGGTGACTATTTTCAGCTAAACCCTAATTGTACAAACTATCAAAATATTTTGTGATGAGCAAAAACGATCAACTTTTTTATGTTCCACCCTGTAAAAATTGTACACACCCTGTATAATTTGATTCTTTTTTGCAAAAATGAAAAACTTTGAATCATAAGCTTTCCAACAATATATAGTTTGTGGGTCATTAAAGGTATATTATGTGATCTTTCCAGGAAACGCCCTCAACATCGAAAAAAAAATTGAAAGCAGATTTTCTTGCAGATTTACATTTCTGATCATAAATCGTACATACTTTCCAAGTTACAGGGCGATACGATTCTTAATTACTTCAAAATCAACTTATTTTACTCTAGTCTAAATTCACTCTAAAACCATGATTTTGAGGTAATTAGGAATCGTATCGCTCTGTAACTTGGAATGTATGTCCGATTTATGATCAGAAATGTAAATATCTGCAAGAAAATCTACTTTCTAAAAAAAAAAATGAATAGAGGGCGCTCTCTGGAAAAGATCACATAATATGCCTTTAAGTATGTAAAACTTAAGTTTTGTCCCGTTTAATCAGAATTGGTCCATTTCTCAACATTATTAGAAGTGAAACATTTTTTTGGACCAGATTGTGACTTCTGACCAGTAAGTATGTCGCTGCTCTTTCTCATGAATACCTCAGGGTAAGGAGGTAGGTTATGATGAAGAAGTCCATTATTGCCAATTATATTAATCCGTACTCTCTTAATAAACGAGCAAGTGGAAACCTTGGCACTGCAACTGTTGAAATTAAAATAACATACACATGAAATTCTTTATGCACAAATCAACTGATATCAAAACTGCATACATCATTGCAATAGAAAGTATAAAATACATGAAGTAATGTGCCCCTCAAGTAAGACTATTACAGCTAAACACCCAGGTTACTCATAATACTTATGCACATATCAAATGAAAGGTACAACACACCCACCATTGTACAGTGCAACAGGTCATAACCACTCCAAAATGCATCTTTTCATATTTTAGGCCATCATTCAAATTTGGATGATCCAATAAACTTGGTACTTTCACAGAGTTTACAATAGTACAGCATCTACCAGTCTATGGTGGTTTTAAAGACATTTCTGATTTGCATATGATTTGCATACTGTTCTAAGTTGAAATAATCCAAAAGTCATTTTGGCCATATCATGTCAATATTTTTCAATGATTTCTTCAGACATTGTGGCTGACCATGTTCCCTGAAAATTGTACAAGAGGATTTGTCAATGTTCTTCTTTATATTATAATAATATGTTGATTTGGGGGGGAAAACTACATTTTGATGGCCGTTGTGAAATGGAATGGATTCTTCAATTGTACAGTAAAAAGTAATGTCTTGCACGAAAATAAAACAAGTTGTTACAACAATAATTTTGTACAAAACAGAATATGTAAGTTTTCTAGGAATACTGATTTCAAAATCCCATTTTGGGGGAAAAGTAAAGTTTGAAATGTTTCTATAGACAAACATGTAATTTTACCCAACTTAAGGGAAAATATCCTTTATGGAAAAAAGGAAATAAAAAACCAAACTGACAATGGATTTTCAATTTTGAGGCAAGAAGTAGATTGTTGATATTATTTTTAACTAGAAATTCATCCTCTGGCAACAAGTGGCTGCACCACCATCATTTTTGTTGTGGGGTGGGGGGGGGGGGGGAATCAAAAAACCTGACGGGAAGCAAGACCAAAATATTGCGTGCGAAAAATTTTAGGCTTTTATTGTACAAATTGCCTGAAATCAGCTTTGTTCTGAATTAGACATTTTAGACCAATTTTAAGCTAATATTAAGTAATTTTGACATGAAAAGTCAACACTATCGATCGTTTGGGTTACGAAATGGGGTGGGGCATGAGCTGACTGGGGTAAATGGGGGTCAAAGGTCATGACTGGCGAATTTTCCCTACACCCTCCCCTGCTGGTACCACCACGCCACTACTGGCGACTATTGACTGTCTTCTTTTATGTGTAGCACTTTATGTGCTGCCATGGAAGCTCCCATTTTAGCCAATGTATTCTACAAATTGCTGCATTAGTAAATGTTTATGACCCATGGCACTGTAACAGAAACAAAGTGTAAACATAAATAATTATATAAATGTATTGCACAGGAACTTATCTTACTCTTTATGCACATATCAAAGTACAAGCCTACATATATACAATGCATACATCATAGTGAACGAAATTATGTATGAAAATATATATATTTCACAATCAATCTTACTCTTGCCCTCAGATCATGTATATTTATGCCACTATTCCAGTGGCTACGAGGGACAATTCACAAAGACTACAATCCAAACATGAAAGGCTTTAGTGCTGACATTAGGGAGGGTGGAGATAATTTATTCAGATAGGGAGGAGATATATGAAGAGCTATGTTCCAAAAGGAATCAACTCCGTATAAGTGAAATAGGAGAAAAGCAACGGGTTTTTTTAAATTAAGGATGTTGCACTTCTTTGATTATGCTAATTTTCTGCCATATGAAAGATACTATATATATGTGTAAGCTTAAAAACGGATTTGATTTGATTTTTTTTTTTTCACTGTATTTCCTATGTCATTCTTTTTTTCGGAAACTTAGTGGACTTGATTTCTTTTGGAACATAAATGTTTCGACCAATTTTCAAAAACCACTTTACTAAACAATCGTTATTTTCAATTAAGGTACACCTGAAAGACATTATCAAATCACATTGAAAACAGAAAACCGCATTCAAATACCTCTTCAACTTTTTAAATTATGACATTTTGTTTTTTCTTGAAAAAACTGAAAATGTTGACAATTTGGCAACATTTCTGTTTGTGTGCAATTTTAAAAACAATTATCCCATACATTTTACCTTTTCTTCATTGCATTTCATTAAGGACATTCCTATCAATGTTTTACCATGATAAAAGAACCATATTTCTACCATTTTGGCTTATAAGTTATTACAAAATAGTGAATTATATTCAAATTTCCGGAAACTTCCGGAAATTACCGGGCATTTCCGGAAATTACAGAGGGCCATAACTTTTGACCCGAACATGCTAAAGATGTAAAACAAAGTGTAAAAGATGTATTTCGTAACTCTCTTTCATGTTCTGCACCTAACTAAATTTCGACAAAAAGTGGAGTTGATTCCTTTTGGAATAGAGCTCTTTATATAGTTTATGCAGAGGAAACACAGAAAATGTACTGCAACCAGATTTGTTTGAACAATCACATGATAGTCAATTATGACATATCAACCAGATATTCAGTCACAATAAGAAAAACACAATATGTACAGGGTGTCCCAAAAAGAAGAACTGTACATATGAAAAAAATGCCAGACCGACCGACCCTACCCGAGAGGGTCGTTTGCCTGTAGAACAGGGTTTCTTTCTTGGCCTTATGTAATATACTCTTTATCTTCAGTAGATAGCATTTCTACTTAATGTAATGTACTGCTTATCTTCGGTAGATAGCATTTCTACCTAATGTAAAGTACTTCTTAATCTTCAGTAGATGGAATTTCTACATAACATAATGCTCATATTTCTACAATTGCTATCTTCAGTAGATAGCATTTCTACAATAATGTATTAATATCTTCAGGTTATAGCATGTCTACGTAACATAATACGTTCTTCAGTAGATAGCATTTCTACATATTTATGTATTGTTATCTGTAACCCTATCCTTTCGCCCTGCCTTTTAAACAAAACAAGGATTTGGGAGAATATGAACAAATAAATTGCCGCTCCCCGACCGGGAATTGATCCGGGGACCCTGGCCCTCCGGACATTGATCCGCCGGAGCCCGGACAGGTAAGCCACGACTATGAGCTTCACGTTCGCGCAGTATAATGCGCTCACTGCAAAGGCCCGTTCGATTACGTCATGGAAAACCGTCCATGTGTGCGCTGTGCGCTTGGTCGTGGTTTTTCTTGGTACTTGGTAGGGTCAGGGTTAATATAAATATATAGCATATAAACATAATGTAATGTAGCTGCTAGCAATCTACATGATTGCCATCTTCAAATGATGACATTTCTACAATGCAGAAGTCCATTGTTATGTTCCCACTAGGACCAACTGATTTATTTATTTTGTAAAAGTTGGGTTAGAACATAGACGGTAACCGTCTATGGTTAGAAATAATTCTAAGTCCACAAAGTGTGTAGTTCCTAGTCCCCCCTAAAATTCGATCACGTTTGTTTGCATTACTCCCAACACAAATGTACGTTTTGACAAATTGAAAAGGGGAAAGGGGAAACGCTTGGCTACCCATCAAAGTGGGTTTTTTCAATTGCATGTTCAATTCTTCCAAAACAATCACATTTTTCCAAAATGATGTTTTCAGAAAAAGTGGCATTTTGCAAAATTGTATGTAAGAAAGTTACAAAAATTTCTCCAGTACTGTTAAAAATTAATTTCAGTTGTCTTTATTTTCAATTAAAAGAAAATCTTTTCTTTCTTTAGTTGGTCCTTAATTTTAAAAAATAAAACAAAAAATAAAAGTGTCCACCATTCACGTCAATAACTTCCCTGTATCGTTGAAAAGTGCCACTTTTCGGAAAACATCATTTTGGGGAAATGTGACTGTTTTGGGAAAAGTAAACATGATATTGAAAAGGGGAAACTTCGTGTGGGTAGCCAATGGTATCCCTTTTCGTAAATGTTTCAATCTCTCAAAACGCCTCATTGGGGGTGGATTTAGGCACACAAACTCGTATAAAATCTCGAAAAGTGCCACTTTTTTATAACATCATTTTTGTGAAATATGACTATATTGGGAAAAGTAATAATGATATTGAAATGGAGAAACTTTATATTGGTAGCCAAGTATTTTTGCTTTTCAAAAGTGTTTCAATCTCTGAAAGCGATCAATTGTGTGTAGCGTTATGTGAACAATCGTGATTACATTTTAGGGGGACTTACTTTTTTTGACCCCTTTATATCTTTAACTTGTTTTAAAAATCATATTTGTGATGCAGCACATCAAAAAGGGGAAATTTGCGGCTGTGTGTTTTACGAGATATAGTTCAAAACAGACAGAAAAAAGAAGAAGAAAATAATCAGAATTTAGAAGTCATTCTTGCTCGTAAAAAAATGAATGCCTTGATTCATTTTAATACATTTTGTGTCATTTTAAAGCTTAGAAAATGCTCTGAGAATAATAATATTAATCAACTTAAAATTTACTTCACCTGCAAAGTCCCCCCCCCACCCTTTTTATGTGCTGCATCATATTTACAAATACATAATCTAAAGTAAACATAATATTATGATGTTCATCCATTACTATACCTAATGAATACTTCACATACGCCCTGACAACCTTTACATCTGATAACCCTAACACCTGATGACCCTAACACCTGATGACCCTAACACCTGATGACCCTAACACCTGATGACCCTAACACCTGATGACCCTAACACCTGATGACCCTAACACCTGATGACCCTAACACCTGATGACCCTAACACCTGATGACCCTAACACCTGATGACCCTAACACCTGATGGCCCTAACACCTGATGACCCTAACACCTGTGGAATGTTGTCAACATTATGATAATTACATGCATAAATAAATACTTAAACAACACCTGTCTCAGTCCCCTATTTTAGGCCTTAAACATATATTGTTTGTTTGTCCGCCATATTTTGCTAATAGAGTGGGTAGAGTGGGTGGAAAAGTTTTTAAAGAGAATTGGCAATTACTTCATAAAGGTAATCATAAGGTCATATAGGCTAAACAAAGAAACCCATAACTCTCGTGAATAATAACAACGCAACTGTATTGACAACAATAGCCCAGGTATTTAAAATGGGAATAAAGCCTTTGATACGCTACAGCATTGCCAGGTCATCTTTCCAAGTCAATATTAGGCCACTTTATGGTCATTTTCCCCCTTAAAACTGCTACGGTAATCGGAAAACATGGTTACCGCAACAAGGCTAGTAGAAACAGTCAGATACCGTTAATCAATAAACTTAGCGGTAACTTTTTGCGACTAGACATAGGGGGGATTAAAAGCTTACCGTTAAATCCCGGGGTTAAATCTTACTAGTAGCAGTAGCGTATCCAGGGAGTTGCCCCCCCCCCCCCCCCCCCCCCCCTCCCTGAAAAGAATTGCCCGGTAAAATTGGGAAGGCAGCGGAAAATCGAGAAGACAAAGGAAGGGAAAGAGAAGGAAAATGGGAAGGAAAGGGAAAGGGACAGAAAGGAGAAAGAAAGACATGCAAATTAGTTGGAAACTTGCAGTTTTTCAAGCCGGTATGGGGACGCAACGCCTCTAACCCAATGGGGGGAAAGTACCCTCTGCTCCCTCTGACAAGTGACCATGGCTCTGAGATAAATGATCGAATATAACATCTAATCTATCGTATGCATTCCATACTGTCAATATAGATAATCTAGACAATGCAGCTATACTCTCATCAAGGTGTGTCATGCTAGTCCCACTTGCTTCACCCCTCTCATTACTACTGAATTTAATTATAACATCAGATACACTTGGCATGCACCTCAGTGTATCAGATACATCCAGTGATGTACTGGTGGGATCGTAAAACCGGATTTTCTCAATGTTGCACAGTGATGACCTACCATATAATGCCACAAATCGTTGGAATATTGGCAGTGTCTGTGGGTGGAAGTTGCATATGCTCAATTTATTAAACATAATGAGGTCCCTAACTGGCTTAATGAGCTCCTTGTGGTTTAAGTGACCACATTCATTCAATAAATTGAGCACTGGCAGGAAGTTGTATTTTGATTTGCCTGCAGCATACATTCCATAAACAGCAATCTCATTACAATTATTTCAGCGCCATATTTAACACAGCAATGTATTGCATGTTTGATAATGTTGATAGCTGCATCATGACCTGGGACCTTTTTGCAACAAAATAACAACACTTCCTGCTTTCTCAACACTGCACCCTAACTATCTAGAGAGTTAAGTGAATTTCGTGCGTGACGATTTTTTACTGTGTGGAACCAGAAATCTCAAGTTCCTGTCGAAATGAACTAGTTTGAACAAATTGTAGTATGTTTAATGTTTACTAAATGGTATATGTGTATATGGTGTATGTATTTACCGAATAAATAAAACAACACATATAAATGGGATGTGTTGTTTACTTTTGTGTTGGTTTTTGTAAATCAATGGATTGTGTTGCTGCTTTCCTTGATATACTGAGTAGTGATTGTATTTGAGCATCCATATAGTCAAACGAAATCACACATGCCTCTACAGGAATGTCCCAACCTGCAGTAACAGCCTCACAGTCTGCATCACTGCGCTTACATGCAGTTGCAGCTCTGACACATTCCTTAACAAGGGGACTACAATGGCAATCAATAGTGGCACAGATTGAAAGAAGTGTCAGTCTTGCACAATAGTGGATGTGGGTAAAAAATGTGTGCAATGCATTATTACTCATAGGATTGTCAAACAAACACAATATCTCCAGACATGTTGCATTGGGTAGGATATCACACAGTGCTGTAATGTGTTTATCCTCCGAAGCAACATTCCATAGGTAAAGGGTTTCAAGTTGAGGTATTATACCACCCATGTGACTAATAGCATCACTTACTTGAGAATCATTAAAATCAATGTGTGTAAGTGTCTTGCTAGGAGACTGAGATAAGTGATTTAATATAATACTAACATCTAAACTATCGCATGCATTAGATACACATAATTTAGATAATTTAGACAACGCAGCAATACTCTCACCAAGTTGTGACATCATGCTAGTCTCACTTGCTACACCTGTGTCATCATGACTGAATTTGAGTATAATGTCAACCTTAGATACACTTGGCATGCACCTTAGTGTATCAGATATTACAGCCAGTGATGCACTGCTGCTATAATAAAACATGATTTCCTGGATGTTGCACAATGACGACCTACCATATAATGTCACAAATCGTTGGAATATTGACAGTGTCTGTGGGAGGTTGTTGTTTATGCTCAATTTATTAAACATAATTAGGTCCCTTAATGGCTTAATGAGACCCTTGAGGTGTAAGTGACCACATTCATTTACTAAATTGAGCACTGGCAGAATGTTGTATGATGATTCGTGTAAAATGCCAGTATAACCGACATAAATCTCACCATACTTCCAGTTCCCAGTGCCAGATTTAATACGGCAAGCTATTGCATGTTTGATAATGTTGATAGCTGCATCATGACCTGGGAACTTGCTGCACAGTAGTCCACAACAAAATAACAACACTTCCTGCTTACTCAACACTGACTCCCAACTATCTAGTGATTCTACAAAAATGCTAAACTTATCAGGCATGTTGACTAAAAAATAAGCAGCACAATATTCTTGAAAAGATTTATGGAAGAATGATATTGACTTTTCAATTCTCATATCTACAAAGTGCTTTTCTTCGATTAACAACCCTAAATTTAAACCTGTTTCAGAATCAGGCAATTCACTCTTTTTAAACACTAGCCTTTCGTCCTTGATTCCTATGAATGCAATGTTTCCTATTTTCATCAGTTCATTATGTTCATCTCCACAATATTTATGTTTATCACAATACCTGTCCCAAAGGGCACGAGCAAACTGAAAGTACAGCATTGTTTGCTGCTCGGGTAAATTCTTCTTTTGCTGCTCGGGTGAATTCTTCTTTTGCTGCCACATCCAGCAAATCAACATTAACATCACAGGTATCTTAGTTAAATTTCCTAGGGTATCAGATGTTTTTAAATGTTTATACAGGGATAGTGCCTCACCTTCTAATTCACCTTGATAAGTTTCCCCTCTCTCTTTGTCACATTTCCCTCCAACAATTTCACTTTCACTCTTTTCATCACTTACATTCTCACTCGCTACTTCAATGTCTCTGTCACTTCTTTCGACTTGGAAGAATTTACCAATGTATTTGTTCACACTTTTATCAGAAAACCCTGTCAGTTTTACAGCAGTGTATTTTGCCTGAACTTTTCCTAAAGATTTATGCGGACGAGATGTTACGATGACACAACTTAATAATTGTTTTCTACTGATAAGTACATTTTCTATATCATGTTCTGGCTTATTTATGATAGTTTTTTCAAGATCTACATGATCTAGAACTGACTCATCCCAACCATCAAGCAATATCAATATTTTTTCTTGGTTTTGTGTTATGTAATTGCCTAAAGTATTCACATCTATACTGGTTTCTATCATCTGCTGTAAAACTTCATCTAGCAAACTACAATTTTGTTCCTCTTCAGAAGCACCCTTTCTTAAACAATGCTTTGCTTTATTACAGGAATGAAGATTTCTCATTCTAAGATGGAATACTAGCTCATATTTTGCAAATGAGGGATGATCCTGGGACCAGGAATAAGCTATTTTGGACATCAGGCTGGTCTTACCACTGCCTGCTTCACCTAGAACTAGAACTCTGGTAACAAACTTATCTTTCTTAGTTGGGTGATTTAAAGTTACTAAGTCTTCATATTTCTCTAGCTTCTTTGGTTCCCTATCCATCCTTTCCTCTGTTGCCAGCTCCAGCTCTACAAATATGTCATCAATAGGCTTCATCTCATGATACTCCTCCAGCCAGGGTAACAGAGGGAGCTCTCCCATTTCATCCTGGTAGTATTCCTTAAGGTCATCTCTGAATTTAAGGATCTCGGGACATGACTTTGGATCACCTGATGACGAAATTTAACATACAGCATAGGATTAGTTAAATTTTCATATTTTTTTATGGGAATAATAGGGTATAATGCTCATCTCTTTTCTAGCAGAAAGATATGTTTAAAAACAATAAAGATCACTTTGAAGTTTGGGATATGTTCATAATTTATTATTATTATAAAATCAGGAAAATGATACAGAAATATTGTAATTTAAATTTAAATTGGTATTTTTAATTGAACAGCACTAAGTGGCACTGACAAAAGCTTTCCCTTTGCATCTTAAAATGCATAAGTTATAGCTTATAGAGCATTACATCTCACATAAAACAGTTAATACGTCTATGCACAATGCGTCAATTGCAGCCACTATATTTAAACCAATAAAAATTACTAAGTCATGTATTTTGTATAACTTTAATTAACCATATTATGTGAGAATGGATAGGGCAGTAGGACATTAGACTTGATTGAGGTCAATCAAAGTTTTGTTTTTGTTTGTTTAGGGGAGAGGGGGACGCACAGAAAACAAGTGTGTTATGGTGCTACCGTATCAGATTATCCTTGCATGTAATATACCTATCCTAATCCTTGCCTATATACCATGACACATGTAATTTCTTGAATGGTTTCACATGACAATGATATATTGAATTTTGGCATTCCCAGTAAATTTAAACACCGGGCTTAAACGTACCCCTACTGATAAAAATGAGATGAGCCAACGTGTTTTCACCATGGAGACTTACACACATGTATAGGTTACGATGTTGTACCTCACAAAACAAAGCCAACAAAATGGTTGCATAGATTTGATTTGCATCTCGCATAATGATAAAATCATTTATATGTTTAAGATTTAAGCAGTACAAGTTTCAATTTATACCAGCATTGGAAATCTTTCATTCAACATGACTTTTCAGAAGTTAAAATACCAAGGGGAAATACGTACTTACGTTTTGTGGATTTGACGAATTAAATTTTTAAAAATTGAAAGAATTAACTACACATTTTCAATAATTAAATAAAAATTGAAAGAATAAAAATAAACATTTAATGAATTAAAATACAAAAAACATTTTGACAAGGATTTGTTAATTTGGAATAATACTTCAAAAGTGTTTTATTATTTGTTTACATTCACAGAGACAATCCCTACATTGCATCTATATTAAAGTAATTTTGAAACAAGGAAAAAAATGTCAATCATGATTTCCAGTTATGGAAGTCAAGGGAGGATGAAAGAAGAGACGAGGTCAAGTTTCAAAAATGACCACATCATACATTGTATATCGGTTGTAATTAATTTGGATATCAATGTTTGGATTGTATTGATAGATTTGTTATGATAAGTATTTTGCTTTATGAGAATTCTCAAACTAAATCCCAAACTGTAAAATTACTCACTCAAGTTCCATTTTTCCTTTAGTTTATCCAGCGATGCTGTGCAATCTCGACACCTCTCTATCGCCTCTATCAATGTCCTCCTCGTCGCTTTCTTTCCATTTCTATCATGCCAAAGATTGAGGAGATTCATTGCCTGTTGCTTATGGCTATGAGTGTCACTTAGTTTGGCATCTTCTACATCTTTTGCTTTAAGACCAAGTCGTATATACACATCAATTAGGTTGGCGAGTTTGAAAGTATCTACAATGTCTAACACATCCACTTCTGACACTTCTGTATGAATGATAAAAATAGAAAGAATAGACAGAAACCACTTATAATACAATGTAATATATTATAAGGTCTTTGCATATGACTTATGTTTAAAATAGTTATTATTTAAATTGTGAGATAGGCTTTTACGACGGGTATTCTTAATATAATTTAAACGTTTAAATCTGTCAAGCTTTCGTCAGGATTAGCTCTGACTTCTTCAGGACCAAATTATTATAATATTAAACAAAACATAGAAATTGCCACTTCTCTTGTTATCATCATTTGGGCTGCCCCTTGCCCGATGATTTGAGAGTAGGTGCCCTTTCCTACTGTGAAAGAATTGGTGGCTCTGAAAAGAGCCGTTCAGATGGATTGCCGCTTCCACTGAACACGTAGGTTGCCACTGGCCTACTATATATAACTTTGGTTCTAATAGAACCTCAAAAGGACTGCCCCTTGCCAATGGAAATAACGTAGAGACTGCCCCGTGTCTACTACAGACTACAATAAGTCTAATGCACAGTAGTGCAGTCACTGATCTGTAAGGATCGTTTGACGCTGTAACGAACTTGAGCAGGGTATATAATGGTTCATTGCGGACCTGGATGAAACAATTACAAGTCGAAAGCTCTGCCTTTAGAAATGGCAGAGTGACTCATTGTCAAGTTTATTATGTTTCAGAGTCAAGGTATAACAGGTAACTGTCATTTGCAAAGCATTATGTGTTTAGCTTAGTACACAGAGAATCATTGTACATGCATTATCAGTGTCAGTAAGTATTGAAAATAAATGTCACCACATTCAAAATTATAAAATAAATGAATGAAAGTATTTAATTACAATAGTTTACACTCTCAGCAAAAATGGTTCGGAAAGGGTTCTTTGAGTAAGCTCGGGGTTCGATGTAGAACCTTCTGCACTCAAGGAACCTTTAATGGTTCTAAGAAGGATACAAATGGTTCCAAACCCAGAAAAAGGTCTTCCTGAGTCAGTGGTTCCTTATAGAACCCTAACATACGAAAAAAGAAGGGTTCCATGAAAAGCTGTGAGAGTTCTTTATAATGACTTGCACTTCAGAACTATTTGACACACGGGTCCCAGCCAACATCGATCGTGGGCCCACAGTGGGCCCTCATAGGAGCCAAAATGTTAAGGGTCCCATGAGGGCCCACAGTGGCCCCACGGTCGATGTTGGCTGGGGTGTGCATCGGCTTCTTTAAAATTAACACCATGGAAAGTAGATTTCGTAAGGATTTATATATCCCTTTTATTAACATAATTAATTCAAGACGTCACTCGCTTAGTGATTGTTCACAAACCAAATACATGCATTATATTAATGAAGTAAATTAGAAAAGCATGCAAACAGCAAAAATAAAATGGTGCTTGAAACAATCTATTTCTAAATAAGAATCCTAAGAGTTCTATAATAACAAAACTGAAGAACTTTTTTGGTTCTTTAAAGAACCTTTCAAGAGGGTTCTTTAAACCTGAAGAACCCTCAGGGTTCCATATAGAGGACAAAACAGAAGAACCTTTTTTGGTTCTTTGAAGAACATTTCAAGAGGGTTCTTTAACCCTGAAGAACCCTTAGGGTTCCATATAGAGGACAAAACTGAAGAACCTTTTTGGTTCTTTAAAGAACCTTTCAAGCGGGTTCTTCAATGAAATGGTTCTTGGGAAGAACCCATAGGAACCATTTATGTTTCTAAGTTGAACCTTTTTTGCTGAGAATGTAGGAAATTAAAATGATTTGATATGAAATACTTAAGTTACCTTGGTCCCAAGATGCCTCCAGTTTGTGATCCATACTACCAGCCATTATTGTAGTGGGATTCCTGAATCTGAAAAATATAAGTAGTAGGTATTTGAGTTATAAAGGTGAAATTGATCAACCAGCTTCAAGATTATTTGGACACTAATTTCCAGTCATTATACTTTACAGCCCCGAACCCCATGAAATCCCTTTTCAAAACTATGCTGGCAGGGATGGGGGCACTCAACATTTTGGGTAGGGGTGCCGCCTAGGGTCTCAAAAAGTTGGTCTATAGGAACTGGGTGGGGTTGTTGTTTTTTCAATTTGATTAGTAAGAAAGCAAATTTTCGAAATTTTTCTAAAAAATTGGGCTTTTGAATGAACATTTTCGCGATTTTTGAATTTCCAATAAAATGGGGTCTTAAGAGCTGATGCAGGCTCAAAAGGGGGTTTTAACAGCTACCAGAAGAGGGTAAAAAAGGTGGGTCATCAGGGCGGCTCATACTTATAACCCTTTCTGATGTCAGTGACCCCCGCCCCCTCACCTCCGGTATGCCGGCAGCACATGTCGCCTCAGTCTATCTCGCCGAGCGTACACAGCAGGTGGTAATGGCTGAGTGCAGACGACGCTGGACACGGGCGTATTCACGAGTATTCAGGTTAAAAAATGCGAACGGGGTTACGTGATCAAGTGAATGGGACGAACGCTTAACAACGGTTTAAATTCAAAAAATGATACTGACACTGCGGGTGGTTAGCCACCCACAACGGTTTTGGATTGGAAATATTTTCTTCTAACCTATGATGAATTTTTCAAAATGATTAGATCAACATTCACCATTACGTGTTATTCCAATACGAATTCAAAATGTGTCCATCGCTGTCTGGCTGAGTGGACTAAGACTCTGTGATCCATATGGATTTTATCATTTTTTCGTTTAAAATATGCAATTTTAAAAGGCAACCATTTCAAGCTTACCTTTATCAATCAAATTTGCAGGAATGCAGCTATCTGACGGTTCTGGCTCTGCGTTTGATGGTACCAAACTGGATATAATAGTAGAATAAACCATTTACAAGTGAATTACCTTGTGAAGTTAGGCTTAAGGGGGGGTGTCTGGGGTCAAAAGCTCCTATATAGGATATCGATTTCAACAACTTTCCCAAAACTGGACCGATAAGTGTTATATACCATAATATAGCCCATATCGCAAACTTTCAAATTGACCTAAAATTTTGCTCTGGTTGCTATGGTAACCATACAGGGGCTCTGATTGGCTAAACACCGTTCTGGATGTAACTCAACAACGCTAAATAGTAGTGTGCTGGTATTGGGTTGAAGGTTAACAGTAACATTCCGCACAAAATAATGAAGCCAGATTTTTGATACCGTTGCTATGGTAACCATGGGCCGACAAATCAGGTAATTTTGCATGCTAGTTCAAATTTGGAAAAGAATTTTAAAAATCGGGCTTCATTATTTTGTAGCCCTTTATGAGCTTAATATGTATACCAAATATTATACAAATCCGACATTTCGTTTTTGAGTTATTTCCAGAACGTTTCCAAATTTTCCGCTTTTCGAGGTTTTGAGATATCGGGTTTAAAAATCACATAACGTAGAGGGCGCTTTTCACTCGTAAACTAACCTTCACATCCATTTTCTTTACATTTATGTTTGCAAAAATAATTATTGTAATTTATAATCAAAGTTTTGCTAAGATAAATGCAGCCGATTAATTGATTTAATATTTTATACTGTGACCATGGCAAATTGTTAAATATAGCAGGGTGAGAAAACAGTCAAATACATGAGAAATACACCAAAATAGAAAAAAATATTAATCAAATGTCATGGTAAATGTAAATTCAATATTTATAATACCATTTTTGAATACAAAATGTTTTACTAAACCTTTGATAATATTTTTAATCCAATAGGAAACCGCAATGTTGATACAAATTCGCGTCACCGATATAATTTTGTTCAAACACAACATTAAAACGGAATGTCCGATTTCAGTCAAATAAAAAGCATTTTGAAGCCAACAATTTACTGCATATGATGTATGCGATATCTCATATTTATTTACCTAGCCAAAAACACATATTTCTCCCCCCCCCCCCCCCCCCCACCCCCCCCCCCCCCCCCCCCCCCCCCTTAAGACATCCAGTAATCCAGTTATCATAAGGGTGTATTTTTTTTTTTTAAATAGGACTCTCTTTCAGCACGGATTTAATCCTTACCAAAATCACTGAACCATGACCAATTTGATTTCATTGTAAAGTACAAACTAACAAAGTTAAAATCATGAACAGATGAGAAAAATCCATCATCAATTAAGGAAGTCCGGGATGGATTTACCATTGGGCCAGATAGGACCGATCCTAGGGCCCCCAGATTTGAGGGCCCAGATTTGAGGGCCCCAAATTTAGAAAAAATGAAAATAAATTACCAACACAACACTGGCCAAAGTAGGAAAAAAGCGCAGTAAATGTTCTCGCATTATGCGCATTTTCCCCAAAAAATGATACTTTTAGAAGCTCGTTCAAAGCCAAACTATACCTCAATATGGTCAAATAAACTGTGAAATACCAATTTTTTGCGCGCATTTTAGTCAGTTGCTTATAGTTCTTCTGTCAGCAACTTGGCAATTTTCGGGGCAACACTACTTCCATATCGTGGAAACCCCACTCCTATTTGTTCTACAATCAAGGAAAATAATAGTTGGCACACTTGACGCAACTCATTACAACTATCCCTGTGCTCGCAATTGAGATCACACTTGGGACATAGCACTGTTTAATTTAGAAAGCAAAAGTCTCCCCCTTTCTTATATCCTTCCCCATCCCCCATCGATCAATGTTGGGGGAACTGCCAATGCTTCTGATAATATGACTCGGATCAACATTGCCTCCGGGGAGAGGGGCGGGTTTTTTTCCGTAATTAGGACAAAGTGTGCCAACCTTTTTTTCCTTGATTGTAGCTCAGTCTGTTGGCCACTTGAGAGTACATGGTTCCTCGCGGTGAGTTTGGGGCCTCCACATTTCGGCCTGGCCCAGGCCACGGCCCTTTAAAAGGTAAATCGGGCCCGACCGACCCACCTTTTTAGAAATCAGTGAAATGTCATGTACAAATGAATAGACGTTATTCGTAATTGGGGATTTCATGTCAAAGAGGGAGACATACTCGATGTCACGCCGATAAAAATACTATATTTTGTTCCTTTACTGCAATATAATGAACTGTGAACTTCTACATTTTTCTAGATAGTGTCAGTTACCAGCAAACATTTCATTTTAAACTAGTAGAATAGATAGTTTATATGTTCAAGTTTATTTCACGAATGCAATAAGGTCAAATATTGAACAGCTCAGAAGTATGAAGCATTTGTTATGATGAGTGCCATGTTCACCATAGAAAAACTACATCACTCTCGTTTTCGGAGCACTAATTGTTCTGAGCATGCTCAGTTGGATAGCACGGTCCTCTTTGACGTACATGCACCAATTATGAATTACGTCTATACCGACCCAAATAACTTTTTTGGCATGTAAAATTACGGCAACATTTTTCCAGATTTTATTAATTGTGTACATTCATTTTGATGGGAAAGGGGGGGGGCGACCGACCGACCCTACTTGAGGTCTGTTTGCCCGTAGAACAGGGTTTATTTGTTTGAGAAATGAGATTGCATGATTACATATTTAAAAATATCTTAATTTTATATAGACTAAAATAGTCCGTTGGCAAGGACCCGGCATTTGACCTCAAAATGAGGTATGCGGGATGTTTTATGATTGTTTCTGGGAGACTTTTGCGTGCTGATTTCAAATCTGGATGATGCCACCTCATAGCGGTTGAGCGTTTTGAGAAATAAGGGGATAAAGTTCTGGGAAGGGGGATATTTTCAACATTATTTTACAGACACGACTAATAGGCCTATATTGAATTGTAGCTCTTCGTTTACTGATTACAAAAATACATAGTTTGACATGGTTATCACTTATATTATAGAAGTTATAAGGCAAAGGTCAATTTGGGGTCAAATAATTATAAACACTGTCAAAATTACTTAAATATTTGGTGTCAAATTGTTTGTCCTGCTTCATAGATTGAGTATTTGTAAATGGATGCTGCAATTCCTCATTTGCATATAATAAAATAGCCGCCATTGTCAATCAATGGGTAACTGAATATAAAATTTGTCATCCAAATACACTCGATTGATAGCAAATTATGCATATTCACAGGAAAATTGTATTTAACACATTGATATCAACACCTTCAATCATAATCATCTACCCTCAACACACAAAATCTCCAAATCATAAACCAAATTATATACAATAGCAACTTGATTTATGTAACAATCTGACGAGCAACAGATGAACTATGCTATTATACATTGGTTTAGCAATGTATGTTTTGTAGATTTTGTGTGTTGAGGGTAGATTTTGATTGCAGGTGTTGATATGATATCAATGCGTGAAATACAAGTTCACTATCAATTTGTTATCAATTAAAAGCAATGTCTTTGGATGACAAATTTCATTATATGCAAATGAGGAATTGCCGCATCCATTTACAATATATAGGCCTATAATCTATGAAGCGAGACAAACAATTTCATACCTTATTTATGTGATTTGGACAGTGTTTATTTTTTAACCCAACTTGACCATTGACTCATAACTTCAATAATATAAGTCATAAGCATGTCAAACTATATATTTTTGTAATCAGTGAAGAAAGAGCTGCAATTTGATGTATTAGTTGTGTCTATAAAGACATTTTTCAAAATGTCCCCCCTCCCAGATCTTTACCCCCTTATATCTCAAAACGCCCAACAGCTACGATTTGGCATCATCCAGATTTGAAATCAGCACGTTAAAGTCTCCCAGAAACAATCATAAAATATCCCGCATACCCGATTTCGAGGTCATGGTTAAAATCGTCTCCATGCCAACGGACTAAAAAGGAAATTCTACATGTACTTTTTATCGTGCATATGGCAGACTTACAAGTCCAACTGAAAGTGAATTGGTCATGGTCCAGTGGTTATGTATAATATTCACCTTCGTTCAGTGAAAACTCTCTCGGTGTCATTTTAAAGTTCTACATTAGGCCACTTAAAATTAATTATTAGATTCTCGTTCCTCTGGCCATCGAAAAGTGAAGAGGGAGGGAGGTTTTTATTTTTATTTTTTGCTCAATTAACACATAATTGACAAATAATTATGTCTGTTTCATGCAAAATTCATACTGCCAGCATCTTCAGCATCCGAAAAAATGGTAAGGCTCTCTTAATTTTATGAGGGCCGGTTAGACCCCTACAATTCTATATAAAAACACTTGAAAGTTTATTCATATAAAATAGAATAAGAGTTTCTAAGAACGCTGCACTCCGCGTGTGCGCCGATTCGTTCTTTGTTTAGGAATCGCGGGTTCGCTGATTTTCACTGCAGGTGTTAGAAAGCATGATAACGTGTTTTCCTTCGTGTTTTTAGACATATGTAGATCAAAATTATGCTCAAATTGTGAACTTTGATCACGTCCCGGATCACGTTAAAAGGTTACAGACTCTTTCGTTAAGAGTAGGGGATCATCCCGGTCTGTATCTGGTCACACATCTAACGGACCCTAATGGAAATAAGCTAAAAGAGGCTTATTGGGTAATATCCAGGCTTGCAGGACCCAAATGTAATCAAATCAAAATAGTCTCGTGTATGAATTAGCGCAATCGGGGGAAATTCTTAGGGGAGGGGTATAACCACCTCCCTCCCCTTAGGAGGTCGAGCGCTCTATATGTTTTAATTCAATTTGAAGAGTGAGAGAAGTTCGTCACACTTGAGTGATTCCAAGCTTTGTTTCTACTGGGCTAGTTTTGAGGCTAATTTTGTGGGACATTTAAATAGGAAAAGAAGTGGTGTTTGGAAAATACAATCGCAGTTATTATGCGATTAAAAGGTAAAAGATTGTCCCAATTCATAGAAAACAAATCCCCAAATCCATCCCCAAATGTGAAATGAAATCTATAAGTCACTGCTCATTCACCCACTAACACTCCAGTACCTATTCATAAGTCAAATTAAATTAAAATAAAGACAATTAATGAATTGTACAACCATGCTACAGTTAACGAAAGGAAAGGAATAAACGATTAGATTAGTAAACACGAGAATGTGTTATTTTCTTTTAAACAAGTTTAACACACACATTTTGTTTGCACTTGTTGAAAAGGTGAAATCACCGGCCGTGTCTTATACACAATGGAGCGTATCTTCAGTTTGATAAGTCCGATATTCATGATCTAACATTCTAATAAAAGGGTACAACATCTCAAAGATGATGCAAACGGACCTATCCTCATTGATTTTAATGATGATAATAATTCTTGAACTTTGGGCCACGATGGACACTAATCATTTGGGACATATATAATACATAGAATAATATTTTTATAGACATATGGGAACAATTCATTTGTCATACTTTTTTCATACTAATTGTATACAAATTTAGTTTCGATTCCCTCGACTGACGCCTTGAAATTGGATAGAATAACGTATAATATACCCCTTAAATTCCTCCGAATAGGTGTAATCCCCCACCCCCACCCGAATGATTTCTTGGTAGCGGGAGGAATTGTTTTTACTGGTAAGAAAAAACAAATCCATAATAAAACGAAAATTATATAATTTAATAAGGTTTTTAAAATTGTATCATTTTGGTTACACTTCACAGTCTGTATAAAGTGGCAATGTTCCATACCCTGTTACTGATAATAATTCCTTTCAGCTTAGCTCAGACACATATGTGATTTTATTGCGATCTGTGAAAACCCTTCGGATGTCGCAAAATGTGAACTAGGGATTATGGGTAAAATAATTTATAAAAAATAATAAAAAATAAAATTGAAAAAAAAATTGTAATAGATTTTGTTAAAAGAAAATTACATTCCAATACTTTGTGTCATTTTCTTTCATGAAATTCCACCTTCAAACACTTACTTAAGTCACTTTTATCATTAACCTTATAATGTTATTCTATTGAATTATGTATCTTGTTTTGTAGCTTTTTATGACATCACAATCACCATTCACTCATAACTTTTTTGTAGTGATCGTAGAAAAATGATCGAAACAGTTCTGTAATCAGCACAGTTTTAGCTTTCTTATGATATAAATATCTCCAATATGAAAAATGCCACCATGTGGCGGGTTTTCACATATCGCATCACATATCAGCTCTATTCCAAAAGCAACAGAGAATATCATATTAAAACGAAATTAATTTCGTTAAATCCTAGGACAGACATACCTGATACTCCTGTAGTATTCCCCGTTGTCAATAATGGCGCTTAGGATGCGGTCCACACAATGACTCACAGCAAATAATGACCCAAATGGATGTACTTTAAAGAACTCTAAACATCCCCAAACTAGACAAAATGACAAATGTTGATCCATATAATAACACCAATTGTGAACTATCAACGGAGCACAACTATCAAAAGAAAACGCCCAAATGGTAACATGTACATGACTAGGCGAAGAGCGTTGACGAATGACCAATGTTCAAAGTTCATAGTGTCTCATTGATATTACCAAACAAACAGATATTCATCATACGACGTATAATGTTCAGGGCTGTATAGGGTTATGGCATGTCTGAAACCCTTGATTTGGATATAAATATCACTCTTGATTGGTTATTTATAAACTTGACATGAGTACAATCACGTGACATAATAATATTTGGCCTATTTCCACGCTATTTCACAGAGGGGAAAAAGTTCCCATACAAAAGTACTATTTCCCTGTGATGAGGAGCTGCGAGGGAAAAGTACCTTTGTCAATATAAAATGAATAAGGGCGTGTTCACACTATAGCTAGTTTTCTCCACGACCCGGGTCGGACCCGGTTGGACCCAGGTCGAACCCGGGTTGACGTCTGGTGTGAACAGAAAAATAGGCTCAAAAAACCGACCCGGGTCGAAAATTACAACCCTGCGAAAGTGAAGGGTAGAACCCGGGTTCGACCCGCATCGACTGTAGTGTGAACAGAAATCGCTGTTTCGACCCGGGTTGCAGGAAGTAGATAACCTGACTGCTGACCTAACCTCTGACCGTGGTTTGGCATGGTAGTTGTTTACGTCAGTTTCGAGCTTTGCTTCGCACGTTCTCTTTTGCCTCTGGTTCTGGTTGAAATCTTTATTCAAATGACAAATAAATGGAGTCAAATTGAAACAGAAGCCATGATGGAACTCTGGGCAGATGAGACCGTGCAAACTAGTTTGAACTCAATGATCCACAATAAGGATATTTACGCCAATATGTCACGCCAATGCGAATACAACTTCGACACATACATAGCGCTAGTGTGAACAGAAAATGAAATATCGATCAATCCGGGTTCGACCCGGGTCCAACCCGGGTTGAGAAAAAAGCTATAGTGTGAACACGCCCTTAGTTGTTATGTCAAATGCCATGAAAGAGATGGTGTGATGAAGTATGTGTGACATGGACAAGAACCGGGACAAAGAAAGTGAAGAGTTGACTAATTATGTCATTGTTTTTATTAACAATTACATTATGTATTTTGAATAATAACTTTATAAGACTGCGATGGATGACCATAGCTTGGATTAAGTCACATTCTACCTTTTAGGCTAATTATGGATTCGGACAATAGGTCCCATGTTTTATACAGGTCATTGCACTTCTACATCTGTGCTAATTATAACTAGGTCGATGAACCACTTTACTACCAAGTGAGATATATCAGTGTCGATAACTCTAATGATAAGTGGTTAGTTTCTGCTATGTCAAAATCATCATTGAAAGATTCTGTACTGTACAAGAAGAAGCCTAGTTTAGACAAGTATTTGTTATGCAAATTAGATTTCTATGAGGCTGCGCTTAAATTCAAAGCACGATCTAATACCCTGACACTTAACATTCGTGTACATTCATGGCAGGCAGATATAGATGTCATCTGTCCTCTTTGTAATAAAGACACCGAGGATCTTAAACACTTCTTATTTCTATGTTCTGCTCTAAATGACATCAGAGTCGATGAGTTTCGAAAATTAGAGATAAAACTCTTAGCTCATGATCTTGAACCTTTCTGGAGTATATTTATTTCAATTTGACAATTAAAATGTGTTTTATGCTTGGTTTTTCTAATGAAACGCTCTCTCTCTGTTACTGATAATTTCCCCTTACTGCCAATATTTGATGTGTTATGTAAGTCATATTTGAATCCAAGCCTACTTGCGTCGTTACAGATGGTGTGAATGACACCTTCTTATCATCCCAGTGGTGAGGAGTTTGAGAATGACAGATTCTTGTATTATTTCGGGGGTGTGATAATGAACATTTATAGTTAATTATCTTAAGAGTGTAAAAAGTCGAGTGTATAATATGCAAATTACTTTACCATGTTCACTAAATAGTATACATATTCATTTTTTTTTTTTTTTTAAAGGTAAAAATTGCGGGTTTTTTAGTTTCAAATTTCAATGATAGTAAAACTACTCATAAAACATTGACTACAGTGCTTTTTGGACTGCGAACTCCCCCCCCCCCCCCCCCCCCCCCCCCCCCCCCCCCCACCCACTTACGTGAAATTCACGAGGTGACTGACTTGGAACATTTTTGGGGCAACCTTTTACGAGAAAAAACAACCTAGCTACGCCACTGCTTCCGGTAAAAAATCGTGAAAACGCACCCCCCCCCCCCCCCCCCCCCCCCCCCCCCCCCCCCCCCCCCCCCCCCCCCCTTGGGCAAAAGCTTCTGACGGCCCTGAGTAGCGATGTAAAATAATGTTTAAGTAATAGTAATAGTTTAAACTGTGATTATCCTTTGACTGATGATTTAACCTGTATATTTAATAAATGAGGAGTAACAGTCAAAAATAGTGAGTTTTCTTGAGTTTTCTTGTAATTATTCCTCCGCTAATTACTTAGTGACTTTAACCACGTCCTATCATCACAATTATTGAACTATTGAAACAATTCCTTTTGTATTATCTGTCCTTCCCAGCTGGCCATTTTACGGTTTTTAAATGTTATAAACACGTTTCACGTTGGTGAAAAAAACGTTTTTTATATTACGTATTAAAAACGTATAATGTGTGGAGTTTTTTATAGGTTTTAATAACGTTTCCATGTAACGTTTTGAAAACGTTAATAATAACCATGTTTAATTTATTTAGTCTTGCAAGATGTTACATAATTAAACCCAATTTAAACGTTTTGAAAACCTATATTAGGTGATTGATAATTAATTGATAATTAAAGATGGACACTTCAATAATTTGGCTTTTTATTAACATTCTCCAACAAAATTGTTCATGTGTTTGTGAAGTAATGTTCTTATTTGCCATTTAATTATGAAATGATGTATGAGGCAGATCAAATAACTTTATGAAAGGAAATAAATATACAATCCATAGTGTTACCAAACCAATATAACCCAGGTAAGTGCGCATCGCGGCTTGGAATTGCCCAGGTTTTTAAAAACGATTTTAAACGCTTCGTAAAAAACGAAAATAAGGTCCATAATATTTGGTTTAATTTAGGTTGTAATATAACGTTCTATAAACGTTTTGATTTCGTTTCAATTATATTCGTGACAACATTAATTGAACGTTTTTATAAAGTTTTGATAAAACAATTTGAATAAAAACATGCTTCGAAACTGTAAAGTTTTAAAAACGTTTCACAAAAACAAAACCTAAATTAACCCTATTTAATTTGAAAACGTTTTGTGTAGTAACCATGTTTGGCATGTCGGGAATGCTTGCAGACAAAGGTCATGCTTTGATTTTGAATAAAATCGTGTAAAAATGTTCCGTCTCTCAATTAGATTTTACGACTCGGGCGTTCCCCTCAGCTTGTGACTGTTCGATATAATAGGCTATATCCACCATTTTGTTATAAATATAACATGCTACCCTCGTCAAGGCTGATTCCCAAAGGACTCCAAATCGGTTTTTGGTTTAACGGAGCTCACTATACACAAAACGTGATTTAGTGTTAGGCGCCTTTTATCACGTAAAATCATACGCATACTTGAATATGAAAACGCGACCCGGAAATGCGCGACCTGTTGTACGTATGCCCAGTATAGGGGTTTCCCATCCTACAATGTATAGTATCCCTGGCTGATGTTGGGGTGTCTGTGCTTTGTTCTCACGGTGTGTAATGACGACAGTTAGTCATTTTAATCAATATTTTGATGTTGTTGAAAGCCATATCGCGAACAAATATCACCATTTTCAGCACATTTCAAGCCGATCTGTTATCTACATGTACATGTACGAATTACGCAAGTTATAGTTCATTTCAAATCCGAAAATACACGATCGCTCCGAATGTTTCCGATTAGCTGAGTAATTTGACGCTCGGTTACATGACCTGTCAGCTAGTCATGTCCATGTGCCGGAGAAAAACAAACGTGTTTTTCACCCGTCTGCCTGTGTGGTAGATTGCCCTGGTGTTGGTGATAGATTGTATCCCTCACAAAGTTGATGTTGCAGCATTTCAGTAACAAAAACGGTGGGATGAAAGAGATTTTGGGGTTATACTTTCACTTTTTACCGTCTGCTCGATACATTTGGAATTTGCCCGTCAACGCCATTGTTGATTTTAAAAAAATAGTCTCGCTCCACGTTTTACTACTCATGTGTGCACGCGTGTATGTAAACATAGTTAATCACCAACTAGGACAATGCGCAGCGATTATATAATGGGATAATTAACTCCCAAGACAAAACCCCGATTCTCTTGACCTTAAAGGAAAAACAATAATCATCGAGCCGAAATTACGTAATTATATAGAACAAAACACCATACTAGTCACAAAAATGAATAAAAACTGCCATCACTCAACATGCAATTTTCAAAATTCGCGGCGACCGAAAGTCCCGGTGTCGATGACGTCATGGGTATCGGTATTCAAATTTGCGCATGTGCATTGTATAACGATGACATCATCTACACTGCCCAGACAAGGGGTTAAATCGTGCAATGAACACCGGGGGAACATGTAAAAAACAGTTAGAGTCCGAGGTCATACGTCACCCAGAGGTCAAATCGTAAAAGTTGCCCGATTGACGTCAAACTTGGAGAAAAGAAACATGAACACCGGGGGAACATGTCTAAAATAAATTAGAGGTCATCCGAGGTCAACAGTTATTAAAGGACATCCAAGGTCGAAGGTCAACAAGGGGTTAAATCGTGAAATGAACACCGGGGGAACATGTAAAAAATAATTAGGGGGCTATCATTTTCTTCGGGAGGGGGGGTCACAAATATGTTAATGGCCGTTGTTAATAAATTTATAACCCCCCCCCCCCCTATCCGATACAAAATAATTTTATGCCCCCCCCCCCCCCGGCCTATCGAAGTTAGATTTTTTTATGACTAAAATAGCAAATAATGAAAAACTAAACAGGAAAGGTGTTGTAAATATGTACATTTATAAGGGATATGCTTTAAAAAAATTGCCGTTTTGAAATTTTAGAATCTGAATTGCTACACAAAATTATAACCCCCCCTATTTAAGATTTTACAAAATTATGACCCCCCCCCCCCCCACCATATTTGTGACCCACCCCCTCCCGAAGAAAATGACAGCCCCCTTAGAGGTCATCCGAGGTAGTCCAAGGTCAACAAGAGGTTAAATCCTGCAATGAACACCGGGGAACATGTCAAAAAATAATTAAAGGTCATCTGAGGTCAAAGTTCATCCAGAGGTCAAATCATTAAAGTTGCCTGATTGACGTCAAACTTGGAGAAAATAAAATGAACACGGGGGAACTTGACCCCTATGTGACCTTTGACCTCAATTAGTTGATCTCCCAACCAGGGGGATTTGCAAGTCGTTTTATTTTTTGAAACTTCCCATACGCCTCAACACATGACATCAACTACAAAACCTAACCATACGCCACAATACTGCATTCCATTACAATATCATTCATTATTCCACCCATAATACTCTGACACCAACCAAATCTATTCACTAACAGGACCCAGTCAGGTTTTGTTAAAAATCTAAAAATCTAAAACCATAAACCCTGAGAACCGCCAAAGCCGAGAACCGCTCTTGTTATATATAGGGGTTAAATATCAACTGTCTTTAATGTTTTACACGTTTATAAACATAGATCAAAAGTTATAGTATTGTTTTGGTTTTCATTTTTCATTTTTAAGTTAAACAATCACAAATCTAGTAATAAAATCCATCTCCTGTTATATCTGAGAAACAGAGCCAGTAAGATGATAGCGCGCCATCAATAGTTTGTTGCTATTTTATACGATACTAGTATGTTATTATTACGCCACATGAGGGCGTAATTATTTTTCAGTAAGCTAGGGAGTGTGTGACGTCACGCCAGAGCTCGGGTACGCAAAACATGATATTGCCGAAGAGGGGTAAGAGGATTTAGAACCGTGCCCTCTAAAATTAAAAGCGAGAATATCATGTGACTATTAAATTAACAAAGTAATTAATGTTTAAATTCTGTTTTTCACTGACATATAAACACTACAGACAGGTGTAACAAATGAAGTGCTCACGTGGTTCTTGACAAATGCATATATTATTTGAATGATCAACCCGCCCGGTAAAGCCATACACAGAAAGACAAAATTACCTAATTGACCATGTGATTTATGGTTTTTCAAGATGGCCGACAAAGGTGATTTGTGTGTTGCTAGTCGTATTACGTACGGGATTACGTATTTAAAATAATAAAATGTAATGCTCCTTTTCTGAACACTTTAGCTAGCTCTTATTTTTTTGGCAATTATGCCATGAATGGATAGAGAACATTCAATGACAACTTTGAGTCTCCAAAAAGCTGATGGGACATAAAAACGGAGGATTTTTCAGGTGACTTAAATTTAGTCTAAAATGGTTCCCTTCAACATTTTGCCTGTAACCGATACCCAACCATAGCGAGAATAAGTTTGCAACTACCCGGGGAAACTACATGCATGGACAACAACAATGTACAATTGCAATTTAATTTTAAATGCATTCTTCTTTTCTTTACTCATAGCAATGCAGTCGCCATGTTTACGCGATGTTGGAAAGCACCTAAAGCCTTTTGCTTCTAAATATCACATTCATAGAATCTTCAGTAACTTTGACAGGTATAAGATACATCAACGACGTCACGAAAAGCAAATACGTAGGTATTGGTTCAAAGGTTCGTCCATCAGATGGCGAGATGTCAACACTTTTGGTCAAACGATTGAACAGGTCAGGTCTGAAGAATTTCATACCAAAGGGAAACCACACAAATGTCAGTGTGCGTATTGTTATAAGAGTTTCTATAATCCAAGTAGTAAGTCCGTTCATGAAAGGATTCATGATACTAAAGAGAAACCATACCAATGTGGGTACTGTGATAAGAGTTTATCTCAATCAAGTTATAAGATCAGACATGAAAAGATTCATACTAAAGAGAAACCATATCAATGTGCATTCTGTGATACGAGTTTCTCTCGTTCAAATAATAAGACCAGGCATGAAAGAATTCATACTCAAGAGAAACCATACCAATGTGCGTACTGTGACAAGAGTTTTCCTGATTCAAGTTATAAGATTAAACATGAAAGGATTCATACTAAAGAGAAACCATACCAATGTGGGTACTGTGATAAGAGTTTCTCTCAATCAAGTAATAAGACCAGTCATGAAAAGATTCATACTAAAGAGAAACCATACCAGTGTACGTACTGTGACAAGAGTTTCTCTTTTTTAAGTGGTAAGATCGAACATGAAAGGATTCATACTAAAGAGAAACCGTACCAATGTGCGTACTGTGACAAGAGTTTCTCTAATTCAAATCATAAGACCAGACATGAGAGGATTCATACTAAAGAGAAACCATACCAATGTGGATACTGTGACAAGAGTTTCTCTAATTCAAGTGATAAGACCAGTCATGAAAGGATTCATACTAAAGAGAAACCATACCAATGTTCATTCTGTAATAAAAGTTTTACCCGATCAGGTAACAAAAAAAGTCATGAAAGGATTCATACAAAAGAGAAACCATACAAATGTTCATAATGTAACAAGAGTTTCTCTTATTCAAGTGATAAACCAGCCATGAAAGATTCATACAAACGAGAAACCATACCAATGTTCATTCTGTGATAAGACCTTCTCAACGCCAGGTAACAAGACCAGTCAAGGATTCATACTAAAGAGAAACCCTACCAATGTTCATTCTGTTATAAAAGTTTTACCCGATCAAGTGACAAAACAAGTGATGAAAGGATTCTTACAAAAGAGAAACCATACTAATGTTCATATGTAACCAGAGTTTCTCTTATTCAAATGATAAAACAAGCCATGAAAGATTCTCAACGCCGGATAACAAGACCATTCATGAAAGGATTCATACAAAAGAGAAACCATACTAATGTTCATAATGTAACAAGAGTTTCTCTTTTTTAAGTCATAAGATCAAACATGAAAGGATTCATACTAAAGAGAAACCATACCAATGTTTATACTGTGATATATAGGTGTTTCTCCTAATGAAGTCATACGACAAGACATTCAGAGAGAAGCCATACCAACGTTTATACTGTGGTAAGAGTTTCTTAGTTGAGTCAAGACCATCCATGAATGGATTCACACTAACAACAAAGAGAAACCATGTGGATACTGTGATAAGAGGTTCTCCCGTTCAAGTTATAAGACCTTCCATGAAAGGATCCATACTGTTACATTACGCGAAATTATTAGCAATGTTGATCAATGAGACACACGAAGAAACTCCCATTTCGTCATAACAATACTAAAGAGAAACCAATATGCAAATTGTGATAGCAGTTTTTCCCGTTCAAAATTTTAAGACTAAGATTTATACTAAAGAGGCACCATACCAAATTATGAGCGTTTACTTTGGACAAACTAAAAGTAAACTCAAAAGTAAACGCAATACTAAACACTTATGTGAGCCAAACAACTAAGCTGTTTTCCACCCAGCCTCTAATCAATAACTGTCCCATTATATCACAGATGGTGGACACATCTGTATTATATTCACTCACTTGGATCGTGCTTTGAGGTCTATTGGGTGCAAAATGCAAGAAACGTTTAGTTTTGCGTTTACTTTTACGTTTAGTTTTGTGTTTAGAATTGTGTTTACTTTTGAGTTTACTTTTAGTTCGTCCAAAAGTAAACGCTCATAATTTGCAGTGATACCAATGCGCATCAAAGAAGTATCTTGAGCTAACCCAGCATGCTAAACTTTCATCACATGACTATCTCTGTCACCAATGTCTACTGGTTCCCATTGACAATACATTGCAAAGAAAGGCATATAATTTTGTTAAACGAGGATTTTAAGAAATTTTGCTGCAAGAAGTACAATTGATATGACTTCAATTAAATCCTCTCTTGTTTTTCTTCAAGAGCTTTGATTTTTTGAAAACAAATATTTTAGCGCCGGGGTATTCAACTTCTTTTCATATCTAAGGCCAAATTTGCCTACATGTACTATGTATTAGAAAGTCAAGACGACCCCAGCTGTTATTACTTTAACACGTGTTTGGTTGGGAGAAAAGTCCTGTTGCCTCTGGTTCGAGTCATAAGACCATCCATGCGGGTATCCATACAAGGATTCATACTGAAGAGAAACCATACCAAAGTTCAAACTGTGGCACGAGTTTCTGTGAGTTGAGTTACAAGACCAGCCATGAAGATGCATACTAAAGAGGAACAGTAGCGATAGTATCTTATTGTGTTTTCATATCGTTTGAATCTTCTGTAAAATGTCTTTTCGCCCAGATATCTGGGCATATAGGTTGGTTTTCTCACAGCGGAAGGCCAACCTGCGGTTAATTTGCGCGATGAGCAACCAGATCTGTTGGTATTAAAAATGGAAGAAATGTGATGTTGTGTTATAAATTTGCCGTTCAAATGGAGACAATCGGTTAAGAATTTTTGAAGTTATAAAAGAATATTATTGTAACTGTCGGTAAAAAACCGGTATCAGTTGTGCTGGTGCAGTGTAGACGTACGCCCTCACCTGCCCCCTTTAGCCCCTCACGTAGTATTTAATATCAACCAAGCACAAATACCAGCTCAAATGGCTCAACCAACGGCTGTTCTATATAGCGGCATATCCCCGACTCTATATTGCCAACGACCAAGCTGTTCCAACCCGCGGAATACTCCCATATTTATTTAATTATTTACTCATTTTTATGAATTTTATTTATTTATATAAATCTATTTATATGAATGTATTTATTTATATGAATTTATTCATTTGTATGAATTTATTCATTTATGTGAATTTATTTATTTATAAGAAATAATATATTGATATGAATTTATTTTGTTTATATGAAATAGATCAACATTAACCTCGTCAGTAAAGCCTACTCCAAAGAAGATTTCTTGTGCAACACCAGTATGCTTCACTTTCATCACATGACCACTGATTTCTGTCACCAGTGTCTACTGGTTCCCATCGACATTACAGTGCAAGGAAATGCTTATAACGTTGTTAAACGAGGGTCTTTAAGAAAATCCCGTTGCGAGTAATATAATGATTGATGTGTCTTTAATACAGTCCTCTCTTGATTTTCTTAAAGACCCTATATTTTTATGAATACAAGTTTTAGCTAAGGTACATCAAGAAATCTTCTTTGAGCCTACTCCTAATGGAAGGTAAAAATTAATGAGTTCAAGTCATCCTCCTCGACCTATCCAAATCTATTGTAATCCGTGCATTTGCATAGGTCGTAGAGGATGGTTTGAACTAACTACCTATCATGCAAGCGCCCTACTACAGCCTGTAACACACACAAAAGTATACAATTTTGAAAACAATGTTTACAATATTTTGTTTCGATTTTCATTGTAATGCTTCATTGTTTCATGAAAATCGGTGGTCAGGAATTGGAGATATGATCAATTGTCTAAAGTAGTCATGACATTATCCGGGCCACTTTGGCTAAATCACTGGGAAGAACATTATGAATGGAATCGAACCATGAACATAGGAATAGAGCGCTCTCGTTAGACAATGGTTCATTTCAAGTGGATCTTCTAGCTACAGATTTTCCAAGAAGACTCCAATATGCACGGTGGCTAGAGCTGGGTTCGGCAGGAAAGATTTATGCATGATATTTTCATGGGAGATGGGAGATGAAGCAATCTTCATATGGGCATGATGGTTAGCAGAGTGAACACCAGTCTCATCAGCCATTATGCGCACAGGAATAACCCCTCCTCTAGACTTCACTTATAATCGCCCTCAATCAGACAGAATCTGCTTATTTGGGCAGGAATCTTTGATTGGACCTATCTTCATAGATGGGAACATGAGTCCTAACGCTACCTTGATCTGTTTAATTCAATAAAACGGTATTGTTCGCACGTGGAAGATACCTGTTGAACAAACATGGCTCCATATCTCGTCAATCAATGTCAGTCCCTTTTTGACCTGGGTGCGTCACGGTACGTCATCACGCGTACAACAAAATACGAACATTACAAATATACACGTAGGCCATAATACTCACCGCCAACCAGGCTCTATCCTTTTAGATACAACTCCCGGAGTGCTATTTCAATACTCTCACCGTGTGTTCAATGCAAACACAGCGTGCGTAAAATCACCTGATCGCAATTATGACCTTTTGAATATCGACACCAGAAAATACCCCGGGGATGGTACTCACGTGTAGAGGACTAGTATGTGACGATCTTAAAGAGAATATTTTACACTTTCGATGTATGAATGTATGACTGGGGGTGTGCGTCGTTTGAAACAGTCATGGTCCGTCAGAATCAATCAATGGTGCGTCACAATATTAACTAAGGGTGCCGTCATTGTATGGCAAAGGTAAAGGTCCGTCACATTTGTAACACAGGGGTGCGTCATAATACATAAGACAGTGACGTACCATTCCTGGGGGTCGTGTAGTGCATCATATACACCTAGCACATAAAGTCCCTGACCAGGTGCTTTGAGGTTGGCTAATTCAAAATATATAATCGGTACCAAAAATCTGGGAAGGTGGTTGTCAAATTAATATCGACAGGTTGCCTTTGGAGGTTTAAAGTTCCAACCAACTTTAGTATTTTTACCTAAATATGGTTGATTTGACGAGTCCTAAATAGCGATCGGGTGATTTTACGCATGGAATTTTGCAATGAACACGCGCGGTGGGAGTATCGGAATAGTGATTGTTGCACTTCAGGAGTTATATAACTAACAAATAAAGCATTGTTGGTGGTGAGTCTAGGGCCTATATGTAAAATATTATGTTCGTATTTAATGTTGTACGCATGATGACGTACCCTGTGACGCACCCAGGTAAAGTGACTGGCATTGCCTCACCCATTCTCGTAAAAGGGTGCACGTGTTCAACGTCATCGCCCTCAACTCTATCGCCCTCATTGATATGTCAATTAATTCGCGCTTCTCATAATTTTCCTTTTATAAAGAATGTATTTTAACAAAAGTATTGTAATTGTGTATCGGAAGACTCGGTCATATCATGACTCGGTCATGGAAGTAAAACAATGTTGAGTATCCTGCCCACGCAATGCATTTATGGCATGAACATAACAGGTCCGTACATTAATTTGACAAGTGTGAGGAGACCACATATGTTATCATAGGCAACGAAAGAAATACCTGTTTATTATATTGACGGAAGAACCTTCCAAGAATGTCGGTATAGCTTAATCTAGTAAGTGGAAAGTTGACTGAGCTGTTTCAAAGTTGGCCTCAAGTCAAGGATAATAATAATCTTTAATCAAGTGAGGTAGAATGTCAATATTGTTGTAATATTAAATGTGAACTTTAATATTTCCATTTGGTCTCATCTTAAAAGCCAAGAGGTCATGGCAATACTATATAAATCGTTTACGTCGACTCAAAACTTATTAACCATGTTAACACATTAACGCACAACAAAGTAGTAGTAGACTAATATATTTAGAGGTATCGTGAATGCGTACGAGGATGACCTTTAACCTCAAAAAACATTTGATTTAATTCTACTCTATGGAATTAATGAACAGTCTCTTCCACACCACATAAAGTCACGGATTGTATACTGTTATTTAATCCAGGATTATGACCACAACCGATTAAGAGTCGTGGGGCATCACCCTCTCGCATCGTATGTAAATAAAGTTAGGTAATAACACTTTCCACGCGGCTATTAGTTTTACCATACAAAACAGATTTGTCAGGAAACCTTTCCGAAGTTTCAAGGTCTATATCAAGGATTACTGATCCAATATTAAGCATGTTTGTACTTATTTTGTTGCATTTCTCATGTTGATTCAAAAAATGGTAAATTCAATAATTTTGAAATTTTGAAATTTAGAAACATTTTGTGAAATGTTGGAATGTCGTCTGCAGACAATAGCCGTGAAATCAAAGGTCAATAACAAACATTTTGTGATGGAGTAGTGTGCGGCGATAATTCGTCGAGATTGGACTAGACCCTGTTAGTCCTAAATTGAGAAGCAAACGAGTTATTCATCCAAATGTGTCTCAAAATATTTTCTCCACGATAAACTCGGGTAGATGTAAAATGGCAAATAGCCTCACGTGCCAATTAAGTTCTTTATTCTCGTATCTCAGTCGCGGCTTCTGCGACATAAGCGCGTCTACTAAAGACTTTATCACCGGGCTGACATCCTTATTACCCATGGTCCTATAGTAATGCATGCCTTGCACACGAGAGTCAAAATACTCCTTTGTGTATGCTGCCCTCACTTCTTCACTCATACTCTTCCACATGACTTCAGCCATCTGATTCACACTGTCCTCTGTGTAAATGTTTGTGGCAGCGATGTAGTGTCCTGGTTCTATGATGCTGACGTCGACGTGGAATTTCCGCATCTCATAGCGTAGACATTGCGTGAATCCCTCTACGCCGTATTTAGACACACAGTATGGGGAACAATCCGGTACGGCCAATCGACCAACTGCGCTACCCATGTTGACCACTCTACCTAAAATATACAGATAAATGTTTTAAATAATTTAAATATTGTGGAACATTGTAGCGAATTAGCGTTTGTTGTCATGTATGATTTGTACTGAAACTGAAAATTGTGTTGATAAATATCGACAATTTCGTGTTACAACCAATTCGAAATGTAGATTTGGGCAAATGACTATCTGTGGGCAAATCGTGTCTTCCTCTATCTGGTCCGATGAAAGAGTGCACTACCGCCCTCTATGTCCTTTTATGTAATTACTGGTTATCTAATAAGTATCACCACCCTGTAACCACGCAAACGACGCTGGTTACGAGTTACCTAAATTTGCCAATTCGTATTGGTTTCACACGTAATCGCGAATACCCATCGACAAATTCTAAATATCACGTTCCTAGGTTCAACTAAATTACTTGGCGTGAGGGTAGCGTGATATGAATAAAATGAAAGATAATCTCTTGTACTCTGCTCAGGATAGTATTGATTTTAACTTTTTACAGCAATTGTATCACGTCGATGAACACTTGATTGGAGGCGGTCATAAGGCGAGCGTCCGGGTGGTCCAACCAGACGACGATGGTCACGCGAAATCCTAAATTTTGAATTCGTATTGGAATAACACGTAATCGCGAATGTAAATCTTATCATTTTGAAAAATTCATCATAATTAAAAGATTTTTTTTTTCAATCCAAAACCGTTGGAGTTGGCTGACCAACTCCATTGTAAATGCTATTTGTAAATTATTTTCATCGTTAACCGGGCGATGACTGTTAAAAATATTTCAAAATGGCGCACTCCCGTTGCCATTATTGGAACGATGAAATCACGTGGCCATCGTCGTCTGTGTCCAACAATCGATTTGGAAGACGTGATACTTCCTGACGATTTTATTAAAATTTAAAGCATTATCTTTGAGTGCAAGCATTCCTGACATGCCAAAAATCACTACGGTACTATGATCAAATAAATTAGACTGATTTGTGCCTATTTACGAGTAATTCAATGGGACATTTATTTAGTGTTGTGCCCCCTTGTGATATTTTCCATAGACGCCCTCTATTCATGATTTTCTTTTAGAAAGTAGATTTTTTTATTGCAGATTTACATTTCTTATCATAAATGAGTTACAGAGCGATACGATTTCTAATTACTTCAAAATCATTCATTAAAGAGTGAAAATAAACTGTTCTGCTAGCAAAAAAGGTTCAACTTAGAACCATAAATGGTTCCTCACGTTGTCCTCCATATGGAACTCTCATGGGTTCTTCCCAAGAACCATTTCATTGAAGAACCCTCTTGAAAGGTTCTTTAAAGAACCAAAAAAGGTTCTTCAGTTTTGTCCTCTATATGGAACCCTAAAGGTTCTTCAGGGTTAAAGAACCCTCTTGAAAGGTTCTTCAGTTTTATCCTCTGTATGGAACCCCGAGAGTTCGTTAGGGTTAAAGAACCCTCTTGAAAGGCTCTTTAAAGAATCAAAAAAAGTTCTTCAGTTTTGTTATTATAGAACCCTTAGGATTCTTCAAAAATATTTAGAAATAGATTGTTTCAAGCACCATTTTATTTTGCTGTTTGCATAATTTTCTAATTTACTTCATTAATATAATGCATGCATCTGGTTTGTGAACGAAGTGAGTGATGTCTTGAATTAATCATGTTAATAAAATGAATATATAAATCCTTACGAAATCTACTTTCCATGGTGTTAATTTTAAAGAAACCGATGCACACCCCCAGCCAACATCGACCGTGGGCCCACTGTGGGCCCACGATCGACCCGTGAGTCAAATAGTTCTGAAGTGCAAGTCATTATAAAGAACTCTCACAGCTTTTCATGGAACCCTTTTGTCGTATTTTAGGGTTCTATAAGGAACCATTGGCTCAGGAAGAACCTTTCATTCTGGGTTTGGAACCATTTGTATCCTTATTAGAACCATTAAAGGTTCCTTGAGTGCAGAAGGTTCTACATCGAACCCCGAGCTTACTCAAAGAACCCTTTCCGAACCATTTTTGCTGAAAGTGTACCAACCTTTAGATTGTCGTAGTAGTGGTGCAAACACTCAGATAGAAATACTACGTTGGGCCAACGAAAGCACTTACGCTGGGCCAACGTCAAAATATGACGTTTGGCCAACGTAATTTTGTCCGGCAAGCTAACGTTGGCGCAACGTCAGTTGTTTGACGTTGGCACAATAACAGTGTTGGCACAAAAGCACTTACGTTGGGCCAACGTCAACAAATGACGTTGGGCCAACGATATCATATGGTTAACTCTCATGAAAACAGTGCAAAATGAACTTGATGATGTCTTTGGTTCAATACCGTTTTATACAATGTTTTCTTGCTTGAAAAAAATATTTTCTGAATAGATCTCGATGTTTTCTATTTGGACATATATACTTTGCTATCCTTCTGATCGTGTTTTCACTACAAATTTTGCGCTCATATACCCCAAATTAGCGACATTTCCATGTCCGCGGCATAAAAGTAAATGTTGCCTTTATTATTTACAATACGAAAAGTACAACACTTTCTACAAAACGTGTCCTAATTTGTAGGGAACATACGAGGGTCATTCAGTAAATAATGAAAGTGACCATGGTATGGGATGCATGAGTGATTATATTAAGGGATAATGTGGTCAATACCAAGCATGAACCTTTGTCTTTCAAACAATACACTTTTGATTTGATAGATACCTTTGGTTATGTAACGTCATTAGCATAAACACAATAGGTTTCAGACACTGACTGAAATCTGTCAATGATTTGGCTGGATATGTAATATGTTGAATATGGGTTGATTGATACATTTGCGTATATCTCTGCGATGCAAGCATAAAAACAGATAACACTTGGCACATAGTTAGAACACACACTTATCTCTGTTTGACACTCTTTTTTAGATCTGAATTCCTTAATACAAACAAGAAGGGACCATCTCAAATACGCTTTTATTTAGCAAAATCCGCAATAATATACCTTAGAAAACAACAAAGGATAACGAACAATGGAGGGATTATAATTTAGTAAATTGTTGTGGAATGTAAAGCAATAATAGTGGGGATATCAAGAGGAGCTGTTCATAAAATTTCCTCAAACCATTGAAATTATGTGACGATTTTACTTTAACAATACATATCTAGTAGCTCTAAAGATAACAGTAATACGAGAGGTTGTGCCATCTTTGATTGATACATTCATGTATATCTTCATTTTGACTATCACAATATATATATACACATTGATTTAAGCATTTTTCATTTTTTCTGATTAAAATTTGAAGGCACGGTAAGCTTTTTTCTGGTAAATTTCATGATTTTAGCCATTTGTTGCCCAGTTCAAAATGATCTGCCGTCTGCGCATGCGCATATTTTTTGCAGGTTTCATGCGAATAAGTTCAGATAATTAGTTAGCTATCATATGGAATCTCTCAAACTGGTTAATTGCTTGGATTTGTCCTAAATTGTTTGATTTTCCGCAATATTAGTGATTCACTTACTGCGCATTTTTCAACAAAATTGGCTATTTGAAAAACTTATATTTGTATACTTTTTATTCAATTGCCTCTCCTTATTTTTCCCTCTTATACTACATATTTCAAATTACACAGGGATTAAAGTTATGGTCTTTTTTTATCATACTTACGCGAAAAAAATCGGGATTAACCTGCTTCTGGTGTCATGTAATACAATCTTCTTACCACATGTTTCATACAAACAATTCAAATTTACCGCCAAATAACTGATTTAGCAGTGTCCCAAGTGTACTTACTTTGAGACAATGCTATGACGTCACAGTTCACACTTAGAAATCCAAAACTGTATTGTTTGAAAGACAAAGGTTCATACTTTGTATTGATCATATTATCTCTCAATAGAATCACTCATGCATCCCATACCATGCTCACTTTCATTATGTATTGAACGACCCTCGTATAACGATATTCCATGGTTAGGGAAAAAATGCACATTTTTTACGATGTTAACCTGTTTCAATTTAATATATTCTGTCCGAGATATTGATGTTTATTACGTTACCTGCGATATATAGAATATCAAAGTTGTTCAAAATTACCATTTAAACATTTAAATGTTCATATTCTGAATCTAAAAGAACATTGGTATTTGAAAATAAATCAAAATGCTGCTAAGCATGCGACCTTGTTAAGGATGTTTATTACGTTATTCAGATCTCTCCCGAACTATGTATCAAACACAATTTTTTGTTAAAACCCTATTTGATACATACACATAGACTCTGTGGTTACTTGGAGCACTCGCTAGCTCTTTCCAGATCGTCTACATGGTACTATGTGTACGAAAAACGTTAACTACGTTATCGAATAAATCGATAAAGAGACAGCCACACTCTACGACTGTATTAAGCAAAGACATGTGGCAGGCCCTTTTCGCAGGTATACGTGGGGAATACTTGTTGAAAGTACAGTGCGAAAAAAACACGACGAATGGTAAGAATTCCTTATTTTTTTCTTGTAAGTAATATGAAAATTAAGCTGAATGAAAGTTGAAGTCATATAGATCTCTTAAGAACATTGAAAATGGACCTATGATATCAGAATGGGGTTCATAATGTGAAGAAATGCAGTAATAATGTCATGGTCTAACAACATATCTGTAAAGTGCCATGTTACATCTGTCGATTTAGTGACCATGTTTATCACGTTATTCACCATATTTACCCTACATCAAAAGAGCAATTCGACAATATATAGAACTGTCTTTCGGTGGACTTTGGGCAACTTACCTTACTAAAATACCATTTACAAGATGTGTTTGTGTACAAAATAAACTGACTTGGTCGATGTTGAATATATTTGTTTACATGTGTTTGTATATGTTTATTTCGTTATCGTTACCCACCCCATAAAGTCCGAGTACCAATGCCAGCGTTATTAGTAAAGCATAATATTTATTGTTTCTAAGCTAACTTTTAAAAACACATTATAACGATTGGAAAAAGATTACGATTAATGATATATTTTATACTTTGCACAAAGATATTCATTTGGGAAAATCGTGCATTTTTTAGATTTAAAGCTGAGGTCCATACAATAATGTGAAGACCAAAAACGATTCATAATACTTGCAATTTACAAAATTACATTGCATTTTGTTCGCTGTAATTGATAGAAGTATGCTTTTGTAACTACAATTTTGTGTTTTTGGCATCACAATTTGTAAACTCGTTTTGATTTAGAGCTGATAAGCAGTAGATGACGTAATAAACATGGAACAAAAATGCAATGAGTGTTGTTCACAAAATTTTAAATCTAGTATCCAGTACATGTCTACTATTAAAAAATAGTGTAATAAATAATATTGGAGACAAATTTTTTTCTTCAACTTCTGAAATCTCATTTGCACTATTTTCAAGAGAGTTGACCATATACTGTTGCTGTCCATTAAAATGCTGTCGGAGCCGGGGATAGAATATTTTGAAACGACGTCAGGCCCCTGCTACTGATATTCTCGGCGGCCGTGACTCCAATACAACGTGCAAATCTGATAGAAACAATTAACACAGACGGGACTGGCTAAATGCCGAGAACAACATAGAGAAAGCAATTAATGACTTTCGGCAGCTTGAGAGTAAAAACCCTGATCGTCCCGGTTCCCAATTTAAATGCGATTTATATATTTAAAATAAACAATCGGGTTCCAACGTGAAAACTTTGTAAAAGTTTAACTTTTTTGCTTTCACCGATTTTCTTACTTGTAGGATAAAGTAACGAAATGGGCAATATCATGTTTGGCGTACCCGAGCTCTGACGTCACGTATTCAGACTCCCTAAGCTACTGAAAATTAGTTTCATTGAACTTTGAACTGTAATTTACGATGTGTTGAAATGTTGAAATAAAGTGTTGAAATAAATAAAGTCATCAATGATAAATTGACGATATGTAATGTCTTGTTGTTCTTATAGTCCAATCGGTATGTATGTGTACAGGGTGTCCCAACAAAATGTTAACACTCCGGGCACATAAGATATCTTAAATAGGACCGGAACACACGGGTCTAATCTTGATGTGTTATGAAAGCTGAGTAAATCAGCTTTCATTTGCATTTTATTGCGTTCCAATTGGTTATTTAGAACGGGAGATATGCTTCAGCAAACATGAGGAAGCAAAATCGGCTTGGTCCAATCGGGGGTCCAATCCTCTCAGTATGAAAGTAAAGCTTTTAAAATGCACGAAGCAAGAAGCAACATGATTAAGTCACACACACATCAGTTAATCTCTTCTTTGTTCTTTTCCATGCATTATTTCGATTCTTTTCAAGCTTAAAATACATAAATAAATATATTCCACATATAAATTATATAGGTATTTTGTCATGAGTTCAAGTTCTATTTTTCCATGTGCAATGGGTAGCTGTCAGTAAAGCAGTCTTTAAAATTGAAATTGAAACATTTCACGTTCTTTGTTGAAATGGTCCATCCAATTAAATAAATTAAACTAGTATTGCACTGAAATAAAAACTAGTATTGCACTGAAATTAACCATAAATCGATTTAAGCTTGAAAAGAGTGCCCGGAGTGTTAACATTTTTTTGGGACACCCTGTATATAAACACAACACCAAAAGTAAGTTCCCCCCCCCCCCCTAAACAATTCGTCATAACATCGTAAGATAAAACATTTTACCAATAAAACTTAGTTAGAAATAATCCTATAACTGTTTCCTAAGTGTTGTTTGAAAATGAAAGATGTCCATTACTTCATGGCTGAATGAGCTCAAATGGAAAACAAAAACTGCCCTTCTCAAAAGTCACAAAAGTTTATGAATTGCTTTCTCACTAATGGAAAAGTACCCGCGGCTGAGCGAATATTACTTTAATGTGTAATCAATTCATGATCATTCAGCCATGTAAATCCCCTTCTTGGCTCGGATATTAGCACAGTGAGTTGTGACTTTTGAGAAGGGCAGTTTTGTCTTACTTTTGAGCTCATTCAGCCATGAAGTCATGGACATCTTTCATTTTCAAACAACACTTAGGAAACAGTCATAGGATTATTTCTAACTAAGTTTTATTGGTAAAAGTTTTATCTTACGATGTTATGACGAATTGTTTAGGGGGGACTTACTTTTGGTGTTGTGTTTATAACCATGTTTCGTCCCCGTTCCTATGTTAATTGGGACTAATTTTCCATGATTTTTCACAAAACATTATTATAATATATATAATCATGTTTTGTGACCCGTTCTATGGAAAATTAACACATTTAACATGGGAACGGGTCATGAAACATGATTATATATAAAGGGTTAAAATATCAACCGTCTTTAATGTTTTACACGTTTATAAACATAGATCAAAAGTTATGGTATCATTTTGGTTTTCATTTCATTTTTAAGTTAAACAATCACAATTCTAGTCAAATAACATCGACAATCCATCTCCGGTTATATCTGAGTTGGTGCGCCAGTTGATAGCGCGCATCAATAGTTTGCTGCTATTTTATACGATACGTTATTAGTACGCCGGCCACATAGGGCAGCACGTTGAATAACTACTGGCCGCCCGGAGGGGTTGCGCTAGCAAAAGCAGGGATTTGTATTTTTTTGGGGAAGTAGAAGGATCAATTTTTAATGTTGATATTTGACACCATTTTTCGTCCCCCGTCCCTATGTTAAATGTGTTAATTTTCAATAGAATGGGTCACGAAACATGATTATATATATAATCATGTTTCGTAACCCGTTCCCATGGTAATGTGTTATTTTTCCATATATCGGGTCACGAAACAGGATTATATAAGGGTTAAAATATCAACTGTCCTTAATGTTCTACTGCCCCGTAGGGCGAGAAAAGGGGATTTCTTTTGGGGGCAAAAGCGGGGATTTGTAGTTTTGGGGGGAAGAAGAAGGAAACATTTTTTAATGCTGATATTTTACACAATTTTTCGTGCCCGTTCCCATGTTAAATGTGTTAATTTTCCATTGAACGGGGGACGAAACTTTTACTCCGTCATAGTATTCACAAAGTAGCTTGTAATAGGATTCATCTTCAAAACGGAATAAAGCGCATCATAGAAAAATCTTAGCTTTACTCCGTCAACATAATCAGAAAGTAGCTTTTATAATTTTAGGAATGATCTTTAAAACGGAATAAACCGCATCATAGAACAATAAGCTTTACTCAGTAAAAATATTAACAAAGTAGCTTTTAAATATTTCGGAATCATCTTCAAAACGGAATACTAGCGCAACCGCAGGGCTATAAACTCCCTTAAACAACACCAAACATTGACCATCCGGGGGAGATTGATTTATGAGATGATTCCTATCATTTTAAAGCTACTTTGTAAATACTATGACGGAGTAAATGTTTCGTCCCCGTTCAATGGTAAATTAACACATTTAACATGGGAACGGGACACGAAAAATAACGTCAAATTCCCCCCCCCCCCCCCCCCCAAAAAAAATACAAATCCCTGCTTTTGCTAGTGCAAATTTCCCAAAAAAAGAAATCCCCTTTTCTCGACCTCCGCCGCCAGTAGAACATTAGGGTCAAACTCGCTAATCATAAGGATCGCTAGTCATAAGGATCATTATTCATAATCTGCCCTAACCATTACCCTAACCATAAACATAACCCTAACCTTAACCATAAACATAAACCCTAACTCTAACCCCTAATCCTAACACTACCTTATGACTAGCGGTCCTTATGACTAGCGGGTAGACCCCGAACATTAAGGACAGTTGATAGTTTAACCTCTTATAATCATGTTTCGTGCCCCGTTCCCATGTTAAATGTATTAATTTTTCATAGAATGGGTCACGAAACATAATTATATATATAATCATGTTTCGTGACCCGTTCTATAAGAAACATGATTATATATATATAATCGTGTTTCGTGACCCGTTCTATGGAAAATTAACACATTTAACATGGGAACGGGGGACGAAACATGTTTTACACGTTTATAAACATAGATCAAAACTTATGGTATCGTTTTGGTTCACAAATCTAGTAAAACAACATCGACAGTCCATCTCCGGTTATATCTGAGAAACTGAGCCAGTAAGATGATAGCGCGCCATCAATAGTTTATTGCTATTTTATACGATACGTTATTTATTACGCCACATGAGGGCGTAATTATTTTTCAGTAAGCTAGGGAGTCTGTGACGTCACGCCAGAACTCGGGTACGCCAAACATGATATTGCCAAAGAAGTCCAAGAAAGGTAAAGATTTAGAACCGTGCCCTTTAGGCCACTAACCCCGTGCCCTCTAAAATTAAAAGCGAGACGGCGAGACTATTATGTGACTAATATTAAACGAAGTAATTAATGTCTAAATTCTGTTTTTCATCGATATAATATTCACTACAGACAGGTGTAACTTAAAATTAAGTGCTCACGTGGTTCTTGACCAATGCATCTATTATTTGGATGATCAACCCGGTAAGCCATGCCCATACCAAGGAGTAATTATGTTAACTATAATAACTCCTTGGCCATACATAGAAAGACAAAATTACCAAATTGACCATGTGATCAATATGGTTTTTCAAAATGACCGAAGGTGATTTGTGTGTTTACCCTGTTTTATTTGCTAGTCGTATAGATAATAGAATGTAATGCGACTTTTCTGAACACTTTTGCTAGCTCTTATTTTTGGCAATTATGCCATGAATGGATAGAGAACATTCAATGACAACTTTGAGTCTCCAAAAAGGTGAGTGGGACATAAAAACGGAGGATCTTCATTCAGGTGACTAACATTTTAGTCTAAAATGGTTCCCTTCAACATTTTGCCTGTAACCGATACCTGCCGACACCCAACCATAGAATGGTATCTATCGAGAATAAGTTTGCAACTAGACCTACCCGGGGAAACTACATGCAAGGCCCGATGCAAGGACGGTTCGCAAGCACAACTACAATTATTTACAATTGCAATTTAATTTTAAATACATTCTTCTTTTCTTTATTCCCTTATAGCAATGCAGTCACCATGTGTACGCGATGTTGGAAAGCACCTGAAGCCTTTTGCTTCTAAATATCACATTCATAGAATCTTCAGTAACTTTAACAGGTATAAGATACATCAACGCCGTCACGAAAAGCAAATACGTATGTATTGGTTTAAAGGTTCGTCCATCAGATGCCGAGATGTAACCAACGCTTTTGGTCAGACATTTGAACAGGTCAGGTCTGACGAATTTCATACCAAAGGGAAACCATACAAATGTCACTGTGCGTATTGTTATAAGAGTTTCTATAATCCAAGTAGTAAGTCTGTTCATGAAAGGATTCTTACTAAAGAGAAACCATACCAATGTGGGTACTGTGATAAGAGTTTTTCTCAATCAAGTTATAAGATCAGACATGAAAAGATTCATACTAAAGAGAAACCATACCAATGTGCGTACTGTGACAAGAGTTTCTCTGATTCAAGTTATAAGATCAGACATGAGAGGATTCATACTAAAGAGAAACCATACCAATGTGCATATTGTGACAAGACTTTCTCGCAGTCAAGTCATAAGACCAGTCATGAAAGGATTCATACCAAAGAGAAACCATACCAATGTGGGTACTGTGATAAGAGTTTCTCTCAATCAAGTAGTAAGACCATTCATGAAAAGATTCATACTAAAGAAAAGCTATACCAATGTGCGTACTGTGACAAGAGTTTCTCTCAATCATATCATAAGAACAGGCATGAACGGATTCATGCTAAAGAGAAACCATACCAATGCTCACACTGTGATAATACCTTCTCGACGTCATGTAACAAGACCAGTCATGAAAAGATTCATACTAAAGAGAAACCATACCAATGCTCACACTGTGATAATGCCTTCTCGACGTCAGGTAACAAGACCAGCCATGAAAATATTCATACTAAAGAGAAACCATACCAATGTTCATTCTGTAATAAAAGATTTACCCGATCAGGTAACAAAAAAAGTCATGAAAGGATTCATACAAAAGAGAAACCATACCAATGTTCATAATGTAACAAGAGTTTCTCTTATTCAAGTGATAAAACCAGCCATGAAAGATTCATACATTATTAAAAAAGGCCATAGCAGTCATGAACTAAATTGGCATTTTGCGGCCAGTATACAATAATACAACAATATCATTATCAACAATATCAACAATATACACAAAATATATGCAGATAGACAAAAATAAACTTTAAACACACCATACTAAGTAACCACGCCAACTTAAAAACCACAGAAATGTAATCTAGATTTCATTTCAAATGACTTTGAAATCCACGGCCCTAAACACACAACATACATTATATTTATATATAGAATCCAGCTCCCCCTGAGTTGGAAATGACGTCATCACATTATTAGTGGCACGAGTGTGTGTACATGTGTTAGGTCTACCAGACAGCGCGCTGCAATACAGACAAGTCGATCGATCGATTGGTAATCGATGACTTGATGATTGGGTTTGCTAGAGAGTAGTTGAAGTGGAAGTGTGTGTGCATTGTCTGACAACAAATGATTGTTGGTCTGTAAAGAATCTATTGTTATAACAAAGCGACGTTCAGCCGGGTTTGAACGTCTTGTCAGTGTATGGATGATATATAGAATTTTTTTTTTTTTTCCCCGGGATTTTTTCCAAATTGGCTTTTTTAAGTTCTGACAAAAGACATTTGTCACTTCAGGGATCACTTCCCATCACAGAAAATTAAATCAGAGGGAAAACGCCGCCCTCCCCAGTCCCCCAACCACCCCCACCCCATGTCCCCTCTCCCACACACCAACCAATATCGATTTTATTTCCAATAATTGAAAACTTTGGTATCTTAAAAAGGTGGTTTTTTTTACAAAATCAGATTCATTTTATACCATTATCATGATCAATAGTGACTCTCTAGATTGAAAACTCATCACTAAAATGAAATAGAATTGTTTGATGGGGGGGGGGGGAATCAAAAATCTAATAAATCATGCATGGTTCAGTAATCAGTATGCATGACCGAGTGTTTTTTTATTTATTATCAATTGCAACTGAAATCGATTGCGATTTTACTTTCAATAATGGAAAACTTTGGCAAAATCAGATTAATTTACCATTATCAGTAGTGAATCTATCTAGATTGAAAAACCATCGCTAAAATATACTAATATAGAATGTTTGATGAGAAAAATTGCAAAAATCTATTAAAGGTATATTATGTGATCTTTTTTAGGGAACGCCCTCAATCCTCGAGAAAAAAAATGAAAGCAGATTTTCTTGCAGATTTACATTCCTGATCATAAATCGTACATAAGGCGATACGATTCTTAATGACTTCAAAATCATGGTTTTAGAGTGAAAATAAACTGTCAGAGTCTGCACTGACAACTTATTTTTACTCTAAATTCACTCTAAAACCATGATTTTGAGGTAATTAGGAATCGTATCGCTCTGTAACTTGGTATATATTCATAATTTATGACCAGAAATGTAAATCTGCAATAAAATCTGCTTCCAATCCAAAAAAGGACTGAGGGCGTCCCCTGGAAAGGATCACATGATATACCTTTAACGGTATATTATTACAGTGACATACCCGTGGGGGGGGGGGGGCTAAAATAATTCCGTCGGTACATTTGCGATTTCGACCATGCAATTTTTTCGGCCGGTTTTGAGGGCAACAACATCGCTACCCCCATGAGTGCTTTGTTTTTTCTTCAAATTTGTATCCACATTTTTACATCTGATAAATGAGGCTCTATGTGAAGGATGAACAATTTTGCAATGGCGTTTTGTTAAAATTGAACGCTGTTTCAATGTGTTTGTTCGATTATAAATCTGACTATAATAATAGACCACTTCGTCGTGGGAATACAAGAACATCGCAAGTGACATTTTGCAGGAGAAGTATTTTTTGTTCAATTTTGTTAACTTCAATTAAATTGTTTTACAATCTTAATGTATATTTGATTGAAAATTAATTAATTCCTATTTGATTTAATGGATAAAATATGTGGATTTGCCTTATTTTCATAAAAACAAACTATTAATAACTCAATTTGGCTGAAAATGTGACTTACTACGTACGTTCTTGCATCCCCCGTACAGATTCCTTATATAATTCCTCAAACAAAAACAAATTCATAAGTTTAGCATTCAAGTGCAAATTTATTAAAACGTGTAAATCTCAATAGAAACTTTGCAGAAACTGTTCCTGCAAATTTGTTGCAACTTTTATTGTCCACACACATGTCATTTGGAGAATCCAGCATGAGATGATATCATTATTCACTTTATTCAGGGTTTTTCCAAGAGTACCAGACAAAGTCACATTCCTTATCACTTTGCATTTTCCCCTCAAGAATAAAAATTGAAAGTCCTGCGTAAATTATCCGAGAAGTCGGTCTCCCACGATCCTTGAATATCATCCTGAAGTCTTTCCATGCTTGCTTTGATCAAGAAGCCTTGATGGGTAGTTACTGTCTTTTCCTTATTATCACTTTACATTTTCCCCTCAAGAATAAAAATTGAATGAAAGTCCTGCGTAAATTATCCGAGAATTCGTCTCCCACGATCCTTGAATATCATCCTGAAGTCTTTCCAATTCCATGCTTGCTTTGATCATGAAGCCTTGATTTGTAGTTACTGTCTTTTGAAGCGGATATCCGGCAGGTACTGCTGGTATCTGTAAGCAAAACATGGAAAATGAAGAAAAGAAAAAGGATTAATAAATAATACATTTCATTCAGACAAACGCGCTGTTTCGAGCCTGAAAAAAAAATTACACAATTACAAGAATCACCTTTCGCCCGTTTTGGTTTTCAATCATATTCCAATATATGTATGACTTTGACACGATACATTAATGTTTGATAGGTATACACACACGGTACGGTAACGGTGTAGGCCTACAAAATCAGTGCATTCGTAATTTGATTTACATTGCAGTGAACTGGAGTAGCAGAATTCTGCAGCTTCAAAAGAGCATGACGTAAACACGGGCTCTCTGAGGCACCATTTTTTCCCGAAAATCATGAACTTTTAACATTCATTTTCATACACTTGAGAAAGGTCGTCCCTGACGAATTTGATATCACTCGTTAGGACTTTTCGTTTTCTTCACAAATTTCGTCATCATAATCTACGTAATCTCACCAAACGGTCCAGTCCACGGTTACAAAAACGGCATCATGAGAAAGCATATTTTCTACTCATTTACTTCATCGTACTGTAAAATCCTTATTTATCATGCTTCAATGGAAATTTTGAGATTGTTTTGAAGAAAAATAAATAAATATTGTACTAACCCCACCATCTTTGATGCACACTGATCCGAAAGGCACCGATTATGCCCGAACATGGCGATCGTCCGGAAAATCCCGAACATCGCGACTTCGGAAATTTCCGGATTCATTCGATTCCTGAAATAGAAAAGTTAACCTCGGACGCTCCACAGCGTGACCTGCGGGCTGACTGCAATGTTCATTCTGTTATAAAAGTTTTACCCGATCAAGTAACAAAACAAGTGATGAAAGGATTCATACAAAAGAGAAACCATACTAATGTTCATAATGTAACAAGAGTTTCTCTTATTCAAATGATAAAACCGGCCATGAAAGATTCATATAAACGAGAAACCATACCAATGTGTATACTGTAGTTATAGGTGTTTTTCCTAATGAAGTCATACGACAAGACATACAGAGAGAAGCCATACCAACGTTCATACTGTGGTAAGAGTTTCTTTAAGTTGAGTCAAGACCATCCATGAAAGGATTCACACTAACAACAAAGAGAAACCATGCCAATGTGCATACTGTGATAAGAGCTGTTCCAACCCGCGTGCTAATTATTTACTAATTTATATGAAATTTATTTATATAAATCTGTTTATTTAGGGTCCATATTCAAACTCTCAGTGCTTTTAAATTGTTTTTCTAGCGATTTCAAAGCGCTTTTCCAACGGTATTTCGTTCTATTGTTAAAAGCATCGGAAAAAGATCGGTGATTAACTAGAAACCTCTCTATTTATCTGGCGTTAACAATAGAACTATTGTAGTACTCTGGATGACTCAATTAGTGAAGCAGACACATCAAAGCGCGAGGAAGGTTGTGTTATATTCTTTAAGAAATACTATTTATAAGCTTTTTAAATCCGATCATAAAATGTTAACGTTCACCGCCGATCAATGTATCTGGTCGTCTAGAAATATGAATTAAGCTACCGCTCCATCACTCTATTCATCTATTGTTTGGCGCAGTATTGCCAAGATATTGTGAAAGTAGCCCATTTTCCCCTTCATTCCATTGAAATCAATGCTGAAAACATTTTGGCGATAGGTCACGTAACATATTTGTACAATGGATGGGTGATGACGGAGGGGGCGTAATATATTGACCATCGTGTTTGGAAGTATTATAGGCCTACAATATAATACATATGTATTATACAATATATAATCCAAGTCATTAGTTTAGAGAGGATATTGTTTCCGACTTTTGTCCTTTCGATTTTAGCCTCCTATTTAAGAGATATTTGTATTTTGAACCCTATGTAATGTTTTTCTTCAAAACGTTTATGTATAGCCTTCATTAGCTCAAACGTCAAAGCGCCGGCTTCACAATCATGAGGTCAGTGGTTCGAATCCTGCGGATGGGGATGGTTTTCTTTTCTGTTTTGTTATTACACTGTTTGTTTTTATAAATTGACAGGATTGCTTATCGTTCGCTATATTTATTGAATGGTGAATGATACTTTTTTTCTTTTGCAATTTTCACTGCGATAAAGAATGTTCTGTAAATATAATTGTGTTTACTACTCCTAGGCCTACATTGATTGGCCCCTAGCTAGTCTATGAACATGATCTGCAAAGGCCAATTGTTATGTAAATAAGAAGCCAGTCGGCTCATGTCCTTGAATCGATTGACCTATTTCCTACACCACCGAAACATTATTTCAATAATAATAATACAGGCACATTGATTTGTATTACATAACGGCTGGCATTTACTTTACAAGTTTAGCTCAATCGATAATAACACACAAAGAGTTTCTATTGTATTGGCATGTTGCATAGGAATAGGACAGTTCGGTGGTATACCGCGGTTCATTCACATTTCATGATGCCTTGCACACTAAACAGTCAGTGGAAAATTAAAATGAAATCGCAAATAATTCCACATTCCAAAATAAACTATAATTGAACAAAAATGAATAATTATACGAATGATAAACAATATCGAAAACTAATACAAAATGTATATAAACGATTAAAATAAAATTTCAAGACGTGATAGGAGTCGAACCCACGACCTCCGGTTTACTAGTCCAATGCTCTACCGCTGAGCCAACTATGCGCTATGTGAACGCAATAACAAACAAAAGTAATATGGTTCAACATACCACTCTTCTCTAAATTGGATGTTTAAAATGCTTTATATTTCTTAATCTTTGTTGTTTTAAGATAGTTTCTCGTTCAAAAGTTGATTATTTACTGTTAAAGAAAGTAATTCTGATTTAAATGTAACGAATAACACTATTTTGAAACAATTCTAGATTATATTTCGTTTGTACAGCATTTTGTCGATTTATGTGCACACTTTTACGACTTAGTATTGCATCATGGGCTTTTTGCCGGGCACGCGAGGACTTGGGAGCGAAGCGAGTCATGTGATTTTTGTCCAGGACAAACACTTGAGATGTACACGCCCCTTTGCAAGTGTACGGGGAAGTGTACGGGTGAACATGACAAACCAAAACAGTCTAGTAAGTAACCGCCTCCGTGGCGCAATTGGTAAGCGCGTTCGGCTGTTACCCGAAAGGTTGGTGGTTCGAGGCCAGCCGGGGGCGTTGTTTCTTTTTGCATTCAATGTAGATCGACAAATCACATCACAGTAAAAATTTAATGTTGACAAAATCACAGACCACTTACACAAAAATCGCATCTGCACATGCTCCTGTCGTGATCGAAATCCAACACACAAGCAATGGGCGAGTTTTATAAGTGTTACGATAAGCCTAGCAATGAATAGGCGGCTATAAACATATCGTTTGAGTCGGGGTCGCCCAGGGTCTCAAAAAGGGGGCTAAAGAACTGAACTGAGTGGATTTTATGACGAAAAATATGGTCTTATAGGAACTGATTTTTTCCCCAAAAAAATTGGTCTTGAGAACTAGCCTATAGTTCAATTTTCGATTTATTTTGGTTTAAGAACGCAAAATTTTCGAAAAATTGGGGCTTTGGAACACAAAATTGGTGCTTTGGAACGCAAAATTTCGCGATTTTTGAATTTTTAATGAAAACGGGGTCTTAAGAACTGATGCAGGCTCAAAAGGGGGGGGGTCATAAGAACTAGCAGCAGAGGGTGAAAAGGGGGTCTTCAGCGCGGCACCTAACTATACCCTTTTCAAATGTCAGTGCCCCCCCGGGACTTGTACTAGAAACCCGATAGGTGTACAATCTGGCAAATGGGTCGCTCTCTACGTCACAACAGGGGTCGGGTGAACACTGGTCAGCTTAATAACACAAACAATTTAAAAGCACTCAGAGTTTGGATATGGACCCTTAGGTGAATGTATTTATTTATATGAATTTATTCATTTGTATGAATTTATTCATTTATTTGAATTTATTTATTTATAAGAAATTATATATTGATATGAATTTATTTTGTTTATATGAGATAGATCAAAATTGACCTCTTCAGTAAAGCCTACTTCAAAGAAGATTTCTTGTGCAACACCAGCATGCTTCACTTTCATCACATGACCACTGATTTCTGTCACCAATGTCTACTGGTTCACATCGACATATTGCAGTGCAAGGATATGCTTATAAAGTTGTTAAACGAGGGTCTTTAAGAAAATCCTGTTGCAAGTAATATGATTGATGTGTCTTTAATACAGCCCTCTCTTGATTTTCTTAAAGACCCTATATTTGTTTGAATACAAGTTTTAGTTGGGATTCAACTTCTTTTCATATTTGTGGCCAAGTTAACCTATCTGTACCATGTATTAGATGGTAGAGGTTAGACGACCTCCAGCTGTTAATTACTTTAACACATATGTGGCACTGTTTGTTTTGGTGATAAGCCCTGCTGGTACTGTAGGGGCGCTAAGCATGCTGGGGTACATCAAGAAATCTTCTTTGAGCCTACTCCTAATGGAAGGTAATGAGTTCAAGTCATCCTCCACGAACTATCCAAATCTATTGTACTCCGTGCATTTACATAGGTCGTGGAGCATGGTTTGAACTACAGTCATAAAAAAAAGTAACTATACAGGTAATAAATGTACTTTTAACTTTGAAAATATATATCCTACCTAGAAATATTAAATTATAAAGTTGTTGAGAAAATTATCTTCTTTAATATGAGATATTGCACGCTAGGATCGGTTGAATATTTAAGAAGCGACAATCCAAAATGTAAGGTAAAGTCACAATTTCAAATTCACATTTCACATTTCAACACGGGGGAGAGAATGACAGGTAGCGTGTGCGTGGCGTATTGATCCATCGGAACAGTGCGGCCGACTGTCCAACCTGCGCATGCATCCCCCAATGCACTACCGGTAATCGATAAGGTACCCGTAGACTGGCCCGCGTGTAGAAAATAAAAATGTGAAATTGAAAATCGGACTTCTCCTTATATTTTTGAGTGCCACTTCTTTAATAATCACCCGATCCTACCGTGCAATATTTCATATTAAAGAAGACAAATTTCTCAACAACTTTATAATTTAATATTTTTAGATAGGATATATATTTTAAGAGTTAGAAGCCCATTTATTACCTGTATAGTTACTTTTTTTAATGACTGTAGCTACCTTCCATGCAAGCGCCCTACTACAGACTGTAACACACAAAAAGGTAAACAATTTTGAAAACAATGTTTACAATTAGTTTGTTTCGATTTTTATTGTCATGCAAAGGGAATTTTCTTTAACCTCTCAATAAGCTTTGTTTCATGAAAATCGGTGGTCAGGAATCAGAGATATGATCAATTGTCTAAAGTAGTCATGCACTTTGGCTAAATCACTGGGAAGAACATTATGAATGGAATCGAACCATGAACATAGGAGTAGAGCGCTCTCGTTAGACAATGGTTCATTTAGTGAAGTAGATCTTCTGGCTGCAGAATTTTCCAAGAAGACTCCAATATGCACGGTGACTAGAGCTGGGTTTGGTAGGAAAGATTTATGCATGATATTTTCATGGGAGATGGGAGATGAAGCAATCTTCCTATGGACATGATGGTTAGCAGAGTGAACACCAGTCTCATCAGCCATTATGCGCACAGGAATAACCCCTCCTCTAGACTTCACTTATAACCGCCCACAATCAGACAGAATCTGCTTATTTGGGCAGGAATCTGTGATGGGACTTTGATTGGACCTATCTTCATAGATGGGAACATGAGTCCTAACGCTACCTTGATCTGTTTAATTCAATAAAACGGTATTGTCCGAGTTGTTCGCACGTGGAAGATACCTGTTGAACCACCGGTGGTTGAACCAACATGGCTCGATATCTCGTCAATCGATGTCAGTCCCTTTTTGACCTGGGTGCGTCACGGTACGTCATCACGCGTACAACCAAATACGAACATTACAAATATACACGTAGGCCATAATACTCACCGCCAACCAGGCTCTATCCTTTTAGATACAACTCCCGGAGTGCTATTTCAATACTCTCACCGTGTGTGCAATGCAAACACAGCGTGCGTAAAATCACCTGATCGCAATTATGACCTTTTGAATATCGACACCAGAAAATACCCCGGAGGTGGTACTCACATGTAGAGGACTGTGTGTGACGATCTTAAAGAGAATATTTTACACTTTCGATGTATGAAGGGGTGACTGGGGATGTGCGTTGTTTGAAACAGTCATGGTCCGTCAAAATCAATCAATGGTGCGTCACAAAATTAACTGACGGTGCCGTCATTGTATGGCAAAGGTAAAGGTCCGTCACATTTGTAACACAGGGGTGCGTCATAAGACAGTGACGTACCATTCCTGGGGGTCGTGTAGTGCATCATATACACCTAGCACATAAAGTCCCTGACCAGGTGCTTGAGGTTGGCTAATTCAAAATATATAATCGGTACCAAAATCTGAGTACATCAAATGAGCAAATTTCTTCTCCGCAGTTTGATACCTCATTCAACAAAATCGAATGGATACTTTTAAAGTTATGGCGATATCAATGACCGCCAATAGCAACAGAAAAGTCGCACTAGGTATTGGAATCATTGATTTGTGTGTGATTACTGTCATAACTGTGTACTTTTGATGAATTTGAGAGTTTGCATAATATGAAAACACTTTGACATTCTCGAGTGCACACATAAGCTAGCCTGCAAATGTATCTTTTGTTGGTGAAAATTGGATGGCAACTTCAAATTCCCCATTGCCCGACACAGAGTTTCTAGTTTTCAAACACGTTTATCTCAAAAATGAATAAAATGCACTTAAGACATCTGCGCTCCAGGCACTCGAAGTGGAAAGTTGACTGAGCTGTTTCACAGTTGGCCTCAAGTCAAGGATAATAATAATCTTTAATCAAGTGAGGTAGAATGTCAATATTGTTCTGATATTAAATATGAACTTCAATATTTCCATTTGGTCTCATCATAACCCTAACCCCGGTTAAGGATTTTTGACCGGGATCACAATTTTCGAGGAAAAAACACCAACTAAATCTCCGGGAACCTGCCGGGATTCGATCCGGGGACCCTCCGTTCTCAAGCCCCACCTTCCAACCACTAAGCCCTCAGCTACACATTCGTGCAGTATACTGCACTGATTATATAGGCTCGGTTGACTACGTCATCGAAAACCGACGACGCATGCGTTTGGAGAGGGACTTTGGATTAGCATTTTTTAGCACTCATGGGGGTTAAGGTTAATAGCCAAGAGGCCATGGCAATACTATATAAATCGTTTACGTCGACTCAAAACTTATTAACACATTAACGCACAACAATGAAGTGGACTAAAATATTTAGAGGTATCGTGAATGCGTACGAGGATGACCTTCAAAGAATATTTCTTGATGCACCCCAGGATGCTTCACTTCCATCACATGACCACTGATTTCTGTCACCAGTGTCTACTGGTTCCCATTGACATTACAGTGCAAGGAAATGCTTATAAAGTTGTTAAGCGAGGGTCTTTAAGAAAATCCTTTTGCAAGTAATATGATTGATGTGTCTTTAATACAGTCCTCTCTTGATATTCTTAAAGACCCTATATTTTTATGGATACAAGTTTTAGATGGGATTCAACTTCTTTTCATATTTGTGGCCAATTTAATTTACCATATCTGGTCCATGTATTTAGATGGTAGAGGTCAGACGACCTCCAGCTGTTAATTACTTTAACACATGTGTGGCACTGTTTGTTTTGGTGATAAACCCTGCTGGTACTGTAGGGGCGCTAAGCATGCTGGGGTACATCAAGAAATCTTCTTTGGATGACCTTTTTCCTCAAAAAAACATTTGATTTAATTCTATTCTATGGAATTAATGATCAGTCTCTTCCACACCACATAAAGTCACGGATTGTATACTGTTATTTAATCCAGGATTATGACCACAACACAACCGATTAAGAGTCTTGGGGCATCACCCTCTCGCATCGTATGTAAATGAAGTTAGGTAATAACACTTTCCACGCGGCTATTAGTTTTACCATACAAAACAGATTTGTCAGGAAACCTTTCCGAAGTTTCAAGGTCTATCTCAAGGATTACTGATCCAATACTAAGCATGTTTGTACTTATTTTGTTGCATTTCTCATGTTGATTCAAAAAATGGTAAATTCAATAATTTTGAAATTTTGAAATTTAGAAACATTTTGTGAAATCTTGGAATTTCGTCTGCAGACGGCCGCGTGGAAAGCATTAATAGCCGTGAAATCAAAGGTCAATAACAAACATTTTGTGATGGAGTATGCGGCGATAATTCGTCGAGATTGGACTAGACCCTGTTAGTCCTAAATTGAGAAGCAAACAAGTTATTCATCCAAATGTGTCTCAAAATATTTTCTCCACGATAAACTCGGGTAGATGTAAAATGGCAAATAGCCTCACGTGCCAATAAAGTTCTTTATTCTCGTATCTCAGTCGCGGCTTCTGCGACATGAGCGCGTCTACTAAAGACTTTATCACCGGGCTGACATCCTTATTACCCATGGTCCTATAGTAATGCATGCCTTGCACACGAGAGTCAAAATACTCCCAGTCAGTAGGGAGGTCTCGCTGCATGTCATATTTTGTTATACGCAAGAAAACAATGGAGTATCAGTGACTGCAATATTTGCTAGATATAGCTTCGGAAAATGGTCTATTTGGGCATCTCAAAAACTGAGAAACGTGCTAAAAATCAGGTAGAATTTTAGAGGAGGGTCAATAACATCTGCAGATCGGTAAAATGTATAGTATTAAACACGTTTTGTGACCAAATTTATGTCGTACAATGTTGGAAAATTCACGTTTTGAAAATCTGTGGTCTTCGAAATTACAGGAATCCTAACTCATTCTAAACCTCACCAAATCATGAAATGAACCCTCGTCTACAAAAAATTCCGTGTACGTATTGCTCTATCTGCTTGGAGATAGCGAAGACCACGGAAACTTCATAGCTTTATACCACGGAATGAAATCCGCCATTAGGCGCCATAGACATTACATGGCGAACATCGTACAGATTTGCACTGCAGTCCTCTGTGTAGGGAGTTTTGACAATAGCAAGGTCGTTCGGACTATTGTGTTTGTGCATGTTTGTGACTACTGACCCCGTTTAACAATCTTCATAGCTTTTATATAGGGCTTGGGTGACCTAACTATTGACTGCTCCTTTGTGTATGCTGCCCTCACTTCTTCACTCATACTCTTCCACATGACTTCAGCCATCTGATTCACACTGTCCTCTGTGTAAATGTTTGTGGCAGCGATGTAGTGTCCTGGTTCTATGATGCTGACGTCGACCTGGAATTTCCGCATCTCATAGCGTAGACATTGCGTGAATCCCTCTACGCCGTATTTAGACACACAGTATGGGGAGCAATCCGGTACGGCCAATCGACCAACTGCGCTACCCATGTTGACCACTCTACCTAAAATATGCAGATACATTTTTAAAATAATAACAAATATAATAAATATTGTGGAACATTGTAGCGAATTAGCGTTTGTTGTCATGTATTATTTGTACTGAAACTGAAAATTGTGTTGATAAATATCGACAATTTCGTGTTACAACCAATTCGAAATGTAGATTTGGGCAAATGACTATCTGTGGGCAAATCGTGTCTTCCTCTATCTGGTCCGATGAAAGAGTGCACTACCGCCCTCTATGTCCTTATATGTGATTACTTGTTATCTACTAGAGGGCGTTTAACAAATAAGTATCACACCCTGTAACCACGCAGACGACGCTGGTTACGAGTTACCTAAATTTGCCAATTCGTATTGGTTTCACACGTAATCGCGAATATCCATCGAAAAATTCTAAATATCACGTCCCTAGGTTCAACTGAATTACTTGGCGTGAGGGTAGCGTGATATAAATAAATGAAAGATAATCTCTTGTATTTGTTGCTCAGGATAGTATTGATTTTAACTTTTTACAGCAAAGTGTATCACGTCGATCAGGCGAGCGTCCGGGTGGCGCTGTTCAAATGATCATGTCCAACAATCGATTTAGAAGACGTAAAACTTCCTGACGATTTCATTAAAATTTAAAGCATTATCTTTTAATGCAAGCATTCCTGACATGCCAAAAATCACTACAGTACTAAGATCAAATAAATTAGACTGATTTGTGCCTATTTTACGAGTAATTCAATGAGACATTTATTTAGTGTTGTGCCCCCTTGTGATATTTTCCATAGACGCCCTCTATTCATGATTTTCTTTTAGAAAGTAGATTTCTTATCATAAATGAGTTACAGAGCGATACGATTTCTAATTACTTCAAAATCATTCATTAAAGAGTGAAAATAAACTGTTCTGCTAGCAAAAAAGGTTCAACTTAGAACCATAAATGGTTCCTCACGTTGTCCTCCATATGGAACTCTCATGGGTTCTTCCCAAAAACCATTTCATTGAAGAACCCTCTTGAAAGGTTCTTTAAAGAACCAAAAAAGGTTCTTCAGTTTTGTCCTCTATATGGAACCCTAAAGGTTCTTCAGGGTTAAAGAACCCTCTTGAAAGGTTCTTCAGTTTTATCCTCTGTATGGAACCCCGAGAGTTCGTTAGGGTTAAAGAACCCTCTTGAAAGGCTCTTTAAAGAATCAAAAAAAGTTCTTCAGTTTTGTTATTATAGAACCCTTAGGATTCTTCAAAAATATTTAGAAATAGATTGTTTCAAGCACCATTTTATTTTGCTGTTTGCATAATTTTCTAATTTACTTCATTAATATAATGCATGTATCTGGTTTGTGAACGAAGTGAGTGACGTCTTGAATTAATCATGTTAATGAAATGAATATATAAATCCTTACGAAATCTACTTTCCATGGTGTTAATTTTAAAGAAACCGATGCACACCCCAGCCAACATAGGCCCACTGTGGGCCCACGACCGACCCGTGAGTCAAATAGTTCTGAAGTGCAAGTCATTATAAAGAACTCTCACAGCTTTTCATGGAACCCTTTTTTCGTATTTTAGGGTTCTATAAGGAACCATTGGCTCAGGAAGAACCTTTCATTCTGGGTTTGGAACCATTTGTATCCTTCTTAGAACCATTAAAGGTTCCTTGAGTGCAGAAGGTTCTACATCGAACCCCGAGCTTACTCAAAGAACCCTTTCCGAACCATTTTTGCTGAAAGTGTACCAACCTTTAGATTGTCGTAGTAGTGGTGCAAACACTCAGATATAAATACTACGTTGGGCCAACGAAAGCACTTACGTTGGGCCAACGTCAAAATATGACGTTTGGCCAACGTAATTTTGTCCGGCAAGCTAACGTTGGCGCAACGTCAGTTGTTTGACGTTGGCACAATGTTGGCCCTTGGCTTAACGTTTCAACAACAGTGTTGGCACTACGTTGGCCCAACATTTCAACAACAGTGTTGGCACAAAAGCACTTACGTTGGGCCAACGTCAACAAATGACGTTGGGCCAACGATATCATATGGTTAACTCTCATGAAAACAGTGCAAAATGAACTTGTTGATGTCTTTGGTCCAATACCGTTTTATACAATGTTTTCTTGCTTGAAAAAAATATTTTCTGGATAGATCTCGATGTTTTCTATTTGGACATATGTACTTTGCTATCCTTCTGATCGTGTTTTCACTACAAATTTTGCGCTCATATACCCCAAATTAGCGAAATTTCCATGTCCGCGGCATAAAAGTAAATGTTGCCTTTATTAATTACAATACGAAAAGTACAACACTTTCTACAAAACGTGTCCTAATTTGTAGGGAACATACGAGGGTCATTCAGTAAATAATGAAAGTGACCATGGTATGGGATGCATGAGTGATTCTATTAAGGGATAATGTGGTCAATACCAAGTATGAACCTTTGTCTTTCAAACAATACACTTTTGATTTGATAGATACCTTTGGTTATGTAACGTCATTAGCATAAACACAATAGGTTTCAGACACTGACTGAAATCTGTCAATTATTTGGCTGGATATGTAATATGTTGAATATGGGTTGATTGATACATTTGCGTATATCTCTGCAATGCAAGCATAAAAACAGATAACACTTGGCACATAGTTAGAACACACACACTTATCCCTGTTTGACACTCTTTTTTAGATCTGAATTCCTTAATACAAACAAGAAGGGACCATCTCAAATACGCTTTTATTTAGCAAAATCCGCAATAATATACCTTAGAAAACAACAAAGGATAACGAACAATGGAGGGATTATAATTTAGTAAATTGTTGTGGAATGTAAAGCAATAATAGTGGGGATATCAAGAGGAGCTGTTCATAAAATTTCCTCAAACCAATGAAATTATGTGATGATTTTACTTTAACAATACATATCTAGTAGCTCTAAAGATAACAGTAATACGAGAGGTTGTGCCATCTTTGATTGATACATTCATGTATATCTTCATTTTGACTATCACAATATATATACACATTGATTTAAGCATTTTTCATTTTTTCTGATTAAAATTTGAAGGCACAGTAAGCTTTTTTCTGGTAAATTTCATGATTTTAGCCATTTGTTGCCCAGTTCAAAATGATCTGCCGTCTGCGCATGCGCATATTTTTTGCAGGTTTCATGCGAATAAGTTCAGATAATTAGTTAGCTATCATATGAAACTGGTTAATTGCTTGGATTTGTCCTAAATTGTTTGATTTTCCGCAATATTAGTGATTCACTTACTAGGCATTTTTCAACGAAATTGGCTATTTGAAAAACTTATATTTGTATACTTTTTATTCAATTGCCTCTCCTTATTTTTCCCTCTTATACTACATATTTCAAATTACACAGGGATTAAAGTTATGGTCTTTTTTTTATCATACTTACGCGAAAAAAATCGGGATTAACCTGCTTCTGGTGTCATGTAATACAATCTTCTTACATGTTTCATACAAACAATTCAAATTTACCGCCAAATAACTGATTTAGCAGTGTCCCAAGTGTACTTACTTTGAGACAATGCTATGACGTCACAGTTCACACTTAGAAATCCAAAACTGTATTGTTTGAAAGACAAAGGTTCATACTTTGTATTGATCATATTATCTCTCAATAGAATCACTCATGCATCCCATACCATGCTCACTTTCATTATTTATTGAACGACCCTCGTATAACGATATTCCATGGTTAGGGAAAAAATGCACATTTTTTACGATGTTAACCTGTTTCAATTTAATATATTCTGTCCGAGATATTGATGTTTATTACGTTACCTGCGATATATAGAATATCAAAGTTGTTCAAAATTACCATTTAAACATTTAAATGTTCATATTCTGAATCTAAAAGAACATTGGTATTTGAAAATAAATCAAAATGCTGCTAAGCATGCGACCTTGTTAAGGATGTTTATTACGTTATTCAGATCTCTCCCGAACTATGTATCAAAACACACTTTTTTGTTAAAACCCTATTTGATACATACACATAGACTCTGTGGTTACTTGGAGCACTCGCTAGCTCTTTCCAGATCGTCTACATGGTACTATGTGTACGAAAAACGTTAACTACGTTATCGAATAAATCGATAAAGAGACAGCCACACTCTACGACTGTATTAAGCAAAGACATGTGGCAGGCCCTTTTCGCAGGCATACGTGGGGAATACTTGTTGAAAGTACAGTGCGAAAAAAACACGACGAATGGTAAGAATTCCTTATTTTTTTCTTGTAAGTAATATGAAAATTAAGCTGAATGAAAGTTGAAGTCATATAGATCTCTTAAGAACATTGAAAATGGACCTATGATATCAGAATGGGGTTCATAATGTGACGAAATGCAGTAATAGTGTCATGGTCTAACAACATATCTGTAAAGTGCCATGTTACATCTGTCGATTTAGTGACCATGTTTATTACGTTATTCACCATATTTACCCTACATCAAAAGAGCAATTCGACAATAATATAGAACTGTCTTTCGGTGGACTTTGGGCAACTTACCTTACTAAAATACTATTTACAAGATGTGTTTGTGTACAAAATAAACTGACTTGGTCGATGTTGAATATATTTGTTTACATGTGTTTGTATATGTTTATTTCGTTATCGTTTACCCACCCCATAAAGTCCGAGTACCAATGCCAGCGTTATTAGTAAAGCATAATATTTATTGTTTCTAAGCTAACTTTTAAAAACACATTATAACGATTGGAAAAAGATACGATTAATGATATATTTTATACTTTGCACAAAGATATTCATTTGGGAAAATCGTGAATTTTTAGATTTAAAGCTGAGGTCCATACAGTAATGTGAAGACCAAAAACGATTCATATTACTTGCAATTTACAAAATTACATTGCATTTTGTTCGCTGTAATTGATAGAAGTATGCTTTCGTAACTACAATTTTGTGTTTTTGGCATCACAATTTGTAAACTCGTTTTGATTTAGAGCTGATAAGCAGTAGATGACGTAATAAACATGGAATAAAAATGCAATGAGTGTTGTTCACAAAATTTTTAATCTAGTATCCAGTACATGTCTACTATCAAAAAATAGTGTAATAAATAATATTGGAGACAATTTTTTTTCTTCAACTTCTGAAATCTCATTTGCACTATTTTCATGAGAGTTGACCATATACTGTTGCTGTCCATTAAAATGCTGTCGGAGCCGGGGATAGAATATTTTGAAACGACGTCAGGCCCCTGCTACTGATATTCTCGGCGGCTGTGACCCCCCGCGCCTGTGACTCCAATACAACGTGCAAATCTGATAGAAACAATTAAAGGCATATTATGTGATCTTTTCCAGAGGGCGCCCTCTATTCATTATTTTTTTTAGAAAGTAGATTTTCTTGCAGATTTACATTTCCGATCATAAATCATACGTACATTCCAAGTTACAGAGCGATACGATTCCTAATTACCTCAAAATCATGGTTTTAGAGTGAATTTAGAGTGAAAAATATAAAGTGTCGGGATTCCGACAGTTTATTTTCACTCTAAAACCATGATTTTGAAGTAATTAAGAATCGTATCGCCCTGTAACTTGGAATGTATGCATGATTTATGATCAGAAATGTAAATCTGCAAGAAAATCTGCTTTCTATTTTTTTTTCGATGTTGAGGGCGTTCCCTGGAAAGATCACATAATATACCTTTAACACAGACGGGACTGGCTAAATGCCGAGAACAACATAGAGAAAGCCATTAATGACTTTCCGCAGCTTGAGAGTAAAACCCTCTGATCGTCCCGGTTCCCAATTTAAATGCGATTTATATATTTAAAATAAACAATCGGGTTCCAACGTGAAAACTTTAAAAAGTTTTACTTTTTTGTTTTCACCGATTTTCTTACTTGTAGGATAAAGTAACGAAATGGGCAATATCATGTTTGGCGTACCCGAGCTCTGACGTCACGTATTCAGACTCCCTAAGCTATTGAAAATTAGTTTCGTTGAACTTTGAACTGTAATTTACGATGTGTTGATATGTTGAAATAAAATGTTGAAATAAATAAAAGTCATCAATGATAAATTGACGATATGTTGTCTTGTTGTTCTTATAGTCCAATCGGTATGTATGTGTATATAAACACAACACCAAAAGTAAGTCCCCCCTAAACAATTCGTCATAACATCGTAAAATAAAACATTTTACCAATCAAACTTAGTTAGAAATAATCCTATGACTGTTTCCTAAGTGTTGTTTGAAAATGAAAGATGACCATTACTTCATGGCTGAATGAGCTCAAATTGAAGACAAAAACTGCTCTTCTCAAAAGTCACAAATGTTTATGAATTGCTTCTCACTAATGGAAAAGTACCCGTAGCTGAGCGAATATTACTGTAATGTGTAATCAATTCATGATCATTCAGCCATGTAAATCCCCTTCTTGGCTCGGATATTAGCACAGTGAGTTGTCACTTTTGAGAAGGGCATTTTTTGTCTTTTGAGCTCATTCAGCCATGAAGTCATGGACATCTTTCATTTTCAAACAACACTTAGGAAACAGTGATAGGATTATTTCTAACTAAGTTTTATTGGTAAAATGTTTTATCTTACGATGTTATGACGAATTGTTTAGGGGGGACTTACTTTTGGTGTTGTGTTTATAACCATGTTTCGTCCCCGTTCCTATGTTAATTGTACTAATTTTCCATGATTTTTCACAAAACATTATTATAATATTATTAACATTATTATAATATAATATTATTATTATAATATAATCATGTTTTGTAACCCGTTCTATGGAAAATTAACACATTTAACATGGGAACGGGTCACGAAACATGATTATATATAAGGGGTTGAAATATCAACTGTCTTTAATGTTTTACACGTTTATAAACATAGATCAAAAGTTATGGTATCATGTTGGTTTTCATTTCATTTTTAAGTTAAACAATTGTCGCGGGGCGGGGCGGCTAGGAGTGAGCGCTCTCGGCGAGATGCACATGCACGCGCGATATCCAAGTGTGCAGCGTATGATACAGTCTGACACCACCACATTTTCTGTGTGGCTGAGGATTAAATTTGGAAACCTGGATATATGTATGATGCACGCCACGTGGGTCCGTTTACAGGTCTTAACCTGCCTTTTATACTTTAATGACAAACACGGAGCCTTTGTTATATATCACATGTATTTATTTATCAACGCATATCACCTTATTTTTACAAGTATTTCTTACGCAACAACTTAACCTGCCAAAAACAAATTAATAACCCACATACACCACCGCTATATGAACTACGCGTACACCCAGTATCAATTTATCCCGAATTAAATTTGGATTGCTCCGAACTCTAAGTCAGGCACTACTTTAATTGTCGCCCCTCTTTAAATTGAAATCCCTCCCTGAAAGGAAATCCCTCCCTGAAAGGAAATCCCTTTTTGAAAGGAAATCCCGTGTAAAAGGAAATCCCGTGTAAAAGGAAATCCCGTGTATTCCGGCAACTGCAATGGCGGTCCAACTTTAAAGTCACGAAAACTGCTATCGATACTATGCTCCTAGTCCCCCGTCTAATATCTTAAGGCACCAAGGCCTCTTCATCACCGCCCTTCCCTCCGTTCTTCCCACCAACAACCCTTCCTCCATCCTTCTTAACTCTCGTCAGATTATGCCGTTCTCGCTCATGTTTCTCCATAGCCTCACATTTGGTGAATACTTCCTTACAAAGATCGCATTTGAACCCCTCCTTATGGGACGCCATACTGTGCATCTTCTGCTGGTGGTAAATCAGATAGCCGCTCTGTCGAAATTCTTTGTTTGACGTTTTGGATCGTGATTTGTCTGCTGATGTTGCTTCAGAAACTCCCTCTGGCTGAACACCATCGAGCATTTGTCGCACTTGTAATTCTCCGCATCTGTCTTTCCTTCGTGTACCGTCAGTGGGTGTTCCTCCTCCACCCTAACCTTCTCGCTCCCCAGACGCTCCTTCTCCGCCTTAATCTTCCCTTCCCCCAGACGCTCCTCCTTCTGCTCAACCAATCTCTCCTCCACCTCCTTCTCAACCATCTCCTTATCTGGAAGGCGCCGATCCTCCACCCTCGGTCCAAACGGCTTGGCCGATACGGCTCTGACACTGCCAACCATCGCAACTTTCGCCGGCCGCACATCCGGCGAATTTGTCTGTATAAATACATTCGTCGACTTCGCCCTAGCTCCCCCTGGATGCCAAGATTTGGCATCCGGTCTCAATTTACTTCCATCCACCTTCTTCCCCACCTTCTTCTCCTGCTCCACCACATCATTTCCCCGTCCACCTGCTTCCTGTTCGGCCATCTTCTCCTTAATTCTTTCCTCCTCCTTCCGACTCTCTTCCACCCTAGCCTTCTCCCTCTCGAAACGCTCCTTCTCCCCTCTAACTCTTTCCACGTCCTTCTTACGTTCCTCCTCTACCCGAACCTTCTCTCTTTCCAAACGCTCCTTCTCCGCCTGGAGCTTCTGATCTCGCTTCCGACGATCTTCCTCCACCCTTACTCTCCCCTCCTCTTTCCGACGCTCCTCGTCTCTTCGACACTCCTCATACCTTACTTTATCCTCTTTTATCTGGCGCTCATTCTTCTGGCGCTCTACCTGCACCCTAACTCTCCCTTCCTCTTTCCGACGCTCCTCGTCTCTTCGACACCCCTCATCCCGCACTTCATCCTCTTTCCTCTGGCGCTCCTCCGGCCATCTTGACCTTACCACCACTTCCTCTCTTTCGCCATCTCGACCGTTTCTTATTTCTGACCTCCTAACCCATGCCCTTCTAGCAGCCCACATCTCATGTTTCGCTCGTAAAGCCGGACATACCCGTTTCCAATGCCTTGACTCCTTACAATAACGGCAACAACTACTATCTGGCTGCCATCCACCCACCGGCTGACCACTCCCTAAATCCTTCCGACTGTGACCTCCCCCAGCCTGACCACTATCGCCCTCCACCTCGACTCTGCTCATCCGAACCGCCGGTCCTTCCTTCACCATCTGTGACCACATAACTCCTCCCAACACTACTACTACAATCCTTGCCAGCGGCTACAGCAGGACTTTTAGATACGGCTGTCGGCTCTCTACGCCCCATTATGACATTAAGTTTGTCCACCACTTGCCCAAGCAACGCAATACTTCTCATCTCCCGCTCCGATGCCGTAGTCAACCTCGTGCTCACCTCCTCACACAACCGTTCATACTTCTGCCTCTGCTCACACTCCACTCCTACTACTAGCCGATACTTCTCTTCAACTTCTACCTGCTTCTTCTCATATTTACGCTTCTTCAATGTCACTCCCTCATAAATCTCCTCATTCCTTTTCTCCCCCTCCTTTACGGCGTTCTCACGATCTGACAAGTTCCTCAACTCACCCATCAGTTCCTGGCTACTCGAATCATTGACCCCTCGTACCTTCTCTTCCTTACTCGCCAACAAACTCATCTGTTGCTTCCAATCAAGCTCAAGTTCTCTGACCGCTAATTCGCCCCGATCTAATCCCTCACTCAACTGCTGCAACTCTACCTCCCATGATTTTTTTGCAACTTCAAACTCGTCCTTGCTTCGCCTCAACTCTTAATGACCATCCTCAAGCTTGTCACTATATTCCCTCAAATCCTTTCCCCAACACTCATGAAAGGCATGCAACCTCCTAAATCGCCTTTCGTGCTTGACTAGCAACCACGCATTCATCTTCATTTTCATCTCTTCGTCGGCGTCCAACATCTCACGTAACGACTCAAAACTCAGCGCATTCCCCTTCAAAGATCCCGCCTTCTGAGTTTTTATCTCCTTCCTCTCCACATCTTCACCCACGCTACCCCACTCTGAGCCTGCAACTCGTGATCCTACACCAGAATCATCACAGTAATTACTATTCACGTCATCCGCATAGCTACTACTACCTGTACTACCAGTCGACTTAACGTCCAACACTCCACTATCAACTTCTCCTACATTCTCCTCATTGCTACAACACTCGAATTCACTACCACTCTCATATCTACCACCGCTTCGTTCAGAACTCCTCATTCTACCACCTCCACTTTTGACAACTCTCTCAACATCACCTCCATGTCGACCTCCACCAACATTACCACCAACACCGACACTACGTCTAAGCTCGCCACCAGCACCCAAGCCAGCACCTCTAGCAGAACCAACTATATTCTCTCCACCGCTTCCTGTACCTCCACCCGTGCCGCCAACTCTCCCTCCACCTCCGTCATCTCTCCCTCCACCTCCTCCATCTCTCCCTCCACCTCCTCCATCTCTCCCTCCACCTCCCCCAACTCTACCTCCACTTCTTTCCTGTCGACCTCCACTTTTGTCGATATTTCCCGAAACACCCAAATCCACATCGCCATTGCGATCTACACCAACTCTCTCAACCTCACCTCTCCTAAATCTCTCTACTTCACCTCTCACAACTCTCCTTACATCACAACCACCATTGCAGATTCCACCAACACCTGCATCCCCTCTACCAAAGCCTCCACGTCGATATCCACCAACTCTCTCTTCACCACCACCACGACCACCACTACTACTACCTCCACCACCTCTTCCCTCCACATCACCTCTACTACCTCCACCACCTCTTCCCTCCACATCACCTCCACCTCCACCACCTCCACTACCTCTTCCCTCCACATCACCTCCACCCTCTCTTCTCTCCACATCACCTCCACTACCTCTTCCCTCCACATCCCCTCCACCACCTCGTCCCTCCACATCACCTCCACCACCTCTTCTCTCCACATCACCTCCACCACCTCTTCCCTCCACACCACCACCACCTCCACCACCTCTTCCCTCCACATCACCTCCACCACCTCGTCCTTCCACACCACCTACACCACCTCCACCTCTTCCCTCCACATCACCACCACCTCCACCACGTCCTTCCTCATCACTACTACTTCCGACCCCGCTCATCTTTTCCTCCGATCGAATTACCACCAACAACAGAAGTGGTTCCTACACAAACAAATTACTTCACCAACTTGTATAGATATGAAGAAAAAAATATGTCCGTCAAAAGTCCTAAGTCCAAAATCACCAACCCATCACTTGTCACCGAAAAAAAAAAAAAAAATCCCACATCTGACACCACTTGTCGCGGGGCGGGGCGGCTAGGAGTGAGCGCTCTCGGCGAGATGCACATGCACGCGCGATATCCAAGTGTGCAGCGTATGATACAGTCTGACACCTACACATTTTCTGTGTGGCTGAGGATTAAATTTGGAAACCTGGATATATGTATGATGCACGCCACGTGGGTCCGTTTACAGGTCTTAACCTGCCTTTTATACTTTAATGACAAGCACGGAGCCTTTGTTATATATCACATGTATTTATTTATCAACGCATATCACCTTATTTTTACAAGTATTTCTTACGCAACAACTTAACCTGCCAAAAACAAATTAATAACCAAAATACACCACCGCTATATGAACTACGCGTACACCCAGTATCAATTTATCCCGAATTAAATTTGGATTGCCCCGAACTCTAATGGGGCCCTCACATGTATCCGTGTGAGCTGGGCGGCCCCTTACCGTCTTATAGAAAAACAACAGAGTCCAACACGGTGACCCATCAGCAAAAAATGTCAACGGCCGCATTTTTTTTTTTTTTTTGTCACCGGGTTCATACTGTTCTATACCGGGTCCTTATCAGCCTGGAACCGGGCTCATACCACCTCCTCACCAGGTCCTCACCGGCCGAAACGCTTGGGTACCGACCGAACCGCCTTGATAACGTCATCAAACTACCCTGTATAAGCTGAGCGCTCAAGCTCGCCGCTTCGCTCTCATTCCGGGAATCTCTGTAAAATACATTTGCCCTCACATGTATCCGTGTGAGCTGGCTGGCCCATTACCGTGTGACAAATTAGTGCAGACGGCGGCACACGGTGATGTCACACGGTGGGCCGTTTCCCGCCCGTTGAACACGTTGCCGGGGACATTGACGGCCATCCGCGCCCGGCAGGACCCGGCAGGAGTTTTGAGCATGTTCAAAATTCCTGCCGGGTCCTGCCGGGTGAGCAAAAGCGGCGGCAAACGGTGAGAGCCCGGTTTGAGGACGGTATAAAGACGGCACACCCGTTTCGCGCCCGTTCGCAGGGCGGTAATGGTAGGCGGCCACCTTACCGTCTAATAGAAAAACAACAGAGTCCAAACAATCACTAAAAATGTCAACGGGCGCATTAATTTTTTGTTGTGGCCACCGGGTCCATAACGTTATATACAGGGTCTTTACCGGGTCCTCACCGGCCGTGTACCGGGCTCACCGTCCTCATACATTTCTAGCTTACCGTTCTCACCGGGTGCATAACACCTCCTCACCGGGTCCTCGGTCCATACCGTTCTACACCGGGTCTGTCCCGGGTTCTCACCGGCCTTGTCCCGGGATCACCGGCCTCATACAGTTCTAGCTTACCGTTCTCACCGTGTCCTCACCGTGTGCATACCACCTCCATACCGGTTCCTAACCGGTCGAAACGCCTGGGTACCGGCCGAAACGTCTTGATTACATCATGAAACCGCCCTTTTCAAGCTAAGCGCTCAAGCTCGCCGCTTCATTTGCATTCCGGAATTCGTACGACCAACATCTATAATACTCTCTAAATGTAAAAGTGCTAAATCATCTCACTCTTTCGAGAGCTTTAGGAGGGACGGCTCTTCTAAGAAGTGAAGTTTACTCTTTTCAGAGTGATTTGTCACTCTTTTAAGAGTGATTTGTCACTCTTTTAAGAGTGATTTCCACTCTTTTCAGAGTGATTTCCACTCTTTTCAGAGTGATTTCCACTCTTTTCAGAGTGATTTCCACTTTTTTCAGAGTGATTTCCACTCTTTTCAGATTGAGTTTAACTCTTTTTAGAGTGAAAATGGCTCTTTTTTAAGAGTGAACTTCACTCCAAAAAAAGAGCTGTTCCTCCTAGAGCTCTCAAAAGAGTGAGTTTTAGCTCTTTTACATTTAGAGAGTTGTAACATGCCTGCTGAGAGTCCGTTCCGCGAACGGTTACTAGGCTGCATGCGGCCATTCGCAGCCCGTCGCTAAGATGGTCGACGTTCACCACTGTCCATCACCGCCCTGCGAATGGGCGCGAAACGGGTGCGAAACGGGTGCGAAACGAGTGCGAACGGGTGCGCCGTCCTTATACCGTCTTCATACCGGGCTCTCATCGTTCGCCGCCGCTTTTACTCACCCGCCAGGAGTTTTGAGCATGTTCAAAACTCCGGTGGCCGGCGAAGTCCCCTGAACGTGTTCAACGGACGGGAAACGGCCCACCGTGTGTGCCGCTGTCCGCACCCATTTTTCACACGGTAAGGGGCCGCTCAGCTCACACGGATACATGTGAGGGCCCCATAAGACAGGCACTACTTTAATTGTCGCCCCTCTTTGAATTGAAATCCCTCCCTGAAAGGAAATCCCTTTTTGAAAGGAAATCCCTTTTTGAAAGGAAATCCCGTGTAAAAGGAAATCCCGTGTAAAAGGAAATCCCGTGTAAAAGGAAATCCCGTGTAAAAGGAAATCCCGTGTAAAAGGAAATCCCGTGTAAAAGGAAATCCCGTGTAAAAGGAAATCCCGTGTAAAAGGAAATCCCGTGTAAAAGGAAATCCCGTGTAAAAGGAAATCGCTAATTCCTGTGATACTTCCGGTAACTTCTACTGACACTCTGGATATTGACTTCTTGTCCTTACTGTGCGTCCTATCCACCTCAGCACATCCAGGAAAAAATCCTCTAAAGATAAATCCAAATAATAGTTTCCAACGCGCAATCTATTCTATCCTTTATCGATTTTTCTGTCCACAATTCCTCACTTTTCTTCCTCCACATGTATTCCGGCAACTGCAATGGCGGTCCAGCGTTTTTAGCCGTACGCGCAATCGCAGAGCAATTAAGCGCTCTGACGTAAGTCAAAATGGGGAAAATGGGGTGAACGCCCCACTTTCACTCTCACGGGCAAAGCAAAATAAATTTAACCTCCAAATATAATGAATACATTTTAAATACAATAAATACAATTTTAAATCACATCCCCAAGGGTCCAATCCCGCTACACAATCACAATTCTAGTAAAATAACATCGACAATCCATCTCCGGTTATATCTGAGTTGGTGCGCCAGTTAGATGATAGCGCGCATCAATAGTTTGCTGCTATTTTATACGATACGTTATTAGTACGCCGGCCACATAGGGCAGCACGTTGGACGAAACTTTTACTCCGTCATAGTATTCACAAAGTAGCTTGTAATAGGATTCATCTTCAAAACGGAATAAAGCGCATCATAGAAAAATCTTAGCTTTACTCCGTCAACATAATCAGAAAGTAGCTTTTATAATTTTAGGAATCATCTTCAAAACAGAATAAACCGCATCATAGAACAATAAGCTTTACTCAGTAAAAATATTAACAAAGTAGCTTTTAAATATTTCGGAATCATCTTCAAAACGGAATACTAGCGCAACCGTAGGGCTATAAAGTCCCTTAAGGGGATGCTGAAGTGGTAAATGGTTAAATTAGGTAATTTTGACCATTTTTGGATTTTCTCAGTTCTAATTTCTTTGGAGTTTCAGCTTCAACTTGCTTTTTATTTGAAAGAAATCGCACAATCGGTTCTGAAGTTATGGTTTGTAGAACGTAACTGGACAATGCAAAATTGACACAACTCGTATATTTTCCTATCTTAATACATGCGCACAATTTCTTATGTATTTTATTATTTTTATGAGACAAATTAAAAAGAATTTGTAGTTAAATTGATTATTAACCCTGTTATATAAAAGAATGTAGTTTCTTTGATTAAATGATTGATAATTGTAAATAGTTTAACCAAATGTTGCGATAAAATTTACATATTTGACCGCTAATTTGCATAATTAGTGTTTCTAGACTTAAAATGCTGTTTTAAGCAAGATGTCGTTTCGCGTCATTTTAAACCTTGCGCGAAGCTTTTTTCAGTAACGCTAAGTCTGGTTACAGTAAGATTTGGTAGGTACGTCCCTGACATGTGCGTCTTGAATTACTCAGAGCGAATTTTGAGAAGAAAAAAAATTAACCATGGAAATGAGTCAATTTTGCATTTTTTCCGCAAAAATGCTGATTTTACGAGATTTAATTCACCATATCACGCCAATATGAACTTCAAACCAAAATTCACTCTGACTAATTCTAGATAAACCTATTATCAACTTATTTACCAAATTTGGTCACAATTGGATTAACCGTTACTGAAACAAGGTATTTAAAAAAAACTGGACGGGGGAGATAGAAGACTGTTGAAAGTTCAAGAACAGACATTAACAAACAGCGTTGCTACTATGTTTCCTAACAATTTAACTCTAAGGGATTCAAAAGTGTTTTTGATATCAAATGAAAGGTCCCATTTCTCATTACACTGATGATGCCCTTAAATCTAGAATAGGGTCAACAACCTTTAAGACGTATGGTTAACATTGATGAAGAAGTCACACACCACGCACGTGTACAAAGCATTATTTCACGCGCGTGAGGTTTACAAAAACAATGCATTATTTCATAATTTATAGCCTAACGTTACTTTTTCTAGCCTACGTTACTTTTCTATATGGTTCAATCTAAATACCTCAATACTAGTATACACAAATCCAGGTCAAACACACGATCGTAAACAGCAAAATCAAGCCAAAATTCAGCAGCACACTTTTATACACATCCAACGATCTCATACGACGCAAGGAAAAGGCTGTTTATTCGTTGGTATCAGGATAACACGATCTACGGACGACTCGACACCGGACAAGTCGACAAGTTGACTCACGCCAACTCGACCTTCGGACTACACAATGTATACACCACAGCACAAACAACAACACAATTGAGGTTATATAGTTAGTCAAAGAGTGCTCGATGTATGTTATTAATATACAGAGCATTATACAATAAATAAATAAAATAATACATAAAAACACCACAAACATGCATTCTCGTGGGTCGAGTCAAGTTGTCCGTTAATCGACTTGTCCAGAGTCGAGTCGTTTGTAGGTCGAGTCATCTGACATTCGTATAGTTCATGCAGTAGTGGTCACGATTGTTAACAGATTGGGACCAATTCTATCATATAATATAATACAAAATAGCATCCAAATAGCATCCAAAATAGCTTAGTATATTACTAAATGGCATCCAAATAGCTGAAATAACTTACTGTGTCCTCTTACCTTCATATTATAACAATATCAATTACATTTTACAACAAAATCGCTTCAGAAGATGATTAATGCAAGTTATTAGCAAATGCAATTTTAGGGGTTTGTGAAAAGGTTACGACTTAGAAACGTCGTTTCAAATGACGGGCTCGTCATCTCCCCCGTCAAAAAGCTGCGCGCAAGGTCATACTTGAAAAAAACACAAAATTGCCGCCGTTGCCATGGCAACCGGATAAAAAAATAAAAAAAATTTGCGCAAAATTTAATCGTCTCACTAAGTTGCATCATCCCACCAAATATGAAGACCATAGGTCCAGTATTTTAGAAAATCACTTAGACGACTTCAGCATCCCCTTAAACAACACCAAACATTGACCATCCGGGGGAGATTGATTTATAAGATGATTCCTATCATTTTAAAAGCTACTTTGTAAATACTATGACGGAGTAAATGTTTCGTCCCCGTTCAATGGTAAATTAACACATTTAACATGGGAACGGGGCACGAAAAATAACGTCAAATTCCCCACCCCCCCCCCCCCCAAAAAAAAAAAATACAAATCCCTCCTTTTGCTAGTGCAAATTTCCCAAAAAAGAAATCCCCTTTTCTCGACCTCCACCGCCAGTAGAACATTAGGGTCAAACTCGCTAATCATAAGGATCGCTAGTCATAAGGATCATTATTCATAATCTGCCCTAACCATAACCCTAACCATAAACATAACCATAACCATAACCATAAACATAAACCCTAACTCTAACCCCTAATCCTAACACTACCTTATGACTAGCGGTCCTTATGACTAGCGGGTAGACCCCGAACATTAAGGACAGTCAGTGGCGTAACCAGCGGGGGGGGGGCAGGGGGGGGGGGGGCGGGAGCTTGGAACCCCACTTGGAACCCTTCCCCCCCCCCCCGCTTGCCCCCCAAATGAAATCAAGTACGGCTGTAAATGAAATTTACACACAAAGTACACACCAAATCCCCCCAATAATGACATCGTGTCGGTTGAGATTGGCACTGTCGGTTCATTTGACGAAAGGAATCATGGAATTATGATGGTCCAAAGTACACATATGAAAAATTTCGCGCGCTACGCGCGCATATGTCTTCCAAAAATGAAATATTCTTTGGTACATGCTTGTTTAGAGCCAAAATGTAGCTCAATCGTCCAAAAAATAGCTGTAAAGTCGAACATTTTCGCACGCTACGCGCGCATCTCTTCACTCAAAAAATCTTAGCAGCCCCCCCCCATTTCAAGTCAATGCCCCTTCTTGCCCCCCCCCCCCCCCACATGAAAAAGTCTAGTTACGCCACTGAGGACAGTTGATAGTTTAACCTCTTATAATCATGTTTCGTGCCCCGTTCACATGTTAAATGTGTTAATTTTTCATAGAATGGGTCACGAAACATGATTATATATAATCATGTTTCGTGACCCGTTCTATACGAAACATGATTATATATATATAATCGTGTTTCGTGACCCGTTCTATGGAAAATTAACACATTTAACATGGGAACGGGGGATGAAACATGTTTTACACGTTTATAAACATAGATCAAAACTTATGGTATCGTTTTGGTTCACAAATCTAGTAAAACAACATCGACAGTCTATCTCCGGTTATATCTGAGAAACTGAGCCAGTAAGATGACAGCGCGCCATCAATAGTTTATTGCTATTTTATACGATACGTTATTTATTACGCCACATGAGGGCGTAATTATTTTTCAGTAAGCTAGGGAGTATGTGACGTCACGCCAGAACTCGGGTACGCCAAACATGATATTGCCGAAGAAAGCCAAGAAAAGTAAAGATTTAGAACCGTGCCCTCTGGGCCTCTAACCCCGTGCCCTCTAAAATTAAAAGCGAGACTAGCATGTGACTAATTAACGAAGTACGGTAATTAATGTCTAAATTCTGTTTTTCACTGACATAATATTCACTACAGACAGGTGTAACTTAAAATTAAGTGCTCACGTGGTTCTCGTTATGTTCCCAGTCCCTTAACACTTTTGGACCGGTGATTTGACATTTCGCCGGTAATAAATCATCACATTATATTCCCATCCCTTGACACTTTTGGACCGGTGATTTTGACATTTCGCCGGTAATAAATCATCTAATATGTTGTCAACTGCTGACTAGTGGCCCATTTTCAGGGTTATGAAGGTTAGTTTATGCTCTTGGGGCATACTTATATCCTTTACAGTCTTTTAATTGGACCACATAGTGGGAAGTAACACATCCTTAGATGATTTATTACCGGCGAAATGTCAAATCACCGGTCCGAAAGTGTTAAGGGAGTGGGAACATAATGCAAAGGATGTGTCTATTTCCCACTATAAGATCCAATTAAAAGACTGCAAAGGACATAATTATGCCCCAAGGTCATAAACTAACCTTCAAAACCCTAAAAATATACCACAGAGTCAGCGGTTGACAACATCTTAGATGATTTATTACCGGCGAAATGTCAAAATCACCGGTCCAAAAGTGTTAAGGGATGGGAACATAATGAATAAATTTCGCCCTAACGAACAAATAAATGGAATAAATCGCATTGTTTTCTACGCCTTATCGTATTGGAGTTGCGCTACTTACAGCCAGTTTTAAACCACCCAGGTTTTTTCCGTCATTCTAAACAATAAATTTCGCCCTAACGAACAAATAAATGGAATAAATCGCATTGTTTTCTACGCCTTATCGTATGAATGAAAAAGTTATCATAATTATAATGAACAATGCACTGGCGCAACTTTGAGCACCAATAACCATGATGTCATCGACACCGGGACTTTGGATTCCAACAATTTTTTTTCAAATGCATGATGAGATTTTTTAATATGATAAGCATGATGTTTTGTTCTATATAACTACGCAATTTGGGCTCCATAATTATTTTCTAACAATAACATATAATGCACAATGGTGTGATTGCTGGACACCTCCTGTAAAAAGAAATCATCAAAAACACCACAGCAACAAAGAGTATTGGCAAATGAAAGAAATGTTTTCAGTTGTTCATTTTATTCTCTATCGACCTATTACAATAATGTAATAATTACAAAGGCATATCTAGCTCAAAGAAGATAGCTACATGTATGTCCAGCATTATACTGGGTTTCTCCAAAAAATAACGTTGATTTGTTTTATTGTCTTTATACAATTTTGTGTTAACATGTTAGCTTTAACACTTTCCACGCGGCAGGCATCTGCAGACGACATTCCAAAATTGCACAAAATGTTTAAAAAATGTCAAATTCTTAAAATGTCATTACCAATTTTGGAATCAGCATGAAAAACGCATTGAAAGGAGTACAAACTTGCCTAGTATTGGTCCAGTAATCCTTGAGATAAACCCTGAAAGTTAGGAAAGGTTTCTGAAAATTCTGTCTTGTATATGGTAAAACTTACAGCCGCGTGGAAAGTGTTAAAGTGTATTTTGGTATACAAGTGATAAGATAAGGTTCTCATACTGATCCAAATAGTATACTCACAACTGCGGACGTTTCGGCAACACTGTTGCCTTTCTCAACACTCCTGATGAATCTATTCAACAATATTGGTACACAATTATGTGTATGTTGTATACACAGAGATTTGTTCTATCCCAGTCAACACAATAAGCACCTGACGGGGTAATGAATGTGCTGCTATCTCTAAAAGTATAACTCCTACATAAACATATTAAGTTATAAAGATTTTGACGAATTTCTCCTCTTTAATGTGAGATATTGCATGCTAAGAATGGTTGATTATTGTGGAAGTAAGATCCAAAACATAAAGTCAAGTCTGAATTTCATTTTCGCATTTTGCTTTTCTACATGCAGACTCAGACCGGCAACATTTTGATCACTGGTAGTGGTAGTGCTAATTCACCGATTGATGCCCAGGTTGTTGGATAGTCGGCCAGCCGCGTTACGGTTGATCAACACGGCACACACGTTTTACCTGTCTCCCCGTGTTGAAAAGAAAAATGTGAAAATGAAAATTAGACTTGACCTTACATTTGGATTGTAACTTCCTCAATAATCATCCATTCCTAGCATGCAATATCTCAAATTAGAGTGGAGAATGGAGATATTTCTCAACAATATATAATTTGTTATGTTTGAGTAGGAGTTATACTATATATCAGTACATTTATTACCTAGTCAGTTACTTATTGTGTTGAATGTATAACAATAAGGTGTGATTTCACATACATGAAAAAAGTCCATGTCTATAATCCTGTTTCATCATCAGAATAATCAGACAGCAGATCTGTAGACGTATTTGTATCTCTTACAAATACTTCAATTTCATCATCCATCGGAACATCCATGGGAACATTCAAATCCCCACAAGGTTCATCAGTATCAATTTCGAGTTGATCATATAGGGAAAAATTTATCACCCTATCACATTGGTCAATTTCATCATCAGCCATTGTTCCATCCGGCACATCAACATCATTATCAAAAGGAACGGGCACATTCATTTCCCTACCAGGTATGTACCTACGCCCAGATGCTGTTTGTTGATATTCTCGACAACAAAATATACTGTTTCCAATCATATATAAAAATGGATTCAGTGCGGAATTTATAGGCAAAACAAACGCTATAATCCATGCAAAAGCTTCTGGGGAGACTTCTCTTGTACCAGTCTGCACCAATATCCCAAGGACAATGATTGGACACCAACAAAGGATATCCGTAAATGCTATGGCCCCCATCTTAAAAGCCATACGAATATTTGTCCTCCATAGTGGAGCAGATGAGCAAATTAAGAGTATGAACATCTTTATGTAACATATAGTTGTGACTATACAACATAATGAATTTATACCAATGAATAGTGCTATGGAATAGAAGTGACCAGGGCTGCTACCAATAATTGTAATAGTTTGAAATGGCAGAATATCATCTGGTCTGTCAATCTGGTCATGAGTTATAGTTATATATTCAGTAGATATATTGGGTATCAAATGTCTTGCTAATGGAAGCCCTAAACACACTTCGGAAAATTCATATAATTTGCCACTTTCTACAATTACACTAATTATACTAAGAGCCATTGCTAATATCCATATAATCAATGTAATAACCACCTGAGATTTGGATCCAAACACCCTATTAGCAATATATACATGTTTAAATATTAAAGATCTCTCAATACTTATGGCTGTGATGAAAAATAAAGATGACTCACTTGATAGAATAGAAAGGGTCCCAGCAAGTTTACAAAGATTACTAGTTTGCCAATTTTCCGCTTCGGATGGAAAAAATTTGTTATATTTTTGATCAGCAGATGCGATTATTATCAAGTATATGCCCATTAGTAAATCTGCAATGGCCAGGTTAGCTATGAAAACCAACTGTTTTAATCCTGTATCACTTTTCATAATGTTTGTACATGACCAACCTATAACATATGCATTTAAGAGTATTGCACACAAACCAATGATCCATACAGAACTCCTAACCAGGTTATTTGGCAGCAGTTCATTACAAGTCAAATGAGGTGATTTTACTTTTTCAGGTCTACACTGTGATCCTGTTACATTATTAATGAAACAACAAGCGGCTGGAGAACTAACATACACACTGGTATAATTTTCAAGTCCATGAAAGGAATGTTTTGTAATTTTTGAAAGAGAGTTGTTGTATAGTGCAAGATGTGAAAGCTGTCTTAAACCAATGAATGTGTTATAATGCAGCGTAGATATAAAGTTAGACCGTAAGTTCAGATATATCAAATTGTGCAGCTCTTGAAAAATGTTTGCAACTAACACTGAGAGTCTGTTAAATGATATATCCAAAATTCTCAATGATATTAGATTTCTAAACAGACCTACTTCTAATGTTTTGATCTCATTATGATGCAATGTAAGGAGATATAGTTGGTTTAATGTCTGAAATGTATCTGTTGTATCTTCAGTTAACATATTACTCTGATGGTATGGCTCTTCGGTATTAAAAAGGTGTTGGAACACACCTGATTGCAGTGTCCTCATTCTGTCGGTAGATAATGGTAGATTTGATAATCTGTTTAACCCATGAAATATATCTGTTGGGAGTTCAGTTAACATATTGCCATTAAGGCCCAACACAGTCAAGTTTACAAGGTCATTAAAGATGCCTGTCTGTAATGATACAAGACTGTTGTTAGCGAGCCCTAATTTAAGTAATTCATGCAATCCCTTGAATGTATCTACATGCAAATGGGATAGCTTGTTTCGCTGGATTTCCAATACTTCCAATGCAACAAGATCTGTGAATACATCTGCTTCTAACATGTCAATTTTGTTGTCATACAATGCCAGGATAGATAATTGATTTAACCCACGAAAAGTACCTGTTTGGAGTTCAGTTAACATGTTACCATACAGGTACAATTCTGTCAGGTTTACAAGGTCATTAAAGATGCCTGGCTGTAATGATACAATGATGTTTTTTCCGAGCCCTAATTCAAGTAATTCATGCAATCCCTTGAATGTATCTACATGCAAATGGGATAGCTTGTTTTGCTGGATTCCTAATACTTCCAATGCAACAAGGCCTGTGAATACATCTGCTTCAATTATCTCAATTCTGTTGTTATCCAATGACAAGATAGATAATTGGTTCAAACCACGAAAAGTATCTGTTGGGAGTTCAGTTAACATGTTACCATTCAGGTACAATTTTTTCAGGTTCACAAGATCATTAAAGATACCTGGCTCTAATGATACAAGACTGTTGTTATCCAATGACAAGAGAGATAATTGGTTTAAACCACGAAAAGTATCTGTTGGGAGTTCAGTTAACATATTGCCATCAAGGGCCAAATCAGTCAAGTTTCCAAGGTCATTAAATTTGCCTGGTTCTAATAATGCTAGATTGTTGTTATTGAGCCATAATGTAAGTAAACCATGCAATCCCTTGAATGTATGTACATGCAAATGGGATAACTGGTTTTGATTGATTCCTAATACTTCCAATGCATCAAGGTCTGTGAATACATCTGCTTCTAATATCTCAATTCTGTTGTCATAAAATGTCAGGACAGATAATTGATTTAAACCTTGAAATGTATCTGTTGGGAGTTCAATTAACATGTTACCATTCAGGTACAATTCTTTCAGGTTCACAAGATCATTAAAGATACCTGGCTCTAACGATACAAGACTGTTGTTATCCAATGACAAGAAAGATAATTGGTTTAAACCACGAAAAGTATCTGTTGGGAGTTCAGTTAACATATTGCCATCAAGGCCCAACGCAGTCAAGTTTACAAGATCATTAAAGATGCCTGTCTGTAATGATACTAGATTGTTGTTACTGAGCGCTAATTTAAGTAATTCATGCAATCCCTTGAATGTATCTACATGCAAATGGGATAGTTTGTTTTGATTGATTCCTATTTCCAATGCAACAAGGTCTGAGAATACATCTGCTTCTAATATTTCAATTCTGTTGTCATACAATGTCAGTATAGATAATTGATTTAAACCATGAAAAATATCTGTTGGGAGTTCAGTTAACATATTGCCATCAAGGCCCAACTCACTCAAGTTTACCAGGTCATTAAAGATGCCTGGTTCTAATGATGCTAAATTGTTGTCAAACAATGACAGTATAGATAATTGATTTAAACCATGAAAAGTATCTGTTGGGAGTTCAGTTAACATGTTATCATACAGGTACAATTTTTTCAGGTTTACAAGGTCATTGAAGATGCCTGGTTCTAATGATACAAGATTGTTGTTATTGAGCGCTAAATAAAGTAAACCATGCAATCCCTTGAATGTATCTACATGCAGATGAGATAAGTTGTTTTGGGATATTCGTAGTACTTCCAATGCAACTAGGTCTGTGAATACATCTGCTTCTAATATCTCAATTCTGTTGTCATACAATGTCAGGACAGATAATTGATTTAAACCATGAAAAGTATCTGTTGGGAGTTCAGTTAACATGTTATCATACAGGTACAATTTTTTCAGGTTTACAAGGTCATTGAAGATGCCTGGTTCTAATGATACAAGATTGTTGTTATTGAGCGCTAAATTAAGTAAACCATGCAATCCCTTGAATGTATCTACATGCAGATGAGATAAGTTGTTTTGGGATATTTGTAGTACTTCCAATGCAACTAGGTCTGTGAATACATCTGCTTCTAATATCTCAATTCGGTTGCCATACAATGTCAGGACAGATAATTGATTTAAACCATGACATATTTCTGCCGGGAGTTCAGTTATCATATTACCATGTAGATACAACTTGGTTAAATTTACTAGGTTATTAAACGTGCCTGATTTTAAGGATATAATATTGTTGTTATTGAGGTCTATTCCAAACAAATCATTTGTGAGTTGCCAAAATATTGCTGGTTCCAATGACATGATGTTGTTTTCTCCAATATACAAGAATTGTATATTGTTTATATCTTGAAATACTCTTAGTGGGATCACAGAGATATCATTTTGATTAAGAATTAAAACTTGTAATTGAAACATACCATGAAAACATCCCTCTGCCAGTGTGTTCAACATATTCCCAATGAGTGTAAGCTGTTTCAGATTATTGAGACCTAAGAATACACCATGGTTTAAGATCATCAACTTATTGTGGGATAAGTCTAACACCTGGAGAGAATCTAGTCCAGTGAAAATACCTTCTTCGATACTGAGGAGATTATTGTAGTCGAGAAGTAGAAGATCGTCTTCAAGACCGGTAAAACTGTTGGTTCGTATTGTCGCAAGTTGTCTTCTGGAACAATCAAACGCTGAAATCTTGATACTGGGATTTTGCTTGTATATAAGTAGAATGCGCTCACTTTGTGAGGTGTTAGGACAATCAATATTATATTGGTGCGCTTCCAGGGTACATATACATCCCGGCAGGCACAAAGGTAGCTCTGTTGTAGATATATTATCACTGGTCGATGGTAAATAGTCAAATATAGCCTTGTTGTTGATGCGATATAAGTCTGGATCTATCAGTGAAGGATGTTGCTGCATTATGTCACCATAAATTCTGTTCTTATGGTTGAGATAGTGCAGTCTGTCAAATCCCTGGAGGTCATGACATAGGCTTGTCTGCGTGATGGGTAGGTCGCATATAGGGTACAACTGTGAGACATTATATTGAGCGGCTGGCTGTGATGGCTTCATGGTAACAGATAATAATTTCAATGTCGCAGACGCTTTGATGTGGAATTCCAGATGATCACTCAGGAACGAAACATCTCTACATTGGTCTGGTTGGTGTGTGAATCCAGTTATATCAGTGCAATTGTTGATGGTACTGTTTGATTTGTTTATAAACAAATGATGATATAAGGACCATGAGTCTGCCTCGGGGTCCGCCTTCAATACAGACAACTGAATTGCGGCACCAACAGGTGATGACACCTGGAATGTACAGTCATTGTCAAAGGTGGTATTCAGGGTAACATTTGTATTGACATCCAATGTTATACGATGATTAGGACAAACAGTCCCATTTTGTAATCCATTAACTGCATATACTATTCCATCATAATAACTCAATTGGAGATAGATTGGAAACACTACGCACCAAACAAAGCGGTATATATTACTTGGCATCATGGTGATAATTGGTTAAACCATAAGGTCCACTCTTACCAGCCAGATCCTCTGGGAATATCTCAGGGGAGAGATTTCTTCATCTTAACTCTAATTCATCTGCCACCAAATGAACAAGTGTAAGCTATAGTTAAAGTGGACATATGCCGTTAAGAATGTGATGTGTCGATCGAATGGGATATTGCCCCATGTAGCGGTAGTTGTGAATTAAAGAAACACAGTTTGTAATTCACTTTTGTAGTTGTGGTATAAACAAAATTTGAAATACAAACGCGAGAAATTCAATTTCTAGTTCACTGATATAATATACACATAGGTTGTATACAAAACTTTAGTAGTTCACTGGTGGTATGAACTGGATTTGAATAAGTCTCTCAATGTCAAGGTCATTGAGAACATAAACATGAGAAGCTTTGTTTTGTAGTTCACTCATGCTTTAAACAGTAGTTGAATGAGAGAAACACAATCTGCAGTTACCTGATAGCATCAACATTCAGGGAACAAACATAAAGCTTTAGTTTGTGTAGTTCACTGGTAGTTGAATGATAAATTCAATTTGCAGTTACCTGATGACATAAATATCAGTTGTACGCGAAGCTTTAGTTCACTCGTGGTATAAACAGAAGTCGAATGTGAGAAACTCAATTTGCAGTTTACCTGATAGCATCATCATCAGTGGAACACAAAGCTTTAGTTTGAAGTTCACTGGTGCTTTAAACAGAATTTGTATCAGCTGTTTACTTTGGTTATAAAATCTGGATGGTATGAACAGTAGTTAAGTGAGACACTAAGTTCACTGTAGCCCCGACTGTAGCATAACCGTCAGTTGGTAGCAATGGTTTGCTAAAGCCGATGTTGTATTTTACTGGAGACATATAAACAGTGGTTATAACGGTAGCAATGGTGCACTGCGCTATCAGTGTTATAGAGTCACCAGGTATTATGTGTTCTGGTTCAATTATTTTAAGGCCAAGAAAAAAGAACTGTGAGTGCGATTGATTACCCACCCAACCATAAAATAAATCTGACCTTAGGCCAAGGGTATAAAATAACCTGTACTATGTATATGTATTTTTCAACTTTGAGATTTTGTTGATTTTTTGTTGTTGATTTTTCTTTTGAATGTTATAATTTTGTTGAAGAAAAAATATACTTTTTTTTAATTTTAAAAGATGTTGACAGTTTCGAAAATTAACCAACATTTGCGTAAAATTTGTGAAATATTTGAAAATTCCATTAAAAACAACCAAATTAAAACAATAAACTTTTTTTGTTTGCCCGCTCTGGTTTTGTATGAGAATGCCACCACCACTCTCAATTTGTTTTTATTACGCACTCGGCCTACCTGCGTGGTTCAATGTGGTACAAATGATACAAAGACAACTTTGAAAGAAGACAAATTCTACATGGTTGAACCAAGGAGTTTGGTTGAACACAGTTTGTGAAAAGCCAGTGAGTTTCATTGTTTGTTTCAGGGTCAATTTCTATTTAAAACTTCATTTTATTGTTATTCCAAACTGAAATGATTGATATTGACATAAATCAATCAGTCTACATTTAATTTATTTGCAGTAGAAAAGTTTAAAATGTCCTGAACATTTTTGTTAAATTTGCAAGCACTCTGAGACATTTTCATACACACAAAAAAAATCTAAATTGACAACTTTAAATTTAATGTCCACGAAAAATTCAAGAACTTTTGCCAAATAAAAGGATAAATAAAAAATGTACATGTTAAAATGAATTTTTCATAGCACTTTTGAGATATTCCATGAGGTAAATAATTAAAGAATAAAGGTATTGTTTTTAGACCGTACCTGTGTTATATTGTCTGACATAAATGCGGATGATAGTATTATTTGAAGTAGATCAACGTCGCCGCAGGCATAAGCAAAGTATTCTTGCATTCTATTATGATCCTGTGACACATTATACAATATCAAACGCGATATAATATAGCCCTAGGAGCATAACATAGGGCCTAAATTACTATACTGCCTAGGCTTAGCATGGCTCCTAATGTGAATCAGAAACGTGGCGTGGCTACAAGGCACAAAACACCTCAGAAACACACATTTTTCTCTGATATTTTGGACCAAACAAAAAACATTCCCATGAGGTATGAATCTAATATACAACATGTCCAATTTTCGCCTAACCAACACCCATACTCTTCAAAATATGGGCTACATAAACAAACCATGCTATAAAGCAGTAACTGGTCTGTCATTACACAACACATACGGACAAAACCCTCGAAAAATGGCAAAATCGTGCTAACAAAAACAGTATTCGAGGCTCTACTACATAGGCATCTCATAATTAAACATTATCTGTTAAAATTAGTACATTTTATGCCCACATTTGTCAACTTTGACCCCTGCTACTGTTAGCATCAAATAACCCATACACATTCCATCAAATCCTGTACGGTGAGTACCCCATGCGTCAGCATATTGCGCCGCATAAGCAGGAAAAGCGCAGTAAGAGGCACTACAGAATTATGGAGAACAAAACTATAGTGACCATGCACTGCATATCGTCGATTAACCGCGTTACCAGATGGCGCGGTATGATCGTTATTATATGTAAAGCGATTGTTTGCATCTGTGGAAGAGTTGCTTAAAATATGACACGTAAACATGACGTAAATAATAAACAAATAAAATGGCGGATGATTTAAACGCAACCGAGTCGATTTCTGTTACATTCTGAGGCCGAAACAGACCACAAAAAGGTCTAACCCACGCCGAAAAATAAATGATCTGCATATAACATAACCAGACATGTTTTTCATGTTGTTCAGGGGCCAGTTTTCTGCAGACTAATGATGAGCGCGATGTCTGCTGCGTTTGATGTAAGCTTGTGCCAAATAAGGTTTGCGCCGCGGTAAACTGATTGTGTTTCAAATACCTGCTCCCGCATACTATATTTGCGAATGTAAGGCATTTCATTGGGGCGCATCTGACATTCATATTCATAAGATAATGAATCAAAGACAACATTGTGCTCTTCATCAAAAAGATATTGCTTTGAGCAGCCCTGATTATCATTACCACTTTTATAGAGAGAATAGACACATTCAGCCCCTGTCATGTATCCGCCGTGTTATGAAATAACTAAATGTTAGCTTTTATATAGCGCTTCATCAAATTAAGTATGCTCAAAGCACTTTACATTTATTCCGCCTCTCAGATAGGATACATCAGAATCAGTTCGCTTCACTTAGGTTATTGCTGCCTATATCTTACAAATTCTGATAATATTCCTATCAGACACTTAGATTGTGATTATCCCTTAACAGCTACCCATTTTACACCTGGGTGGAAAGAAGTAATTGTGGTAAAGTGTCTTACTCAAGAGCACAACATGTTGAACCCAATGGGACTTGAACCCACAACCTTTGGTTTATGAATCCAGTGCTCTATCAATCACATATCACTTGGGTGATAGCATTACCGCATTAACTCCATTAAACGCCCCTGCTCTATTACCCCCTACCCCCCCCCCCCCCGGAAATCCTGACCTTAAATTAAAACTTGACATTTACTTACTCAGCTGTCAAGATCGCCATAATTGCAAGGACGAAACCTATTCTAACATCGACATCCATACATGTAATGATTTCTACCGGGAAAGGTCCATTTATTTAGCCATGAATACCATTGTTATCGGTAAAAGTGCTTATTATTTTAACATCTGCATACATTTAGCTTTCTGAGGAATTTTGTAAAAACAGTAAATTCCAAGTTTAAAACGAAATGACCTCTTTGGAAACCCATAACATAATTGATTTCCGCTACAAAATTAAAAGATATCAACTGTTGGTGATGTTTTATGAAGCAATATTTGAATAGGGCAACGAAATTGTTCTGCTTGAGTGATTTATATCATACTTTCTTAAGTAGCCGTTTTGAAGTTTGGTGTAAGCTTTATCAATTGAAATACGCTGAAAGTGAGAAACAAGTTTTCACCGATTTTCTAGTCATGCCATATTGGAACGGATAAAGATATTTTGATGAAATTAACAGAGTACCGTAAAACGGTATGAATAGCCCCATGTCCCTATTCACCCCGTTTTACTGTACACAAACTGGCCGGGTGACATTTAAAAATGTTTCCCATTTTTGTCATTATTCACCCCCCATGTCCTTATTCAAGTAGAAACATGTTCCCCATTTTATCGCAGGCATTAAACTTGGACTGCAATGTTATTTTAATATTTTTCAGACACGGCATAAATCATTCTGGGACACCCTGTATCATAGCGATAGTTTTACTGTATACCCCGCCATCTTGAAATGCTTCTGCATCGCTAAACCGGGAGTGCGTCATATTTGGTTATTTAAAAAAAAATCTTTTTCTAGCAAACTTAACTCCAATATAGATGCCCCTTTGTAAAATGCAGTGTCTGGGGACAAAAGGACAAGGCCCAGAAAAAGTAGTGCTGTCGTCTGTAGTGTGATATAACAAGACGGATTCTTGTTTTTAAACACAGTTCCTCAAATAAGGTATCATTTTATTGACATGCCAATAAGCCTTTTGATACATAGAAGTGGCCCTATTTTGGAATCGATCATCATATTACTGTTCTTGCACCTTCAAAAGGACAATCAATTTGTTGTTGGCAACATCCAAGAGGAAGGACTACAATCTTTTAAATGTCGTGTTAACAGACATTTTCTCTCCAACTTTTCAGAATATGTTGGCTGATACAATATGTCTCTCGATGTATCAATGACCTCCAGATATTATTTTTCTTCTCTTATTTTTTGATGTTATTCTCTGTTTGGGTGTTTATCCTATTCCTGTCCCACGCCACTTTCATTGGCTTTTTACTTGCCCAATTGTGTTTACTTGTATTTTTGATTATTTTCTGAGTTGCAGTGAACCAATTGATTGGCCCATCAGAGCTCTCTGCTGAGATCGAGTTACCCATTTGATTTGTAATCACTCAGTTCATTAACTTTGTTAATGTCTGTTTCGAAAGCTAAGTAGAACTTAAAGTTCTCCAATATTTGGATCTCTCTAGGGAAAGACCAAATTCGAATCATAAACATAACAAATGGAACACAGAAAAAAACCAAACCAACAAATAATTAAATAAAAAAGTTTAAAGGAGGTGTCCAGCAAGCACACAATATTGTGCATTTAATTATGTGTTAGAAACATAATTATCATAGTTATACAATGCACTGGTGCACCAATGAGCACCAATAACCATGATGTCAATGACACCGGGACTTTAGATTCCAACAATTTTTTCAAATGCATGTTGAGATTATATTTTTGTATTGAGCATGATGTTTTGTTCTATATAACTATGGTCATGTGTTTTAAGCTCGCCTCCTTTCGCGTTACACACGGATTTTGGCTTTCGCGACATGATTTTTAACTTTACACATTTATATTTGCTTGTATACCCCCTGAGGTAGTAAAAGTATACGTTTTCTGAAGGGAAATTGCATGAGGAAACCAAATATGCCATTAAAATTATAGTACGACTAAGAACTAAAATGGTATGATCGGAAATGTTCGGAAAAATATCAGAGTTTTTTAATTTTTAATTTGAGATCCATATATTTTTTATACCTACCCCTCCCATTATTTACTTTACATATTTGAATTCCTCTTGAAATTACCCATTAGATGATATACGACGTATAATTGTCAAAGTTACTACGTCTGTATGGTAATTATACCAGCTAGTGAATATCTCTAATTTTTATTTTATATATTTTTAGAATTTTCAGAAATATTTGTTTAAGAATGAACCCTTCCCTGATATAAACTGCATTTCTGAATTCCTCTAGTTACAAGCTTTCCAAAAATGTATACTTTTGCTATCATAGGTTGAACACTTTTTCTGTTATAGTCATTTTTATAAATCCGGTAAATTGAGGCTGATTATTCATGTTGACTGTGTAGCGAATAGGAAGAAAGCTGGTGATCATGGTCTTATCCATAATTAATTAGTTGTTACAAATAGTTGACAAGTCTGTTGAACCACATACTTAAAGACTACTAAATATCCTTTAAAATGGGACCAGAATGGTGTTTGTAACATTGTGGGATGACTAGTTATTGTAAAAAGAACAAAGATTATCGCCATTATTAGATTATCCCCATTGAGTTTGTACAGGCGGCACCCCTTCCAGCGGCACCCCTGGTCTCCAAACATCAAACAGCTGTATCTCTTCTTCTGTATTAGCTATACCAATGCCATTTTGCAGGCAGATAGCTTGTTATTAGGGCTTTAAAATGATACCAAATTTGTTGAGATAGCTTTTGTGGTTTTGAAAATATTTGAGGAAAATGACAGCATAAAACTAAAAAATGTAACGGCACCACCCTATTGGGAGGCGAGTTCATAACACGTGACCCTATGCAATATTTCTAACATATAATGCACAGTGGTGTGCTTGGTGGACACCTCCTTAAAAAAATCATCCAAAACACCACAGCAACAGATAGAGTATTAGCAAATGGAAGAAACGGTTTCAGTTTTTAACTTTATTTCCAATCAACCTATTACAATTAATGCAAGTTTTGAAAAATATATATACTGGTTTAGATAAATAAAAATGTTATTATACAGGCCTATTTGCTCAAAGAACAGGGCTGGAAAAAAAGTTTCTCGGCAGGGACATTTGAAAGTTGTATTTCCCGCTGCTTTAGTGACGGAGGGGGTGTTTGAAGGGGACTGCCCCCACAGAAGCGTAAGCTTTTGGAAAATTAAGGATAGAAGTTACATAGACATGGTATGGGGTCAAATGAGGGGTCTCGTAGGGTCAATGAAGGTCATTTAGGTGACGAATTTTTAATACCCTAAAACAAAAAATCCCATTTTTCCTTCTTTTTCCAGCCCTGTCAAAGTAGATAGCTATGTCCAGCATTACTAGGTTTCTCCAAAAATAATGCCAAACATGTGCAAAAGTAATTAGCAGATAAAACTCAACTAAACTTCATTTTCTTATACAAAGGCAAACTTCCCCTTGAACTAAGATTAGAACCAACTTCTTTAAAAATAAATGATCAAACAATTAATATAAGACTGAAGATAATTAAAACTGAAGAAGTACAGAAGTACATGATGCTGCTGCTAGTATATGCCTAGCATACATGTAGGGTGCTGTGGTATTGGGTGTGTAAGGGTTAGCCATGTATCATATGATAGACATTTGTTCTAAAGTCAACACATTAAGTAACTGACCGGGTAATGAATGTGCTGCTAACTCTAAAAGTATAATTCCTACATAAACATATCAAGTTATAAAGTTGTTTTAATGTGAGATATTGCACGCTAATAAGAATGGTTGATTATTGGGGAAGTTACGATCCGAAACGTAAGGTCAAGTCTGAATTTCATTTTCGCATTTTGCTTTTCTACATGTGGACTCAGACCGGCAAATTATTGATCACTGGTAGTGGTAGTGCTAATTCACCGATTGATGTCCAAACTGTTGGATAGTCGTCCGGCCACATTACGGTTGATCAATATGGCACACACGCTTTACCTGTCTCCCCGTGTTGAAAAGAAAAATGTGAAAATGAAAATCAGACTTGACCTTAAATTTGGATTGTAACTTCCTCAATAATCATCCATTCGTAGCGTGCAATATCTCAAGTTAAAGAGGAGATATTTCTCATCAATATATGATTTGATATGTTTATGTAGGTGTTATACTATATATTAGAGTTATTGGTACATTTATTACCTGGTCAGTTGCACTGACCTATTGACTGTATAACGATAAGGAGTGATTACACATACAGGGTGTCCCTAAAAAAATTGTGCACATGTTTGCGCAACTTGTTGACCATGAAGTCCTAAAGTTGTTGTCCTGCCACTTTTCATATCTTAGTCTTCCAGAATGTTCTTTATTAATATTGGTGCTTGTACCATACCATCTACCAATCATGTCCAATACTCTTTTTATTTAGGTGTATTCCTAGATGATACGTGAGTGTTTGAGAAATGAATGGCAAACTCTCTAGTGACTCTTCTGCTGGACTTCTCGTTTCGTGATATTTTAAGACCATGAACACCCTCTTCTATCATGTCTATTGAAAATTGAGGCCGCACCACCAACCATTGGGACGTCTGTCTTGTTTTGAAAATGTAGGCCCTATAAACATTTTGTGAAACCTAGTCAAAAGGACTGGTTCGAATCATGTAACAAACATCTTTATATTCAGTTCAGCTTGGATACACAGGCACTCATTCTATTATTTAAACCTATTCAATCTCAATACAAAAATGTTATTTTGCATAACACTGGTGAAGGGCAATCGTTCAAGTGGAAGTTGTATCTTAGGAGTAAACCTTTGAAACTTTAAAGTGGCACATTATCCATTCTGGGTAGCTCTAGTTAATTGTCCATATCTCAGGATTGAAAAATCCAAATCATAAAATAAACGGCATCTGAAAGCTGAGTGTTTTCCCTTTCCGTGTGTAGAAGCATATTACACCATACCTTAGGACTTCATGGTCAACAAGTTGCGCAAACATGTGCACAATTTGTTTAGGGACACCCTGTACATGAAAAAAGTACATGTCTATAATCCTGTTTCATCATCAGAATAATCAGACAGCAGATCTGAAGGCGTATTTGTATCCCGTACAAACACTTCATTTTCCTCATCCATCGGAACATCCATGGGAACATTCAAATCCCCACAAGGTTCTTCAGTATCATTTTCAAGTGGAACATATTTATCACCCTATCACACTGGTCAATTTCATCATCAGTCATTGTTCTATCAGGCACATCAACATCATTGTCAAAAGGAACATATCGGGGCACATTCATTTCCCTACCAGGTATGTACCTACCCCCAGATGCCGTTTGTTGATATTCTCGACAACAAAATATATGGTTTCCGATCATATATAAAAATGGATTCAGTGCGGAATTTATAGGCAAAACAAACGCTATACATTATGTTCCCATCCCTTAACACTTTTGGACCGGTGATTTTGACATTTCGCCGGTAATAAATCATCTAAGATTTTGTCAACCACTGACTATGGGGTCCATTTTCAGGGTTATGAAGGTTAGTTTATGCCCTTGGGGCATTATTATGTCCTTTGCAGTCTTTTAATTGGACCACATAGTGGGAAATAGACACATCCTTTGATGATTTATTACCGGTGAAATGTCAAAGCACCGGTCCAAAAGTGTTAAGGTACTGGGAACATAATGATAATCCATGCAAAAGCTTGGGGGGAGACTTCCCTTGTACCGGTCTGCACCAATATCCCAAGGACAATGATTGGACACCAACAAAGGATATCAGTAAATGCTATGGCCCCCATCTTCAAAGCCATACGAATATTTGTCCTCCATAGTGGAGCAGATGAGCAAATTAAGAGTACAAACATCTTTATGTAACATATAGTTGTGACTATACAACATAATGAATTTATACCAATGAATAGTGCTATGGAATAGAAGTGACCAGGGCGGCTACCAATAACTGTTAGAGTTTGAAACGACAGAATATCATCTGGTCTGTCAATCTGGTCATGAGTTATAGTTATATATTCAGTAGATATATTGGCTATCAAATGTCTTGCTAATGGAAGTCCTAAACACACTTCAGAAAATTCATATAATTTGCCATTTTCTACAATTACACTAATTATACTAAGAACAATTGCTAATATCCATAAAACCAATGTAATAACCACCTGCGATTTGGAACCAAACACCCTATTAACAATATATACATGTCTAAATGTCAAAGATCTCTCAATACTTATGGCTGTGATGAAAAACAAAGATGACTCACTTGATAGAATAGAAAGGGTTCCAGCAAGTTTACAAAGATAACTAGTTTGCCAATTTTCCGCTTCGGATGGAAAGAATTTGTTATATTTTTGATCAGTAGATGCAATTATTATCAGGTATATGCCCATAAGTAAATCTGCCATGGCCAGGTTGGCTATGAAAACCAACTGTTTTAATCCTGTATCACTTTTCAAAATGTTTGTACATGACCAACTTATAACAAATCCATTAAAGAGTATTGCACACAATCCAATGATCCATACAGAACTTTTAACCAGTTTCGTTGGCAGCAGTTCATTACAAGTCAAATGCCGTGATTTTACTTCTTCAGGTATACACCGTGGTCCTGTTACATTATTGATGAAGCAACAAGCGGCCGGAGAACTAACATACACACTGGTATAATTTTCAAGTCCATGAAAGGAATGTTTTGTAATTTTTGAAAGAGAGTTATTGTGTAGGCTGAGATGTGAAAGCTGTTTTAAACCAATTAATGTGTTATATTGCAGTGTAGATAATGAGTTAGACCGTAAGTTCAGATAGACCAAGTTGTGCAGATCTTGAAATATGTTTGCAACTAACACTGAGAGTCTGTTAAATGATATATCCAAAAGTCTTAATGATATTAGATTTCTGAACAGACCTACTTCTAATGTTTTGATCTCATTATGAGCTAATTGTAGGAGATATAGTTGGTTTAATGTCTGAAATGTAACTGTTGTATCTTCAGTTAACATATTACTCTGACGGTATTGAAAAGGTCTTGCAACACCTGATTGCAGTGTCGTCATTCTGTCGGTAGGTAATGGTAGATTTGATGATCTGTTTAACCCATGAAATATATCTGTTGGGAGTTCAGTTAACATATTATCATACAGGTGCAACTCTGTCAAGTTTACAAGGTCATTGAAGATACCTGGGTCTAATGATGCTAGATTGTTGTTAAAGAGCGCTAATTTAAGTAAACCATGCAATCCATTGAATGTATCTACATGCAAATGGGATAGCTTGTTTTGACTGATATCTAAAGATTTCAATGCAACAAGGTCTGTGAATACATCTGCTTCTAACATGTCAATTCGGTTGTCAAACAATGTCATGATAGATAATCGATTTAAACCATGAAAAGTATCTGTTGGGAGTTCAGTTAACATGTTATCATACAGATACAATTCTTTCAGGTTTACAAGGTCATTAAAGATGCCTGGTTCTAATGATACAAGACTGTTGTTATTGAGCGCTAATATAAGTAATTCATGCAATCCTTTGAATGTATCTACATGCAAATGGGATAACTTGTTGTGGTCTATTTGTAGTACTTCCAATGCAACTAGGTCTGTGAATACATCTGCTTCTATTATTTTAATTCTGTTGTCAAACAATGACAGAACAGATAATCGATTTAAACCCTGAAAAGTATCTGTTGGGAGTTCAGTTAATATATTACTATCCAGGTACAACTCTCTCAAGTTTACTAGGTCATTGAAGATGCCTGGCTCTAATGATACAAGACTGTTGTTAATGACCCCTAATTTAAATAATTCATACAATCCCTTGAATGCATCTACATGCAAATGGGATAGATTGTTTTGATTGATTCCTAATTGTCCCAATGCAATAAGGTCTGTGAATACATCTGCTTCTAATATTTCAATTCTGTTGTCAACCAATGACAGTACAGATAATTGATTTAAACTATGAAAAGCATCTGTTGGGAGTTCAGTTAACAAATTACCATTCAGGTACAACTCTCTCAAGTTTACAAGGTCATTGAAGATGCCTGGTTCTAATGATACTAGATTGTTGTTATTGAGCCCTAATGTAAGTAAACCATGCAATCCCTTGAATGTATCTACATGCAAATGGAATAGCATGTTTTGATATATTTCTAAAATACTTCCAATGCAACAAGGTCTGTGAATACATCTGTTGGAAGTTCAGTTAACATATTATCATGCATGTATAATTCTGTCAAGTTAACAAGGTCATTGAAGATGCCTGGTTCTAATGATACTAGACTGTTGTTATTGAGCCCTAATGTAAGTAAAACATGCAATCCCTTGAATGTATCTACATGCAAATGGAATAGCATGTTTTGATATATTTCTAATACTTCCAATGCAACTAGGTCTGTGAATACATCTGCTTCTAACATGTCAATTTGATTGTCATACAATGACAAGAAAGATAATTGATTTAAACCATGAAATGTATCTGCTGGGAGGACAGTTAACAAATTATCATACAGGTACAATTCTGTCAAGTTAACAAGGTCATTGAAGATGCCTGGTTCTAATGATACTAGACTGTTGTTATTGAGCCCTAATTGAAGTAATTCATGCACTCCCTTGAATGTATCTACATGCAAATGGGATAGCATGTTTTGATTGATTTGTAATACTTCCAATGCAACAAGGTCTGTGAATACATCTGTTGGAAGTTCAGTTAACATATTATCATACATGATTAATTCTGTCAAGTTAACAAGGTCATTGAAGATGCCTGGTTCTAATGATACTAGACTGTTGTTATTGAGCGCTAATAGAAGTAATTTATGCAATCCCTTGAATGTATCTACATGCAAATGGGATAACTTGTTTTGGCCTATTAGTAGTATTTTCAATGCAACTAGGTCTGTGAATACATCTGCTTCTAATATCTCAATTCTGTTGTCAAACAGTGTCAGGACAGATAATTGATGTAAACCATGAAATATTTTTGTTGGGAGTTCAGTTATCATATTACCATGTAGATACAACTTGGTTAAATTTACTGGGTTATCAAACGTGCCTGATTTTAAGGATATAATATTGCCCACAGACACTTTTTAGAGGAAAAGCAAGTATGACGAAAAGGGTGCTATGACCTCCAAGCAAACGAGAGGTGAAACATTTTATTCATTTAAATAAATCAACCTTTTTCAAAATAATAGAACACAATGTTACACACATATTTTCAGAATCAATTCCTAAGATAATCAATTGGTGGAAATGAATTTGGAGGAGGCTAAATGAAGACGCCGAGCTCCTACCCCTGGGCTATGACACGGCCGCATTGCGGGATCAAATTCCGATATAAGAATTCTGAATTTTACAATAACACTGGTTGTCAATTGGTGAAAAATGAAATTGGAGGAGGCTAGACGCCGAGCTCCTACCCCGGGGCTATGACACGCCCGCACTAGGGATCAAATTCAGATACCAGATTTCTGAATTTTACAATAAATGATATGATGCAATTTATCAATAGAAAATTACTGACATTTACAATAACAATTGATTGATATCAAATTTAAATAATTCAATTTATCAATATAAGATTTCTGAATTTTACAAAAACAATGGTTGGTGATATTAAGGACAAGCTAATATCGGCAATGGCCCTTGGTCCTTGCGCTAAACGACGACAGGAGAATCACCTCTAAATAAACCAATTTATCCATATGATTGGTAATTACATGGAATGATGTGACATGATTTATATATAAAATTATTATAGCATTTGTGAGCCCAAAACACATGGAATCTATGCATTATTAACTAGTTTGTCACAAGAAAAAAGAGAAACTATGCCAAACAAGTTTGACAAGAAAAAGAGAACTTGCCAACCCCCCCCCCCCCCCCCCCCCCCAGGTACAAACGACACCCCGACTAGGCTTGTGACGGAAATGCGATCAAACTTGGATCTGCATTGAAGGCAACCAGTGCATCTTGCCAGTGTGTGAGCAAGCACTGCTTACCCAAGTCACTGAGGTGAGTACCATCATAGAGATAAAGAGAGTGGTAGTGAGCCTTGATCTCGTGACAGTGAATAATATAATGAGTATTAGGCAAAGAACGGCAAACTTTGTGAGCGGCCCTATTAACACTGCCAGTAGCCCGAATGCCAGCTTTTTGAGCTCTCGGACCATCACCCAGATAGTATGACCTAATTAATATATCTGACCAAATAATTCTAGTTGCGGGGAAAAGACGCCTAATAGTTCCTAAGAGCTCAGCGATCTGCAAATACAGGATGTTGACACGCGTGTGAAAAATGTTATTGGACCCAATATGAATAATGATAGTTGTAGGGTGTTGCCGTCTATGCAGGTAGGCAGCTAACATAGATCTTAGATCCTGTATCTTGGCACCCCCAGAGCCATGCCAGAGGACATTGCCACCACCACTCAACTGAATTTTTTTTCCAGCGAGGCGGCCCACAATACTATCGCCAATTACAAGGGTACATGTACGCACTTGACCTGTAACCGAGAAGGAAGAGAAAAAGAGGAAGGTCTTTTGTATAATGTATTATTTTGTAATACACAAACAACCAACATGTATGTGGCAGATCCAAGTGTGAAATCAAATATTAAGTCAATTAATGTGTTGATTGTAGCTGATCAGGACGGATGTAAAGTCTAAATGCATCAGACTTCCATCTGCCTAGAGCTTGAATCTCATCATCGGAGAGCCCGCACATTGCAGCTGACGTGGCAGCGCCAATTCTGAAACTATGGGGAGTATAATCAGATGGAGATAGACCTAAAACAGTAATACCCCCTTTTAAAACAGACGAAAATTGGTGCCTGGTGAGGGGTGAATTATTGAAGTGAATAAAAAGGGGGCCATCCACGGGGTTCCGGATAGTTAAAAAATCTGACACTGCCTGAACTGGACAAAACATTGTGTTGACAGCCCTGGTAAAAAACAAAGGAATGGCGTCACCTCTTTAATCAGTCTTGGAATAACGAATAATGAGTTCCATCCCGTTGTGCTTAAAGGAAATATCGGCCCGGGAGATAAGGCGAGACGTGTCTGCTGTCCTGCTAAAACTGGAAAGGCCACAAAACTGGAAAGGCCAGAAGGCCACAAGAAAAGCCGCCTTAAACAAGATAGCTTCAAATTATGACTTGCATATTGAAGGAAGGATGGCAATTAATTGACAAAGTAGCATGTGAGTGATTGGGCGTCGACTATCAAACTTAGTATTTTGACGTTTGCAGCCCTCTTTCATTTTTTTGACAACAAAACAATCAGTGGGATCTGCCCATGAATTTATTTTGTGAACATAGGATATGGCAGCCAATTGTACAAAGATTGTGGAAGATGCCCGACCTTCTAAAGACAAAAAGGCAATGTAAGCCATTATGTCCCGGCGCGGTGCAACTGACCACCGAAATCACTTTTTTTTTCTGAATTCAATAAAACTATCGATACAACGAGTATAGTTCACCTGGGTACTCTGAGCTAATGACGCTTTCAGCAGGCGCTGAGCCTCAACCTCTAGATCGCCCAAACAAATTCTGGAATCGGTGTGCCTGTTAGATCTGCCTGTGGGGCGGCTTTCCGAAATCGATCCATCTGGAAACGGGAGAGACCATCAGCTAAGTTATTGTTTGAACCTGGAATGTGCCTGGCGCAAAACAAGACATTATACTTCAAACATTGAAGTACCAAAAATCTTACCAACTTCATAATATGGGGACATTTTGAAGATTGTTTATTCAGAACTCTCACCACTGCTTCATTATCTGATCTTAATACAATCCGCTTCCCCTTCAAGAGATGGCACCACAATACAAGAGCAACGACAATAGGAAAAAATTCCAACCAGGCAATTGACCTTGTAGTACCCAAATCAGCACGCCATTTCGCCTGAAAAACCAATACTTCCACTGGCGTCGGTGAATAATTCCAATTCCTCGTTCCCAACCCAGAACTGATCCGGAAAAATAGCGACACCGTTGAAATCTTTCATGAAAATCACCCACATCTTCAAGTCCGCTTTTGCACCCGCTGTCAATCTTACTTGGTGCCAATGCTTCTTGATGCCGCAGGTCAAATCTATAAGACGACGAAGGAAAGCTCTGCCTGGCCACACTGCACGGCACAAAAAAGACAGGGAACCGATGAGAGATTGGAGTTCGCGTAACGACAAACTTGAAGATTTCAGCGCCGACTCAATCTTAGTTGTAATTTTCCTAAGCTTTTCAGAAGGAATCGCCACCATCTGCCTTTCTGCATCAATTTCTAAGCCCAAATAGACTATCTTTGAAACGGGGCCTACCGACTTTTCTTTAGCCAGGGGGACGCCCAAATCAGTACACACCTGCTCGAAGACCTTAACAACACTGCTACAGGAGTGCGCGCCAGACCCTGCGCCGCCAACCACCAGAAAATCGTCACAATAATGAGTGATCAAATTAGACCCAGAAACTTCTTTAGAAACCCATTCCAAAAACGTCGAAAATTTTTCAAACAGCGCGGGTGAACAGGAAGCTCCCATGGGCAAAGCCTTGTCAACGAAGAATTGGTCTGCGACACGAATACCCAGCAACTCAAAATCACTTGGATGCACCGGTAAAAGCCTAAACGCCGATTCAATGTCCGCCTTGGCCATTAAAGCACTGGCGCCAAAGCCTGCGACCAAGTTAACGGCTGTGTCAAAATTGGCATATTGTACTGAACACATGCTATGGTCGATCCCATCATTTACTGATGACCCATGTGGATGTGAGAGGTGCTGAATAAGCCTGAATTTCCCAGGTTCAGGTTTTGGGATAAGACCAATTGGTGAAATAATAAGCCTATCTAAAGGCCTATATTTGAAGGGACCTGCAATTCGACCCAACCCTATTTCCTTGGAAAGCTTTTTATCAACAGCACCTTGATCGAGTTGAACAGATTTTAAATTGGGAGCATCACGTGCAGATCTAACACCTGAATATCCCAACTTGAAGCCATATGTGAAACCATTGAGTAAAACCGCAGCGGCTGATCTATTTGGATATTTTATCAACCAACTTGCCAATGGGGCGAGAATTATTGGAGAATTGTACATGCAAATTAAACAAAGAGGGCCATGAGAACAACTAGAAACACCTGATGGTGATGAGGTAATTTGATCTATTGAGCTACTTTTTACAACTTTTGGCCCCATGCCCGAGAACTTGGCACTTTGAGCATTTGTGCAAGTATTTGCACTGAGAACGAGTGCACCCTGTACCATTGAAGGAGAAACACAGTGACTGAGATTTGCTTGACGATCCCCGATTTTGGGAATTTGATTTGTTCCGAAACTGCTGGGAAGATTGCCCTTGACCTTGGGAATGAGAGTTACGTTGATTGGGAGGTGAAATCACACATAATGTCCACAGCTCGCCATCTATAATTGACCATGACCTCTGAGGTTGGCGAGCTTGTTTAAGGCGAAACTGAATGTCATATACACGCCAGCCATACCCATTGTAGCGAGATGCCGCTGTGCGTATCAAACTCGCATATTTCAATAACTCAACTGCCCGATGGGGGTGAGCATTAAGATAAATGGACGAAAAAATGAGGAAGGAATCAGTCCACCCGTGAATGGAATTAATAGTGCGTTTTGGCTTGCTATCGGACCACACCATCCTCCCATCGTCATTCACAGATAGAACCATCCCCCCGACACTGTTGTTATCAGAAATCAACCCGTTTTTGTCAGTAAGTGAGCCAAATTCAACATACTCACTGTTGATGATTTTGTTGATTGTGGACTGAGTTAAATGATCACCGAGAGGGCTACACACTGATACCAGAGACCCACCCAACTGTTGATTGTTATTAAATACAGGAACAGAATTTATCATTGAGTTCTCACCCGAACCTTGCGACAACTGTGGAGAATATGAAGGACCAGAGTTCATCATACCGTTGCCGTTTTGCGAAGTCCCAGCCACGTTATTCTGCTGATTTGGTCGTGACGCCATTGTTGTTGATAGTTCGTTCTCACGCGGTGCATGTTCGGCTCGACCGTATAACGATTGGGCCAACTGTTCGCCTACTTGCTGCACCGGGGGTTGGACAGGACGTTCAATCCCGCGTTCAATGTTGCTAGACGTGCTAGCCGCCAGATTTTCTTCATCTGGTTCAAATCCTGCTGCTGCTCTCATTAATGCGCGGCCTGACAACTCCGTGCTGGATTGGATTGTTGACTGGGCTGACGCTTGAAATGGCGTAGACGAGTTTGTGTTAGTGTTCGTAACACGACTGCCTGCGTTTCTTACAGTTGATACCGCTGAATTTGTGCGGCTGTTTCTTGCTGTTGTTGCCGCCCCTCTTGTAGAATTACTATTACTTGTAGTACCCGTATCCCTTGTAGTCACGGCAACAGCCGAAGTCAATTGGGCCATCGCCCGTGCCTGGTTCCGTGTTTGTTATACGGCAGGCCGAGATTCATGACCTAGATTAGCGTTAGTTGCATTTCTCTTTGTTCCCCTTCGTTTTGGCGGCATTTTGCTACTCACGATTTATTTACACACAGCTAGATGATAGAGTTTAGAAAAGGTGTCCTAGCTTCTAATTCAAGCAAATGGACGTATACGCCGTAAAATGGTGAAGTTGTAGCCGCTAGTAATAATAACAATACTAGTACTAGTAGTAGTTCGTAAATCGGGAACGCCAACAGATAATAATTTCAGCAAACCACTGCAATATACAACCAATTGTAGTGATGAATTTTCTAATGGTGTCTGACAAACATAAAATTTAAATTATGTTCAGGAAGAGAAGAACGACCTCTTCGAATGCAGACCAATGGAGATTATGAACCAGTGAGGAAAACTGAGTGCCGCTCGCAAAGCACGCCGGGAGGGATGCACCCAAAAGGAATGGCCATCTATTGTTACTGTGGAATCAGGCGAGTAAATCCCGCGAAATAGAACTCAAGTTAACAAAGGGACTTCAGTGCCGTGAGCAAAAGCGATTTATTCAGATTTCAGCTGATTAAATCGTCATTGTTGTTACTGAGGTCTATTTCAAACAAATAATTCGTGGGTTGGCAAAATATTGCCGGTTCCAATGACATAATGTTGTTTTCTCCAATATACAAGGCTTGTATATTGTTTAAATCTTGAAATACTCTCAGTGGGATCACAGAGATATCATTCGGATAAAGTATTAAAACTTGTAATTGAAACATACCATGAAAACATCTCTCTGTCAGTGTGTTCAACATATTCCCAATGAGTGTAAGTTGTTTCAAATGATTGAGACCTAAGAATACACCTTGGTTTAAGAACATCAACTTAAATATTGTGCGATAAGTCTAACACTTGAAGAGTTTCTAGTCCCATGAAAATACCTTCTTCGATACTTAAGAGATTATTGTAGTCGAGAAGTAGAAGATCATCTTCAGACCGTTAAAACTGTTGGCTCGTATTGCCCCAAGTTGTCTTCTGGAACAATCAAACGCTGAAATATTGATACTGGGATTTTGCTTGTATATAAGTAGAATGCGCTCACTTTGTGAGGTGATAGGACAATCAATATTATATTGGAGAAATTCAAGGGTACATATACATCCCAACATGCAGAAAGGTAGCTCTGTTATGGATATATTATCACTGGTTGATGGTAAAAAGTCAAATATAGCCTTGTTGTTGATGTTGTTGATGTGATATAAATCTGGAGCCATCAGTGAAGGATGTCGCTGCATTAAGTCACCGTAAATTCTGTTCTTTTGGTGGAGATAGAGCAGTCTGTCAAATTCCTGGAGATCATGACATAGGCTTGTCTGCGTGATGGGTAGGTCGCATAGAGTGTACAACTGTGAGACATTATATTGAGCGGCTGGCTGTGATGGCTTCATGGTAACAGATAATAATTTTAATGTCGCAGACGCTTTGATGTGGAATTCCAGATGATCTCTCGGGAATTTAACACGCCTCTACATTGGTCTGTTTGATGTGTGAATCCAGTTATATCAGTGCAGTTGATGGTACTGTTTGATTGTTTAATAAACAAGTGATGATATAAGGACCATGAGTCCGACTTCAATACAGACAATTGAATCGCGGCACCAACAGGTGATAACACCTGGAATGTACAGTCATTGTCAAAGGTGGTATTCAGGGTAACATTTGTATTGACTTCCAATGTTATACGCTGATTAGGACAAACAGTCCCATTTTGTAATCCATTAACTGCCCATACTATTCCATCATAATAACTCAATTGGAGATAAATTGGAACCACTACGCACCAAACAAAGCGGTATATATTACTTGGCATCATGGTGATAATTGGTTGAACCATTAGGTCCACTCTTACCAGCCAGATCCTCTGGGAATATCTCAAGGTTGAGATTTCTTCATCTTAACTCTATTTCGTATGTCACCAAATGAACAGGTGTAAGCTAGTTCACACAGGGCGAACTGGTCAAAGTGGACATATGCCTTTAAGAATGTGTTGCGTCGATTGAATGGGATATTGTAGTGTTAGTTATGAATTAAAGAAACACAGTTTGTAATTCATTTTTGTAGTTCACTAGTGGTATAAACTGAATTTGAATGACAAGCGCGAGAAATTCAATTTCTAGTTCACTGATAGCATATACACATCGGTTGTATACAAAACTTTAGTTTGTAGTTCACTAGCAGTATGAACTGGATTTGAATAAGTCTCAAAATGTCTAGGTCATTGAGAACATAAACATGAGAAGCTTTATTTTGTAGTTCACTCATGCTTTAAACAGTAGTTGAATGTGAGAAACTCAATTTGCAGTTACCTGATAGCATCAGCATCAGGGGAACAAACACAAATCTTTAGTTTGAAGTTTGTAGTTCACTGGTGGTATACACAGTAGTTGAATGATAAATTCAATTTGCAGGTACCTGATGACATAAACATCAGTTGTACGCGAAACTTAAGTTCACTAGTGCTACAAACAGTAGTTGAATGTGAGAAACTCAATTTGCAGTTTACCTGATAGCATCATCATCAGTGGAACACAAAGCTTTAGTTTGAAGTTCTCTGGTCCTTTTAACAGAATTTGTATCAGCTGTTTACTTTGGTTATAAAATCCGGATGGTACAAACTCTAACAGTAGTTCAGCGAGAAACTCATTTTGAAGTTCACTGTAGCGTTAAAACCGACAGTTATAATGGTAGCAATGGTGTTGTGCCACAGCATATGTTGTAATACACTGGAGGCATAAACATGGGTAGTTAACATGGTAGCAACTGCATTATAGTGTCGCCACGTCACCAGGTATTGTGTGTTCAGGTTCAATCATTTTAAGGGAAGTGTCAACCCTATTTATTTTGATGATCAACTTTTGCTTCTAAGTTTGAGAATATTGAATAAAAGTACATAAAAGTATACATTTATAGAAAGGAAATTTGATAAGAATCCGATGGTGATATCAATATGATACCAATAAACTAAACTTTGAGAAATGAACCAAAAAGCGGGGGGTTTTTTACCCCCAAATTTTTCAGACAGCATAACTATAAAATAAAAAATGGTAATTTGTTCTAATATACATTTTTGTAAACAAGACAATTTTGTCTAGGAAGCAATTTTTTCTTTTTCCAAAATAAGGCTTAGTTTTGGAAATATTGCTACAAACATCGGGGAAAGTGTAAAAGTTGTGATTTTTTTCATACATTTCGCTAGAAATGGATGCATATCTCGAGTTTAAAATCCATAATCGAAGAAATAAAAAATTACCTCCTAGCGCTGAAAGTCCTCTACACAATGGTAGTAAAAGCTTACCTGATAGTTTGATATTTTTTTAGTTATAATGTCAGAAAATTCGTAAAATTCCTTCACATATGAACTTCTAGAAAACATCGATTTAGTAAAAATATTGACATTTTCCACCATTTAAAGCTAAATGTTCACGGAATACACGGGCGTGTGACCTAAAAAGCGAGTATACTATTATGAACAATCAAAATAAACTATCAGATTCAATTTATATTGTCACAATGTGAAGAAATTGGAAAAAAACTGAAAATTAAATGATCGTAAGATTGGCTTTTGTTTACATTTTAGACATTGTTTTGCGCTCTTTTGTTTTTCGCGTCTACGTTGCGAATATTAAGCGGCGCGTCTAGTATTACGCACGGGAAGTTTTAGCGCGCGACGCAATGATCGAACAGCTATCGCAGCATTTGAAAAGCGCGGAACTCCGCTTAAATTCCCGCCAAATAACCATGCGTCTTTTACTGGCTCAAGCTTACCAAAACAACAATTTAAAATCTCCCAAAAGAACGGGAAATAATCGCTTCCGATTAGTAACTCATGATGGTAGTGATAGAATACATATAAAAGTATAAAATAATAGAGAAATATGAAACTCAATTTTTGAAACAAGTGCCGGGTTGACACTGCCCTTAAGAACAAGAAAAAAGAATTGTGACTACGATTGATTACCCAATCAACCATAAAATAAATCTGACCCTTTGGCCAAGGGTATAAAAAAAACCTGTTCTATGTATCTGTATATTTCAACTTTGAGAATTTTTTATTTTTTGTTATTATTAATTTTTCAATGTTATAGTTATTTTAAAGAAAAAAAAGATAGATATTTTTTGATTTAAAAAAATGTTGCCAGTTTAGAAAAAAAATAAACCAACATTTGCATAAAACTGTGAAAAACACACACATAATAAACTGAGCTAAATGTGTGTTAAATCATTTGTGGGCCAAGAAAATTTTGAAATTGTGTAAAATTTGTGAAATATTTGAAAATGCCATTAAAAATAACCAAATTAAAACAATAAACTTTTTTGTTTACCCGCTGCGGTTGTGTATGAGAATGCCACCACCGCTCTCAATTTATTTTTTACACTTGGCCTACCTGTGCGGTTCAAAAATCTATAGACGGGTTTCTTTTCAACTTAACACTTCATGTGGTACAAATGATACAAAGGAAATTTTGAAAGGCGACAAATTCTACATGATTGATCACGTTTTGTGAAAAGCCAGTGAGTTTGTTTTGGGGTCAATTTCTATTTAAAACTTTATTTTATTGTTATTCCAAACTGAAATGATTGATATTGACATAAAACCAATCAGTCTACATTGAATTTATTTGCATTAGAAAAGTTTAAAATTTCCTGAACATTTTTGTTAAATTTGCAAGCATTCTGAGACATTTTCATACACACAAAAAAAAAATCAAAATTGACAACTTAAATTTAATGTCCAAAATTCAAGAATTGTTGCCTAATAATAGGATAAATAGAAAAGTACATGTTAAAATGAAATTTTCAAAGCACTTTTGAGACATTCCATGAGGTGATTAGTTAAAGAATAAAGGTATTGTTTTTAGACCGTACCCGTGTTATATTGTCTGACATAAATGCGGACGATAGTATTATTTGAAGTAGAACAACGACGCCGGAGGCGGAGTTTTTCTACGTAAAAAATAATACTACCGAACACATTTTTGTCAGACAATATGTGTGGTGGTATGGGAAAACCCGTCGGAAGTCGCTAGTGTTAATATTGAGATATCTTGGTCATACCAAAATATTCCTAACAAATGAGTTCCAAGTCAATTTTCCAACTTTGGTCCCAAGATAGAGATAGTATACCTTGAACTTTAGTCTCCAGGAGTTTTGTATGCAAAATTCCAGATGTTAAGTTCATTTTAGTACTTTTCTGAACCATGTTTATCAAATTTGAAAAGTTGACCATTGCATCTATTATTTGGATGATCAATCCGGTATAGCCAAGCCATACACAGAAAGACAAAATTACCAAATTGACTATGTGATCAATATGGTTTTTCAAAATGACGGACGAAGGTGATTTGTGTGTTTACCTCTGTTTTATTTGCTAGTCGTAGATAATAGAATGTAATGCGACTTTTCTGAACACTTTTGCTAGCTCTTATTTTTGGCAATTATGCCATGAATGAATAGAGAACATTCAATGACAACCTTGAGTCTCCAAAAAGGTGAGTGGGACATAAAAACGGAGGATTTTTCAGGTGACTAAAATTTAGAGAAAAATGGTTCCCTTCAACATTTTGCCTGTAACCGATACCCAACCATACAGTTAGTAAAATCGAATAAAAAAATACGAATTTTTAAATTCGTGCGGCGAATTCATGGAGGCCGCCATTTTTAAAATTACGTCATTATAGTTGCTGCTAATAACGCCTTTTCTTGAATGGAGTGCCCAGTTTATCATTAAATAAACTAAATTTGACTTAAACTCGATTCCAGATGATATTTTGTGCGTTCAATTGACCCCGAAAAACAAATGACGTTATTTTTAATGACAAAACCACCTCTTACACGAACGAATTTGTTACTTTTTTGGGCTTTAAAATCACTTTTTACTCCTTTTTCCTTCGATAGATTTTGCTTGCCGTAGGTGAAAAGTTTGTAAATACATTGAACTATCGGATTCACAAGTTTAAACATACCCCAAATTAATAGAATTTCCCCGCAGCAAAAAAACACTTTATTTGCTATATACTTAACTGTGTACATCCGGGACACTAATATACTTTTAAAACTAAATGGCGGCCCCCATAGTCGGCCACGAATTTAAAAATTCGCATATTTTAATTCGATCTTACTGACTGCCATAGGTTGGTATCTATCGAGAATTTAGTTTAAAACTACCTGGGGAAACTACATGTATGCATGGACCAGAGAGTTGTTATTAAGAGGAGGGTCAGTAATGGCTTCTATTGTTACGATCGATTCACGATGAATGGAGTATTTTGATCGACCGTAATATCAGGCCCCTGCTACTGAGATTCTCGGCGGCTGTGACTCCGATACAACGTGCAAATCTGATAGAAACATTTCTTAACAAAGACGGGACCGGCTAAATGCCGAGAACAACGTGGAGAAAGCCATTGACTTTCGGCAGCTTAAGAATTACCCTGTATTGTCAGTATTGTCATGGTTCCCAATTTGAATACGATTTATACATTCAAAACAAACTATCGGGTTCCACGCAGTATGTTGAAAACACCGTGTATACCGCCCTCTAAATTCGCCAGTCCAATCCAGTTAAGGTTTGTCCGGCAAAAACCTAGACAATCCAAGTGGGGCTACACAGAGCTTGGACACAGTTTCGTTCGAGCTTAGCCTCTCAACAAGCTCTTGCATTGTAGTTTTCAATTCGCAAGCCAACGCATCACCACACCTATCAATATTACTTTATATCCACTTAAATAGCTATGCAGTACATGCAGTAGGCCTAGTTGTAATGAAATAATATATTCTATGTGAGGGGAAAATGCAACAAGCACCCACACACACATGAATGAAGAATACACGTTGAACAACTAGCGTAAACAATAACAATATAGCGTAAATAAAGACTTGCATAAGTCTATAGAGGTTAGCAGACGACAGCTCTATTTCGATAGCTTCATATCTCTGTTTCATATACTGATAGTTTTGATTTTATGCATTGAATCATGTGTGTTTAACGTGCAGCACCTGATGCGAATGAGGTGGTTTTGGGGCTTGTCGCGCTAGGTAAAAATGAGCGGTTTTTGGCGAGTTTTTGAAGTCTTGTCTTGCAAGTGTGGAACGGTAACAGTGTACCACTTAGCATGCTTAGAAGACACGGGCCACTACACTTCCCCGACGGCTTCAGGAAGCACACATTTGCCAGAAGACACAGACTCAGAATAAAAACTGTCTTCAATACAGAAGACAGTTTAATGACACCAACTAATTTTGGTCGTACATATGCGTGTTATATTACGTGTCTTCGTGGTGATATTTCATCGCGGGACATCTTGCATTATTGCATATAGCCTTGTGTTATGAAGAACTGTAAATTCTTATAACTTACTTTACAGTTGTATAGGCTTGGTTTGCCATTCTTTGATTGGGAAAAAGTGTACTTTAGGTCCCAGATACTGGTATACCAGAATCGTTCAATACTGGAACATAAAATTTGCCAGTATCGGTCGATACTGGTACGATTTTACTGTTCCAGTATCGGTCGATACTGGAACACCAAATTGTGTTCCAGTATTGACCGATTCTGGAACATTTTTATGTTCCAGTATCGGTCGATACTGGTACACGTGATACCAGTGAGATTTGTCCCAGTATCGAACGATACTGGTACATAATTTTGTTCCAGTATCGCCCGATACTGGGACATTTTATATGTGCCAGTATCGACCGATACTGGAACACTGACTTTGTACCAGTATCGGTCGATACTGGGTGTTCTAGTATCGGACGATACTAGTACATTCCAGAATCTGGGATCTAAAGTACACTTTTTCCTTTGATTGCTCTAACCGTTTAGCCTTGCAAGATATGACTTCAAAAAGTCTGAAAAACACCATCAGTACCTCGAGAATAGAAGAGTAGGCCTATAAGAGTAGGCCTATTACATAACCCTTAGCAGTGGCGGAATTTTTCAATATACCTTTAACGTGTACGCGCCCCCCGTAAAATGTGACAATATACCTTTTTTGTGAACCACTTTACCTTTTTCAGAGACATAGGTAGGTTCCGTTGGTACATTTGCCACTTGTACCATGCGATTTTTTTTTTGCCGGTTTTGGGACAACCACATCGCTACCCCCCCCCCCCCCCCCCCACCCCCCCCCCCCCCCCCCCCCCACCCCACTTAGCAGAATTTCACGAGCTGACGGCAAAAAAATTGCGATTTTGTGGGTTTCAGCCCCCCGTAAATTTTAATCCTGGATCCGCCACTGCTTAGGTAGAGCCTAAAGTTATCTGCTTTGTAAAGTTCAAATTCTGCTTTGTAAATTTAACTTGCACCCGGGCTTGTGCCTTCTTCAATTTTCAATTGAGCTAAACACACTTGCACACAGGATAAGCATTTCTTTTAATTTTGAGTATTTAGACCAAGGCATAACGTGGCATAATATAATAACATCATCAAATCATCAAATCGTTTATCATCACTGCACCGCATAGCAGCCTCAGCGTTTATCCCATACTACAAAATATATAATTTATAGGGGCTTTTCTTTTGTTCAGATCCGGTGAGTTAACTATGAACGCTGCAGAAAGTGTGTTACAAAAAAACACAGCCATATAATAATGATATGGTTGGATGAGGAATTGAACCCGGGATTCCTGCGTGGAAGCGCTAGAGCATGGCCACTACGCTACACTAGACTAACTGTTTTGGCCTAGTCGTTGATAAAGATATATTAAGTATGGAGTGATTCAAGCATTACATTTCGTACGCGTTGATGATCCCCATACTTATTTCAAAATCAAAACAATGAATCGATTAGCATTTTAAACAATGACAAATAAAATTGTTCATTAGGACTCCGTGTACAATTACGTGACTTCGTTTGCGCGCTGATTTCATTAGACTGATGTAAGTCTGTTATAACTGTATTGTACCGAACTATTAAAAGAGTAAGACTAATTACCTCTTTTGGATTACGCACAGAAACAGTCATTCACTTTATACACTAAGTTTCAAGCGGGCCACTGCAACGTAGTCTAACTTAACTGGATTGACCTGGCGGTTTTTGAGGGCGTCCCAGCCCATTATCAGTTTGACTTTCAAAAAGAGTGACCCCTCCTTAGTTAATTTCTCTATGGTAATATGTTGAGATCCAGATCGCGGATAGAGAGTATCCACGTCACTCACGTTGTTCAGATTAATTTAATGCATGACCTTCAATACAATTGTTACTGTTCAAAGAATGAGCTATAAAGTTGGCGGGTTATTTTGAATGAGTATCCATCAACACGTGTGTTGGTCACGGATTAGATCTGTGGTGTTGGTCTTTTAAAATTCTGAAACAGAGTTTAATAGTTCCCCCAAATATGGCCGCTACCTGGATAGCCTCCATAATGGAAGTGATTTTCTACCACAGTCCCTTGCGCATGTATACCGGGACATTTCAAGATAATAAATAAATGCCCTATTTACTAATTAATTATTTTACAGAAATATTCATATCTACTAAACGGTACCATATATTTCTGTGATTCTTTTTGCCGATGATAGCAGATAAATGTCGTAATTGATTAAATTATTGGTCAGAAATATTTTTTATTTATTTTTAATCAGAGTACACTCTTTTTTACTCACCCTGTATACTGTGATTATAGGTGTTTTTCCTAATGAAGTCATACGACAAGACATACAGAGAGAAGCCATACCAACGTTCATACTGTGGTAAGAGTTTCTTTAAGTTGAGTCAAGACCATCCATGAATGGATTCACCCTAACAACAAAGAGAACCCATGTGCATACTGTGGTAAGAGGTTCTCCCGTTCAAGTTATAAGACCCTCCATGAAACGATCCATACTGTTGCATTACTCGAAATTATTAGCAATGTTGATCAATGAGATACACGAAGAAACTCCCATTTCATCATAACAAGACTAAAGAGAAACCAATGTGCAAATTGTGATAGCAGTTTTCTCCGTTCAAGTCTTAGACTAAGATTTATACTAAGGGAGTGTTCAGAAATACTTTGGTGGGGGGGGGGGTTGGCCAAAAAAATGTTGTCGGTGTCTACACTTTTTTGACCCCCCTATACAAATTGACAAACTTTTCTGACCCCCCCCCCCCCCCCCTTTAACAGGGTGAAAAACTTTTTTGACCCCCCCCCCCCCCCTACTGTCAGATGTAGATAGACATTTGACTGGAGTTCTATGACGCTTACAGACAGAACTGTGTATAGCTGGCAATCAATTTGTATTTTATCATGTTATAGCCTTTTTAAAAACGGTTTCTTTTTTTCCAATTGTAGAAAGTTACTCTTTGTATACAAGTCCTTCTATCTACACAATAATTTCACAAGGATTTGCGCGGAGAACGAAAAATTTGGTCGACTTGCCGAAAATGTAACAAATTAGTTCAAAATCACGCGTAGCGTGCAAAAATTTGTATCCGTGTTGTTCATCACCCTTACCAACAGTTCTGAAGTAAAAATTGTGGACACTGGTTAGTCACATTTTGTACAACAAATCCTGCTGTCTGCACATTGTTTTCACAAAGACACGCGCGGAGCGCGCAGAAATTTGGTCAACTGCGTTCAAAATCACATGTAGCGCGCATATTTAACCCCGGGGGTTACTTTCGCCAAAATCGTACGTGGATGTGCCTGCCGGACTTCGAAAAGTGTGACTTTCTCTATACCTTATATATTTTTTGAGCAATTTCCCAATTTCAATATACCAATTTTGTAAGAAAAGCACCCACTTTTGCACAAATTGATGCTTTTTACAAAAAAATGCCTCAAAATACACCCAATTTATGCCAATTGGGCGCTTTGTTCTGTGATGAAAACCATCCCATCGCTAGTCCAATTTTGGCGAAAAAGCACCCCAAAAATATAATTATACGTATACCATATAAATGTGAACCCCCCCCCCCCCCCCCCCCCCCCTCCCCGGGATTTAACCCTGTTGACAATCACCCTTATCAACAGTTCTCAAGTAAAAATTGTGGACACTGGTTAGTCACATTTTGTATAACAAATTCTGCTGTCGGCACAATGTTTTTACAAAGATTTGCGGAAATCTGTATAATTTGTTATAGAAATGTTAATACTGCAGTATTTTCTTGCGCGTAGCGCAGACAATTTGGTATTTTTCCCGTTAACGACTACCTATTTGGCCTAACTTTTTTGACCCACCCCCCCTCTTGAGTAGGTAAAACTGTTTTAGTCCCCCCCCCCCTTTTTTTGAGGCTTCAAACTTTACTTTTAGACCCCCCCCCCCCCCCCCCGTTTTGGCCAATCCCCCCCCCCCCCCACCAAAGTATTTCTGAACACTCCCTAAAGATGCTCCAGACCAATGCGCATCAAAGAAGTATCTTGAGCTAACCCAGCATGCTAAACTTTCATCACATGACTATCTCTGTCACCAATGTCTACTTCCCATTGACAATACACTGCAAAGAAAGGCTTGTAGAAAATGATTTTTCAAAGTTCTCGTAGTTCGTATGAGCATACAATTTTGTGAAAATGTAGCCTAGGGTTTTGGTTTTCAAAATAAATAGGTATGGATACATTTATACATTATATATAAATACTGTAAGGTGAATAACCCTTAAGGAGGTGTGGACTCTCAGGTACAGCCTCCGTAAAACTGCCGTAACTTCTTCAATACTCATTTAATCTTTATAAACGTATACAGTTTTTTGCAGAAAATGGTTCAATGAATCCAACCATGATAATGAAATTGACCATTTTGGAAAACAATTATAAAAAACACCTTTTTTGACCCATTTTAGGTTTGGAAAAGATAACTCAAAATATATTTTGTTAAATGTTGTCATACTAATTTTTATGATTATCCGGATAACATTCCCCAGGAGCGTTTTTTTTTTAATATCTTATTTTTTATTTTTTTGAGTTACAGACCAAAAAGTGCCAAAAGAAGTGATTTTTTACCGCCAAAATCATGAAAATCACCAATCGTGAGCCAATCGCGTCCATCTAATTCACTATTCGGAACCCCTTACAGTAGAAGTAATTCTAATATTCTACGCCATTTGTTTCACATCCAGCAGCGTTGCCGAGTGGAGCAAGCATTAGACTGTTACCAAGGTCCTTTCGCGGTTTCAGAAATCGCGCTTCACTCATCACTTTCTTTTGGTCCCTTTTTTGCGTGCAAATTATGTTCTTTTATTAATTGTGTAGGTTGTGCCCCATTTTTCATTATTAAGTTAAACAATCACAAATCTAGTAAAACAACATCGACAATCCATCTCCGGTTATTATATGGAATCTGAGCCAGTAAGATGATAGCGCGCCATCAATAGTTTGGTGCTATTTTATACGATGGGCCTACGTTATTATTACGTCACATGAGGGCGTATTTATTTTTCAGTAAGCTAGGGAGTCTGTGACGTCACACCAGAGCTCGGGAAACATGATTATTGCCGAAGAAAGGTAAAGAGGATTTAGAACCATGCCCTCTAAAATTAAAAGCAAGACTATCATGTGACTAATTAACCCAGTAATTTTAATTAAAATGTCTCAATTCTGTTTTTCACTGACATAATATTTAACACTACAGACAGGTAACTTAAAATTAAGTGCTCACGTGGTTCTTGATCAATGCATCTATTAATTATTTGGATCAACCCGGTATAGCCAAGCCCGGGAGCCAAGGCATACATATAGAAAGACAACATTACCAAATTGGCCATGTGATTTATTGTTTTTCAAGATGGCCGACGAAGGTGATTTCTGTGTTTACCCTAAGGGGCATTGAGAGATACGTATGGGAGTGCGCTGTCAATTATCCTGGAAATCATTTTTTTGCATCAAAGTAATTCTTAGGCCTGCATATACTAACTACCTACTGAAACTGTTTACCAACATTCGCCGTTTATCATATCAAATTTCATGATTTTCTTAGTTTCGATATGATTATATCGAAACTAGGCGCAGAATTCGGAAGTTATGCTATCGTTTTACGTGCATACGGGTACTTTCGCGGCAAATTTCAACCCGGAAGTGCCGTTATTTGCTTATTTGGCATGAAGGCGATGTCAGAATTGTATGACATTTTGGATTTGGGCTATGTTGATGATTATCTTTATGTTATTTGCTCAATTTAGTCCCGGCCCCCCATCCACTCAACACACACGTTGGTAACCATGACTGTTCTAAAAATCGCGGAAAAGGGGTATATTTTCAATTGTCAGCGCTGACAGCAAAATCATGAAAATAGAGGGTATTTCATGAATTAGTCTCCGCGAAATTCGAAAAAAGGGGTATTTTACAAAGAGGAGAAGAAAAAAACCCAGTATGGATTTAATTATTTGATTAGAACATGTTTAACAACTCAAATACACCATTTGAGGTACACCAGTTTATAACACAGGACCATAAACACCTTGTACTGTTGGAATCAACAAGTTGTTGTCTATTTAAAGTATGTATAAAGTGTGTTTGAAATGATAGTCAGTGAAAAACAAAAAAGGGGGTATTTTTCACCCCAATTTTGTCCTCGTTTTTGCCAAAAAAGGGGGGTTAAATTGTTGAAAAATCCTTGCAAAGGGGTACTTTGAAAAAATGAAGAACAGTCATGGTTACCAACTTTTGTGTTGAGTTGGGGGGCCGGGAATTTAGTATATCGATACATCTCTCAATGCTAGCCGTAAATAACAAAATGTAATGCGCTTGTCTAAGTTAGTGATGTTGCCTCCCGGTGTTGCCTCTAAGAGCATTATACCGACAACGACATACAGATACAGATACCGATAATATAATGCGACTTTTCTGAACACTTTAACTAGCTCTTATTTTTTTGGCAATTATGCCATGAATGGATAGAGAACATTCAATGACAACATTGAGTCTCCAAAAAGGTGAGTGGGACTTAAAAACGGAGGGTTTTTCAGACTAAAATGGTTCCCTTCAACATTTTGCCTGTATTACCGATACCCAACCATAGGTTAGTATCTATCGAGAATAAGTTTGCAACTACCCGGGGAACCAACATGCATGGACAACAACAATTTACAATTACAATTTAATTTTAAATGCATTCTTCTTTTCTTTATTCCCTCAGGCTCATATAGCAATGCAGTCACCATGTTAGGCGATGTTGGAAAGCACCTGAAGCCTTTTGCTTCTAAATATCACACTCATAGAATCTTCAGTAACTTTGACAGGTATAAGATACATCAACGCCGTTACGAAAAGCAAATACGTATGTATTGGTTGAAAGGTTCGTCCATCAGATGGCGAGATGTCAACACTTTTGGTCAGACGATTGAACAGGTCAGGTCTGAAGAATTTCATACCAAAGGGAAACTATACAAATGTCAATGTGCGTATTGTTATAAGAGTTTCTATAATCCAAGTAGTAAGTCCGTTCATGAAAGGATTCATACTAAAGATAAAGAGAAACCATACCAATGTGGGTACTGTGATAAGAGTTTCTCTCAATCAAGTTATAAGACCAGGCATGAAAGGATTCATACTAAAGAAAAACCATACCAATGTAGGTACTGTGATAAGAGTTTCTCTCAATCAAGTAATAAGACCAGTCATGAAAAGATTCATACTAAAGAGAAACCATACCAATGTGGATACTGTGACAAGCGTTTCTCTCAATCATATCATAAGAATAGACATGAAAGGATTCATACTAAAGAGAAACCATACCAATGCTCACACTGTGATAAGACTTTCTCGACGTTATGTAACAAGACCAGTCATGAAAAGAATCATAATAAAGAGAAACCATACCAATGTGCGTACTGTAAAAAGAGTTTCTCTTTTTCAAGTTATAAGATCAGACATGAAAGGATTCATACTAAAGAGAAACCATACCAATATGCGTACTGTTATAAGAGGGTATCTAGTTCAAGTGATAAGACCAGTCATGAAAAGATTCATACCAAAAAGAAACCATACCAATGTGGGTACTGTGATAAGAGTTTCTCTCAATCAAGTAATAAGACCAGTCATGAAAAGATTCATACTAAAGAGAAACCATACCAATGTGCGTACTGTGACAAGAGTTTCTCTTTTTTATGTCGTAAGAACAAACATGAAAGGATTCATACTAAAGAGAAACCATACCAATGTGGGTACTGTGATAAGAGTTTCTCTCAATCAAGTAATAAGACCAGTCATGAAAAAAATCATAATAAAGAGAAACCATACCAATGTGCGTACTGTAAAAAGAGTTTCTCTCAAACAATCCATAAGACCAGACATGAGAGAATTCATACTAAAGAGACACCATACCAATGTTCATTCTGTGACAAGAGTTACTCTGATTCATATCATAAGATCAGACATAAAAGGGTTCATACTAAAGAGAAACCATACCAATATGGGTACTATGATAAGAGTTTCTCTCAATCAAGTAATAAGACCAATCATGAAAAGATTCATACTAAAGAGAAACCATACCAATGTGCGTACTGTGACAAGAGTTTCTCTTTTTTAAGTCGTAAGATCAAACATGAAAGGATTCATACTAAAGAGAAACCATACCAATGTGCGTACTGTTATAAGAGTTTCTCTAGTTCAAGTGATAAGACCAGTCATGAAAGGATTCATACTAATGAGAAACCATACCAATGTGGATACTGTGAAAAGAGTTTCTCTCAATCAAGTAATAAGACAAGTCATGAAAAGATTCATACTAAAGAGAAGCTATACCAATGTGCGTACTGTGACAAGAGTTTCTCTCAATCATATCATAAGAATAGACATGAAAGGATTCATACTAAAGAGAAACCATACCAATGCTCACACTGTGATAATACCTTCTCGACGTCATGTAACAAGACCAGTCATGAAAGGATTCATACTAAAGAGAAACCATACCAATGTTCATTCTGTAATAAAAGATTTACCCGATCAGGTCACAAGACAAGTCATGAAAGGACTCATTCATACAAAAGAGAAACCAATAAACCATACCAATGTTCATAATGTAGCAAGAGTTTCTCTTATTCAAGTGATAAAACCAGCCATGAAAGATTCATACAAACGAGAAACCATACCAATGTGTACACTGACGTGATAGTGGGTGTTTTTCCTACTGAAGTCACACGACATGACATACAGAGAAGCCACACCAACGTTCATAATGTGGTAATTAAGAGTTTCTTTAAGTTGAGTCAAGACCATCCATGAATGGATTCACACTAACAACAACGAGAAACCATGCCAATGTTCATACTGTGATAAGAGGTTCTCCCGTTCAAGTTATAAGACCTTCTATGAAAGGATCCATACTGTGGCATTACATTGCGGCATTATTAGCAATGTTGATCAATGAGATACAGAAAGAAACTCCCATTTCATCGGAACAATACTAAAGAGAAACCAATGTGCAAATTGTGATGGCAGTTTTTCCCATTCAAGTCTAAAGACAAAACATATACAGAGAGAGGCCATATGCAATCCATGAAAGGATTCACACTAACAACAAAGGGAAACCATGCCAATGTGCATACTGTGATAAGAGGTTTTCCCGTGTAAGTTATAAGACCCTCCCATGAAAAGATCCATACTGTGGCATTACATTGCGGCATTATTAGCAATGTTGATCAATGAGATACACAAAGAAACTCACATTTCATCATAACAATACTAAAGAGAAACCAATGTGCAAATTGTGATGGCAGTTTTTCCCATTCAAGTCTAAAGACAAAACATATACAGAGAGAGGCCATATGCAATCCATGAAAGGATTCACACTAACAACAAAGGGAAACCATGCCAATGTGCATACTGTGATAAGAGGTTTTCCCGTGTAAGTTATAAGACCCTCCCATGAAAAGATCCATACTGTGGCATTACATTGCGGCATTATTAGCAATGTTGATCAATGAGATACACAAAGAAACTCACATTTCATCATAACAATACTAAAGAGAAACCAATGTGCAAATTGGGATAGCAGTGTTTCCCGTTCAAGCCTTATTAAATACTAAGATGTATACGCCATACTAATGCCGGGCATTTGTGAATGTGATCCACCCATGGTTGGCAAGTTTAAATTGTATTTCATTTTTATACTGAAAATGTATGTTTGGTTTCGGTGATGCAATTTTAGGAGGCTTTGTCGGGATTTTTTTAGTCTGTAATTGCATCGAGAAATCACGCGTATTATTGGGCCCAAAAAAGTAACCTATAAGAAATTTGAAAATGTATACATATTTTTCGAATATAAAGTCAATGGTGATAAAAATGTTTTGTTGTACAAATCCAATTATCTACTCACATGCTAGACAGTTTCGTCTTCCTGTTCGGAAGGCTTCTTCGGTAGTGACTTGATCCATTTGTTTTTCCCGCGAGATTTACTTGCACTCTCGGTCCCAGGAATCTTAGGAGTTATTAACAATGGATCGTAGACATGATTTAGAGAATAAATACCCTCGTCGCGGTTGATGATTTTGGCCCCTGCCTTCGTATCCGTATCCTTCGTATCATGTCTACTATGTATTAGATAAAGGATGAGTAGTAGACCATCAGCAATAATAATGGGCGCCCGGCAAGCCTCTTTTGCAGGCGAGGCCGTAGGCCGAGCCTGCAAAAGAGGCGCGCCGGCGACCATTATTATTGCTGATGGTCTACTATGAGTGTTTTATCTTTCATACATGTTGATACACCGTAACCATGGTAACGGTACAAATAAATAAAGATGATGATTTGTAAGTTATATAATCAAAATTGTACAATTGATCTAGTAATAATATGAAGGTGTCTGTTATACTAATTTTGACATCGCTAAACTTTGCAAGAGACTATATAATGTTGGTCTGGTGATAGTACCCCATGACGTAATATACAGCCTCCTTGAAGTTAGCAAACCATGAAATACTTTAGGGTTGCACACCACCAAATACATCTCCCATAGGGTTACACGTGAAATGCACACTTTTAAAATGGATATTTCTCGACGTTATAAGAAACTGGTAACTTGAAATTTGGTTTCAACTTGAAGATGAAAGCCATGACTACTAACTCAACAACTCATATATGGGGGGGTAACCGGCATATTTTTTTTGAGTTGAGTTTTCCTGGTCACACGCAATTGTTGATTAAGATTATTGCGTCAGATACCGGAAATGACCTGAACACAAATGTCTTTGTTAAAATATTAAAAAATCATCATTGCATCAATTTTTTTGGACCTGAAGAACGCTGATGTGTCTGTCAAAATTCACACTATATTAATTTCGCCATAACTTGTAGTAAAAACCCTAATTTTAAACTGTAATTTACAATAGGTCTCCCGTTTCGGCATAGAAACGGGCCGGTTTTGGACTTTTGCCTCAAAGGGGGTAGGGCCAGACATTATTTATTGGTGTGAAACCTATAGGAGACACTTTTTTATTATTGCCTCATTTTCTTAATCTTTTGCACTTTACATAATGCGTAGTTATGATTTTTGATCAAATATACGACTTCAAAGTGGTAAAAAACAGTGAAAGACATTGTGCGCCATATTGGCTATGTCAGTAGAAAAGTAGATTTTGGTTGCCATGATCCTCGTCAAAAAGGCATACGGCACTATGCTAATCACTTGTTGTAAAACATTTTGCATGGAAGTATTGAAATTACAAGGACATTCTGTGAGGTTGACCTATTCAGTAGACACAGCTTCATCAATTTACCCCCCCCCCCCCCCCATATACCCTAGCGCCCCCCCCCACCCACCCACCGCTTACGTTCAACTCTTGCTTCAAATATGTCTTTTTAAATACAATTTAGATCATGTTAGACCCCGCGCCGTTCTGAGAGGGGAGTTTACGGAAGTATGCAAAACTTGTATTCAAATCTTTTTTTCTTCTCACTAGAGCGTAATTCGTTTAAAATTATATTTTTGATATTTAAGAAAAAAAGTTTTTCTCCAATTTGTGTTCCTATTAGCGAAATTTAGACCCTCATATTTTGGCCATTTTGATAAATAAACATGATGAACTTTAAATAGTTTAAAGTAATCATTTACGTCTATGGCACGTGTCCGAGAAGTCTTAATGTCGCAGGGTCTTGCATTAAAAGACAGTGGGGTGGAGAAAATAGAAACGGGCCGGTTTTGGACTTTTGCCTCAAAGGGGGTAGGGCCAGACATTATTAAGTGGTGTGAAACCTTAGGTGCTGGTGGTACATACATGGACTTAACTGATTTAAAAATTGATATAAAAGAATTTAGCATAATCTTTAGTCGTATTGATCCGACCATGGTATTTTGGAGTCAGTTAGATGTAACAGGTGGTATCAATTTTGAGCTCTATTTACAATCTCGAATATAGAGTGTATTACCAAAGCAATGCTCATGCTCAAGTCAAGAAGCCTATTGCATGTCAATCACAGTTTTAAATACTGTAAGATTTGTGTAAAAAACATCGCCGATAACAAGGAATTATACGGACTTTGTATGTATGGATATACCTGGGAAATGCCTTTATATAGGCCTACATGCGATTGCTGACAAGAAACTACAGAACGTGAGTTAATCTATAATTTTGTATCATACTATTAAATGATTATGTTATACCATGGAAGTCACTGTTACTTCCATGGTTATACCATGGCAGGTAATACATATTCTATTCTAGAACGCTGAAATGATTTGTAAGGCCCTCTATATCAAATTTCAATGCGAATTATTTCAGAATCAAGTTCAGCTGCGTATAGATTAACACGAACAAGAAAATACCATCAGTCACGACCTTTCCCACTCCCACACCACCCCACACTTGCCTCCCTCTCCAACTCAGTCAGCTCATGCCCTGTATCCCCTTTGGAACCCCAAATCATCGAACATTTGAACTAATTTACATACATTTAACTTACATTTTCAGGCTTTTTGCATTTTGTGCGCGAACCAACAAATGTTCTCTTACCACCCCCCCCCCCCCCCCCCCCCAAAAAAAAAAATACCCAAAAAAAATAAAATTAAAAAAATAAAATGAAATAAAATAAAATAATTGTTCTGATGCTGGCACCACCTCTTTTTATACTGGTTGCTTTTCGATTCCCCAAATCGACGTCTCGAAATTTTGTGCCCCAAAAAAAAATGATGGTCAAAAATTGAAAAAAAATCAGTATTTTTGGTGAAATTTGATACAGAAACTGGATTCTCCGACTCATTTCCTTCCAAAAATGTATACTAAATACATCATATTACTAGTTTGACAGCCCCCACCACCCCCTTAGGGGGGGGGGGGGGCCTCAAGGAAGTCACTTTTTGAACTATTAAACTATTAATCAAATGCATAGAAAAGTATACATTTTTGGAAGGGATTTGGGTCGAAGAATCCATTTTTGGCGTCAATTTTGACCAACATTGTTTTTTGGGTTGAGAAAATCACAATACACTTTTGTGATCAAATTTATTTGGGACAAGCTAACACTATCAACATTATTTATTTATTATTTTGAGTAAAAAATGCCAAAAATTGCTTAATTATACTATTAAGACACTAATCCAGTGCCAATTTTCTTATTTTTTCTTCTAAAGCTGTATTTTTTTGAAGTTTTGACCAAAAATTGCCAACATGTTTTTTTTCTTCTCAAGGAAGTTTTTGATGGGATTTGTTGCATTTATCGAGTACTGTAATTTTTAACTATTAATCATACAAAGGTATACATTTTTGGAAAGGATTTGGGTCAGAGAATCAATTTTTGGCATCAATTTTGACCCAAAATGTTGTTTTTGTTGAGAAAATCACCCAAAATAACTTTTTGACCACATTTATTTGGGACAAGCTAACAAAATTATTTTTGAATAAAAAATGCCCAAAATTGCTTCTTGATCATACTATTGAGACACTAAAAATGTGAATTTGTTTAACCTCCAAAATTACATTTTGGGTCAAACAAAATATGCTGAAATTGTACCAAATTCATCGTAAGACATGTTCTCTGGAACATTTTGTAGTTGTTAGATTAAAAAGTCTTTAATTTTTTTTAAACTTTTGACCCCCCAAATGTTATTCTGGAGATTAAAAAAAAATCACAATTTTGGCATTTTTTGGCAAAGGCTGCAATTTTTTTTTTAGGTTTTAGGTTTTATTGTTTTTCTTGCCATTGAGTTGGGCGAGTCATCTTTTCTTTTTCTTTTTTTAATCAGCAGTGGGTCATCTTTTTTCTTCTTCCTTGTTGGTGGGCAAAGTTGTTTTTTCTCCTGGATAGTGGGCAAAGTTTGTTTTTAAACTTCCATAAGAAAAATAAGGAGTTTAATCACATTACAAACACATTTTGTGCTAGAGAAACACACATATTTGGCAAAAATGGCACAATAAAAATCCGTTCGTTATAAATAAATGGATATAGTTAAATAATAAATCTATCACAATTCGTCGCTGTTCTGACATACCGGCACATCACAACAGAAATAAGTAAAGTGATGTGCCGGTATGTCAGAACAGCGACGAATTATAGTCGTGGATCTCTGTGGCGTGCATAGGTTGGCCTTGTCGTTGGCAATCGGAAATCACGGGTTCGATTTTCGAATATTCATTTTTATCCTTTTATTTTTCTATTTTTTAAACTTGATGGTGGATTAATGTTACATCATTGTTATGTCAATTTTTATCAATTATAAAGGCCGCCCATGCGTTTATAGTTTTCTTTTTATTTATTTATCTACCATAAATGTATCCTTGATTTATTTAACTTTGCTTCTAAACAATTAAAATGCGTAAACAATTATATTATTGCTCGATAAATAAGTGATTTAACTTGAGTTCAGTTTGATATAGCAAAACTTGTTGTAAAACTATTCTACCAGTGTGCCCAACAATTTCTCCTTTGCACACTTTGTTTATACATTCAGAGATGTCACTTTTAGCTTGTTATAGCTAGGCTAAACAAGTTTGCGACCGGGTTTGCGACCTCTTTGATTTTAGGCTGGTAACACAATCCCACAGTGCATTTCGTTAAAACAGTCTAAATTATTTTCCAACGATACGTATCACGTGATAACTACGATCGTTTTCGCAAAATATCGCAATGGCGCGGTACCCCAATCCCCCCCCCCCCCCCATTCCAACTCATGTCCCCCCCCCATTCCAACTCATGTCCCTAGGTTTCAGGGGCACTGTACCGCTAATGCCCGAGATATGGCGCTGTGTACAGTATAACCAGTCAGCTGTAGAACGGGGCCCCGTTTCAATTGAGGGCGCTCTAAAACGACGGGTATACGTAACCAGGGTAACGCACACCCGTCAATTTGCACAATTATTGAATTTTCGCCTTTTATTCCAAATTATCTGCATAAGAAGTAACTATCCATCGACTTGAGGGAAGCATAAGGTACCAGAACTCCTTGCGATATCCAGTTCGATGATTTAATTTAACCTTTGACCCAGAAATCACGCGACACAAGCTAAAATTATGTCTTTGTTGACCGGTTTGCTGCGATGAGACCACCATTTTCTAGAAGAGATTACACTAATTTTAATAATTTTTAGGGTAAATGTGATAATTTTTACATTAAATATAAGCCCAATAGTATTCAGAAGTGATGCCTTTGTAACGGTTATCTCTGTGAAAAGAGAGTTATTTTGCTGTTAGAAATCGGCAAAATCGGCTTTTTATGAATTTTGAAAATTACTGTGACGTGAGGCCGTTCCCTTGGAAACGATGTCCCGTTCCCAAGCCCGCCCTCTATTGAAAAGTGGTTTTTGTTCGTATTCCGGCGGGCGACGGACTTCCGTCACTTTATAAATAGCCGTGTAAAAAAATGACGGCAGTGCGTCACTATATAGAGCGCCCTCAATGGAAAAGGGGCTCCGTTCTACAGCTGACTGATAACAGTATGTAGTATCAGTGACACTGGTAGTATGTAGTAGTATGTATGTAGTTCGATGAAACAGTGCTCTGACGCCCTCTATGTACTTTTTGTGATTAATGGTTATCTATTAGTAGTATAGAGGGCGTTCTACAAATAAGTATTACCACCCAGACGACGCTGGACACGGTTTACCTAAAAAGTTGCTAATTACGTATTGGTGTAACACGTAATCATGGGTAGGGTAACATGGGGGTAATATGGGACACGGGGTAAAGTTAGTTTAAAACGCTGATTTCTAATAGTAAAAATACATTTGGCTCACCTCTAATGTTGAAAATGGTTTCATCGATAGTTTCTACCTTATGAGGGCGGGTATCCACCTACGGGCTCTCCATACACTTCAGCAATTCAGTTTTGAAAGCTGTGTGCTGCAATTTACGGTGAGTAAACATCATTGTTACTAAGCATTGGTGTTTTCAAAATAAATAGGTATGTAAGCTGAATAACCCTTTATAAGTGTCCCATATTACCCCATGTTACCCTACCCATCGAAACATTATATATACTAGCGGGTCGTTCAGACGGGCTCTCCCGCTAGGGAGTAGGGCCTACCAGATAGAACACCTACAAAATGAAACAACACATAATTGTTGGAAAATTTATAACGAAACATATAGGAATAGAACAATATTTAAAACATTTTTTGTTTTAATTCAAAAGTTTTCAAATTTCAATTAAAGGCCCGCTCACGCCCCGTGGCATATTTCAACTCCAAGGCCATAACCTTAACCATCTCCCGTACCCCAACCGTCACCATCCCGCCCTGCCCCGCCCGCCCCCGCCCTTCCCAGCCTCGTGGCATATCCGTTACGCAATTCAGCATCACATTTCTTCATTAACCCCCTGCCTCCCAAACCACATTACATCATTACACACAACCCCCATTCGTCACAGCCCCCGCCCCGCCCCGTGGCATATCTTAACCCCAAAGGCCTAAAGTTCCCCGCCCCGCAGCTTATCTCAACGCTAGGACCTCACCTTAACCATCTCCCGTAGCGCGGCGTATTTCTCCAATATTTGTCCGCCCTCATGTCACATATACAGTATCAAATCCCACATCTGACACCATGTTTTGTTCTATCAGAAACCACATTATTTCGTTACCTTATGACCCGCCGCCGTTCCCGCCCCCGCCCGCCCTGCCGACCCCGCCCGTCCCTGTTTCCGCCCCGGCCCCGTGGGTTATCTCAACCCCAAGGCCTAAACCGTAACCAACTCCCGTGTGGCGCAGCGTATCATCTCCAATATTTGCCCGCGTGTGTAGGGGTGCGTGGGTGTAGTGCGTGGGCGCGTTTATTTTGCATGACGCACTGCGACGCGTTATGTGATACGTACGCCGACTGCATGGTTACAGTGTACGCATGAGAAAAACAAACACGGCCCGTAGAAATGGTCTCAAAAGCCGGGCTGAAAAGGCCCTGGATTTCCCGCTTTTGCTCATATCTCGGTCAATTCTGTACGGTTTTCAGCCATTTATAGCTTAGGCCTATAACACTCACATTATAATCATCTTTGATTAGTGCAAAGTTCACGGCGTTTAGACGTAAAAAGATGGAGCCTTTTATGGATACATACACAGTCACAACATAAGACAAATTATAGTAAGATAAATATCATATTCCTATAGGTACAATTAAATTACTTTAAATCCCAAAACAAACTCCATTCTAAGCGTTTTTGTTTTTTACATTTTTGTTAAACATCAGTTCTTGAAAAAGTCTGGTTTTTAAATTAGTCACGTTGTCCCGAAATTTCATATCATGCACCTCAATTTTAAGGCGAAATGGTTGTGTAATGGTTTTTATGTACAGACACTCACTTCAATGTGTTAGGAGATAAACCTACGCCTGCTCATGCTAACAACGAAGGGATTCGACCACAGTAAGCACTCATAGACCATTTCTCTTAAAGATTCTATCATCTTTAATCACCATCTCTATACCACGGTTCCCTATCAGTCAGCCGGAGCTCTCCATACAAACTCCATTCTAAGCGTTTTTGTTTTTTACATTTTTGTTAAACAACAGTTCTTGAAAAAGTCTGGTAATTTTAAATTAGTCACTGTCACGTTGTCCCGAAATTTCATATCATGCACCTCAATTTTAAGGCGAAATGGCTGTGTAATGGTTTTTATGTAGGCCCTACAGACACTCACTTCAATGTGTTTGGAGATAAACCTACGCCTGCTAACCACGAAGGGATTCGACCACAGTAAGCACTCATAGACCATAATTCTCTTAAGAATCTATCATCTTTAATCACCATCTCTATACCACGGTTCCCTATCAGTCAGCCGGAGATCTCCATCCAGATGGGAAGGAACTCAGAGAGCTGGTTCTCGACTAACAGCCAAGATACAACTGAACTCAAAGTCGCCTCCCCACCTCATAGGAAAACTCCGTATACTAGAGAAACGACTGTCTCATAATTGGTCACTAGAACGTGACGTCAGAGCGCAAGCCCTACACAGAGATATCAATACAGTGATATCAATGGGCAGGGCCTAATATGCGCTACCGTGATCCAATCGCGTCCATCTAATACACTATTCGGAACCCCTCGCAGTAGAAGTAGAAAAGATATAGTCATAGCAAATAATATATAATAATTGAGGAAATAATGACAATTTTAATAAGTAATTCTAATATTCTACGCCACTTGTTTCACATCCAGCAGCGTTGCCGAGTGGAGCAGGCATTGGACTGTTACCAAGGTCCTTTCGCGGTTTCAAAACTCGCGCTTCACTGATCACTTTCTTTTGGTCCCTTTTTTGCGTGCAAATTATGTTCTTTTATTAGTTGTGTAGGCTGTGCCCCATTTTTCATTATTAAGTGAAAGGCATATTATGTGATCTTTTCCAGAGAGCGCCCTCTATTCATGATTTTTAGAAGGCTTTTTTAGAAAGTAGATTTTCTTGCAGATTTACATTTCTGATCATAAATCGTACATACATTCCAAGTTACGGAGCGATACGATTCCTAATAACCTCAAAATCATGGTTTTAGAGTGAATTGAGAGTGAAAATATAAATTATTTTCTAATTTGCTAGCTCAACCGCAAATAAGAATTTTCCTATTCCGCTATTCGTCCTCCTGAAAGAAACACATTCATCAAATACACTATTTGGGGCGCACGGCTCTTAGACGACGGGCACATAGCAGACGTGGATAGACAACAAAATATAATTCCAAACTTACCCAATCTCCTCCCGACCTTCATTCCCTTCACCTTTTCTCTGTATCTCTCCTGGATCAAAATCCTGCGCTAACTATTCTTCATTGCCAAGGGAATCTTCTCAGATCTATAAGTCTCTTCTGCATCTCTCTGCAAATGGATCCTCCTCATCCTTCCAACTAGGTTATCAGACTCCGTCTTGTGTAGCATCATCCTATGCCAGACGTTTTATCTTCTCTGAAACGACATGGCTAGTATATTAAATAATTAGTTCCAAGTAAAGTTTACTCAAACATGTTTCTAAAACATTCCTCTCATTAAATCAACATACCTCCCCTCTTCTTAAGTGAACAGGTCCGGATTATACCGATAAAGCATGTCTTGCAGTGCCGAATCCAAAGCCATCAGTGGAGGCGTCGCGCCCTGTTCACCTTCCTTCATACTTCCCGCTGACCTCTTCATTAACATAACAATACCGCATTGAGAGTACTCCTGCTAATGATAGGAAATTCAACTGTCGTGTTATCCCGACAGTTTATTTTCACTTTAAAACCATGATTTAGAAGTAATTAAGAATCGTATACGTATCGCCCTGTAACTTGGAAGGTATGTACGATTTATGATCAGAAATGTAAATCTGCAAGAAAATCTACTTTCAATTTATTTATTTTTTATGTTGAGGGCGTTCCCTGGAAAGATTACATAATATACCTGTAATATTCCTTACAATCACAAATATAGTAAAATAACATCGACAATCCATCTCCGGTTATATCTGAGAATCTGAGCCACTAAGTGATAGCGCGCCATCAATAGTTTGGTGCTATTTTATACGTCACATGAGGGCGTATTTATTTTTCAGTAAGCTAAGGAGTCTGTGACGTCACACCAGAGCTCGGGTACGTCAAACATGATATTGCCGAAGAACGGTTAAGAGGATTTAAAACCGTGCCCTCTAAAATTAAAAGCGAGACTATCATGTGACTAATTAACAAAGTAATTTTAATTAAAATGTCTAAATTCTGTTTTTCACTGACATAATATTAAACACTTTAGACAGGTAACTTACACGCATATATTAATTATTTGGATGATCAACCCGGTATAGCCAAGCCATACACAGGAAGACAACATTGGTCATGTGATTTATGGTTTTTCAAGATGGCCGACGAAGGTCATTTCTGTGTTAACCCCTGAAAGTGTAATATTTGCTAGCCGTAATAATGAAATGTAATGCCACTTTTCTGAACACTTTTAGTACTAGTACTACTAGCTCTTATTTTTATGGCAATTATGCCATGATTGGATAGAGAACATTCAATGACAACTTTGAGTCTCCAAAAAGGTGAGTGGGACCAAGGAGTTATTATAATAACTCCTTGGTGGGACTTAAAAACGGAGAATTTTTCAGACTAAAATTTAGTCTAAAATGGTTCCCTTCAACATTTTGCCTGTATTACCGATAAACCCAACCATAGGTTAGTATCTATCGAGAATAAGTTTGCAACTACCCGGGGAACCAACATGTATGGACAACAACAATTTACAATCGCAATTTCATTTTAAATGCATTCTTCTTTTCTTTATTCCCTCATAGCAATGCAGTCGTCACCATGTCTACGCGATGTTGGAAAGCACCTGAAGCCTTTTGCTTCTAAATATCACACTCATAGAATCTTCAGTAACTTTGACAGGTATAAGATACATCAACGACGTCACGAAAAGCCAATACGTAGGTTTTGGTTCAAAGGTTCGTCCATCAGACGGCAAGATGTCAACACTTTTGGTCAGACGATTGAACAGGTCAGGTCTGAAGAATTTCATACCAAAGGGAAACCATACAAATGTCAATATGCGTATTGTTATAAGAGTTTCTATAATCCAAGTAGTACGCCCGTTCACGAAAGGATTCATACTAAAGAGAAACCATACCAATGTGCGTACTGTGACAAGACTTTCTTTAGTTCAAGTCACAAGACCAGCCATGAAAGGATACATACAAAAGAGAAGCCATACCAATGTGCGTACTGTGACAAGAGATTCTCTCAATCAAATCATAAGACCAGCCATGAGAGGATTCATACTAAAGAGGAGCCATACCAATGTTCATATTGTGACAAGACTTTCTCTCATTCGGGTAGTAAGATCCATCATGAAAGGATTCATACTAAAGAGAAACCATACCAATGTGCATATTGTGACAAGACTTTCTCACAGTCAAGTCATAAGACCGCTCATGAAAGGATTCATACTAAAGATAATCTATACCAATGTGCGTACTGTGATAAGAGTTTCTCTCAATCAAGTAATAAGACCAGTCATGAAAGGATTCATACTAAGGAAAAGCTATACCCATGCTCATACTGTGATAATACCTTCTCGACGTCATGTAAGAAGACCAGTCATGAAAGGATTCATACTAAAGAAAAACCATACCAATGTGCATACTGTTATAAGAATTTCTCTAGTTCAAGTCATAAGACCAGACATGAAACGATTCATACTAAAGAGAAACCATACCAATGTGGATACTGTGATAAGAGTTTCTCTCAATCAAGTGATAAGACCAGTCATGAAAGGATTCATACTAAAGAGAAACCATACCAATGTGCATATTGTGACAAGACTTTCTCACAGTCAAGTCATAAGACCAGTCATGAAAAGATTCATACTAAAGAGAAACCATACCAATGTGCGTACTGTGATAAAAGTTTTACCCGATCAAATAACATTAACAAGTCATGAAAGGATTCATACAAAAGAGAAACCATACAATTGTGCGTACTGTGAAAAGACTTTCTCTGATTCAAGTGATAAGACCAAACATGAAATGATTCATACTAAAGAAAAACCATACCAATGTGGGTACTGTGACAAGACTTTCTCAGTCAAGTCATAAGACCAGTCATGAAAAGATTCATACTAAAGAGAAACCATACCAATGTGCGTACTGTGATAAAAGTTTTACCCGATCAAGTAACAAAACAAGTCATGAAAGGATTCATACAAAAGAGAAACCATACCAATATGCATACTGTGACAAGAGTTTCTCTGAATCAAGTCATCAGAACAGACATGAACAGATTCATACTAAAGAGAAACCATACAAATGTGCGTACTGTGACAAGAGTTTCTCTGATTCAAGTAATAAGAACAGACATGAAAAGATTCATACTAAAGTCTAAGAGAAGCCATACCAATGTGCGTACTGTGACAAGAGTTTCTCTCAATCATATCAGAAGACCGTTCATGAGAGGATTCATACTAAAGAGAAACCATACCAATGCTCACACTGTGATAATACCTTCTCGACGTCAGGTAACAAGACCAGCCATGAAAAGATTCATACTAAAGAGAAACCATACCAATGTTCATTCTGTAATAAAAGATTTATCCGATCAGGTAACAAAAAAAGTCATGAAAGGATTCAAAAGAGAAACCATACCAATGTTCATAATGTAACAAGAGTTTCTCTTATTCAAGTGATAAAACCAGCCATGAAAGATTCATACAAACGAGAAACCATACCAATGTTCATTCTGTGTTAAGACCTTCTCAACGCCAGGTAACAAGACCAGTCAAGGATTCATACTAAAGAGAACCCATACCAATGTTCATTCTGTTATAAAAGTTTTACCCGATCAAGTAACAAAACAAGTGATGAAAGGATTCATACAAAAGAGAAACCATACTAATGTTCATAATGTAACAAGAGTTTTTCTTATTCAAATGATAAAATCGGCCATGAAAGATTCATATAAACGAGAAACCATACCAATGTGTATACTGTGATTATAGGTGTTTTTCTTAATGAAGTCATACGACAAGACATACAGAGAGAAGCCATACCAACGTTCATACTGTGGTAAGAGTTTCTTTAAGTTGAGTCAAGACCATCCATGAAAGGATTCACACTAACAACAAAGAGAAACCATGCCAATGTGCATACTGTGATAAGAGCTGTTCCAATCCGCGTGCTAATTATTTACTAATTTATATGAAATTTATTTATATAAATCTATTTATTCATATGAATTTATTCATTTGTATGAATTTATTCATTTATAAGAAATTATATATTGATATGAATTTATTTTGTTTATATGAGATAGATCAAAATTGACCTCTTCAGTAAAGCCTACTTCAAAGAAGATTTCTTGTGCAACACCAGCATGCTTCACTTTCATCACATGACCACTGATTTCTGTCACCAGTGTCTACTGGTTCACATCGACATATTGCAGTGCAAGGAAATGCTTATAAAGTTGTTAAACGAGGGTCTTTAAGAAAATCCTGTTGCAAGTAATATGATTGATGTGTCTTTAATACAGCCCTCTCTTGATTTTCTTAAAGACCCTATATTTGTTTGAATACAAGTTTTAGTTGGGATTCAACTTCTTTTCATATTTGTGGCCAAGTTACCCTATCTGTACCATGTATTAGATGGTAGAGGTTAGACGACCTCCAGCTGTTAATTACTTTAACACATGTGTGGCACTGTTTGTTTTGGTGATAAGCCCTGCTGGTACTGTAGGGGCGCTAAGCATGCTGGGGTACATCAAGAAATCTTCTTTGAGCCTACTCCTAATGGAAGGTAATAGTTCAAGTCATCCTCCACGAACTATCCAAATCTATTGTACTCCGTGCATTTGCATAGGTCGTGGAGGATGGTTTGAACTAGCTACCTTCCATGCAAGCGCCCTACTACAGACTGTAACACACACAAAAGTAAACAATTTTGAAAACAATGTTTACAATTATTTTGTTTCGATTTTTATTTTCATGCAAAGGGAATTTTCTTTAACCTCTCAATAAGCTTTGTTTCATGAAAATCGGTGGTCAGGAATCAGAGATATGATCAATTGTCTAAAGTAGTCAACTTTTCTGTTGCTATGCACGGTCATTCAAATCGCCATAACTTTAAAAGTATCCATTCAATTTTGTTGAATGAGGTATCAAACTGCGGAGAAGAAATTTGCCCATTTAATGTATATCTCAGATTTTTGGTACCGATTATATATTTTGAATTAGCCAACCTCAAAGCAGTGCTAGGTGTATATACAACTGATATGTGCATTAGGCCCCTGCCGATCCTGACACTCATACGGATGCTCCCGATGTCGATACGAACCTTATAATTCGTGTTCATACAGTACGCCAAAGTGCCATATTTCTTTGACTTAGGCCTCGCTCCTCTCTACCCCGCCCAACCCCTCCGGCAAGGTGGTTCTCAAATTGATATCGACAGGTGTGCCTTGGGAGGTTTGAAATTCCAACTAGCTTTAATCAGTGAATATTTTGATCCTGGACTCGACAGAGTCCAACTTTGTTTCCACTATGTCATTTTGGATTACTTCTAATTGTAAAACAGTTCAAAAAAGACGAAAACTCTAGTGCAAGCAATCGTAATTGGCACAGAGAGACTGTAAAGACATGTCGGGTTGGTTTGGTGGGAGGGGTTGGATGGCGGTTGGGGTGGGGGTTTGGTAGTGGTTGGGTTGGTTGATGTTTGGGGGAGGGGGAGGGGTCGGTGGGATAGTCCCCGGGGATAGTCAGTGGCAAGCAGAATTTAATAGCGAGTAGGACTACTGATATTTGACCATTATTCGCGGGCGTTGATTGAGTTAAATGTCGAGTTGGGTGGGGGTCTGGTGGTGGTGGTGGGGTGGGGGTGGTTGGATGGGTGGGTGGGTGGGTGGGTGGGTGGGTGGGGTTGGGTGGGGTGGTGTTGGGGTGGGGGTAGGTGTGATATTCAGTTGCAAGCAGAATTTAATAGCGAGTAGGCCTACTGGTGTTTCACCATTATTTGTTATTACAAGCTCATCGCAGTTAAGTCGCGGGCGCTGATTGCGTTAAATGGTTCGCGTAATTCAATGCTCTGATTTTACATTGATTTTGCTGGTCAGCACGGGCATCTATATTCACTGATGAAGACGCGTCATGTGGAATATGGGCCTAATACAAAAGTGTAAGTCTACGCGAATTTTTTTTTTTTTTTTTTTTTTAAGTCCCGTTCCGAAGAAATCGGTCTGATAACAACGGAACGCATAAAAAAAAAATTGGCTTGGTTAAGAGAGTAGACCAATTTAAAGTGAAATAAATTGAAGGAAAAAAAAGACATTTTGAAAATAAAATTTTGAATTTTCGTTTATTTTCGTAGGGGGTGTTCTGTCAGTGTTGTGGTATGATCAACTTGCACAAAAACCGTGTGATTTTTTTTTAAATTCAAGTTCTGATTCACAACCCTCCCCTCGCTTAACAATAGGCCTAACTTAAAATGAAATTGCCTCTAAGCCGACGCTTGCATCGGTCCGGCACCAGTGACGATCGCCCTACACCCCCCCCCCCCCCCCCCCCCCTTCCTCCCGCCAACATTGCCTCTAAGTCTGATGTGCGTATGTAATGTCCGCCGCCAAGTTATTACCCATACCTGGTACCTAGTAAACATTATTTCCTCTACGGCCAGAGATGCGCATCCGTTCACCGCCAGTGCCCCCACCCCACCCCCCCCCCCCCTCCCCTCCGACCACCCCCCCCCCCCCTATAACACGCCACATCAGATTTCCACCGCACACCGTCGACATTACCTATACCTTAAGCAACGTTCATCAGGATGCGTCAAAACACCGCCAAATCCCTCCCTTCCTAGGCAATGTCTTGCTAGACGTCCCGTAACTGATGTGCACATGCTCATATCAATTAAAATGTGTTGTCGCACATGTCGTAGTACACGGTGTATTCCGTATGGGACGCCTAGCAAGATATAGCCCCTTCCTAGTTGGCTGGCGCGGCATCGATTGTGAAGGTCTTTCTAATTGACAAACACAAAAATTCAGATTTTTTGTTTAAAAATAGAACATACCATTGTTCAGGAGATAATGAGTTTTCAAGATGTGTTGCTTATACAACATCATGCCGCGTGGCGAAAATGTTTTAAGTGATTTGTTCCTTATTTTTAAATTTTTTTACGATACAATAATCATAGATTACTCGAATATGAATTAAAAGTACACTTAATTTAGTCCAACATGAAACTATCTCTTGTTTTTAGCAGTGTTGTAGTCGAGTCCACCCTACCCGAGTCCGAGTCCTAACCTTTCGAGTCCGAGTCCGAGACCGAGTCCGAGTCCTTCATGTTCGAGTCCGAGTCCGAGTCACGAGTCCTTATATTTAAGTTCTGATCACATGTCATTAATTTTGCTAACTACAATAGGCCAACATATCAGTGAAGTCAACATAATGATCATGTTTAACCTTGGCATCCCTATACATGGACGAATGTTGATACCATTTTGAATTATAGGCATTAGAATTGATTCAGATATTCAAAAAGTGTCCAGAAGTTCATAAATTGAGAAATTACAAACTTGTTAAAGGTGTGATATTCTGTAAAGCAACCCTTCCTCTGCCGTTTCAACTTTTTATTTTCACTGAAAATGGCATCCCTAATTCCATCAATTTGAAAATTGCCAATGAAATATCCTTTTTGTAAGAAATGTGATCATTTTTTAAAAACAGTATCAATACTGACACAAAAACTCCTAAAGACCATTTACATCGTACAAACAGCCTTCGATTGCACATGGTTATTATCACTTTAAGTCATATTATGTGATCTTTTCCAGGGAACGCAATCAATCCTCGAAAAAAAAATGAAAGCAGATTTTATTGCAGATTTACATTTCGGATCATAAATCGTACATACATTCCAAGTTACAGGGCGATACAATTCTTAATTACTTCAAAATCAAGGTTTTAGAACGAAAATAAACTGTCGGAGTCTGCGCCGACAACTTATTTGTACTCTAAATTCACTCTAAAACCATGATTTTGAGGTAATTAAGAATCGTATCGCGGTGTAACTTGGAATATATTCATGATTTATGATCCGAAATGTAAATCTGCAAGAAAATCTACTTTCTAAAAAAGATCATGAATAGAGGGCGCTCCCTCGAAAAGATCACATAATATGCCTTTAAATGTTAAGGTTATGGTCTACCATGTAGTGGCTCAAAATGGGCTATTTGAAAAGTATGCCTATAAGAAGCAGCTAATATTGTTCTTTCTTCTGCTTTTTATTTCACACAAATCGGAGCTGCGGTTCCAAAGTTACGGCAAATCACATAATTTGCCTGTAATTATTTATAGGTTCCCTCGAATTGTGTTTTAATGCTTGTAATGATTATCAAAAGGTATTTTCAACAGCATATTGTTAACTGGTTCAGATGTATGTATGATGATTTATGACATTATTTCTGAACTGTTGAAGATTGGATGACTAAATAAGTATTAAATTACTGCAAACAAAATAAGCCAATATTGACTGGACTCGGACAGGACTCGGGCACAATTCCCGAGTCCCTAGTGCCCGAGTCCGAGACCGAGTCCTTCACCTCCGAGTCCGAATCCTTCAAAAATAGGGACTCGAGACCGGTCACAAGTCCGAGTCCGGACTCGAGTACTACATCACTGACTGCTTTAGTGTTTTTACTTAAATATGGTTGATTTGACGAGTCCTATGATAGCGATCGGGTGATTTTACGCATGGAATTTTGCATTGAACACGCGGTGAGAGTATCGAATAGTGATTGTTGCACTTCGGGAGTTATATAACTATCAAATAAAGCTTGTTGGTGGTGAGTCTAGGGCCTATATGTAAAATATTATGTTCGTATTTAGTGTTGTACGCATGATCGTACCCTGTGACTTACACAGGTAAAGTGACTGGCATTGACTTACTCATTCTCGTAAAAGGGTGCACGTGTTCAACGTCATCGCCCTCATTAATCGGTCAATTAATTGGCGCTTCTCATAATTTTCCTTTCATAAAGCATTGATTGAACTAAAGTATTGTAATTGTGTATCGGAAGATTCGGTCATACCATAAGTAAAGCAATGTTGAGTGTCCTGCACACGCAATGCATTTATGGCATGAACATAACAGGTCCGTACATTAGTTTGACAACGTGTGAGGAGACCACATTTGTTATCATAGGCAACGAAAGAAATACCTGTTTGTTATTATTGACGGAAGAACCTTCCAAGTATGTCGGTATAGCTTAATCTTTGAGTGCTCCTTTTGCAAGTAATATGATTGATGTGTCTTTAAAACAGTCCTCTCTTGATATTCTTAAAGACCCTATATTTTTATGAATACAAGTTTTAGATGGGATTCAACTTCTTTTCATATTTGTGGCCAATTTATCTGCTCCATGTATTTAGATGGTAGAGGTCAGACGACCTCCAGTTGTTAATTACTTGAACACATGTGTGGCACTGTTTGTTTTGGTGATAAGCCCTGCTGGTACTGTAGGGGCGCTAAGCATGCTGGGGTACATCAAGAAATCTTCTTTGGATGACCTTTAACCTTAAAAAACATTTGATTTAATTCTACTCTATGGAATTAATGATCAGTCTCTTCCACACCACATAAAGTCACGGATTGTTTACTATCATTTAATCCAAGATTATGACCACAACCGATTAAGAGTTTTGGGGCATCAACCTCTCGCATCGTATGTAAATAAAGTTAGGTAATAACACTTTCCACGCGGCTATTAGTTTTACCATACAGAACAGATTTGTCAGGAAACCTTTCCGAACTTTCAAGGTCTATCTCAAGGATTACTGATCCAAAACTAAGCATGTTTGTACTTATTTTATTGCATTTCTCATGTTGATTCCAAAAATGGTATATAAATTCAATAATTTCAAAATTTAGAAACATTTTGTGAAATGTTGGAATGTCGTCTGCAGACGCCTGCCGCGTGGAAATCAAGGGTCAATAACAAACATTTTGCGATGGAGTAAGTGTGCGGCGATTCGTCGAGATTGGACTAGACCCTGTTAGTCCTAAATTGAGATGCAAACGAGTTATTCATCCAAATGTGTCTCAAAATATTTTCTCCACGATAAACTCGGGTAGATGTAAAATGGCAAATAGCCTCACGTGCCAATACAGTTCTTTATTCTCGTATCTCAGTCGCGGCTTCTGCGACATGAGCGCGTCTACCAAAGACTTTATAACCGGGCTGACATCCTTATTACCCATGGTCCTATAGTAATGCATGCCTTGCACACGAGAGTCAAAATACTTCTTTGTGTATGCTGCCCTCACTTCTTCACTCATACTCTTCCACATGACTTCAGCCATCTGATTCACACTGTCCTCTGTGTAAATGTTTGTGGCAGCGATGTAGTGTCCTGGTTCTATGATGCTGACGTCCACGTGGAATTTCCGCATCTCATAGCGTAGACATTGCGTGAATCCCTCCACGCCGTATTTAGACACACAGTATGGGGAACAATCCGGTACGGCCAATCGACCAACTGCGCTACCCATGTTGACCACTCTACCAAAAATAGGCAGATAAATTTTTAAAATAATAAAAAATATAATAAATATTGTGGAACATTGTAGCGAATTAGCGTTTGTTGGCATGTATTATTTGTACTGAAACTGACAATTGTGTTGATAAATATCGACAATTTCGTGTTACAACCAATTCGAAATGTAGATTTGGGCAAATGACTATCTGTGGGCAAATCGTGTCTTCCTCTATCTGGTCCGATGAAAGAGTGCACTACCGCCCTCTATGTCCTTTTATGTGATTACTTGTTATCTACTAGAGGGCGTTTAACAAATAAGTATCACACCCTGTAACCACGCAGACGACGCTGGTTACGAGTTACCTAAATTTGCCAATTCGTATTGGTTTCACACGTAATCGCGAATATCCATCGAAAAATTCTAAATATCACGTCCCTAGGTTCAACTGAATTACTTGGCGTGAGGGTAGCGTGATATAAATAAATGAAAGATAATCTCTTGTATTTGTTGCTCAGGATAGTATTGATTTTAACTTTTTACAGCAAAGTGTATCACGTCGATCAGACGAGCGTCCGGGTGGCGCTGTCCAAATGATCATGTCCAACAATCGATTTAGAAGACGTAAAACTTCCTGACGATTTCATTAAAATTTAAAGCATTATCTTTGAATGCAAGCATTCCCGACATGCCAAAAATCACTAGTACTAAGATCAAATAAATTAAACTGATTTGTGCCTATTTTACGAGTAATTCAATGGGACATTTATTTAGTGTTGTACCCCCTTGTGATATTTTCCAGGGTGCGCCCTCTATTTATGATTTTTATTTAGAAAGTAGATTTTTTGGCAGATTTACATTTCTTATCATAAATGAGTTACAGAGCGATACGATTTCTAATTACTTCAAAATCATTCATTAAAGAGTGAAAATAAACTGTTCTGCTAGCAAAAAAGGTTCAACTTAGAACCATAAATGGTTCCTCACGTTGTCCTCCATATGGAACTCTCATGGGTTCTTCCCAAGAACCATTTCATTGAAGAACCCTCTTGAAAGGTTCTTTAAAGAACCAAAAAAGGTTCTTCAGTTTTGTCCTCTATATGGAACCCTAAAGGTTCTTCAGGGTTTAAGAACCCTCTTGAAAGGTTCTTCAGTTTTATCCTCTGTATGGAACCCCGAGAGTTCGTTAGGGTTAAAGAACCCTCTTGAAAGGCTCTTTAAAGAATCAAAAAAAGTTCTTCAGTTTTGTTATTATAGAACCCTTAGGATTCTTCAAAAATATTTAGAAATAGATTGTTTCAAGCACCATTTTATTTTGCTGTTTGCATAATTTTCTAATTTACTTCATTAATATAATGCATGCATCTGGTTTGTGAACGAAGTGAGTGATGTCTTGAATTAATCATGTTAATAAAATGAATATATAAATCCTTACGAAATCTACTTTCCATGGTGTTAATTTTAAAGAAACCGATGCACACCCCAGCCAACATCGACCGTGGGCCCACTGTGGGCCCACGATCGACCCGTGAGTCAAATAGTTCTGAAGTGCAAGTCATTATAAAGAACTCTCACAGCTTTTCATGGAAACCTTTTGTCGTATTTTAGGGTTCTATAAGGAACCATTGGCTCAGGAAGAACCTTTCATTCTGGGTTTGGAACCATTTGTATCCTTCTTAGAACCATTGAAGGTTCCTTGAGTGCAGAAGGTTCTACATCGAACCCCGAGCTTACTCAAAGAACCCTTTCCGAACCATTTTTGCTGAAAGTGTACCAACCTTTAGATTGTCGTAGTAGTGGTGCAAACACTCAGATAGAAATACTACGTTGGGCCAACGAAAGCACTTACGCTGGGCCAACGAAAGCACTTACGCTGGGCCAACGTCAAAATATGACGTTTGGCCAACGTAATTTTGTCCGGCAAGCTAACGTTGGCGCAACGTCAGTTGTTTGACGTTGGCACAATAACAGTGTTGGCACAAAAGCACTTACGTTGGGCCAACGTCAACAAATGACGTTGGGCCAACGATATCATATGGTTAACTCTCATGAAAAGAGTGCAAAATGAACTTGTTGATGTCTTTGGTCCAATACCGTTTTATACAATGTTTTCTTGCTTGAAAAAAATATTTTCTGAATAGATCTCGATGTTTTCTATTTGGACATATATACTTTGCTATCCTTCTGATCGTGTTTTCACTACAAATTTTGCGCTCATATACCCCAAATTAGCGACATTTCCATGTCCGCGGCATAAAAGTAAATGTTGCCTTTATTAATTACAATACGAAAAGTAATACAACACTTTCTACAAAACGTGTCCTAATTTGTAGGGAACATACGAGGGTCATTCAGTAAATAATGAAAGTGACCATGGTATGGGATGCATGAGTGATTCTATTAAGGGATAATGTGGTCAATACCAAGTATGAACCTTTGTCTTTCAAACAATACACTTTTGATTTGATAGATACCTTTGGTTATGTAACGTCATTAGCATAAACACAATAGGTTTCAGACACTGACTGAAATCTGTCAATTATTTGGCTGGATATGTAATATGTTGAATATGGGTTGATTGATACATTTGCGTATATCTCTGCGATGCAAGCATAAAAACAGATAACACTTGGCACATAGTTAGAACACACACTTATCTCTGTTTGACACTCTTTTTTAGATCTGAATTCCTTAATACAAACAAGAAGGGACCATCTCAAATACGCTTTTATTTAGCAAAATCCGCAATAATATACCTTAGAAAACAACAAAGGATAACGAACAATGGAGGGATTATAATTTAGTAAATTGTTGTGGAATGTAAAGCAATAATAGTGGGGATATCAAGAGGAGCTGTTCATAAAATTTCCTCAAACCATTGAAATTATGTGACGATTTTACTTTAACAATACATATCTAGTAGCTCTAAAGATAACAGTAATACGAGAGGTTGTGCCATCTTTGATTGATACATTCATGTATATCTTCATTTTGACTATCACAATATATATATATATATATATACACATTGATTTAAGCATTTTTCATTTTTTCTGATTAAAATTTGAAGGCACAGTAAGCTTTTTTCTGGTAAATTTCATGATTTTAGCCATTTGTTGCCCAGTTCAAAATGATCTGCCGTCTGCGCATGCGCATATTTTTTGCAGGTTTTATGCGAATAAGTTCAGATAATTAGTTAGCTATCATATGGAATCTCTCAAACTGGTTAATTGCTTGGATTTGTCCTAAATTGTTTGATTTTCCGCAATATTAGTGATTCACTTACTGGGCATTTTTTCAACGAAATTGGCTATTTGAAAAACTTATATTTGTATACTTTTTATTCAATTGCCTCTCCTTATTTTTCCCTCTTATACTACATATTTCAAATTACACAGGGATTAAAGTTATGGTCTTTTTTTATCATACTTACGCGAAAAAAATCGGGATTAACCTGCTTCTGGTGTCATGTAATACAATCTTCTTACCACATGTTTCATACAAACAATTCAAATTTACCGCCAAATAACTGATTTAGCAGTGTCCCAAGTGTACTTACTTTGAGACAATGCTATGACGTCACAGTTCACACTTAGAAATCCAAAACTGTATTGTTTGAAAGACAAAGGTTCATACTTTGTATTGATCATATTATCTCTCAATAGAATCACTCATGCATCCCATACCATGCTCACTTTCATTATGTATTGAACGACCCTCGTATAACGATATTCCATGGTTAGGGAAAAAATGCACATTTTTTACGATGTTAACCTGTTTCAATTTAATATATTCTGTCCGAGATATTGATGTTTATTACGTTACCTGCGATATATAGAATATCAAAGTTGTTCAAAATTACCATTTAAACATTTAAATGTTCATATTCTGAATCTAAAAGAACATTGGTATTTGAAAATAAATCAAAATGCTGCTAAGCATGCGACCTTGTTAAGGATGTTTATTACGTTATTCAGATCTCTCCCGAACTATGTATCAAACACAATTTTTTGTTAAAACCCTATTTGATACATACACATAGACTCTGTGGTTACTTGGAGCACTCGCTAGCTCTTTCCAGATCGTCTACATGGTACTATGTGTACGAAAAACGTTAACGATAACGTATATCGAATAAATCGATAAAGAGACAGCCACACTCTACGACTGTATTAAGCAAAGACATGTGGCAGGCCCTTTTCGCAGGCATACGTGGGGAATACTTGTTGAAAGTACAGTGCGAAAAAAACACGACGAATGGTAAGAATTCCTTATTTTTTTCTTGTAAGTAATATGAAAATTAAGCTGAATGAAAGTTGAAGTCATATAGATCTCTTAAGAACATTGAAAATGGACCTATGATATCAGAATGGGGTTCATAATGTTTAAGAAATGCAGTAATAATGTCATGGTCTAACAACATATCTGTAAAGTGCCATGTTACATCTGTCGATTTAGTGACCATGTTTATTACGTTATTCACCATATTTACCCCACATCAAAAGAGCAATTCGACAATATATAGAACTGTCTTTCGGTGGACTTTGGGCAACTTACCTTACTAAAATACCATTTACAAGATGTGTTTGTGTACAAAATAAACTGACTTGGTCGATGTTGAATATATTTGTTTACATGTGTTTGTATATGTTTATTTCGTTATCGTTACCCACCCCATAAAGTCCGAGTACCAATGCCAGCGTTATTAGTAAAGCATAATATTTATTGTTTCTAAGCTAACTTTTAAAAACACATTATAACGATTGGAAAAAGATTACGATTAATGATATATTTTATACTTTGCACAAAGATATTCATTTGGGAAAATCGTGCATTTTTTAGATTTAAAGCTGAGGTCCATACAGTAATGTGAAGACCAAAAACGATTCATAATACTTGCAATTTACAAAATTACATTGCATTTTGTTCGCTGTAATTGATAGAAGTATGCTTTCGTAACTACAATTTTGTGTTTTTGGCATCACAATTTGTAAACTCGTTTTGATTTAAAGCTGATAAGCAGTAGATGACGTAATAAACATGGAACAAAAATGCAATGAGTGTTGTTCACAAAATTTTAAATCTAGTATCCAGTACATGTCTACTATTAAAAAATAGTGTAATAAATAATATTGGAGACAATTTTTTTTCTTCAACTTCTGAAATCTCATTTGCACTATTTTCATGAGAGTTGACCATATACTGTTGCTGTCCATTAAAATGCTGTCGGAGCCGGGGATAGAATATTTTGAAACGACGTCAGGCCCCTGCTACTGATATTCTCGGCGGCTGTGACTCCAATACAACGTGCAAATCTGATAGAAACAATTAACACAGACGGGACTGGCTAAATGCCGAGAACAACATAGAGAAAGCCATTAATGACTTTCGGCAGCTTGAGAGTAAAACCCTCTGATCGTCCCGGTTCCCAATTTAAATGCGATTTATATATTTAAAATAAACAATCGGGTTCCAACGTGAAAACTTTAAAAAGTTTTACTTTTTTGTTTTCACCGATTTTCTTACTTGTAGGATAAAGTAACGAAATGGGCAATATCATGTTTGGTGTACCCGAGCTCTGACGTCACGTATTCAGACTCCCTAAGCTACTGAAAATTAGTTTCATTGAACTTTGAACTGTAATTTACGATGTGTTGAAATGTTGAAATAAAATGTTGAAATAAATAAAGTCATCAATGATAAATTGACGATATGTAATGTCTTGTTGTTCTTATAGTCCAATCGGTATGTATGTGTATATAAACACAACACCAAAAGTAAGTCCCCCCTAAACAATTCGTCATAACATCGTAAGATAAAACATTTTACCAATAAAAACTTAGTTAGAAATAATCCTATGACTGTTTCCTAATATAAGTGTTGTTTGAAAATGAAAGATGTCCATTACTTCATGGCTGAATGAGCTCAAATTGAAGACAAAAACTGCTCTTCTCAAAAGTCACAAAAGTTTATGAATTGCTTTCTCACTAATGGAAAAGTACCCGTATAGCTGAGCGAATATTACTGTAATGTGTAATCAATTCATGATCATTCAGCCATGTAAATCCCCTTCTTGGCTCGGATATTGGCACAGTGAGTTGTGACTTTTGAGAAGAGCATTTTTTGTCTTTTGAGCTCATTCAGCCATGAAGTCATGGACATCTTTCATTTTCAAACAACACTTAGGAAACAGTCATAGGATTATTTCTAACTAAGTTTTATTGGTAAAATGTTTTATCTTACGATGTTATGACGAATTGTTTAGGGGGGACTTACTTTTGGTGTTGTGTTTATAACCATGTTTCGTCCCCGTTCCTATGTTAATTGTACTAATTTTCCATGATTTTTCACAAAACATTATTATAATATAATCATGTTTTGTGACCCGTTCTATGGAAAATTAACACATTTAACATGGGAACGGGTCACGAAACATGATTATATATAAGGGGTTGAAATATCAACTGTCTTTAATGTTTTACACGTTTATAAACATAGTAGGCCAAGAGGACCAGATTTTTTAAGGTGATGGAAGTACTACCAGCTATTTCGATAATAAATTGATAGAAAACCCTTCCATCCATATCTCAGTAGAGTCTGCAGTGGTTGGGGCGTGTACAAATAATTATTTCCAGCTAATTTGCATGAAATTTGCATAATTGTTGGTCCAACACCAGAATTTATCATTGTTGTTATTACATAAAAGGTAAAATAGGTACTGATGCCATATTTGGGAAATGTTAATAAACAAATTTCGCCAGGCAGGCATATAAACTTCTGAGCCATACAAATTAAAACAATAGGTTTAATTAAGCTTAATTTATGCAAATATTTACTTTTTGACAGTTTCACCATTTTTCGTTTCGTTTAAAATATCAATATACCCATGCTGAAAACAACATTTGCATGTTATGCATAAAAAAATATTGTTGAGCTTCAATTGTGAACATTTTAACTCCCTAGCGGAATCAATATTATAATTATATAGCGATTAGTATAACATTGATTATACCAATATCAGTCTTTTCAACAAGTCGCGCTGTGGATCAGAAATGCACATGGAACCAATCCGAGTTCGGTACTTTGTGATTGCATCCGTACACACGCGCTATATCAATCCCTTTCAATTTCGATGGTTACCGTGGTCTTTCAACCCGTAATTAAATCTGGGGCAGGATAGAGGCTTATCGTTCTGGGTTCCTTGATCACAGTTGGTTAATTACCTCTTTGAAAACTATAACAATTTTCTTGTATTTTGAAAAGGAATGATGATGGATTTTAAATATAGCTTAAAAACTATTTTCAATGGAGTATGATTGAGGAGAAATAATGGTTCTGTCATAGTCGTCAGTTTATAATTATTTTCCAATTTTACATTGCAATTAGGCCTATTCAATATTTCATTAGAATTAATTCATCATGATTTCGCTTACAATATTACACACAATGATTACCAGCATTTTGCAACATTTTACTGAGTTCCACAGTATCCATGTTTACTTGTATTTAAAGTATATATGAATGTTAATTCCACACGATATGCGTAAGATTCACATACTTTTAGTCGCGTATCCGATATTAATATTTTCAAAGGAAAACTGGTCTAGGTGTGGTAAACTGGTTTTGACATACTATTGTAAACAACATATTATGTCAAACAGAAACATTCCAATTGGGGCTCAATTAGGTTTTTTAATAAATTGAATCAGCCATTACATCATATTTGAAAAGATTTACACCTTTTCTGTTTAATTATGAGATTGATAAAGCTGAATGTTTAACATGAAGACCATGTATGTTATAGTGTAATACATTTAACATCTCAATGAATTACATAATTTAAAGATTAACATTAGGCTGATGGAGTTCCTGCGTTGCACATCGTTGTTTTATCAAATTTCATTTTATTGGAAATTTAATTTAAAAACAATAATAAAATAATAAATACGTGTTCACTCACTTACATTTAAGAGTGAAACTATAAAAAAAACAGCATATTGCGAGACATCAAGTCATCTTGCCAGCTTATTGGCCTATTTTTGAGATATAGAGCAAACTAGTTTGTAAAATATATTCTTTTTTCCTCATTTTTGCAAAATGATGCATCTCCAATTTCGTTTAATGAGACCATTCGAAAGATTGATTCATATTCTGTCAAACATTGTCAAAATCTCATATTTTTAAAAATAAAGACAAGATACCATAATACTCTGTGACATGATGCATCACATGAAAACCACTTTGACTCATTGGACAGTTATAAGATATTGATAAAACTTCGTAATAACTATTTCATTTTATTATCATCACCAGATCTATGGAGAATTAGTTTCTGTTTTTCTTCCCTTATAAAATCCTCAAAGAATTAGCAGTCTTTATTTTCTTCTTGGTTTTCTCGAATATGATTCACATAACTTGTATAGACATTTTGATACTGTTCTACATGTTCTAAGTGTATCTATATTTGCCTATTGTTGTTTTTAATCATAATTTCTAGATAGAACATTTCTGGCCCCTAAGATTTTACAGACAAAATGAGAACAATATGGGGATTCTTCTGATATCAAAATATCTTCATGTGAGAAAAAAATCATAGCCCCTAAAAGTGATCGGAACATAATTACGGGTTCGAATTTGAGAGAGTAGGCCTAATTAGATCGACATTGCATGCACAATATTGAGCTATTATGACATAATTGCACAAAAATATTCATACTACCTAAGTAAGTAAGCACTTTCTAAGTTGTATAACGCACCGGGATAACGCAATAACTGTTTAAAAGAAATGAGATCTGTCAGTTCTTTTCTCGAACCAAATAAGTTTAAAATTATAATTTCCAAATATTTTCGTCAACATTATTTTAACTTATCTCAATAATGCTTGTTACGTCCATTATTGCCCGAGAACGATTGAAATTTAACATAGAATTGTACACCAAACGAATTCTTGGCAAACAAGCTATGTAATTGATGAGTTGTGTGTAAATACAGGCACTCATTTCTCTTATCAAATTAAGTAAACTAATGTTTTTTAAAACGTTTTGATTGCACTAATCTCAACAAATGAAGGATTTCCGTCTCATAATATGTCATGTGTGATGGTTTGGAACTAGATTCAATATGTCCAGCTCTTCCTTCAACATGTTCAACTTGTGACCCACCTCAATCAGCAAAAAACAATAGTTTCATAACAATCCCTTTACTTCGACGATGTCGGAACAGAAGTTGAATTTCACAGAATTTAGGAGAAAGCTCATATCTCTCGTTTGGAATAATCAATTTGAACGAAATAACATTTAGGTTATAGCTATATATAATCATGTGTTCTCGCTGGGCATTTCATTAAACATATAAATGTTTGTATTTGCACTCGTTTAAGAAATCAGTGAAATCGGGAGCTGAATATTTTGACTCACCCTGTATATATATGCAGGTATATGATATTAATTTATTGTAGGCCTATACTTTCCGCTCCCTTGTTAGCATGAAAAAGTGTTAATTTATCAGTATTTGACTTTGGTTAAGGTTTTTTTACACCATTTTCATATATTTTCCATCACCTTAATTTGAACATGTATCAACCTCAAGAAGAAATGATGTTAATGTTTCGCTATTTATTGTGTGTGTCGCTTTGATCATGTTGATGGTATATTTTGAAATACCGAATTCACAAAAATAATCGCGAGATTTCTTGAGCTTTTATGGCTACCGCCCCATTCTTTTTATGGTTTTTGGTTTGCTATTCAATTATTTTAAAAATGTGGTATTTTTATATTTTCAGGATTTCTATTTTTTCTTACTAAAAGATTCCTTAAAGTGTTGTACAAATATCGACATTTCGGTTTGTCTTAGCACCATTAGCTTAATTTCCATGTTTAATACGACGCCCTGTTAATAAGGACCACTAAATTATTACATCACATTTACCCCATATTTGATAATTATTTGTTTGCAGGAATAGTTTTGAACAGTTAATGGATAGCTAGTTGACCTACCACCGTAACCATTAAACGAATTAGAATTTGATATGGACGTGAGATGGACTACGGTATTTTGAAATACCATGAACGTGATGAAAACCAACAGTTTCATCTGAAAAAACACATGTAGGAGATATTTAGAATATTCCTCACAAATGTTATATATATTTTGTGTCACATATCGTCGCGTCCTGTCATGAAATTGTTGTTGGGGGAACTTTGAATACGTATGTATGGTCGCTCGTCCAGATGGGGTTCATTAGACCTTTAGGAAGTTGATCAAATGTTATACCTTTGGGATCAGGAACTTAGCAATGGAGTGTCCATCACGAAGGAACACATAATCATAATTAGGGTATATTGAAAAGTATCATCACATAATACTGAAAACATTTTCATTCATTAAGTGTCATCAGATTGTCAAGGTAAGGTAAAAATATGGATCCAGTTTAATTCATACAATGCTTCTTGAAGGCAAATTTTCTGGCTTTCATATTCACTATTTAATATTAGAAGTACCATGTCATCATTGTCATGGTGTATGATGATGGGCGTATTGTAATGCAAGTTGGTTGTTTGTTTTAGACATGTTCATATACTGTATTAATATACCCTATACCAACAAAGTATAATATGCTATGATCAAATTTATCGTTCGAATATCGTACAAAAATATAGGTCACAAATTATTTTTTCTATGAATGAAAAGGTAACTTTGAGGGCCCGGAAAAACATGTTCATATTATATATCATTTCATGATATAATTGTAACGATCTTGAACACACTTTGACAGCAGTATAATCGAAATGCCAGTCGGTTATCATATCAATGATGAGGGAGGACAACGGTCCCTTTCGGAGAAAGAAAACTGTAATAACTTCCATATAACAATTAGACGCAGTTTCTTTTACATCTGGATCCTTTAGGCATGAGAGACTTGCAATGAACCGAAGGCATTCACTGACAAGCCACTACGCATAAATTTAATAAAACAACAATTCACTACCTATACATGTACCTAAAGAGTCACAAAACCTGACCTATAGCTACATGTGTATTTATGTAGGGTAACAAGGATCAACTTAGCCCGTTTTTCAGATTTTTGCATAATAGTGTTGGTTCATCCATAAATGGTTCATCACTTCACAGACTGTCAGTTCCACGACAATCAAAGTATCTTTGAAAAGATTTTAAAAAGGCCTAATAAAATAATAAAGCGACATAGTGATCCATTAAGCTTATTTGATATATATTTCATAAAAAAATAAACCTAGGGTAACATCGTTTTTGTTTGCCGAATAACAATTCAATTACATCACAGTCTTCGTGATAGTATTATTATATTCGTGGTAAATGGTAATGCCGACTGGCTAACAAGACTACTACACGACGAATATATGAGCGACGTGAGTTCGAATCAATAAAACTCTTTCTTTTGAACAAAAGACACAACACTGAGCTTATGGTATTGCATACACGTAGCAGTACTGGTTGAGTCGCATTACATTTGTATGACTTTATTTCTCAATATAAGGTAAAATGATGACAATTTATAATGCTATGTACACGCGATATAACTTTATCAATGCTATTCAGATTTCACCTGAAGATAGCTAACATTCACATCTTTCAATTAAACATAGATATTACCATGTTTCTTCGGATTCCTGCGTGTCAATTAAAACGGCAAGTGATGCAAAATGTCAAAACCCGCTTTATCGTGCATAAATTATGCAAATTAGGTATTATATGTGTCAAATAATATTTGAAATGAGAATTATTTCAATACACCTGTTTGTTCACTTCCATATCCAGGAAACCAATAAATCCCAAGCATTACCGTTGGTGTTTTATTGTAAAATTGGGAAAAATACATTTTTTAAGAAAAAAACGTTAAATTGACTATAAATTGGACACAAAGTGCATTTTCGACATATGCTAAATATTGCAGACTTCGCTCAAGTATACTACAAACGGTCTGCTTTAATTTCATACCAATAACTCCTGGTAGTACTCTTAAAAAATTATGTCGTTAACTAGAAGGCTTTTGAGTGCCGTCCTCCTGGCCTATAGATCAAAAGTTATGGTATCATGTTGGTTTTCATTTCATTTTTAAGTTAAACAATTGTCGCGGGGCGGGGCGGCTAGGAGTGAGCGCTCTCGGCGAGATGCACATGCACGCGCGATATCCAAGTGTGCAGCGTATGATACAGTCTGACACCACCACATTTTCTGTGTGGCTGAGGATTAAATTTGGAAACCTGGATATATGTATGATGCACGCCACGTGGGTCCGTTTACAGGTCTTAACCTGCCTTTTATACTTTAATGACAAACACGGAGCCTTTGTTATATATCACATGTATTTATTTATCAACGCATATCACCTTATTTTTACAAGTATTTCTTACGCAACAACTTAACCTTCCAAAAACAAATTAATAACCAAAATACACCACCGCTATATGAACTACGCGTACACCAAGTATCAATTTATCCCGAATTAAATTTGGATTGCTCCGAACTCTAAGTCAGGCACTACTTTAATTGTCGCCCCTCTTTAAATTGAAATCCCTCCCTGAAAGGAAATCCCTTTTTGAAAGGAAATCCCGTGTAAAAGGAAATACCGTGTAAAAGGAAATCCCGTGTATTCCGGCAACTGCAATGGCGGTCCAACTCCAAAGTCACGAAAACTGCTATCGATACTATGCTCCTAGTCACCCGTCTAATATCCTAAGGCACCAAGGCCTTTCATCACCGCCCTTCCCTCCGTTCTTCCCACCAACAACCCTTCCTCCATCCTTCTTAACTCTCGTCAGATTATGCCGTTCTCGCTCATGTTTCTCCATAGCCTCACATTTGGTGAATACTTCCTTACAAAGATCGCATTTGAACCCCTCCTTATGGGGCGCCATACTGTGCATCTTCTGCTGGTGGTAAATCAGATAGCCGCTCTGTCGAAATTCTTTGTTTGACGTTTTGGATCGTGATTTGTCTGCTGATGTTGCTTCAGAAACTCCCTCTGGCTGAACACCATCGAGCATTTGTCGCACTTGTAATTCTCCGCATCTGTCTTCCCTCGTGTACCGTCAGCGGGTGTTCCTCCTCCACCTTAACCTTCTCGCTCCCCAGACGCTCCTTCTCCGCCTTAATCTTCCCTTCCCCCAGACGCTCCTCCTTCTGCTCAACCAATCTCTCCTCCACCTCCTTCTCAACCATCTCCTCATCTGGAAGGCGCCGATCCTCCACCCTCGGTCCAAACGGCTTGGCCGATACGGCTCTGACACTGCCAACCATCGCAACTTTCGCCGGCCGCACATCCGGCGAATTTGTCTGTATAAATACATTCGTCGACTTCGCCCTAGCTCCCCCTGGATGCCAAGATTTGGCATCCGGTCTCAATTTACTTCCATCCACCTTCTTCCTCACCTTCTTCTCCTTCTCCACCACATCATTTCCCCGTCCACCTGCTTCCTGTTCGGCCATCTTCTCCTTAATTCTTTCCTCCTCCTTCCGACTCTCTTCCACCCTAGCCTTCTCCCTCTCGAAACGCTCCTTCTCCCCTCTAACTCTTTCCACGTCCTTCTTACGTTCCTCCTCTACCCGAACCTTCTCTCTTTCCAAACGCTCCTTCTCCGCCTGGAGCTTCTGATCTCGCTTCCGACGATCTTCCTCCACCCTTACTCTCCCCTCCTCTTTCCGACGCTTCTCGTCTCTTCGACACTCCTCATACCTTACTTTATCCTCTTTTATCTGGCGCTCTCTCTTCTGGCGCTCTACCTGCATCCTAACTCTCCCTTCCTCTTTCCGACGCTCCTCGTCTCTTCGACACCCCTCATCCCGCACTTCATCCTCTTTCCTCTGGCGCTCCTCCGGCCATCTTGACCTTACCACCACTTCCACTCTTTCGCCATCTCGACCGTTTCTTATTTCTGACCTCCTTTGTCCACCACTTGCCCAAGCAACGCAATACTTCTCATCTCCCACTCCGATGCCGTAGTCAACCTCGTGCTCACCTCCTCACACAACCGTTCATACTTCTGCCTCTGCTCACACTCCACTCCTACTTCTAGCCGATACTTCTCTTCAACTTCTACCTGTTTCTTCTCATATTTACGCTTCTTCAATGTCACTCCCTCATAAATCTCCTCATTCCTTTTCTCCCCCTCCTTTACGGCGTTCTCACGATCTGACAAGTTCCTCAACTCACCCATCAGTTCCTGGCTACTCGAATCATTGACCCCTCGTACCTTCTCTTCCTTACTCGCCAACAAACTCATCTGTTGCTTCCAATCAAGCTCAAGTTCTCTGACCGCTAATTCGCCCCGATCTAATCCCTCACTCAACTGCTGCAACTCTACCTCCCATGATTTTTTTGCAACTTCAAACTCGTCCTTGCTTCGCCTCAACTCTTAATGACCATCCTCAAGCTTGTCACTATATTCCCTCAAATCCTTTCCCCAACACTCATGAAAGGCATGCAACCTCCTAAATCGCCTTTCGTGCTTGACTAGCAACCACGCATTCATCTTCGTTTTCATCTCTTCGTCGGCGTCCAACATCTCACGTAACGACTCAAAACTCAGCGAATTCCCCTTCAAAGATCCCGCCTTCTGAGTTTTTATCTCCTTCCTCTCCACATCTTCACCCACGCTACCCCACTCTGAGCCTGCAACTCGTGATCCTAGCCAGAATCATCACAGTAATTACTATTCACGTCATCCGCATAGCTACTACTACCTGTACTACCAGTCGACTTAACGTCCAACACTCCACTATCAACTTCTCCTACATTCTCCTCATTGCTACAACACTCGAATTCACTACCACTCTCATATCTACCACCGCTTCGTTCAGAACTCCTCATTCTACCACCTCCAGTTTTGACAACTCTCTCAACATCACCTCCATGTCGACCTCCACCAACATTACCACCAACATCGACACTACGTCTAAGCTCGCCACCAGCACCCAAGCCAGCACCTCTAGCAGAACCAACTATATTCTCTCCACCGCTTCCTGTACCTCCACCCGTGCCGCCAACTCTCCCTCCACCTCCGTCATCTCTCCCTCCACGTTCTCCATCTCTCCCTCCACCTCCTCCATCTCTCCCTCCACCTCCCCCAACTCTACCTCCACTTCTTTCCTGTCGACCTCCACTTTTGTCGATATTTCCCGAAACACCCAAATCCACATCGCCATTGCGATCTACACCAACTCTCTCAACCTCACCTCTCACAAATCTCTCTACTTCACCTCTCACAACTCTCCTTACATCACAACCACCATTGCAGATTCCACCAACACCTGCATCCCCTCTACCAAAGCCTCCACGTCGATATCCACCAACTCTCTCTTCACCACCACCACGACCACCACTACTACTACCTCCACCACCTCTTCCCTCCACATCACCTCTACTACCTCCACCACCTCTTCCCTCCACATCACCTCCACCTCCACCACCTCCACTACCTCTTCCCTCCACATCACCTCCACCCTCTCTTCTCTCCACATCACCTCCACTACCTCTTCCCTCCACATCCCCTCCACCACCTCGTCCCTCCACATCACCTCCACCACCTCTTCTCTCCACATCACCTCCACCACCTCTTCCCTCCACACCACCACCACCTCCACCACCTCTTCCCTCCACATCACCTCGTCCTTCCACACCACCTACACCACCTCCACCTCTTCCCTCCACGTCACCACCACCTCCACCACGTCCTTCCTCATCACTTCTACTTCCGACCCCGCTCATCTTTTCCTCCGATCGAATTACCACCAACAACAGAAGTGGTTCCTACACACACAAAATTACATCACCAACTTGTATAGATATGAAGAAGAAAAATATGTCCGTCAAAAGTCCTAAGTCCAAAATCACCAACCCATCACTTGTCACCGAAAAAAAATGAAAAATCCCACATCTGACACCACTTGTCGCGGGGCGGGGCGGCTAGGAGTGAGCGCTCTCGGCGAGATGCACATCCAAGTGTGCAGCGTATGATACAGTCTGACACCTACACATTTTCTGTGTGGCTGAGGATTAAATTTGGAAACCTGGATATATGTATGATGCATGCCACGTGGGTCCGTTTACAGGTCTTAACCTGCCTTTTATACTTTAATGACAAGCACGGAGCCTTTGTTATATATCACATGTATTTATTTATCAACGCATATCACCTTATTTTTACAAGTATTTCTTACGCAACAACTTATCCTTCCAAAAACAAATTAATAACCAAAATACACAACCGCTATATGAACTACGCGTACACCCAGTATCAATTTATCCCGAATTAAATTTGGATTGCCCCGAACTCTAAGACAGGCACTACTTTAATTGTCGCCCCTCTTTGAATTGAAATCCCTCCCTGAAAGGAAATCCCTTTTTGAAAGGAAATCCCGTGTAAAAGGAAATCCCGTGTAAAAGGAAATCCCGTGTAAAAGGAAATCCCGTGTAAAAGGAAATCCCGTGTAAAAGGAAATCCCGTGTAAAAGGAAATCCCGTGTAAAAGGAAATCGCTAATTCCTGTGATACTTCCGGTAACTTCTACTGACACTCTGGATATTGATTTCTTGTCCTTACTGTGCGTCCTATCCACCTCAGCACATCCAGGAAAAAATCCTCTAAAGATAAATCCAAATAATAGTTTCCAACGCGCAATCTATTCTATCCTTTAGCGATTTTTCTGTCCACAATTCCTCACTTTTCTTCCTCCACATGTATTCCGGCAACTGCAATGGCGGTCCAGCGTTTTTAGCCGTACGCGCAATCGCAGAGCAATTAAGCGCTCTGACGTAAGTCAAAATGGGGAAAATGGGGTGAACGCCCCACTTTCACTCTCACGGGTGAATTTAACCTCCAAATATAATGAATACATTTTAAATACAATAAATACAATTTTAAATCACATCCCCAAGGGTCCAATCCCGCTACACAATCACAATTCTAGTAAAATAACATCGACAATCCATCTCCGGTTATATCTGAGTTGGTGCGCCAGTTAGATGACAGCGCGCATCAATAGTTTGCTGCTATTTTATACGATACGTTATTAGTACGCCGGCCACACAGGGCAGCACGTTGAATAACTACTGGCCGCCCGGAGGGGTTGCGCTAGCAAAAGCGGGGATTTGTATTTTTGGGGGAAGTAGAAGGATCCATTTTTAATGTTGATATTTGACACAATTTTTCGTCCCCCGTCCCTATGTTAAATGTGTTAATTTTCCATAGAACGGGTCACGAAACATGATTATATATATAATCATGTTTCGTAACCCGTTCCCATGTTAATGTGTTATTTTTTTCCATATATCGGGTCACGAAACAGGATTATATAAGGGTTAAAATATCAACTGTCCTTAATGTTCTACTGCCCCGTATGGCGAGAAAAGGGGATTTCTTTTGGGCGCAAATTTGCGTCAGCAAAAGCGGTGATTTGTAGTTTTGGGGGGAAGAAGAAGGAAACATTTTTTAATGCTGATATTTTACACAATTTTTCGTGCCCCGTTCCCATGTTAAATGTGTTAATTTTCCATTGAACGGGGGACGAAACTTTTACTCCGTCATAGTATTCACAAAGTAGCTTGTAATAGGATTCATCTTCAAAACGGAATAAAGCGCATCATAGAAAAATCTTAGCTTTACTCCGTCAACATAATCAGAAAGTAGCTTTTATAATTTTAGGAATGATCTTTAAAACGGAATAAACCGCATCATAGAACAATAAGCTTTACTCAGTAAAAATATTAACAAAGTAGCTTTTAAATATTTCGGAATCATCTTCAAAACGGAATACTAGCGCAACCGCAGGGCTATAAACAACACCAAACATTGACCATCCGGGGGAGATTGATTTATGAGATGATTCCTATCATTTTAAAGCTACTTTGTAAATACTATGACGGAGTAAATGTTTCGTCCCCGTTCAATGGTAAATTAACACATTTAACATGGGAACGGGGCACGAAAAATAACGTCAAATCCCCCCCCCCCCCCCCTCCCCCCCCCCCCCCAAAAAAAAATATACAAATCCCTGCTTTTGCTAGTGCAAATTTCCCAAAAAAAGGAAATCCCCTTTTCTCGACCTCCGCCGCCAGTAGAACATTAGGGTCAAACTCGCTAATCATAAGGATCGCTAGTCATAAGGATCATTATTCATAATCTGCCCTAACCATTACCCTAACCATAAACATAACCCTAACCTTAACCATAAACATAAACCCTAACTCTAACCCCTAATCCTAACACTACCTTATGACTAGCGGTCCTTATGACTAGCGGGTAGACCCCGAACATTTAAGGACAGTTGATAGTTTAACCTCTTCTAATCATGTTTCGTGCCCCGTTCCCATGTTAAATGTATTAATTTTTCATAGAATGGGTCACGAAACATGATTATATATATAATCATGTTTCGTGACCCGTTCTATACGAAACATGATTATATATATATAATCGTGTTTCGTGACCCGTTCTATGGAAAATTAACACATTTAACATGGGAACGGGGGACGAAACATGTTTTACACGTTTATAAACATAGATCAAAACTTATGGTATCGTTTTGGTTCACAAATCTAGTAAAACAACATCGACAGTCCATCTCCGGTTATGTCTGAGAAACTGAGCCAGTAAGATGATAGCGCGCCATCAATAGTTTATTGCTATTTTATACGATACGTTATTTATTACGCCACATCAGGGCGTAATTATTTTTCAGTAAGCTAGGGAGTCTGTGACGTCACGCCAGAACTCGGGTACGCCAAACATGATATTGCCGAAGAAGTCCAAAAAAGGTAAAGATTTAGAACCGTGCCCTTTAGGCCACTAACCCCGTGCCCTCTAAAATTAAAAGCGAGACTATCATGTGACTAATAAACGAAGTAATTAATGTCTAAATTCTGTTTTTCATTGATATAATATTCACTACAGACAGGTGTAACTTAAAATTAAGTGCTCACGTGGTTCTTGACCAATGCATCTATTATTTGGATGATCAACCCGGTCGGTAACTTCGGTAACCATGCCCATACCAAGGAGTAATTATGTTAACTATAATAACTCCTTGGCCATACATAGAAAGACAAAATTACCAAATTGACCATGTGATCAATATGGTTTTTCAAAATGACCGAAGGTGATTTGTGTGTTTACCCCTGTTTTATTTGCTAGTCGTATAGATAATAGAATATAATGCGACTTTTCTGAACACTTTTGTTAGCTCTTATTTTTGGCAATTATGCCATGAATGGATAGAGAACATTCAATGACAACTTTGAGTCTCCAAAAAGGTGAGTGGGACATAAAAACGGAGGATCTTCATTCAGGTGACTAACATTTTAGTCTAAAATGGTTCCCTTCAACATTTTGCCTGTAACCGATACCTGCCGACACCCAACCATAGAATGGTATCTATCGAGAATAAGTTTGCAACTAGGCCTACCCGGGGAAACTACATGCAAGGACAACTACAATTAATTGCAATTTAATTTTAAATACATTCTTCTTTTCTTATTCCCTCATAGCAATGCAGTCACCATGTTAGGCGATGTTGGAAAGCACCTGAAGCCTTTTGCTTCTAAATATCACACTCATAGAATCTTCAGTAACTTTGACAGGTATAAGATACATCAACGCCGTTACGAAAAGCAAATACGTATGTATTGGTTCAAAGGTTCGTCCATCAGATGCCGAGATGTAACCAACGCTTTTGGTCAGACATTTGAACAGGTCGGGTCTGAAGAATTTCATACCAAAGGGAAACTACACAAATGTCACTGTGCGTATTGTTATAAGAGTTTCTATATTCGAAGTAGTAAGTCCGTTCATGAAAGGATTCATGATACTTAAGATAAACCATACCAATGTGGGTACTATGATAAGAGTTTATCTCAATCAAGTTATAAGATCAGACATGAAAAGATTCATACTAAAGAGAAACCAGACCAATGTGCGTACTGTGACAAGAGTTTCTCTGATTCAAGTCATAAGAACAGACATGAGAGGATTCATACTAAAGAGAAACCATACCAATGTGCATATTGTGACAAGACTTTCTCACAGTCAAGTCATAAGACCAGTCATGAAAGGATTCATACCAAAGAGAAACCATACCAATGTGGGTACTGTGATAAGAGTTTCTCTCAATCAAGTAGTAAGACCAGTCATGAAAAGATTCATACTAAAGAGAAGCTATACCAATGTGCGTACTGTGATAAGAGTTTCTCTCAATCATATCATAAGAACAGACATGAAAAAATTCATACTCAAGAGAAACCATACCAATGTGCGTACTGTGACAAGAGTTTTCCTGATTCAAGTTATAAGATCAAACATGAAAGGATTCATACTAAAGAGAAACCATACCAATGTGGGTACTGTGATAAGAGTTTCTCTCAATCAAGTAATAAGACAAGTCATGAAAAGATTCATACTAAAGAGAAACCATACCAGTGTACGTACTGTGACAAGAGTTTCTCTTTTTTAAGTCGTAAGATCGAACATGAAAGGATTCATACTAAAGAGAAACCGTACCAATGTGCGTACTGTGACAAGAGTTTCTCTAATTCAAATCATAAGATCAGACATGAGAGGATTCATACTAAAGAGAAACCATACCAATGTGGATACTGTGACAAGGGTTTCTCTAATTCAAGTGAGAAGACCAGTCATGAAAGGATTCATACTAAAGAGAAACCATACCAATGTTCATTCTGTAATAAGAGTTTCTCTCAATCATATCATAAGAACAGACATGAAAAAATTCATACTCAAGAGAAACCATACCAATGTGCGTACTGTGACAAGAGTTTTCCTGATTCAAGTTCTAAGATCAAACATGAAAGGATTCATACTAAAGAGAAACCATACCAATGTGGGTACTGTGATAAGAGTTTCTCTCAATCAAGTAATAAGACAAGTCATGAAAAGATTCATACTAAAGAGAAACCATACCAGTGTACGTACTGTGACAAGAGTTTCTCTTTTTTAAGTCGTAAGATCGAACATGAAAGGATTCATACTAAAGAGAAACCGTACCAATGTGCGTACTGTGACAAGAGTTTCTCTAATTCAAATCATAAGACCAGACATGAGAGGATTCATACTAAAGAGAAACCATACCAATGTGGATACTGTGACAAGGGTTTCTCTAATTCAAGTGAGAAGACCAGTCATGAAAGGATTCATACTAAAGAGAAACCATACCAATGTTCATTCTGTAATAAGAGTTTCTCTCAATCATATCATAAGAACAGACATGAAAAAATTCATACTCAAGAGAAACCATACCAATGTGGATACTGTGACAAGGGTTTCTCTAATTCAAGTGATAAGACCAGTCATAAAAGGATTCATACTAAAGAGAAACCATACCAATGTTCATTCTGTAATAAAAGTTTTACCCGATCAGGTAACAAACAAATTCATGAAAGGATTCATACAAAAGAGAAACCATACAAATGTTCATAATGTAACAAGAGTTTCTCTTATTCAAGTGATAAAACCAGCCATGAAAGATTCATACAAACGAGAAACCATACCAATGTTCATTCTGTCTTAAGACATTCTCAACGCCAGGTAACAAGACCAGTCAAGGATTCATACTAAAGAGAAACCATACCAATGTTCATTCTGTTATAAAAGTTTTACCCGATCAAGTGACAAAACAAGTGATGAAAGGATTCATACAAAAGAGAAACCATACTAATGTTCATAATGTAACAAGAGTTTCTCTTATTCAAATGATAAAACCAGCCATGAAAGATTCATACAAACGAGAAACCATACCAATGTTTATTCTGTGATAAGACCTCAACGCCAGGTAACAAGACCAGTCAAGGATTCATACTAAAGAGAAACCATACCAATGTTCATTCTGTTATAAAAGTTTTACCCGATCAAGTAACAAAACAAGTGATGAAAGGATTCATACAAAAGAGAAACCATACAAATGTTCATAATGTAACAAGAGTTTCTCTTATTCAAATGATAAAACAAGCCATGAAAGATTCTCAACGCCGGGTAACAAGACCATTCATGAAAGGATTCATACAAAAGAGAAACCATACAAATGTTCATAATGTAACAAGAGTTTCTCTTATTCAAATGATAAAACCGGCCATGAAAGATTCATATAAACGAGAAACCATACCAATGTGTATACTGTGATTATAGGTGTTTTTCCTAATGAAGTCATACGACAAGACATACAGAGAGAAGCCATACCAACGTTCTTACTGTGGTAAGAGTTTCTTTAAGTTGAGTCAAGACCATCCATGAAAGGATTCACACTAACAACAAAGAGAAACCATGCCAATGTGTATACTGTGATAAGAGCTGTTCCAACCCGCGTGATAATTATTTACTAATTTATATGAAATTTATTTATATAAATCTATTTATTCAAATGAATTTATTCATTTGTATGAATTTATTCATTTATATTAATTTATTTATTTATAAGAAATTATATATTGATATGAATTTATTTTGTTTATATGAGATAGATCAAAATTGACCTCTTCAGTAAAGCCTACTTCAAAGAAGATTTCTTGTGCAACACCAGCATGCTTCACTTTCATCACATGACCACTGATTTCTGTCACCAGTGTCTACTGGTTCACATCGACATATTGCTGTGCAAGGAAATGCTTATAAAGTTGTTAAACGAGGGTCTTTAAGAAAATCCTGTTGCAAGTAATATGATTGATGTGTCTTTAATACAGCCCTCTCTTGATTTTCTTAAAGACCCTATATTTGTTTGAATACAAGTTTTAGTTGGGATTCAACTTCTTTTCATATTTGTGGCCAAGTTACCCTATCTGTACCATGTATTAGATGGTAGAGGTTAGACGACCTCCAGCTGTTAATTACTTTAACACATGTGTGACACTGTTTGTTTTGGTGATAAGCCCTGCTGGTACTGTAGGGGCGCTAAGCATGCTGGGGTACATCAAGAAATCTTCTTTGAGCCTACTCCTAATGGAAGGTAATAGTTCAAGTCATCCTCCACGAACTATCCAAATCTATTGTACTCCGTGCATTTGCATAGGTCGTGGAGGATGGTTTGAACTAGCTACCTTCCATGCAAGCGCCCTACTACAGACTGTAACACACAAAAAAGTAAACAATTTTGAAAACAATGTTTACAATTAGTTTGTTTCGATTTTTATTGTCATGCAAAGGGAATTTTCTTTAACCTCTCAATAAGCTTTGTTTCATGAAAATCGGTGGTCAGGAATCAGAGATATGATCAATTGTCTAAGGTAGTCAACTTTTCTGTTGCTATGCACGGTCATTGAAATCGCCATAACTTTAAAAGTATCCATTCGATTTTGTTGAATGAGGTATCAAACTGCGGAGAAGAAATTTGCCCATTTAATGTATATCTCAGATTTTTGGTACCGATTATATATTTTGAATTAGCCAACCTCAAAGCACCTGGTCAGGGACTTTTTGTGCTAGGTGTATATACAACTGATATGTGCATTAGGCCCCTGCCGATCCTGACACTCATACCGCTGCTCCCGATGTCGATACGAACATTATAATTCGTGTTCATACAGTACGCCGAAGTGCCATATTTCTTTGACTTAGGCCTCGCTCCTCTCTACCCCGCCCAACCCCTCCGGCAAGGTGGTTCTCAAATTGATATCGACAGGCAAGGAAATGCGTTCTTTTCAATCGTGAATTTCAAAAAACGTCTGGCGTCGAGGGGGGATACCCCCCTCGAACCCCCACCCCCCCCCCCCCCCCCCCCCCCCCCCGGGACACGCAAGCGTGTCCCGGTCAGCGCTTCGCGCAGGCATGGATAGTGAAATCATCAATATTTCTAAAACACCCCCCTTTACAAAATCCTGCGTACGCGCCTGTCGACAGGTGTGCCTTGGGAGGTTTGAAATTCCAACCAGCTTTAGCAGTGTTGTAGTCGAGTCCACCCTATCCGAGTCCTTACCTTTCGAGTCCGAGACCGAGTCCGAGTCCTTCATGTTCGAGTCCGAGTCCGAGTCACGAGTCTTTATGTATTTAAGTTCTGATCACATGTCACTTAATTTTGCTAACTATAATAGGCCAACATATCAGTGAAGTTGACATAATGATCATGTTTAACCTTGGCATCCCTATACATGGACGAATGTTGATACCATTTTGAATTATAGGCATTAGAATTGATTCAGATATTCAAAAAGTGTCCAGAAGTTCATAAATTACAAACTTGTTAAAAGGTGTGATATTCTGTAAAGCAACCCTTCCTCTGCCGTTTCACCTTTTTATTTTCACTGAAAATGTCATCCCTAATTCCATCAATTTGAAAATTGCCAATGAAAATATCCTTTTTATAAGAAATGTTATCATTTTATTTAAAACAGTATAAATACTGACACAAAAACACCTAAAGACCATTTACATCGTACAAACAGCCTTCGATTTCACATGATTATTATCACTTAAGGCATAATTATTATGTGATCTTTTCCAGGGAACGCAATCAATCCTCGAGAAAAAAAATGAAAGCAGATTTTATTGCAGATTTACATTTCTGATCATAAATCGTACATACATTCCAAGTTACAGGGCGATACAATTCTTAATTACTTCAAAATCATGGTTTTAGAGCGAAAATAAACTGTCGGAGTCTGCGCCGACAACTTATTTGTACTCTAAATTCACTCTAAAACCTTGATTTTGAGGTAATTAGGAATCGTATCGCGGTGTAACTTGGAATATATTCATGATTTATGATCCGAAATGTAAATCTGCAAGAAAATCTACTTTCTAAAAAAGATCATGAATAGAGGGCGCTCCCTCGAAAAGATCACATAATATGCATTTAAATGTTAAGGTTATGGTCTACCATGTAGTGGCTCAAAATGGGCTATTTGAAAAGTATGCCTATAAGAAGCAGCTAATATTGTTCTTTCTTCTGCTTTTTATTTCACACGAATCGGAGCTGCGGTCCCAAAGTTACGGCAAATCACATAATTTGCCTATAATTATTTATAGGTAAGTTCCCTCGAATTGTGTTTTAATGCTTGTAATGATTATCAAAAGATATTTTCAACAGCATATTGTTAACTGTTCAGATGTATGTATGATGATTTATGACATTGTTTCTGAACTGTTCAAGATTGGATGACTAAATAAGTATTTAATTACTGCAAACAAAATAAGCCAATATTGACTGGACTCGGACATGACTCGGGCACAATTCCCGAGTCCCTAGTGCCCGAGTCCGAGACCGAGTCCTTCACTTCCGAGTCCGAGTCCGAGTCCTTCAAAATAGGGACTCGAGACCGGTCTCGAGTCCGAGTCCGGACTATAGTACTACATCACTGACTGCTTTAGTGTTTTTACTTAAATATTGTTGATTTGACGAGTCCTATGATAGCGATCGGGTGATTTTACGCATGGAATTTTGCATTGAACATGCGGTGAGAGTATCGGAATAGTGATTGTTGCACTTCGGGAGTTATATAACTATCAAATAAAGCTTGTTTGTGGTGAGTCTAGGGCCTATATGTAAAATATTATGTTCGTATTTAGTGTTGTACGCATGATGACGTACCCTGTGACGCACACAGGTAAAGTGACTGGCATTGACTCACCCATTCTCGTAAAGCATGTAAAGGGTGCACGTGTTCAACGTCATCGCCCTCATTGATTAGTCAATTAATTCGCGCTTCTCATAATTTTCCTTTTATAAAGTATCGATTGAACAAAAGTATTGTAATTGAGTATCGGAAGACTCGGTCATATCATGGAAGTAAAGCAATGTTGAGTGTCCTGCCACGCAATGCATTTATGGCATAGACATAACAGGTCCGTACATTAATTTGACAAAGTGTGAGGAGACCACATTTGTTAGCATAGGCAGCGAAAAAAAATACCTGTTTGTTATATTGCCGGAATTAAGAACCTTCCAAGTATGTCGGTATAGCTTAATCTATTAAGTGGAAAGTTGACGAAGCTGTTTCAAAGTTGGCCTCAAGTCAAGGATAATAATAATCTTTAATCAAGTGAGGTAGAATGTCAATATTGTTGTAATATTAAATGTTAATTTAAATATTTCCATTTTGGTCTCATCTTAAAAGCCAAGAGGCCATGGCAATACTAAATCGTTTACGTCGACTCAAAACTTATGATTAACACATTAACGCACAACAAGGAAGTAGACTAATATATTTAGAGGTATCGTGAATGCGTACGAGGATGACCTTTAACCTCAAAAAACATTTGATTTAATTCTACTCTATGGAATTAATGATCAGTCTCTTCCACACCACATAAAGTCACGGATTGTATACTGTTATTTAATCCAGGATTATGACCACAAGCGATTAAGAGTCTTGGGGCATCACCCTCTCGCATCGTATGTAAATAAAGTTAGGTAATAACACTTTCCACGCGGCTGTTAGTTTTACCATACAAAACAGATTTGTCAGGAAACCTTTCCGAAGTTTCAAGGTCTATCTCAAGGATTACTGATCCAATACTAAGCATGTTTGTACTTATTTTGTTGCATTTCTCATGTTGATTCAAAAAATGGTAAATTCAATAATTTTGAAATTTAGAAATTTAGAAACATTTTGTGAAATGTTGGAATGTCGTCTGCAGACGGCCGCGTGGAAAGCGTTAATAGCCGTGAAATCAAGGGTCAATAACAAACATTTTGTGATGGAGTAGTGTGCGGCGATAATTCGTCGAGATTGGACTAGACCCTGTTAGTCCTAAATTGAGAAGCAAACGAGTTATTCATCCAAATGTGTCTCAAAATATTTTCTCCACGATAAACTCGGGCAGATGTAAAATGGCAAATAGCCTCACGTGCCAATACAGTTCTTTATTCTCGTATCTCAGTCGCGGCTTCTGCGACATAAGCGCGTCTACTAAAGACTTTATCACCGGGCTAACATCCTTATTACCCATGGTCCTATAGTAATGCATGCCTTGCACACGAGAGTCAAAATACTCCTTTGTGTATGCTTCCCTCACTTCTTCGCTCATACTCTTCCACATGACTTCAGCCATCTGATTCACACTGTCCTCTGTGTAAATGTTTGTGGCAGCGATGTAGTGTCCTGGTTCTATGATGCTGACGTCGACCTGGAATTTCCGCATCTCATAGCGTAGACATTGCGTGAATCCCTCTACGCCGTATTTAGACACACAGTATGGGGAGCAATCCGGTACGGCCAATCGACCAACTGCGCTACCCATGTTGACCACTCTACCTAAAATATGCAGATAAAATTTTAAAACGAATTTAAATATTGTGGAACATTGTAGCGAATAAGCGTTTGTTGCCATGCATAATTTGTACTGGAACTGAAAATAGTGTTGATAAATATCCACAATTTCGTGTTACAACCAATTCGAAATGTAGATTTGGGCAAATCGTGTCTTCCTCTCTCTGGTCCGATGAAAGAGTGCACTACCGCCCTCTATGTCCTTTTATGTGATTACTGGTTATCTACTAGAGGGCGTATTACAAATAAGTATCACCACCCTGTAACCACGCAGACGACTTTGGACACGAGTTACCTAAATTTGCTAATTCGTATTGGTTTCACACGTAATCGCGAATATCCATCGACAAATTCTAAATATCACGTTCCTAGGTTCAACTAAATTACTTGGCGTGAGGGTAGCGTGATATAAATAAAATGAAAGATTAGCTCTTGTACTTTGCTCAGGATAGTATTGATTTAAACTTTTTACAGCAATTGTATCACGTCGATGAACACTTGCCTGAAGGCGGTCATAAGGCGAGCGTCCGGGTGGCGCTGTTCAAATGATCATGTCCAACAATCGATTTAGAAGACGTAAAACCAGGGATACTATTAATTTTGGGATAGGAAAGTCCTATACTAACGTGCGTAGCGAAAACGGTCCCTTTTGCATATTTGAGTAAATTATAGTAATCGTTTGGAATGCGTCGGTGACCGGCGCATGACGCGTTTGACGTCATTATTTAGTCAGCATAGAATTGGTGGCGCTATTCACGCGGTAGATTTACACACAGCTTGCTGTCAAAAAATGATACTGACACTGGAGTTGGTTATCCAACTCCAGCGGTTTTTGGATGAAATAATTTAGTTCCAACGTGTGATGAATTTTATAGGGTCATATAATCAAAATCCCGGGCAAAATCCATTGTTACATTGAAAGCAATGGAAATTCAAAATTAACGGCCGTTCGTGTCTACCATCGTCTGCTACAATCACGCCTTATCAGTATAGCGCCACCAATTCTATGCTGATAGTAAATTTTAATTTAAAAGTGGACTCCGATCGGCAAGCTGAGAGGCATACCCCTGGTAAAACTTCCTGACGATTTTATTTAAATTTAAAGCATTATCTTTAAATGCAAGCATTCCTGACATGCCAAAAATCACTACGGTACTAAGATCAAATAAATTAGACTGATTTGTGCCTATTTACGAGTAATTCAATGGGACATTTATTTAGTGTTGTACCCCCTTGTGATATTTTCCAGGGTGCGCCCTCTATTTATGATTTTTATTTAGAAAGTAGATTTTTGGCAGATTTACATTTCTTATCATAAATGAGTACAGAGCGATAATATTTCTTATTACTTCAAAATCATTAAATAAAGAGTGAAAAAAACTGTCCTGCTAGCAGAACATTTTATTTTTCACTCTAAATTCACTCTAAAACCATGATTTTGTAATAAATACAATTTATCAAGCGCCTTATGTTGTAAACAACCGCAAGGCGCCTTACAAAAATGTGATATAGAAAACTTAAATTATAAAGCATACAAACTAATTAAAATCACTTAATATAATGATAAAACACAATAGTTATTATACAAATATAAAAAAGTACAACAACAACAAAATCCGGATACAAAGATCAAGCAATATACATATGAAATTGAAATTTGTAATCCAAAATTAATTGCACATATAATAAAAAATTAATTGTAGTAATTAGGAATCGTATCGCTCTGTAACTCAGAATATATTTATGATTTATGATCAGAAATTTAAATCTAACAAGAAAATCTACTTTCTAAACAAAATCATGAATAGAGGGCGCCCCCTGGAAAGATCACATAATATGCCTTTAATTATACCAACCTTTAGATTGTCGTAGTAGTGGTGCAAACGCCTTTGTAACACGTATCATTCCGCGTAGATTTACTTGTAGTAATCGATCGTAAACTTCCATCGGACACCATTCAATAGCGCCAAAGGCGGATACACCTGCGTTATTTACTAAACCCCAAAGACCTGCACAATAAATAAATAAAATAATAAATATTGAATACGAATCTTTCATTTTTATAGCAAGTTATTTAACCAAAAATATTAATCAAAATTATCAAAATTATTATTGTGTGGTTTTTTCACATACTGGGAGTATGTAAAAAAACCACACAATAATAATTAAAAGTAAAATGTTGCACTCTTTTCAAATAAAAGTGTCGACGTGCGGGCCGCGATATTATTTTACGGTTAATAAATTCGCGCCCGGGCCCGGGCCGATATTTTTCTCTCTCCATGGTTAGCATTTGAAAGGGGTACGCCACATATTTAGCTTCATTCCGCTATACTTAAAAATATAGGTACTTAACAAGAAATGTCTTTAAAAAAGACAACGCCTCAGCTTAAACAAACAAAGATTTCTGTTTCAATGGGATGTGTCGTTTTCACAAATTATTCATAAAAGTAAAGGACATGTTAAAGGTGTTAAAGTGTAAAAATAAATTTGTCTTGGCATGTGTGAAGCTTTCTTTTCGGTGCATAGTTGCACTACAAAGGGGTCATCAACTACCTATTTTTAAGTGTGTAGTTGGCCTTGTTTTGTCATCCTCATCAAGAAGCCAACCGCTGGATTGTTTCAATCAACGTCCACGTACAGTCATTAAAAAAAGTAACTATACAGGTAATAAATGGGCTTTTATCTCTAAAAATAGATTGGATGTTTATTGTGGAAGTGACACTCCAAAATGTAAGGTGAAGTCCGATTTTCATTTTCACATTTATCTTTTTATCAATATTCACGTATCCTTTCCGTGGTGGTGGCACAATCACGGGTGTGGGGGGGGGGGAGGGGGCGTAAAAATATAGTCGATATGAGGTTACGGTGATGTGCCGCCAAATAGGGGTTTTCACCCGTCTGGTAAATAAACGACCCCTTTTCATAGGCATTTTTGGTAAATGTATGGGTCTAAAATCCTTAATGTTGCTGTCTTTCACGGAAATTTGAGCAAAATCGGTCAAATTAAGGGATATTAATGGGTAAGCATATTGGTCCATTTTCCCCCGAAAATTGTTAAATGTTGGTTTCATTTTGCTGGCGGCACATCCCTACCAACTAAATGTTTACTATACGGGGAATATCATGCCCCGAGGGGTCATCAGCATAATGACTGGCCATTTGCCCCTCACAGCATTAGTTGTATAATTCGTCGCTATTCTATCAAAACCTTGTATCTCCATCCGGCCCTTCAGCATGTATAAAGTCATACTTCCTATGTATAACATTTGGGGAGTCTGCTCTAAACATGTTCAAGGGCCAAAAACACATCTATCAAAACCTTGTAAGTGCTCTTTCCCCTGAACATGGATAAAGCAACACTTCCTATGTATAACCCTTGGACAGTTTTACTTTATACATGCTGAAGGGCCGGAAAAACATACAAGGTTTTGAGCGACGAATATACATATTAATTATTATACACTCTTATTCTTGATTATTCAAATTTTCCGTGTCATTTCTTTTTGACACATGTTTGTGTTACACTGATCAATTTATTGGTCGTTATGCGTCTGAAATGAGTTGGAAAATGTGTCACCTTTTTTTGACACTGAAGTGTGTCAAATGGAACAAATATCCGGGTCAAAATGATCATTTGAATAGTATTCCGATTCAGATTTAATAAATAAAATGATCATTTTGACCCGGATATTTGTTACATTTAACACACTTCAGTGTCAAAAAAGTGACACATTTGGCCGTGTTATTTTGACTAATAAGTTGTAGTTTCCCCGCGGATTAATTTTCTGTGTTAGATTTGACCATTTCCGTGTCAAATTTGACTAATCTAGAATAAGAGTGTATAGATGACCTAAATTAAAGTAAATGATTAAATGTATTGATTTTTCTTCCAATTAACCCCTCCCCCTCCCCCTCCCCCTCCCCCTCCCCTCCCCCTCCCCCTCCCCCCCACCCACCCCACCCACAACGCCATTGGAATCAGTGTAAGGGGATTTGAACCCGTCGGACATTGTAGGTTGAATTTGATGCTGTCGGCTGGTCGGTGAGGTCAGTGGCGTAGCTAGGTTTTTTTTCAGGGGGGGCAAGATTTCTAAAATTTTCGTAAAAGGTTGCCCCAAAAAATTTCCAGGTCGGTCAACCTCAGGGTTATAAGCAGTTTTTCCACAAAAATGTTCATTTATTTTTTTAAAAAAACCAAAATGGTCATTTTTAAATGGTTACCCCACATATAAGCACTATATCCAAAGAGAGGGGCGGGGGCACAAAGGGGTGCGGGGGCACACAAAAAATGTACAGGGGGGCATCTGCCCCCCCTGCCCCCCCCCCCCCCCCCCCCCCCCCCCCCCCCCCTGAGCTACGCCACTGGGTGAGGTTCAATTGACAAAGGGGGTTATGGAATAATGACGATCAAATTATTACTGCAAAGATTACAATTTTAACCCCTGAGAACTACCGGCCGATTGGTCAGAAAGATGGATACATCATTTATTGCAACAATGAGAGACATTGTTAGAATAATTGTATCCATGCTAAAGACTGGAGTAAACTATTTTAGAAGCAGTATTTCAATTGGTTATTCTAATGAGTATAATTATCTGGAAATTAACCAATCATAAACATTGTTAAATAGGCAGTTAGTGCCCAGGGGATTAACCAATTTTAGCGGGTTACGCGCGCAAATGCAAAACAGATTTTTTTTCTTCTTTCTTTTTAGAACATTGTTTATGAATATGAAAACCCTAGCTGCCACTGTTCACATTTAATATTGATGTTTTGCAGAACTATTATTTTGAGTGAAAATAAATTTCACATTTCGTATACCATTGTCACGTTCCTATCCTGCAGTGCATGCTCAATCATGCTTGCGATTCGCTCTGATTAAGATATTGCTTTCGGCACAATTCACATGATTTAGGCTAATTAACACTTTCCATGCGGCAGGCGGCTGCAGACGACATTCCAAATGTTGACAAAATGTTTTAAAAATGTCCAAATTATTGAATTTCATTAGCATATTTGGAATCACTATGAGAAATGCATTGAAATAAGTACAAACATGTCTAGTATTAGTTCAGTAATTCTTGAGGTAGACCTTCAAAGTTGGGAAAGGTTTCTGAAAAATCTGTTTTGTAGGCCTATATGGTAAAACTAATAGCCGCGTGGAAAATGTTAATGAAAGCCCGCTCAGCCCATTAAAATAAAATGTATTTAGATAAACCATTCAGTAAGATGATTTAATTTTATTAACAATAATATTTTCTCTGTATTTATAATTCTAAGGCCAAATACCGATTAATATCATATTGTGTTGTCAAAAATGCTAAAATCTACTATATTTTGATCGAATTCTATAGCAAATTTCTTAAATTAGCCCTTCGTGTTTTAGATTCATGCGGTCGCGGTCGGAGCTATAAGGTCACTAACCAAATTTAAGATTTCCGATGCGTTCAGCATGATGCCGAAACAAATTATCAATTGTCGAAAATTATCTTAACAAATTCATTCATCCGTGATGAATTAATATATCATTTCAACATTTTAACAGATTCAACCCATACACGCACTGAAAACAAAACTTCGTTTTTTATAGTGCCCAACTAAGTAAATTTAGTAGGGCGTCTAAAATATATTTAGTTGAGAGTGTTCTACTATTTGGGAACTGTGCTTAACGAGACTCATAACTTGCATATCAGCTTTATAAATTCACGGTTCTGCCAAAGTAAATGTTGGGGCCAAATAAAAACACGTTTTAATATCAATCAATTTCGATTCATTGAAATAACAAAAATTGTCATGTATGAAATATTCAAAGCTTTTTTACCTCGATTTACACGATTTTTTCTTACTTCGAGATATTTTTTTTTAATGAAAGATTCTTCATCTGGGATGAGAGAGGCACATTTAAGGTAAATCAGCCCTTAAAATGGGATCAGGAATTTAAACCTCAAGCAGTTCACTCCCGTCAAAAATAATATGAAAACACCCCCACCAATCCACTCCACCCCACATGTGAAATTACCAGCACGCTATTGAGACAATTTTAAGATTTTGAAAAAATTAAACAATTTGTCACAGGTCAATGGTGTTTCTTTAAATATTGTTAATCAGAATGTAATAAAGCTGAATGCAAACTGTTTTTCCACAAAAATATCCTGTGGAAGTATATAAGGCCAAGTAAAATAATAAACGTGTTTCTCGTCCCCGCCCTCACCAATTTTTGAGATTGTCAAATATTTGTGTTATTTTTCTTATTTCCTCTTTAACTTTGTTTCATTAATTGTTGTGATAATAAGAGATGCTTGGGTATCATTTATAAACACAGTCCAAACAACATTTCCAGGCTATGGGGTAGAGCAGTGGTTCCCAACCTATGGGGCGCGACTGGGGTCGCGACGCACTTTTTGTGGGGTCGCGGACTAGCCTAATTTAACAAAAATAAAATGTTATGTTTTTGTACTGTACTTTAGTGTACTGTGCTGTATAGTTATACAGCATATATCATGGTAGCACATTTCAAAAAGGTTAAAATTTGACCAAATTTGACCATTTTAGCATAAAATATCAATTTTAACATCATATTAGGTATAATAAGACCAAATGTTGCAATTTGCTTACCAAATTAGTTAAATTTAGACCAAATTTGACAGTTTTAGCATAAAATGGCAAAAAAATTGCGCGCATTTTTCAATTCTTGCCCTCACCTAAATGGTTTCTTGCCCCCTCTCCCCCCCCCCCCCCCCCCCCCCACCCAATTTATTATGCTGGTGCCGCCACTGGTGACTTTGTTCTGTGAGGGGTCGCGCTCTGATGCTGGTTTCTGAAATGGGGTCACCACCAGAAAAAGGTTGAGAACCACTGCTGGAGTAGAGCAATGAGGAAAAAACAAAAAATAATGAGGGCCTCCCTGTTTTTATGATTGACAACAAAGCTTCAACAATGGGAACTTCGCACAGAAATTAATAACAAATATTAAGAGCCTCCCTCGCCGAATTTTTAAAAATTCCGGACGAGAAACACATTTTTTTCTGTTAGAATCGAAACGTCAAGTCCTCTTATATTTATTACATTACTCAAAATGGTTCAATGAATCTAAAGTATTAAAGGGAGATGTTCCGATTTTCAACTTGAAGTTTTCTATTCTACATGAAAGGTCATCCTTAAAAAAAGTCATGTTCCAAAGTTTGAGTTGCATAGCTCTAATGGTTCTTATTTTAGACGCACAAGATGCTGTGAACTGTACCCATTGAGTAGTACACAAACTATATCGGTGGTTACCACCATTCGCGGTAATTCGACGTTATTTCATCGATTTCTCCGTAATTATACCGATTTAGGCCGTCAAATTTCAGTATGATGATGAGAAAAATACGAGCTCTCATATGATATGAAAATCTCCGTATGTTTGAAATAATTCTGTGGTACGAAAATGTGATCGGGTCATCTACCTTTAAGTGTAAATACAGTGGTCAAGTTATTTTGTTTCTCTCTGCCCTGGAAGACGAATATAATAAGGCAAAACTATACGCAATTAAAATGACCACGTGTGGCACTCGGAATCATTAAGACATTCAAGAACTGATTGGAATAAGATAAAGCACGCTATCGATAAGGGTCAGGGTAAAGTCCCGTTGGTACATTAAAAGCCCCTGCCGATCGGTTACAATATGACACTGTTTTGTTTTAGCATGTTTTTTTTTATAAATTTATAACAATGTTGAAAAATCCGGCTTTATCACACTTCATTTTATTTATTTTATTGTTTAGTCTGGAATAAATAAAGAAAAAGAAAGAAAGAAAGAAAAAGGCTTATTGTATAATACTTAAAGGCATATTATGTGATCTTTTCCAGAGGGTGCCTTCTATTCATAATTTTTTGAGAAAGTATGTTTTCTTATCTTGCAGATTTACATTTCTGATCATAAATCATAAATATGTTCTGAGTTTACAGAGCGATACGATTCCTAATTACTTCAAAATCACGGATTAAAGAGTTGAAAATATTAAAACTGTCTGACTCAAATTCAATCTAAAACCATGATTTTCAAGTAATTAGGAATCGTATCGCTCTGTAACTCAGAATATATTTATGATGATCAGAAAAGTAAATCTGCAAGAAAATCTACTTTCTAAAAAAGAAATCATGAATAGAAGGCGCCCCCTGGAAAATAATAATGTCCTTTAAAATCACTCTACAAAAATGTATAGCAAAAACTACACTTCGTAATCAGTCGGTGAGAAATAATTTAAGATTAATTTTTTTTGTTACGTTAAATACCCACAAATACCCACAAAAAAGTAGGCTACATGTAACAACCAGATTAGAAGAAATGATGTCGTATAGAATTGAGGCAGTATTTTTATACACAATTTAGTTTAAATTTAATTTTAAAACAATATAAAAACCAGTACATCTCTGTTACAAAATGATTAATAGACCTACTTATCCATTCCCCAAAGTTCATTAAAAAAAATTCATTACCAAAAAAAATGATATTAGGTCAGGGTTTTGTTGCATCATCTTTGACATACTGTACCATTTCATTAGAATTTTAGATCTTGAATATCAGGTTTATCAAACTGAAGATACACACCATTATGTAAAGACATGGTGCATGATTTCACCTTTTCGACAAAGTGCAACAAAATGTGTGTGTTAATTGTTTGAAAACTATATATTCAATAATCTTTTTTATTTGTTCCTTTGTACTTTAACTGTTACTAGTTATGGTTGTTGAAATAATTAATAATTATTCAATTTAATTCAATTTGAAGAGTAGGCCTAAAAGTAGTTCGTCACACTTGAGTGATCCTAAGATTTGTTTTGTATTCGGCTAGTTTTGAGGCTTATTTTGAGGGACATTCGTTCAAATATTATAGGTAAAGAAGTTGTGGTCTTGGGTATATAAGCTGTGGCATAGAGAATTTTTTCACATCGGAGGCTTGAAATTTCTTTCAGAACTTGTAAGAATTAAATAGTCCCTTACTTGTTTGTTAACAACATAAAACTGTATGCTAGATTTTGAGATAATGATGTTATAATGATGTTATAATGATGTTATACTTGAGCACTTTCAACGCGGGCTATATTTTACCATTTCAAAGCAGATTTTTCAGAAACCTTTCCCAACTTTCAAATCTCAAGAATTACTGAACCAATACTTGGAATGTTTAAAATACATTTCTCATGGTGATTCCAAATATGGTAATGAAATTCAATTGTTTTGACAATTTTTCAAACCTTTTGTGAAATGTTGGCATGTCGTACAGCGTGTCCCAAAAAGCTGGGTTCAAAAGTTTGTGAGCTTATAACTACAAAAGTAGGAAACATGGATAGTATATATCTAGGGATATCAAACAAAAAATACCTGACCTTAATTGGCTAAATTCGGAGACCAATCCAATGTAAACCTTTTGAAATACAAAGATTTTAATAGAGCGTGGTCAAAACCCATTTGTCCCACTTTTCAAGGAACACCCCGATGTGTTGCAATTGCGTATTGTTGTGACTTTATCTAAGTTTTGCCTTTGCATCCATTCTTTACAAAAACTTGGGCAGTAAACAAAATTATCTTGGTCATATTGCAATAATACAAGTTCATTATTTACATAAACATTAAAACAAAATGTTCTTTGTTATAGTCCGAGTTATTGTTAAGTTCTTCGGGAGAATAAACCCCATGCCGGGAATACTGCACATAGCGCACAGTTTCATGCAACTCGCGCAAAGCACGGATGGTTTATTCCTTAAATCGGGACAAATGGGTTCTGACCACGCTCTATTCAAATCTTTGTATTTCTAAAAGTTTACATTTGATTGGTCTCTGAATTTACCCAATTAAGGTCAGGTATATTTTGTTTGATATCCTAAAATATAAACTATCCATGTTTCCTACTTATTTCGTTATAAGCTCGCAAACTTTTGGGGACACGCTGTATGCAGACGCCTGCCGCGTACAAAGTATTAGCAAAGCGAAACGGGCCTGTCTAAAAAGAATGTTAGCAAGAGGCAAAACACAGACTCCAATCCTACTGCAAGTTGTGGGTGAGAGATCCATCGTCGATGATTTTGATAATAACGGGATGGTCCGTGCAACGGTGCATGCAACCATCCCCAAACGCCAGTTTGTGCCTTTATTAAGTGAATCTCTGACCATTTTAGCTAAAACGGGCCCGAAAACGTGGGCATTTGTGAATTAGCTCCATTTTGAACTATTTTTGACAATATCAGCATCAACATTGATAACCTCTCACCCGAATTTGTGTTCATTGGTACAATCACAGTTATTCTGTGATAAAAAGGTACAATATATTATCCCAAAATCACCAACTCCGTCCCCAATGTGAAAATGAAATATAAGCCACGTGCTAATTCAACTAAATAACACTAACGCTTCATTAGATCATAATTCAAAAGTTCCTATCTTTTTAAAAACACTTGCCAATACAAACATAGAGAACAAAAGATTAGATTAATAGTAGACAAGAGAATATTTTTTGTTTAACACACACCTTTGTTTGCACTTTGTCGAAAAGGTTCAATCACCCACAGACGGTAAGGTCTATAAAAAAGTTGAATTGGCCTAACCCGACCGACTCTAAATACATCGCCGACCCTGATTTTTTTTATCCTACACCCCCCCCCCCCCCCCCCCCCACCCCCACCCTCACACACTTACGTGAATTTCACGAGGTGACTGCAAAAGAAATTTGGGCTACCTTTTACTATTTTTGGGGGTGCTTGTCGGCAATCGGGACCTCTACACCCCCCCCCCCCCCCCCCCCCGATTCAAAAGGCCTGAGGACGCCCCTGCGGGTGGTTCTCGGATTTATAGCGGTTCTCAGATTGGGAGTGGGTCTCCATTTTTATAATCTAGTCCTTACGCATTATGGTAGGACTAAGTTTAATGGTTTAAAACTTGAATTTTTGACGATGTTTTGCATTAGTGCCAAACACGGGCCAATCGTGATTAAACGAGAATTGCCATAATGTTCAAATGCAAATGACGTGTCTTAAAACCGCAGAACGTGGTCTATCCGCATTTTAATGACAAAAAGAGCATGTAATAATCATGTAATAACCTCTCCATTGGGTAATTAGAAACATTTAGGCATGCCAAGAAAATTGTGTAAAGCATATCGGAAATGTTTAATTAATTATGGTCAGTGACCTTTGCGTTTAAACCGTGACTAAACGACGATGTAAACGTACACGGCTTTTTGTATTGGTTTATCACTCAATCGCAGATATCGACGTACACGTATTTCCACGCGGCTATTAGTTTTATCATATCCTATATACAAAACAGATTTTTCAGAAATCTTTTGTGATTCCAAATTTGGTGATGAAATTCAATAAAATTGACATTTGTAAACATTTTACTTTTAGTGTGAGATTTTGAACGTGTCGTCTGCAGACGACATGCCGCGTGGAAAATGTTAATGTTTCCAACAAATAACTCCCATCTCCCCTACAGGACTTATAGACTCGATCCTCCTGTCTTCCCAATTTTCCACACGGCCCCTGCGAGGGTGCTCAAATGTGATCCTATATTTTTAAAGATGGCGACCATACAGAGGGACGCGGGGACCCAGTCTACAAGCGACTATCGAATTAAAATCTATGAAATGCTTCGTTTATGAAGTACGTGTTCAGGGACCCAAGCAGCCCTTTTACGGCAAAAGGATGTATCTTATATGTACTTTTCTTAATGATATACTTCCTTTTAACATGGATTGTGTTAACTTGGTTCAATAATCCTCACTTAGGAAAAGGTTGCAACTTGTAAAGACAATAAAAGTAATATACTGCCTTTTACCACTACATGATTTATGGAGAGAAAAGCTAACTTTGATCATGTTAAAAGGAAGTATACTGTTAGGAAACTTCATATAAGATACATTCTTTTGCCATAAAAGGGCTGCAAGGGTATTAAATAGAACCATTTTTCTGGAGCATTCCGCTTTTTTGTTATTTGTGTTAAGAGCTTGTGTTAAGAACATTTTATCATAATCTAAATAAACTAAGACGAACTTTCCTGGTAAAAATATCCTTTAGGCCTATACATGCAAAGGCTTCTACTCTGGTTATGTAAACTTGACTAATATCAAAACCTGTTTACTATAAATCGTGTCGATTCGTCGGTTTTTTGAGGAAGCGCTGGAACATACAAACCTGTTAAATCTAGATTTATGTGTTATAGTCCGATATATCATGTTGATATCATAAATAGTTACAAACAAAATTGGCATGATCAGTAACACTGTGTAATAATAAAATGTCCATAGGTCAAAGTCTTGGTTAAATATAGGAGCAACTTATTTAGATAGGCCTATGGAAACTATATGTAAGGATGACTTGTAAAAACAATGCTGGTAAAAAGTGGTTTTAGAAATGAGGACGCTTTTGAGTTGGAGGGACCATGACCCAAAGGACCCACTTGCTGGCCATATCAGAAGGCCCCGACTTCTCATAATCATATACAGATGATTTTAAAGCCCTAATGTTTATTGAACTATTTTGGCTATACGAATCACTGTAAAACATTTTCTGCCGCCCATCCCCTCCCCCCCCCCCCCCCCCCCCCAACCCCTCTACCACTGACCCCTCCCACTCCTCCACTGTAGCCGTAGCCAGTGGCGTAACTATAGGGTCTTCGATTTGGGAGGCATGAGGCCTGGGGGGACAGGCCTGTGCTCAGGGGGGAATAACCAACTTTTTATTATTAGCTATATGCATTGGTCATTTCATTTGGGGGCATCAGGGGACGAGGAGCCGTCTGGTCCCCCCCCCCCCCCCCCCCCCCCCCCCCCCCCCCCACCTCTAGTTACGCCACTGGTTATAGCAGATTTATTGTAAGGTAATAAGGGACCCACCAAAGCCTTCTAACTCGGGAATTACTGCTTACCCAAAAGGCTGATAGTATAATTATGTCAAAATAGGCCTATATAGGGCCAATGTAAAAGCATCATAACAGATAACAATGTGGGTAGGATGAAAGACGAAAGTAAGTAACAATTTGCATTTATAGGAGGAAGGGATTCTATGCAAAAATACTCCGTATTAAATATCTATCAATTTTGATATTTTGATATTTTGCTCTCGTCGTTTTGAAGCGAAACCAAATCAATTGTTATTGCTTGCCTTTGTTTGTAACCTATACAAAAATATATCGCTATGGTATGGCATATCAATTTTATCGCTCTTTAAAACTTAATGGTTTAGATTGGCCCCAAAAACTGGCTATAGACTTGAATAGGTTTGAATTTAAGTAGAATAGACGGATCATAACAAACAGAATGATATTCCGGGTCATTTACCTCTGTAGAAATTGTCTGTTTTGGTTGAATCATAACAATAATTACAAATCAAGGGTTCTCCTAATAGGCCTAGTCACTGACGGCCTACCCGTTTAAATTGTGGTGAAAAAGTATAACTGTATCATTTTAAGTCAAAAGCTTTCAAATTGTTGACAAGGTATTGTTTCAAGGTTTAATTTTTAAAGCATGGCGTAACTAATACGGGTCTTCAATTTAGGGGGCATGAGGGGGATATACCTGTGATCGGGGAGCGACTATTTTTGTTAACTATACATATATTTTGTCTTTCTAATTGGGGGCATCAGGGCGAGCCTTCTGACAAGGGGACATGCCCCCTGCCCCCTCACGTCCCTGGTTAATTATGCCATAGCGGAAACTGTCAGTTTCCCCCTTTGACACGAGGGGGACTCATAAAGCCTTAGAAGTGACCCATTTATTTAGTAAAAGTAAAGAACGAATAGAAATAGCCACGTATGAACTCTGTATAATATGTCAACACTTGTCATCGAAATATTGACTAATATCGGTCGCAAAAAGGTCGTAAAACGATTTTGTTTCACAAAGTATTTCACTAAATCACACATTGTCGCGAAAAGGTCACGAAACTTTACACTTAACTACAAAGTCAGATTGCTTTTTCTCAATCGCCTATAATATATGATACGAGGGTCATTCAATAAGTTCTACCTCCTAACTCATAATATCGCTATTATGAATGTCAGCCTTATGAAATTTGTCATGATTAGAGCTCTGAATCATAGCTTCACATTTATAGTAAATGATAATCGATACCTGTTTTACTTTTGTTATAATGCGATCAAAGCCAGAGAGAGATTTTGGACAACGAACACGGAAAATTACCCTAAAGATAAATACACGGGGTTTTTTTCGTTTTCCTCCGTAGTACATGCTTAGATATAACAGCCAGATTTAAATACTGAAAATAGAAAACAATGATGTTTTCTGAATAATACTGTATTATCATGTATAAATCAGATCGTGGGCAACTGAATGCTGCTATTCGGTCAACTGTTCGTTGTTACAAGTCAAGCCACACAGTGATGCCTCGAGTGTTAAATCTTAACATGACAGTCGCTTTATGTTTCCCTTATACAACCTTTAGAATAGTCAATCAGGTAGTCAGTGATAGAAAATTTCTCTTCGAGAGACTTGAAATCTATCCATTTATCCTGTATAATGAAGATCCCTTAGTTCTTATGAAAGCAAATAATGACTTTTGCAGCGGTTCTCTAATTCCCCAAGAAATCAGTCACTGTTATTGTTTATAGTCTGTTCAAGAGATATTTGTAATTTAGAACGGTTGGGACGTTTAGTCTATAGAATGGTCAAGTGAATAGCACTTGGGAGACATTTGGCTGTCTTTGCCGTTTCCGTCGCACTAAATGGACGTGGTTTTCACTGCATTTCTGGAAAAGTACAACCACTACTCAGACCAATTTACTATGAATTTGTAGCTGAGATTCTGAGCTACAATTGTGTAATATTTCATAAGACTGGCTTGAATAATAGCAAAGTTATGAGGTAGGAGGTAGAACTTATTGAATGACCCTCGTACATATATCGGATATTTCAACACTTTCCACGCGGCTATAGTTTTACCATACACAAAACAGATTTTCAGAACCTTTACAATTTTCAAAGTCTATCTCAAGGATTTCTGACCCAATACTAGGCATGTTTGTACTTATTTCAATGCATTTCTCATGGTGATTCCAAATATGGTAATAAATCCATTAATTTTACAATTTTTTTAAACATTTTGTTAACATTTGGATGTCGTCTGCAGCTGCCTGCCCCGTGGAAAGTGTTTTAAGATGTTCATAATGATATTGAGTTGAAACCTGCTGTGTTCATCCTTCCACGATACCACATTTTGTAGCGATAACTTCTTTCAGTGCTCAGCAACTCTTGTTCGAGAATGCGGGGAGATCTCAACCTCAATGCCCCAAATTCGCCCTTGTGTTCAAATAAACCGTTTCATCATTTACCACGATTGGAAAACGTTCCATAATTTTGTAATCAATTCAGGAAACTCAAACTCCCAATAAGTTATTTAACATTAGAGTAATAAAAAAGTGTAATAATAAAGTGGGGAGGTGTCAACCCTTTTTTATGTAACTTTTAAACTAATAATGTGATATACATAAAAAATATACAATTTTTTTAATGAAATGAGTCGTAGAATCCATTTTTGGTATATCAAATTTCACAAAATTTGTATCAATGTTCAAAATGTGAACAATTGAGTATAATTCAGCACATAAATACATATTTACCAACTGGCAGCTATATTAGAAATATGGCCTGTCACTAACCCGGGGGGGGGGCATTGAACTTTTTTTGGTAGGAGTGTGCCGCCCATAGGGTCTCAAAAAAGTTGGGGCTTCTGAACTGAACTGAGATAATTTTATGACGAAAAAAAAACTGATTTTCTCGAAAAAGTAGGTTTCAAGAACTGGTTTGTCTCTGATTTATATAATACAAATGGTAAAACTACTCCCTTTGATGTGTGGACTAAACGAGGGGTTGCTAATAATATTACATGAATTGGAGAAGCATTGTTGATGCTATTCCAGAAGCAAGTTTTTAAATTGGCTTTATACGGGACCTTTGTAAAAAAAAAGGTTTCATATTGACGCACGAGAATAACGAGTCTCACATTGACAATATCATGACATCCAAATCATCTATCGTATTCTAGTCCAGAGAATTCAGGAACCTCCTGCCAGGTGAAATACAAAAATGAGCTTAATGTGTTTGACAATGAATGGAGTAGTATTTACATTATGCCGTTTAAGGCATGTCATGATGGTAGGACAAGAATTTTCCAATACAAGATTAATTTGAATTGCTTAATGACTAATAGTAGATTATTTAGGATGAAAATTGTTGATAATGTGAATTGTACTTTATGCAGTAACTTCCCCGAGACTTTATAGCATATTTTTTGGGATTGTGCTCATGCCATTAACATCTGGGACGAATTTAAAATATGGTTTGATTTCAACATGAATTTTAATATTGTTCTTGATTACAAGAAAATACTGGTGGCATTGGCAAAGGAGGAGACTGTAGTGCATTAATTAACTTATGCCTAATACTTATCAAAAAGGTTATCTATGATAGCAGATATCAAAATCGAATACTTTCAATTCTTGCATTTAAATATTTAATTAAATTTCATTATAAACTTGACAACACAATGTTTAAATTCATTGATAAATGGACAAAATTAGAAAGGTTTTGTAGGGAGTAAAAAATTGTATATAAGCTTTACTTTTACTTAATGATGTGCTTATTCATGTAACCCAGGTGTGTATACTGTATGTTGTTATCTTTCTATTACCGTATTGTAACTTTACTGTGATTTGTTTATATGTTTTTTTGAGCGAAATAAAAACAGAAAAGAGAAAGAAAAAAAACTGGTTTGTTTTCAAATTGATTAGTGAGAACGCACATTTTTGAATTTTCAATAAAATGTGGGTCTTAAGAGCTGATGCAGGCTCAAAAGGGGTCTTAGAAGTCAGCAGAAGAAGGTGAAAAGGGTCTTCAGGGCGGCACATACCTATACCCCTTTCCAATGTCAGTGCCCCCCTCCCGGGTTACTTAGTCCGCGTATGGGCCTATACATCACCTTTTTCTGGATATCCGATGTGTTCCTTGACCATCTGCACTGCTGCCATCACCTGTTCCTCACTGGTAACATCCATCTGGACAACCACAAGTCTGGAAGATGTGTCTTGCGGAGTTGTCTTGCTCCTACACCATTGCTATCTAGACACCCAGCGAACACAACGAATCCAAGCGCGTCCAGTCGTTTGGCCAACGCGTGTCCAAATCCCGTGTCGCACCTGTCACGAGAACCGCTTTGTCCTGTGGCGATATGATCCCGCGAGGTAGCAATCGGTGAAGCATCGTCCATGCGATGTAAGTGGCTAAAAGACAGCCGACTACTACCAAGAAATCCATGGTGATTAAAAATTGAAATTAATTCTAAATATATAAGGCAATCGTTGAATTCCCCGACGACTGAACAGCAACTGTAAGTTTCCCGATATGTGTGTTGCAATCAGGTTCAGTGGGTCAGTAGGACCGTTCCCCGGAAGCTTCATGGTTCGAATCTCGCTCGATTCAGATGTTAAGTCTCCATGCGACAATTTCGAACCACAGATCATATAAGAAAGCAATGATATGAGGCACTGAAGTATTAAGTCGGTTTAACCTTATTTCTACCGGCAGGCAGTCGTTTAACCTTATTTCTACCGGCAGGCAGTATAGTAATACACCGATTACACCGTATATCCCGGTTAAGTTGTCAAGTATTGTAAGATAACATACGCACATTCAATTCAAGAGAGCTTTTACGGTACCACTACCAGCAGTAACTATTAGTAAAATCTCACACCAAAACTTATCTGACACAGTTATCTACTAATAACTGCCCCGCATATCAACTCCCAGTGCGCTGCCATATCTCCGTATCCAATCTCACGAGGGAATTGACCCCGTTAAGGCGAAGCAAAATTTTCGCTTGTCGTAATTCAGTTCGTACAACTTTCACATTAAAGGTGAATTGCCAGTATTCTCGAGCAGGTAGAGCCTTTAAAAAACGTGAACAATTTTGCTTACTTTTGATGAAAATTCTCACCCCCCGTTCTCACCGAAATCAGAATCAGATCAGGCGGTCGTCTTGAACGTGAAGCTCACAATTCAATAAAGGCGAAAGTGACCATTTGTATAGCATGCACACACACAAAACAAGGAGCGTCATAGCCTACTCTATTCAAAAACGTGACCCTTTCCACACGCGAACGCGCATTCTGAGCAAAATAGTGACAAAAGTTTAAGGCCTTGATTGCAGTTTTCACCAAACGATTTCACGGTGTTATAGCCTTGTATTTGCCCGCTGTATTATCTGGGTCATCGACAAAGACCCCGCGGGCTATTCCGTTATACATGATTGCCTTAGGTTCAACCTTAGGTAAAAAGTTATAGGCTAGTCCGTGTAGTAAAAGCACCTATTTTACACTTTCGCGCTTTCCTTAACACTTTCCCACGCGGCTGTACGTTTTAC